>CM063248.1:15052786-16252786 GCA_032158295.1 Pycnopodia helianthoides
GTGTGAATCTGTGAACATTGTGTTTTTCGATCTTACCAATAGTGTACAGGGCCTTTAAGAGTTGTGTGACTAGATAGACCTGGTATAATGGTTATAATTATGTCATAGTTGAGATACGGCTCTGGCTGCAATTGTGACTATAGAGCAGTGTCATTGCTAACTATAATGGCGGTATCAGCCATATAGCCAAATCAATGACACATGGGCCGTTTTCGAAACCACGACTTGAGTGATTCGACTTTGGCCTGGGCTCCGTCCGCCTGTTTGAAGTCCCGTACCAAAAATGCACGTTTTCAAGATAACCGACGGAGACCAAGCCGAGCATAAGCCGAAAACTTGGTTTCGAAAAGGGCTATCGACAAAGACAGCAGCAACCGTCTCAGTCTGGTTTTTCTCTATGGTCTGATTCCCTACTTTCCGGTTATAGGCGTTGTTAATACAGTCAATACGGTGCATTACAAGGCAGCAGCCTTTTTTCTCTCAGTTTTGTCATAATTTTGTGGCATGTTTATGTAAACGGGAAAACACACTCCAAAGGTCTGTAAACCTGTTCGCACCATCCCCCGTTGCCGTTCGGTGTCTTGTATGCCAATTTAACCCTGACAATCGATGCACTGTCCAAAAAAAGGTCCGCCCGTTTTTCCGCCGTCCCTGGATTTTGTCACTTCGTATTTTGTAAGATAGACCTGGGACTACACAGCGTAGTAAAACGGGTCCATCGAGATGTGATGCATCTCTCATTCTGCTAATTTGTTTCCCTTGTTAATTTCTCCTGGGACCCTTCCAAAGTGTCATCGGATCTTCAGGGCTTTCTCGTGTTGTGGTCCAGCCTTTTTGCCCGTCCTTGAACCGCGCCACACGGCGGGCAAATGGAGATGGACACGCTGAGTCATATTGTATTTCTTGGTACCGGTCAATGAAGGCGAAGAATTAGTAATTTTAAGCCGAAATGTTCTCCACTTTGCTTATTAAAGGTAAAACATCCGTTTAATGGAAGAGTAAAATCATTCACATTCTTTAGTTTTTAAATAAACAATCAAACCAATGGAAATGAATCAAATTTACATGAATCCATGTCATGAACATATTTGTGCACGTTTTGATACGTGCTTGTTTTGACTCTTTCAATTCAACACACAATCAATGCCAAATTAAAAAGATATGTTGTTGTTGTTGTTGTTGTTGTTGTTGTTGTTGTTGTTGTTTTGGTTTTTGGGTGCTCTGGGAATATTATTTATAAAAATCGATGATTGTGTGTACAACAAGTTACTCTTAGTAATTTCTGTTCTTATTCTGTGTAACAACTCTGAAAAAAACTTTGTTGAAATCCCTCCTGGTTACAGCCTATACTGTTTAAAATTTTGAAGAAAAAAAAATATTCAAGATCACTGGGTGGCACCAATCACCGGTACTTTGAGAAAAAAAAAAATTAGGCCTATGCTTTATATTTCTACTTGAAATGCTCTTATTTCTGATTTTAAAAGGGAAGATTATAAAATATTCAACAAATTAGATTTGTTGAACATGGTGCTGTCTCGTTTTTCATTACACAAGTTTTTAAATTCTGCCCTCTGTTACTTTTAATTAAGCCTCAAAAAGATAACACAGATTGGGTGTGAATTTACGTTTTGGTGGGTATTGTTTGTCCTATTTATAGGAATTTTTTGTACATTTTGAAGTAAAGTTTCAATTAAAACGTATCCATGGCTCGATTTCACAAAGAGCTACGACTGATTTTAAATGCAAATTAAACTTAATTGCGAAGCAAAGTGTGATGTCAGAATACAAATCACTATGGTAATATTGACAACCCATCTTATGATGAATCTTAGTGCTTTGTGAACCATCGGTCCCAGTATTGCTAATGCTGATAATTGAATGGTGATTTATCCTCTCACAATTTCTAAAAGTTTTAAACGGCAAGAATTCTGTACTTTTATTCGGGTACATCGTAAGTAAGGGGGGCAAGTGACCCCATCCCGAATTGATGTCTTCTGCCCCCGGGTGTCCCCCCCCCCCCAACAATTTGAAATCTGGAGTTTTTATATTTTAAATTCACAGAGTAAAATGTTACATGAAAGCCTTGATGTGATCATTTCAATATTTTTAAAACTATTTTTTTCCCTTTACACGCAGTCAAAGCATTCGTTTTTACATCCATGTCAGATTATTTTATAAAACATTGTAAATAGCACAACAAGAGCACTGAAAAGGGAATGTTTAAGTAAAATACAAATGGAAACTACTGGTTTAACTGGCAAGAAGTGCCACTCTAGAAAAAAAATGGTGCGCCCCCCCCCCTAAAATTTTACCCAAGCCTTTCAGCGCTGCTCTTTACGCCTCGATCAACATTGTGATCCAGTTGACTCATTTATAAACATCAGATGCAATATTTCATTATTTTTGTTTTCCCATTTGCTCACAGGTTTTGTCTGCTGGGCGAAGTATGTGGTTATAACGATAAATGTATGCAAAACTAAAAATAATAGTGTATCCGTTGTGTGCGGCAACAATCCTCACAAAGAGCGCCCTCTTGTGTCAAGAATACTCGCTCGACCCAACTGGGCCCTATTTCATGGCTCTGTAAGCAAAGAATCGGCGCTTACGGAAGCAGGGAATTCAGTGCTTACGTCACGCGTATTTCACAGGTTAGCAGGGAATCATAGCTTGTGCGTGTGCGTATAGTCCACGTTACTAGATATTCTTCGCTTACACAGCTAGCACAGAAAATCGGCATTTGCCCTGTAAGCGAAGAACGGTGACCCCAAGCGCATAATTCAGCTGTAAGTAGAGCCATGAAATTTGGGCCCTGGTCTTATCTCAACTGGTAGTATCAAAGATCGCTGAGATGGACTGATGAGCTTGAACAAATTTGTGTTCAGTTTGTAGTGATGCATGATGAGACACATGGTACTTACTGCTGATCAGACACACACACGATATGATAATGTCAACGATTAATTGGTCGTCTTCTTTTTGAACCAACGTCGCAAGACGAATAAAACTATTCGGGTAAATTATGCGATCGAGCCCTAAGGACACCATCGGGCTATACACCGTAGAGCTACATTATCACTGATAGAGGTAAATTGTAAATCTTTCCTAAACAGGAGTAGGTGACCGGAGGTTATTAGGTCAGGAGAAATTGTCTTTTTACGTCATACCCCATCCGTCCCAGTGCCTTCGGTTCAGGAGCTGGGACCGAGCAAAGCGTTTTCCATTGATCGGCCGTCTACGAAAGTAGCGGCTGCGACTGTGGCGGGACCACCACGTAACATGCATTGAAGCATTATAGGCTCTTTTCGAAAGCATGGCTCCGGCTTGGGCATCGTCCGCCTGTTTGAAGCCCCGTAAGCAAAGCGCAGTAGTTAGCTTGGGGTTAGCGCAGTAGTTAGCCTAACCCCAAGCCCTAGCTTTCGAAAGGGCTGGGGCCATATGTTGCCCTTAGCAACAGCCGCAGCCGATTCGGACCATCTCTACTTTAGAGATCTGGCCTACATAGAGCTGCTTAAGCAAGAAAATAGTGCTTAAAATTTGTCTGCTAAGCAAAATTGTGCAGAATACCAGTCATAGAGTGTACACATTTTGGCTGGTAACCTTAAGCATAACTTGGTTGTGCTTAGCTACTTTTCGTGCTTAGCAGCGACTTGATCGAGACTTTGAGCTTTGGTAGATGTCAACTTATTTTTCATTAGAAATGTCACTGGAAAGAGAATCATTTCAAAAACTAATGTGGCCTACAAAAACTTTTTGGTTTAAACTTGGCCCTCTAAATCGCGTGTTTTGCATAAATTATTGTCATTGTCTTACGAAAAAGAGGACTGAATTCGTCAATGATGGTACTAAAATGAGGGTAGAATGTTAGGTTTGGTTTTTTGTTTTAATAATTGGATTTTTTTGTCTTCTTTTTAACCATACATTTATTTCAAAAACAATCGTTGCTTAAAAAAAAAACGTAAGCAACGATTTCAGCATTAAAAAATGTCCATTATGGTGAACTTTTAGGAAGTTGCAGTTAATTCAGCTTTGATAGTTATTATATAAAAAATGAAACACAGCTTTAAAATCCCCTTTAGGCAGAACAGCTTTTTATTACACATCTTTGGCGACCAATGTCTTACAGTCTTGGCTTTTTATTCATCTTTTCACGGATTGCGAACTAAGTTAGCTTTGAAACGCGTCTCCGTAAATGTGTTAGCGCCCTCTTGTGAAAGTATCAAACTGTTAGAAAAAAAATCTTTTACGGAAAATAATTATTTCGAGACCGTTCATTGCCCCGAGTACGCCCTCATACATTTTATTTTGCTAGTGGAAGCTTCTATTTATTCAGATAGGGTTGTTCAGTGTTTCAAAGCCAAGTATAAATTCAATGTAAGGTATTAATTGCAATAAACAATGACTTGTGGATATCTCTTGTGTTTTAAAACTTACTTTATATTTTAGTACTAGCTCATAATAATTTCTTTTAGTCGGTGATATTCAAGTAACATATTATTTTAGATGAGCATCCCTATATTAAAATGGTGTCCACCCAATAGCTGAAAAGAAAGTTAAAGAGTAAAAATTAGTATAAACCAATGTGGTTGTCGTCTGCCGCCGTACAATAAACTTCACTCAGATCGTAAGCGCTGTGACTTATATTACCTGTCTCGAGCAAGCACAATAATGTTGTCCGTCTGAAGAGTTACACACCATCTGAACATTGTGTTATTGAATTAATTCAGCTGGATTCTTTGCCGAGATATTTTGCAAACTGGAGTTTGTCAACTTCTGTTTTCACCGCCCGACGTACCGTAACATTCACATACTGCCTGTGGTGGATTCACCGATCTGCTTGGTTTCGCTGTCACCTCCTGTCTGTTTTTGTCGGTGTTACTGTTAATCATAGAGCAAGGCTGTTATCAAGCTATTCTTAACAAACGGATCTTCGACTGCTTATGTCCATGCTTGTTATCGAATTGGATTGATACCTTTTGAAAGCTAGCGTTGATTTTTCACGTTTACGTCTATTGTTGATGTTAGAGGCAGCTTGTGTAAACATAGTGTGGATTTTTATTTTGTGGGTGTTTTGCGGCTTCGGGCAACTTGAAGTCAAGCAGCTTCAGGGGGGTTTACCCTGCATTGTAGTTTTACCTAGCATGAATAGCAACAGCTCTATCCCATTAGCTGGGAGGTGATAAGTTACATTCTGAAAAGATTTCTGAGAAGTTGTTCTCGAGAAGTTAACCTATGTGCTTTTGCTGAAGGAGCAAACCAAGGCCAAGTGAGCAGCTTTGAAAATGAACAAACAACATCAGACCACAATATCAATTCATAAAAACACTAAGGGCTAGCCGAGGGAGAGATAATCTCTTCAAGGTGAAGTTTCAGCTCTTGTGGCCGCCGGGAGGCAACCATTTTTTCTCATGCATGTTCACTGAGTTCATCTGATGAAACGCGGTCGTGATTGTGATTAATTTTTTGTTGGTTCCTCAAGACTACCATGAGCTTAACTGAACGTAAAAGTGGGGACGTACTTCTCACAGGCTCTCTTTCTCGGGTCGACAGCGGTAGAGATCGTCGCCCCTTGTCTCCCAAAGCAGCCGCTGAGGCAGAGACTGGTCTCCCCTTTTACATGGGCGATATTGGAAACAGTCTACCAAACATGCCGAAGAAAAGTGGTTCCCTAGTAAGCAGATCGTCTGATTCGCAATGCTCAAGCTTATATGACTCACCAGACATGAGTCCGAAAGGAGAACAGGTCTTTAAATTTGATCTCATCGGTCCTGGATCTAAAAGCATTGGGTATACCGTTTGCACCAGCTCCAGCACAAGCAAACTTCTTAGGAGACCCAAACCTAAATCAGTTGTTAGTTTGGCGGGTGATTGCTCGCCGACCAGCCCGCACAAGTTCCTACGCGAGTCTCGTAGTCTCGACAGGGAAGATGAGACGGATCGGTTTCCAGAGCCCCGTCAGTTGAAGCGCCAGGAAACCTTTGATTCCTCGGCCAGCAGCGTGCAAGCACTTCACGAAAAGATCAACAACAACAACCTGATTGGCCGACCCCCGCTCCGCACTGCCAAATCCTTTGATTTTGGCTACAAAAGCCAAGGAAGTGGGGAGTCCCAAAATGGCTTACAACCACCGAGTGGTAGTGACACACTCACTATTAACAGTAACACCACAGCGAAAATAGCCCCTTCCCCCGCGACAAAACGCAGGATAAGGTATTTTCAAAAGCTAGCCTCAAGCGTACTCTCTGGTAGTCGGTCGTCTGGCCCGGCCAGTCCTAAGGATCGAAAATCTATGAGTGGCTCAGGAGAGTCTCTCTCGGGTCAGCCATCTAGCCCTGACCAAACCAGTAGCGATGAAGGTGGTTTTGACGCTTTTTCTGCACCTTCTTCCCCTACCACAGTTATGCACAAAGGCAGGCAGAGCACCTCCCCAAGTAGTAAGTTCATACCAAAGAAGATCTGGAGGACCAAGTCCAAGCCCCAGTCTACACCTGTGACGGCCACACTCTGGAATCCAGAGGTAAGTCTGACAATTTTGCCTTTCATCTTCACAGCTGGCATGTTATTTTGTCCACTTTGATATGTTTTCCGATTTTTTAGCCCTCAGAAAAACAGCAAAATGTTTACTAAATAACTTGAAAAGTCTGTAAAAGCCTTCACCTTATAATATGAATGTCGTCTTTGTACTCCATAACATTTTCCTACTTTTTTTCCAAGGGTCAAATATCATTCTGTCTCTTCTGTATTTTTTGTATTGAGTTTTCATGAGACACAAAAGGCTGTATAAATAAATGTTCATCAATCATTGAACGAAGATAGAGAAAGTCTGAAATTCTACATCACCACCACTTGTTAAACTATGTTACTAAAAACAGACCGAATGAAACATTTGGCCTTGCAGCGCCATCCAAGGGGGTCCACTTAGCTAAATTAAGGCCATCTCTAACTGTGTGGCTTCTGAAGTTGGTCTACTGTAAGATGTGGGCAAGTAACCAAGTGATAAATAATTACTACAATTACAGGGAAGCTGTGAGGTTCTGTGTATTTTTGCTTCTAGTGGTTTTTGTGTAGATTTCTCTCATTGTCGATGTTTTTTTCGACAGTTTTGTTATTTCTTTTGTTTTCTCTTTTTGTTCTGTAAACAAGCCTTTATGGTAAGATTGCTTTGTACTGTACAAAATGAGTGTCTTTTTCAGCTCTTTTTGTACGGATTAAGGATTATTGTTAACTATTAATATTTATTCAGCTTAAAAAGATATTAAAAGACGCCATAGTACACATTCGTTTAAACTAAAAAGTCACCTACCGGGAAAAGACAATTAAACTTGATCTGTGACCCAAGAGCCTTCATTTTCACTGCTACTGATGACCCTACAATACATAGAAACAATAAGCTAAAAGATGTACAGTATTAAGGGAATAAGACTGGCAGGGTCATGACCGTGTGATAAGGATCGAGCATCGCATGGCCACGACCCTGCAGGGTTTTAAACGGCCATTTAAGACTGAGTTACTGCTCTTTTATTCACATTCATAAATGCCTCTTTTTGTTAAAAAGCATCATAATGTAGGACAAAACTTTAAAACTTTTCTGTTATGTAGGACTTAATTTTCAATTCCTGTAACATCCTCAACAAGCTCTTTTCTTGAAGATCAAATTGAATTCCACGCCTAACGGTTGTGTGCGTGCGCGTTGGTGCTACTGCTAGTAGATTATACATTGAGTTCTGGTATGTATTGATTGTGTTACGCATAAATTAGCGCCAGCGTAAGCTAGTGACTAACACAACAACTCCAGCTAATGTCTTTATCAGCAGTTGAACTAACTGAGGTATTTATGGAAAAAGGTTTAAAAGTTTGGCAAATCGACATAGTAAAAACCCAAAGACAGGTATATCAGGAAACTTATGGCCATGTAAAAATCAAAGATTGGCTTTCGCAGTTGCTATGGCCCTACCATGAAAGAGGTTCAGAGTAGTATTGGATCGGGGCCCATTTTCATGGCTCTGCATACTGCCGAATTCTGCGCTTGCGATCACCATTGTTCGCTTACGGGGCAAGGAATTTCTGCACTAGCGTAAGCGAAGAATGCCTAGTAACGTGCACAAGCAAAAATTTGCTGATAACCTGTGAAATACGCTTGATGTAAGTGCAGAATTCCGTGCTTGCGTAAGCGCCAATTCTTTGCTTATGGTAAGCAGAGCCATAAAATTGGGCCCTGCTTGTTTTCTTTGAAAAAATTATGCCTCGTTTAGTATTCAACAATTTGTGTATAGTCCTTGTGACTTCTACTCCATCTGCATATTATAGGCCTAATAGAAACTTAAACAAAAAATCAGTTGTGAAACCTGCAAATCAACTAATGAAAACTTTGCATTGATTATTCATGAAATGACAACAAGAAACACGAGAGTCGATAACGCTACTTAAGCCGCCGCATCAAAGCCCACCAGCAGAACCCTTTTATCCTAGCCGCAATTATTAGCACTTAGACACAATAGACACTGGGCATTGATCCCCATCCGAATTAAAATCCTCCTTGGTATTGAAATGCGCCAAGATCAGTGAATGGACATATACACACAAACAGAAGATATTGTTTACTTCCTCGGATAATATCATCAGCAGTACCATGTAGTGGACATTGCTTGGGGCGATGTCCAGGGTTCTCTGTACTGCCCAAGGTTACTCTACTACATGTATTATGTTAGGTCATTTTTAAAGAAAGGAATGGGTCAGGTATGATGAGATAAGAGCTTGAGCAGTCAAGGGAGGTTTGGATGTTCTTTTCATAGAATCCGTTCCTTACTGATTGCATAACCCATAAGTGGCTTCTTCACTTGACCAAGTATATTGAAGAAATATATTTTATTATACAAAGAAACCTCACAAATTATACCGATCTCACATTGACCCCAAAAGAAGTTTTTCTTGTATGTTTTTCTAGTTTTCCAGTTCCACATCTTGGCATTGAAAACGAAAGGAAAACTAATTTGCTAGTTTAGACTATTGGATTCACACTGCGAAGAACCTTTAATCATGGAGCTTCATGGATTAATCGCCCTTTTTTATTCCTTAAGAACCTGTAAAAGTTGGCAGTAAATTAACTCTGACTTTAGTAATTTGGACCTGATGATAACATTATAAACAGGTAGACCTCGGCTCAATTTCACAGAGCTGTTTAAACAGAAAATGTTGTTAAACAACTTTCTGCTGAGCAAAAAAGAAGCTGGATACCAGTCAAAGATGGTACAAAGGAAAATTGTATTTTGGCGGGTACTCTTATTCTGGTAAGCGTTATTTTATTCGTGCTTAAGCAACTTTCTAAAGCAGGAAATCGGGTCCTTGCAACCAAGGCACCTGTTCAAGATAGAGTAAGTAACGATTTGATGAAAATAGCCTTGTGAAGGATGCAATATTGTCAGCTAATCGGCACCTCAACACACTCTTAATAAATAACCAGCACATGTTCCGGCATTATAACAAAAAATCAAAATATCTTAAAGAATAATAATCACATTTTCAGGAAGCAAATTAATATTTCAAAAGCACAGTACGTTTTTTTTCTTCATGATGTGTTTTGTAATCAGTTCCAACACACTGCATTCAAATCTCTCCGGTCAGTTCAGCCTGCTTCTCAGAGTTACCTTTGAAGCAGTCTCCCCCCCCCCCTAAACTTAAGATGCTGAACACAGCAGAGAGTGCTCCCCACGCTGATGAAGGTGGAAGAAAATGGGGTGTCATTAATAGCGTTTAGTCCCCGGAGGGTTCTATGGATCAAGAGTCAAGAGTTTGTTACTGAAGGATTGCTGAGAACGCGCGCTGCACCTGGTTTAAATTGCACGCGGTCAGGGAGGGACTTCACGTCACTTGCCACTTTTGGCCGTGGAAGAATATAGATGATTTTCACTTGTAAATAGCTCAAAGGAGGTGTTGGGGAAATACACTCAGGAAAGTTTAGATGAAATACAATAAAATTGGCACTACAAAAAGGTTTTTTTTATATATTTTTGTTTAGAAAAAATTCATCAGACAGGCATCTATATATTGTAAAAACTTGAACAAGGTGGGAACAAGCTTTAGCACTCTATTCTTTTTGAAAATGGACAACTTTTGTTTTTTTCCTTAGGGATAGGTAAGGTTAAATGTCAATCTCTGTAGTGTAAGTCAGCTGTTTTGAAAAACAAAGATCATCGTCTTTGTTTTTCATTACAGCTGACTTTTTAAATAGAATGACCTTTCAAATGACAGAAATTACTCTACAAGGAATTTGTGAAAATATTGATATCTTTTTGGGAAATGTCTCTTTCAGGTCGCAAATATTGTTTATTTTTCTGAGAATGTACAGAGATGAAAGAAGTTGCGTGTTTAATAATACATTGTCGGGAAGAAATTGTCCAGGCCCAGTGGGATTGATTTTTAATATACACCCTTGTTATTTTTAACTCAAGATTGAACAAAATTTGAATCATTCGGCAGAGGTTCACATTTTATTAGAAAACAAATGTAAAAGATATTCAATAAGTCAATGAACTTCAACATTTTGTAGGTTGAAACGTCATGTATTGAAAGTGTTTCATTTGAAATTGCAGCTTTATAGCTTTTGTGCATGCCACTCGGCTGGCGAAATGTTTTTTTGTCCATTATTTTTTTTTTTTCTCACATTGTAGGGCCCAGTTCGTGGACAGATTTTTTGTTATTCCAAACAGCCAATTTCGCCTGTGGAGATGTTTTTCTTTATTTCAGAAAGAAAAATCAATATCGCCTACTGGAAGAGGTGACAGCGCTGACATTTTGCTTGGGAGGCTGCAGCGATGTGTTCTGGCCTATAGTGATCTGCATATTGCCGTCTAAATTGTAATTTTTGTCTATTGGATTTCGTTCATATTATGCAAGTATGCAATCTGCACCGGTACAAAAAATCCATATGGCGACATTTATTGCTTTTTTTCTTTTTCTCTCACTCTGGCATTTCTGAAAGCTTGTCTCCCTCCCCCCTTAAGTAAAACATGTATTAATAGAATGGGCAGATTAATCATTCTTGATCCTTCTTTTCCTCTTTTTAATTCTAATAAGTAAATTGTAGTTTTTTCATTTGATGGCTGAATTATTTTCTTAATATTTTGAAGGGAAAAAATTAACAAAACACACTCGCCGGAGTGTGTTTGAATCAATCTGATCAAAAAATTCAAA
This sequence comes from Pycnopodia helianthoides, assembly GCA_032158295.1. Lineage (NCBI taxonomy): Eukaryota > Metazoa > Echinodermata > Asteroidea > Forcipulatida > Asteriidae > Pycnopodia > Pycnopodia helianthoides. The sequence goes on from CM063248.1 coordinate 15,063,974, forward strand.
AGTACAACAACCTCTCGATTTCAGTTTGTTCTGTCTTTTAAAAAGTTCGACATAAGTTGCTGATATTGTTTTGTCATCATTCAATATAAAACGGAATTTAAGCGGGCGTATGTAGGGCAGTGTTTCCTCTTCTTAAATTTCACTCAAAATTGAATATTCAATCAAAAACAACAACAAAGAAGAAACGAGAACGTGCCTCAACTGTCAAACATAAATCATACTGGGTGAAATAGAATGTCAGCACTGATTGAAATTGTCATGTATTCAAAGCATGGACTTTTACTTTGTCTGCTTTTCCATCATTCAGACGTGACGCTACATAATGTTATATTTCATGAGATGAAAAAAAACATCAACGTCATTTTCTGTATCTGCCTGATAGAGAAAAAAACGGGAAACTTAATTACCGGTACTCTCCCAGATGCTCAGAACAAAAAAAGTGTATTGTGAAAAAAAGGAGCTGCATTTTGCATGGCCGGTCTAAAAGTAGCACATTGATAAGTTGTCCTAGATAGCCCCTTCTTATTTATTGTCCTTGGTTGTCCAAACATAGTGCACCTTATCTTGCTCAGGTTAAGTGTTGACTTTGTGTTGTTGGCCGGCTATGGCCATGTCATGTATGATCTTTGAGCTCCTTGTGTTGTCGATCAAGTTTTTAGTGGGTAACAGGTCTGTTGTGATGAGGCCAACCACAGAGGAAGTTTGTCCTTCCTTTACGAAGATAACTAGAAAGCCATTGTGAAGGGCTGGTTTTTTGTTTTACCGAATGATGAGCTCTTGTTCAACAGCTGGTAGTGAACAAATCCAAGGATTCTAAATATATTTCTCATGAACCCTTACCCATTTCCAAGTTCAAGGTTACTTCTGCCAGGAGTTATTTGAAAGGAAGTGTTATGTTCTACACTTGGTTTGTTTTTATCTATTGTGATGTAAGTTTCCGAGGTGATCTGTTTGGTTTGAGGCTATTATGCTGGAACATGCCACTGTCCATGAGTCCCTTGACATGCCTTTTTAGGCCTTTGACTTTTTTATGGAAGGGGAAATCTAAATTTGTTTTGGAACTTGACAACGGTCACCACAGGAAAAGCACTCAAGGCAATTAATGTGCCTAATTGGAGGCCTGTCTTTTAGTGTTGAAATTTTTGAATTTTGTTAATAAGAATTCATGAAAATAAAATTACTTGTAGCAATTTGTTATAAATACAATTTCAATTTTGATATGTCATTGAAACAAAATTTAAACTTGGGATGAGGATGTTTATTTTCTAGAACCCCATTTGCCAATCACGCTCAAATTTGTGCAACCGTTACATGATGAAAATGTGAACGTTTTTTGGGCAAATTTCTTAATTGTTTACAAGTAACTGAAAATCAGTCTTATTCTCGGGTTGAATTCTGTGTTGATTTGTTAAATTTATTTTTACTTTCATATTTTTACATGTTGGCTAAATTTTACTTTCCCAACAATATGATTTATTTTTTTAATAGCCATGCATAAACTACTTTCAACTGAAGTATTTGTAGAAACAGAATGGCACATGTGTAAAACCTAATATAGTTTGGACCATCTTGGTCCCGGACCAGACTGTCACAGTCTATCAACAGTAGCATCTGTTGCTAAAACATGGACAGACTATGACCATGCTCGACTGCATAAACCCAGGCAACTGTATAGTTTTTGACGTCATATCGTTATGAGCACTCTGCGATTTTTACTTGAGATTATGACTCTGTCAGGTAAAGACTCAAATTTGATGGCACCAAATCTGAAGGCTGCAAAGGTATTTAAATTTAATGAAATATTGTGCAGGTCTGGCACAAAACTGTGTGCTCATGGCAGGCTGTTGCCCCAATGGCACGTGCACAAAATGACAAATGGGGGCCAGTGTTGGATTGCCTTATTAGCTAAGTGTGAAATGCTTGAAGGAAGTTTCCAATACTACAGCATGAGGGCATTGCTGTTATCTAACAAACACATAATGAGCACGCATTGGCAGAAGTGCTCTGTTTATTCTGTCAACATGAACTTCTGGGGATACTTTAACGTAAAGAGGTCGAAAACATAAAGCATCTTTTAAGGATGCATGGCTCGAGCAGTTGTGTTCATATTTACTTTGATTGGATGCATAGTAGCAGCATGGTGTGTAAAAACATTGTGTAGCACTGTTCAAGTATGTTCAAGTATGTTGCTGGGTTTGGCCTTTTGAGAGTTATGGCCTGCATGAATAGGGATGCACATTAAACAAAAAAACTGGCCTAGACTAGATAGGTGTTGTCGTCACAACTGGCGCTGGCTTTTGCGCAGAGCCATTCAAACTGAAGTCTTTCAAGCACTGAATATGGGTCAGTAAATTTATACAACCATGTTAAACATTCCCGTGCTTCATCAGATTTTTGTCCGTTTCAGGAATTCGGTTTTCATCTGTAAACATCAACGCATGCCTGGGACTCAGAAAGTATCAATCAAATCATTTAGGAAAGGGAAATGAATTTCTTTTTTTCCCCGCAATGTCAAAAGTACAACATTGCCAATAGAATGTGAGACAGTGAACCCTCTTGAGCAAAAATTGTTTATTTAGTTTTTTAAAAAAAAGGATTTGATTGTTTAAAAGTTTCATTTCTCGTAAAGACCTCTATTTGCTATTAGTTTTAACTTTTGCTTTTAACAGGCAGGGTGTACTTTTGGTGTTACTCCACAAGTTAATGACCATAAAAACTTACTTGGTTAAGAGCGCTGGAGAGCTGTTGATGTTATAAAACATTGTTAGAAACAACTCCCTTTGAAGTAATGTGGTGTTAGAGAAAGAGGTAATTTTTCACCTGAAAATTTGAATCTGAGAAAGGCTTCAGGCATAAAGCCTTTTACACAATTCTGTCTTTTTTCTTTCACTATTTTCTTGAAACTTTGATGACCAATTGAGCTCAAATTTCCACAGGCCTGTTATTTTGTGAACATGTTGGGATACACCAAGTGAGGATACTGGTCTTTGACATTTACCAAAAGTAAACCCTGCTTTTAACTGAGCTACATGTATGTGAATGACAAATTTAAGAAATAGTAATAAAAGCATTGATACAATTTAAATTAGCAAACCCCTTTGCAAAGACAAATGATAAGCAAACACACGTCAAGTTTCGATTCCACTTTCATTACAACAAAAGCGTTTGCACAGCGAGGTGGTTGTTTTCTTAGCGTCCATCTTCAAAAAGACAAATCTTCACCTCTAACAACACAGCTCGCCATTTCATTCCCTGTTATAATCTGCCAGACTGCCTTCACAATTTTATCAGTCACATTATGCAAACGTGATCACTTTACTCAAGAGCCTTTTTTTCGTGAGGTGAGCGACGGCGGAGGCTGCCTCACCTCCACCGCTGCGGCGACAAAACAAACTTCCGCAAAATGAAATGAGAATCCCATCTCAATTATGGCCGGGCTGTCCAGGAGTAGAAAGAATAGATGTTTGTACAGACCAGACCTCCATTATTTCCCTCATGGAAACCAAAACAAAAAAAAACTGGCTTGAAATTGACAGTCGGGTTTTTTAAAGGGTGTGAAAGAAATGTAATTACAGTGCTACACTTAGCCTTGATCAATAATTGAGAAAGACAAGCATGTAAAAACATAAAGAAACTCATTTAAAGGAGGTGTACAACATTGGTTTATAGAATCGTACTTATTCAATCCAATGGACGAAACCATTCATAAAACGAAGGCTAAGATTTTCCATCCCCATGGGTGCTAGCTTTTTTGTTTTGAACTTTTTTGAAAATCGCATCTTACTTGTACGTTGACATGATTCAAGTCAGGGGTTAAACATTGCCTTGTGAAAATATTACTTAAGCTTGTTGTGAATGCTGTACGTGAACCATGTTTTTATTGACAACAAGTTGGATGTTGTTGTTTTGATAAAGTGACTTATACCAGTTATGCGCCATGTGTGACTAAATTAAAATTGTCCGGCAGGTCAGGATAAAGGCACTGACGTGGAAAAAATATGATATGTTCAATGCTGTGATTTAGCAATGTATGAATACTTTCATTTTCATGTGTCTAAAATTGTCGAGGCCTTGTGTTTTATTCTCATTCCTGCAAGGTGAGTTGCTTCCATGGTAAAGGAATTTAAAGAAAAACCAAGCAAAGAACAGGTGCAGTAGTGCAGTTCAAATGTGAAGATCAACTTGAGCGAAATCACTTAAACTAATGTGACTTTTTATATTTGTTCATTTTGTGTTTGGTTATTAATTGGTCATAAGTGTGAAGTTTTCAACACTGTAATTTTGTTGAAATTTGTGCAGAAGAACACCCCCCCCCCTTCTCTGACCTTGAACTAGTGTTTTTTCTCGCCATTGGCGTTGCCCTATATGGTTCCTAGCAAAGACCCATAAAAGATGAAAAGTGAAATCAACACTGAAGTACCAGTGCCTCAGAAAACCAGCGTAAAACCAGTTAAGGACTGGATGAAGGTTGTATATCTGAGTCTGTTGTGTGACGTCACAGTGCTGTTTTGATTCTTAGGCACTTTAAATTTTTGCCCAGCGTGACACTGATAAAAATGTGTTTTTTCACATTTTGAACCAATTTTTTAAATTTTTGCTCAATTATATGTCATCGTAACACACTGTTTACCTTTCTAAAACTTGATTTTGAACCTTTGATGAATTAACTCACTGAAAGTAAGCTTGATCATGGGGTACCAATAATTTCAAACGTGATCTCAAAATGATTAGTATCCGTTTATCTTTAAATGTCAGTTAAAGGTATTGTACATTTTGGTAACAGCTCAAAATCAGTGTCCACATTTTGTGTGATTAAACATACGCATAAACAAACAAACATTTGAAAGTTTGAGCTCAATTGGTCATCGAGGTCACGAGAAAATAGTGAAAAGAGATCTTATGTGTTTTCTGTTTTTTCAAATTATTGCGCGCGATAATTACTATTGTTTTACTCGTTTCTCAGAAATGATAGCATTTTAGGCAGAAATATTTTAAGGAACCCTTTCTACCATTACTTACTTTAAATCATGTAAGTTATGTGTGAATCTGTGAACATTGTGTTTTTCGATCTTACCAATAGTGTACAGGCCTTTAAATAGTTGTCAATATAAAAGCCCATCATCCCCACATTTTCCAGTTGGATAACACAAACGATCAAAAACAGAAATGCTTGCTATAAAAATTAGTAAATTCTAAGGAGCTATCATATGGCAGTGTTGACATTTCTGACCTCTAACCTACTTGTAAGCTACCTATATTTATAGAAACTAAGATCTGCAGTATCCCCCATATTATGTAACACCATAACTTGTCTCTCTATAAGTGTGTGATGAGTTGTGGTTCTGAAAAGAATTGGTGGTGTACATTTACTTGTACAACATCAGTCAAACCATAGAGAAAGGTCTCTCTATGGTCAAACAATAGAGCAAGTCAAACGATGGTTAAACTGTGGTTCTTTTCAGACCATCGATAATTAATTTTACACAGTACATAAGGGTTTTTTCAGATTGTTTCCACTGTGTTTAGTTTCAAATCCTAACTACCTTGGGTTTTTTTTTCCATTAAAATGTTTGCTTTGAATTTGATTTCTCTTGATTCATTTTAACTACTGTTTGTTTAGTAATCAGTGTTTTGTTGACACAAGTTTCAGTCCCAGGTAATTTGTTCTCTGGAGAAATGTCTCAGTATTGATCCTGTTATCTTATTAATCTCCAAACTTATGCAATCTCAAATCTGCGTTGGTTGTTTAAATAAATGCAATTAGCAGGCCTGTGTACAATTTTCCTTCCTTCTTGTTCATTCCCAGACATTCGTTCAATTGCATCTCCATCAGTGCATGATTGCCAAGGTGAAGCACCATTGACTGCTGTCAGTGCTGGGATGCCAGACCATTTCTTGTATTACTTAGGGTTGGTTGCCAGTTTGGGGTATGTTACACTCAAACATCCTAAGTGTCTCTTCTTCGAATCAAACATGAATCTGTAGCTCACTTGTTATTAGTATTATATATTTCTGTTAATGAAACCATGGATGCCTCATATGTGAACTTAATCACTGTAGCTCGGCAAGCCTGAGGAAACCTGTAAACAAGGGTGCTTGCTATGTGAACCAGAAACACCGGGTTAACCCCTACTCTTCCACGATAAGTGTTGTTGGTTCGTGTACTTGCACTACTCATTCTACACTGGAGGCTTAATGTCCAATCCGAAGGACAAAATAATTATGGTAAAGTATCTTTCTCAAAGACACAAGTGCCACGTCTGGGACTTGAACACACACTCTACTGTCAGATCAGAAACACCAGAGCTTGTGTTCAGTGCACTTAACCACTCGGCCATGACACCCACAGTGCAGTGCACATAAATGTATAAAACCCCAACCCTCCCAAACCATCCCGAATCCTATTCAGAAAGTTGTCTGACTTTGTAGTATTTGGGACTGCTGACCCAATCAATTATTGCTTTATCAGTGGACATGGGCATACCAAACATTTGGGTGTTGAATTACTAATACTATCAGTGGAAGATTTTGGAGGATATAATGCGGTTGGGGTTTAAAACTCGGCACACTTCTGATGAAAGAGAAGGGTCATGCCTCAGTGCTGTTGGACTGGCATTACTTTGCATTGGCGGCTCTTTGAAATCAGTGTTAAAAAAACCATACCAATGCTTATTTGTATATCCTTCTTTATCTCTCTTTGGTATTACACTGTAAATTAAAGTCTTTACAAATTGTCTTTTGTGAAAATTTTAAATGTCCAAACCTACATAGGTTCTTCTCCATACAAGCTAGTGTATCGGGCCATTGAGCGAATTGCATGCCGATATGCATGAATTGTGGTCGATATGCAAAAGAAAATAATAATGATTTTTCTTGGGGGTGGGGTGGGACTTTAGATCGAATTCACTAAAATCAAAAAGATCAAACCATTTTGAATGCCCCGGATTGAACGGTAGGGTTTTTAAAACCAAAGATTAACACAAAGTAAAACATTCCGAGGACCTCGTTTCAATTCAGTGTGCTTAGGCCAAACTTCCAAACTGTGGGTTCGACATGCCCCACAGTTCTGAAAAATCTTGGGGTCACTGATGTATTTCGGAATCAACTGCATCACTGTTTTTCTTCTGCGATTGTGTGGGGTAGAGCAGGTGAGACCTCACTCCCTACTTCAGAAAAAGAAATTCATTTCTGGGTCCCGCTCCAAAAATAAATCTTAGATATACTTCTGGGACGATGCAGTTTCAACCAATAAATGAAAGCACACGTAGGCCTAACATTCACATCTGTTGAAACTTTGTAAAATCAATTTTTAATCAGTTCATTTGTCAGGGTTGACTGCAGTACGACCACATTACTGATAATGTTTTATGAATCTAATTCTCGGAATGCTGATTTACATTTGCATCTGCAAAAACTTCAGCACCTGTTTAATTTAGGCGGATTCACACGGAGTGGTTGTAAAGGTTATTGCACTTTGACTGCTGTCATCTGGACAGAATGCGGATTTGGAAGCTTGGACCCTCAGTGGTTCCTCATGACTGAAAGATCTCTAACAATTAAGATAATAATAATAAAAACAATAATTATATGTAGTCTTATATAGCGCAAGTATCTATAAGGTACTCAAGGCATTTGAACAAACAAAAACATTTTAAGACAGGTTTTTAAATTTGTTTAATTATAAGACAAAATTATGTAGCACCTTATAAGGGTTTACAAGGTGCTGTTGCGCATTCAGCAGCAACTGCCAGAAACACAGGGGGCAAACTGAGGCTTCTCTTAGTGATAATTGTAACTGGGTTCTTTTATGTGCATTTACACAACACACAAGACCTACGACTTTAAAGGCCCTGTACACTATTGGTAAGATCGAAAAACACAAATGTTCACAGATTCACACATAACTTGCATGATTTGAAGTAAGTAATGGTAGAAAGGGTTCCTTAAAATATTTCTGCCAGAAATGCTATCATTTCTGAGAAATTAGAAAAACAATAGTTTTTATCACGCGTGATAAAAACTTGATGTTTGAAAAAACAGAAAACACATAAGGTCTCTTTTTACTATTTTCTCGTGACCTCGATGATCAGTTAAGCTCAAACTTTCACAGGTTTGTTTGTTCATGCATACGCTGAATCACACAAAATGTGGACACTGATTTTGAGCTGTTACCAAAAGTGTACAATACCTTTAAGTCCCATCTGAAGGAGGAATCATTAATGGTTAAGTGTCTTACTTAAGGACACAAGTATGACAATATGCACATATCTATGGCATAACACAGGCGTCACACTCACACGTTACGAGAAAACATAATTTCCCTACTAACAAGATAAAACCATACAGCATTCACAGTTTCTTGTTACTTCAACAATTATATAAGGCTCTATACCTACATGTATTGAATATTTTTAATGCTCCTTAATTGTTTCGGAATTAAATCCTCCAGTTGTACTTTTACTTTTTATTCACCGTGTAATTGAGAGTAGTTTAAACTATTTTGATTGTCATTGCACCTTTAAAGAGCCTTGACTGGAATTGATGCTTTATAAATAAAAGTATTGTTGTTATTATTATCTTTCATAAAAGCTAATGGATGTTGTTAATGCATATGTATACAAAAACAGTGGCCCTAGACAATGTGTTATTCAAAAGTAAACCTATGTATTCAAGCATTTCCCAGTGGGTTGCACCTCTTGCACTGTGTTTTCACAATTAAACTGTAGACAGCATGACGTTAGATTAAGGAGAGGTTGCACAGTTATAAAGGATGGTATAATTCAGTAAACAGTGGATTAGTGGCTGCAAACTGTCAGTGCCTTGTCCCTGGCTGGCTAACCATCACAGGTTACTCACCGCCATTTAGAAAAAGTCCTGCCCATGTCCAGCCATAAATAATCCAATATTTTCACTGCAGAAGTGCTAAGGGCACCCCGCACTTGTTTTGCATGAAATTCAATTACGTCACAAGACCTGGACAATTTTCCCGGATGAAAGAAATCAGCCCAGTCACCTGTCCTGAATAAAATGGGACTTGAAGCGCAGGTGTGCATCTGCACACTACATTCAACATAGTGTACAGGTTTTTTTTGAATAATTTATCGGGGACCTAACAATGTTAGCTGAATATCTGTGTCTCTGGACGCATGGTTGCAAGTTACTTCTTTCTCTTTAAACTTGCAGAGAAAAACAGCAACATTTATTCAAGTGCTGAGTGTTTTCTAATAAGATACTACATTTGAAGGAATTCTGCCCGTAGGATATGCACATCCTGTTCTATCAGAGCCAAAAATAATAATAAAATATCCGTGCTGTTCTTGCGGTTGAGGTGTTTTCCCTTTGGATTTGTACTTTCAAGAAATCCCACAGGGCCCAAAGAAACTCAAACTAGCATAATATAGTGTTGTCCTGAAGAAGATATTGCAAATAAATTATCCACGACCATAGCATAGATTGCATAGCCTGGGGTACGTGTTTCTTTCACATCCAGTCCAATGTTTACCAGTTCAGGTTTTTCCCAGAAGCTGTTGTCATACCTCAAAAAGAATTGTGGCCTAGCCACCAGTATGTGATTTGGAGCTAACTGTTTAACCACCATTTGTGGCACCCACTTGGTAAGAGATCACCCATTGTGATTGATAATAACTGTTTAAGGTCCTTCTTTGTGATGCTGGGAGGTGAAAGAATGAACTTCCTGGAGCGAGTGAAGGGATAAGGGAGGTGGTAAAGCCTGATACGGGCTTTGTTGGACTAAAATACAATTTAATGAACTAGAAAATGACAACCAGTGATGAAGGAAAGGAGCTCTAGATGGCTCACTCATGTATGGAACCCTGGTTTCTAAGTTGCCCTTTGGTTTTGAAGGCCGCCCATTGCTCAGCTGATGATTCACTCCCAGTACTCTGGATACATAGGTCTTGATATCGTTCAGCTACTTCAGTCGTGCATTTCTACTCGGTGAAGTTCCTGGTGCAGCACAACATCCTGAATTTGAATTGTAAACTGTACCTTGTTTCAAATGCCCTCTTAGAAGACTCTCTTCGGAGAAATTGCTCGTTGAAGTTGATGTTGACCTCTTTTTTGTCTAGTTGGCGAAACATAAGAGAATAGAAATGTTTTGTAACAAATGTACTGTATGGTGATCATTTTCTGTGGGTATATTCAATCATAATCTATGGCTCGACCTGATTCACTTCCTGGTACATAGGGAGAATTTCGCCATCAAGGCAAATGTGATTGCATGTGTAGTTGGAGCAAATGAAAAATTTGCTGCAATTATCATAGTTGGAAGTCATTAAATTCACTTTTCAAATTCTTAAGATCCAGGCTGTTGTTTCATTTATGTTTTCATTTAGTGCAGAAATTGGTCTGGAATCTCTCAGCCAATCCAATCCAACAGTAGTGTTTTTCTCCAACAACTAATAAACACATGACTTGTATTACGTTTTACAAGCGTATTAATAGTTGTTAAAAGTCTTAATCTCCACCCAAAAGTTCAGCAAGTCTTGTTAAATTATTTCCAGTCCAGTGAAAGTTCTGAGGTACGAGTCTTGTGGTCTGCTAAAGATTTTCTTGAAATTTGAACCCTACATTATCATCAAAACAGGACATTAGTTTTATATTTACTGATGGGATGTCAACCAGTTTAATGTTGTCGTTATGTTTCATGGTACTAAAATGTAAACTTTCATCTGTTAAAATGGAATCCTCACTGAATCCTCACTGCTGTAGACCATATACCTTTCTTATTGTTTATAAACACTGACAGCCATTTTGTATGGGCGTTTTCAAGTTCCACAAAATGTGTAACTGGGTTGGCACATTTTTTCCTCTTTTAATAAAGCATTTAAACATTATTTTGTTTGGAACTGGTAAACATTGTACTGGATATGAAGAATAAGTGTACTTTTTATTTTGGGTAGCACAGTTGATTCTATCAGTGATATCTGTAATTCGCATGCATGGTACTCTTCCTACTTTAGTCTGATTTCTGATTTTGTTTTCCTTTGCAAAAATCAGAAAAATTGTGATTAAATAGCCAGAAAATTCTTTTAAAGCTTACACCATGCACATGTAGGTCAGCCCTTGTAATCAATAACATGTTCCTACTTATTTCCAAGGACCAAATACCATGCCTGAATTTTTCTTGCATACTTGTATTCATGATAAATTATTTTATTTTTTGCATGCAGTGATGGTCGCCCGTACTTTTGCCAACCAAGGTTGGAAAAAATAAGAATTAAGTAATATTGCTTTTCTTCAACTCTATTCTTCAACTCTATTCTAATTCTTCCCTGTTACCTCCACTTTAAGACACTGATACATGTACATGTCAGTGTGAATTACTGTAGGAAAGATGAAAGAAAAAAAAAGAATATTTAGCATTTTTCTGATTCTACAATTCCCTGGTGCTTCGCTTTAAAACACTGTACATGTTCAATATGAATTCCTGATCAGGAAAGGTAAAAAGAATAAAATCAGGATTGTGTTTTGTTTTTATTTTGTTTATTTTGCTTTTGTTTTTGTTTTTGTTTTTGTTTGCTTGTTTGGGGTTGTTTGGAGGGAGGAGGGGGGTCATCAACCACAACACTTCTCTGATAACACATCACTTTAAGACACCGATACTTACATATTGTATACATATTTGGTAAGTGTTCTTATAAATAGTCAAATTTAGCATGAATGATATGCAGTGCATCGACATGAGGATAATTTTAATCCGGTAGAGTTGGATTTATTCTCCCACCCCTTCAATTAAGTGATACATTGGATAATGCAATAAAATATCAAGCATTCTCAGCTGGCTGGAAAATGAAATAAATTGTGTTGTAAAGTGATTTTCAAGGGGCGCCTTCAACAGAGGTTTGCAATCTTGTTGGAAAATTCTTGCGCTTTTTTTAAAAGAGGACGGTTAGGAGATTTATTATCATTTGTAAGATTGTATATCAGACAGTTATGGATTTATAAGTTAGGGCAAAACTATTGCTGTACTCAACTATAACTGTCACATTTTGCATTGGTTATGAAATCAAATCATACTTTTAAAAAACAATCCATATATTTTGAAGGAGAATGCCGTGTAAATTTAAGTGTGGGTTGAAAATTTAATAGTGTAAAGTTTGACAGGAAGTAGGGCAAAACCAAAGTCCATCCATTGCGGAGCAATCATATATCATAACCAAAACAAGACATGAACGCTTGTGTGCACAATAGAATGATGGATCATTTTGCTCTTAGTAATATTTGTTTAGTAACATACCCGCAAGGCTGAACTAAATTTATTACAAATGTCCAACACGACCAATTTTCTGCACTTGAGAGTATTGCAGATTGTGCAGCAACGTTTTGGCCATAGGCCATTAATTTCAAGGGTTTTTTATTTCCAGAAGAAGAAGAAGAAAAAAGGTTTGCAGTGGGAGTCTTGTTTGACGAGATGCAATTCTTCTGGTGGGATCTTGTGTTGATTGGATTTGGTCTGTTTGATCAAGTCTCTCCGTAAATATGTTTTAGAGCAATATCTTGAAGATTTTTGTCAAACCCTTTGTGGGGATCAGTGAAGGTTACAGAACTCAGTACACAGTTAGTAAAAATTGTGACAATTTGCGAATATGGTGATGAAGCAGGATACTCAAACCAAGCCATAACTTGGCGTTAGTTTCGGTCAGCAAATGTTAACAGATTCATGAATCATTAAAAGAAGGGCCGTAAATTGGTTTTTGTCAATATAATGCTGACTTATAGGCAAAATTGTAAAGAAAGATACAATAGAAGTGACATGTGAAAGTTTCAGCTGAATACAGTGTCTTCTTGCTGAGAAAACGGCAAAAAGCTGTTACGGTATTTTCTCACCTCTCTGGCCGCAGCATTCGCAAACAGACGCCAACCCTCAGAATCTTGAGAAACAATTCATGCATGAATCTTTTCTCAGATTCAAATGTCTTTGGGTGAAAAACTATCCAAACCATATTACTTTGAAGGGAACCCTTTCTCAAAATAGTTTTTACTATCAACAGCTGCAGTGCTTCTGACCGAGTAAGTTTATTATGGTCGTTAGTTTTTTGAGTATTTACCAATCTATGACCCCACCTTTTAACTGTTGATATTCTTTAGATTTGAAATGGAATGTTTTTTTTAAACAAACATTACTTTCGGTTTTAAATCGCAGCTTTTTTTCAGATCAGCCCCAGACTGTGTTTAAGTCGCTACGACTAGGGGTCTCTGTTAATAAATTTGTAGTTACAATAGGAATTCTTCGTTTTTGGTTGCTTTTCTGTACAGATCCTGAGGGACTGTAATTCAATACATCAATGATTTAATCGTCGTCTTTGTGCTTCCTCTCTTGGATCAATTATACAAGCAATCTCATGGAATTTATCGCTGATAGAATTTTTTTCCTCCACAGTCGAGTCATTCTCGCTCTTGAAATCCCCCCTCTCTCTCTCTCTCTCTCTCTCTCTCTCTCTCTCTCTCTCTCTTCTTTCTCCAATTTGGTTCTTTGAATCAATCAACCATTGTCATTTCAATCTTTGCCAAGAAAGAAAGAAATTCATTCCAACGTTTTAATAATATCGAAAAAACCCTCTGTTCATATGGAGAGCCGTGTCTTTGATGGTGGTACTCGACCATAGAAAGTAGAAGGGTGAAATAATCTTGCCGAGAATTCATGGCCGAACAGGAGATGGGGAGCATTGGAAGAACACAATTAAGACAATCCTGTCATGCCTGCAGGGGGAGCTTCACTTTACTGACGTCATAGCACTGTCATCGTGTCATCGGTCGCCATGGCTTGTCAGGGCTCTTTATTGAGGGTTTGACTCCAACTGGCACAGACTCGCTGGAATTCTTCATGGGCAGTTGGAAGTGCTTACACTTCAAGGATGCCATGTCTTTCAAGATTTTGCTTGAATATATTTAACACCCCCCCCCCCACTCCTCCGAGAAAAAAAAGGGATTTATATTTTGTCTTTTTCAGGGAATGGATTTTTTTTTTGACAATGTCTGGTTGAAGTACAGTGTGTTTAGTATCAATGGAATTGTCTTGGGTAATATGTCTGTATGGCGGCAGGATTAAGCAAACTAGAGATTAATTCACGACATCTCTGCAATTAATAAACCACACGACAGTCTCAGAGTGAGAATATTACAAAAAACGGTAGTGAAGTCATCTTCTGGTGGACACCAACTCACAAACATCTCGCAGAAACCCATGACAAGGGAAGAAAAATAGGGTTAATAGCTAAACTTGCTCTTTGTAAATGAAATTTTAAAAATGTTGTGCTGTGAAGTAAAATGTGATTTAAAAATGGGAGAAATATTACAAATTCAGTAACCAGACAGCAACCCATTTTTGTATTTTCTAAATCAAATTTTTGAGAAAGCTTCCAATGTAATTCCATTAGTCCAACCACATCCATACATGTTTCAGTTGTTCAATTTTATTTGCTTATTTATTTATTTATTTATTTATTTTTCTTCAATGTTTAGGTGTGTTTGTCCCTTGAAATCGCTTTGCTTTCGGTGCCGCTTACACGGACCGAAAAAGCACTCAGCGATCAGTGACTGATCGCCTCTGTCGAGTCCCCAGTCTCATCACGAAAACCCCCCATTCTCATTTTATTCCATTTCAGTTGAGTGGTGTTACGCACACATGCATCTGTATCCCCGAGGCAGTGTCTGGAGCGCTTGTTGTGCTTCCATGCTAAATGCACTCCTTTCCTGTTTCTTTATTTGCATAGTGCTTACTTTCATTAGGCCACCACATCAATCCACTTTAAAAAAGGCATCATTATGCTGTGTTGAATTTCGGGAAAGGGGGGGGGGGGGTCATTCAGTAATGCCATTTTTTGCTTTATAAATCAAAGAATGATCTTATTATTTTGTGGGACAATGACTATGCAAACTGAAAACTCATTAGCCTTATTGACATTTAACAATTTAGGACTATTGTTTGTGGAACGGGATACTTACAAAAAATTATGCAAAAGTTATGATTTTTGAATGGGGTAGAATTTTGTTATTTTATAATAGTGATAGATTATTATTCATATGAGCAAATGGTGCTCTAAAATTACAATGGTGAAGGTAAGGGGCCAACTGACAAATCAATAGCTGAGTAAAAGAAAATTCGCTTAAAAATCCTTTACAAACATTTTCAATTTTTTGGTAATTCTTTTGAGCATTAACTGTAACTTACATGTATAATTATGAGAACATATGCAGTGGAATCTCATAAAACAACTTTTTGGGGTAAAATCAAACTCTCACTGTGTTTCCAGGAATGCATTGTTCTCATCGGAGGCTTGTTTCGACTTCCATAAAAGGCATTAAAATCCGGAAATCTGATGCCGAGAGTTATGTCCATGGTGACGTACATCCTCCTCATGAGGGATTTTAAGGTGACAGCGCTATGCCTCTTTTCCTTGTCAAGATGAACGTTTCCATGGAAACTGAAATTTGTTTTAAAATATGAAGTGTTCGCCGGTAAGTGTATGAAAATGTTTGTTGAGCTGTTTTTGGCTGAGGAGCTTTGACAGTTGATGAGGAACTTCGCATGCACATGTGAGACTCCTTTGAAACTGATCTTTAGTTCTGTATAAAAGTGACGGGAGGAAAAATCTAGGTTGCTTCTTCTTCCATGCTTCTGATCTGTGGTGATGTTATCATGTTTTTTCTTTTGTGCTGCACGTATCTTAGATCACGATGCCGCGTCGTGGCCGAGCAGTTGAAGAGCACCGGACTCAAGCTCTGGTGTTTCTGATCAGCAGAGTGTGGGTTCGAGTCCCGGTCGTGGCACTTGTGTCCTTGAGCAAGATAGTTTCCAATAATTGCTTTGTCCTTCGGATGGGACATTAAAACTACCTGTGTACTAGGATTTGTAGTGCATTTAAAAATAATAAAAAACACTTATCCGGGGAGAGTAGGGGTTAACCCCAGTGTTTCTGGTTCATGTAGCAAGCACCTTTGTTGACAGGTTTCCTCAGGCTTGCGAGCTACAGTGATAAAGTTCACTTATGAGGCATAAGTTTGACACTACCTATAAGGAAATGATTTAATAGTAATTTAGGGCTACCAAAACATGATGTGGAAAATGCCTCTGATTTATATGGTTTTTGAGGCATTGCATGGTGAGGTATCAATGTATATTCGGTTTGCGGTAACACCATGTGTATAATGGTCTACTTTGCTGTGTAGATTTTGTTCTTTAGAGAACTTGTCTTGCTATTTGTTCTAGGCCCTACTACCGCGGAGTACATTTTCAGAATTCGGGAGACTTCTCAGGTCTGAAAAGAACTGTCCTGCTTAGTAACTACTACCTGGGCGGGAGGTAGGAAATCGGCCTGGACTTTAGCTTAGTGGATCGGGGAGACTTCTCGTAATTAGCTGCACTGCCGCGGAGTGAGTTCTTTTGGTCTCTGATTTGTTCCTGAATTAAACCCTTTTTTTCCCCCATACTGATTTGAAAACATGTTGGCGTCACTTGTTTATAGCAAGCTTGTGTCAACAGATAAACAAATCTAGCTTGATCAGAGAAACTGTACACATTTCTCAAGTCTTAACTATTAAGAAGAGAGTATATTTGCATCGGGGATGTGTGGCTTTTGTTCCATTTATTAGGCATTCAAAGAATGACTGTTTGGAGACTCTGCCCTCATTTAGCTTAAGTTCTAAGTAACTAAAAAAAAAATTTAAAAGTCTCATAATTTTGAATACTTAATACAGATTATTTTTGTTGGAAAGTGTTACTCAGATTTTTTTTCTTCTGTTGGTTTGTTTGTTGTTGTTGTTGATGATGTTGATGTCGTCATTGTTGATGTTGTTTTTGTTATTGTTGGGAGGGGAGGGGGAGGTTGGAGATTAATCAATATTTATATTTGGGCCCAATTTCATAGAGCTGATTAACACTAACAGAAAATACTACTTGTAAAATTTATCCCCAAGCAACAACCAGTTTGTTTTCTTTGAGCCATGAGTATAATTTGTGTGTGCTTTTTGAATTTGTGTGCTTTAAGCAACTCTATCAAAAATTGCTCCTGGTGGGGGTGGGTTTGTACTTTATGTGCCACTCATCATGGATGTGATGTACCACTGCTTCTAGTGATGTGAAAAATGTATGTCATATTTTCTACTGCTGTGTTTGACCGATTAAAAATGACTAAGAGTTCCTTCCTTCATTTTTCACTGAAGAGTTTTTCTCTTACTTCTTAAAAAAGGTCTCTTGCTTCTGAATAACTGTTAGTGTTAAGAGAGGATACGCACCCCATAATACAATAAATAGGACTGTGTTTGTTTAACCTCTACTATTGAGCCCCTTTTAAAAACTTTACCAGGAAATGGGTCTCCCGTTTAAAAGTGACTGTTAAACGCTTAGAATCCCCGCTGTGTGATAAAAGCAAACAAAGATACTGCGATAGAATGTCAGAACATTGTCTGGTGTAAAGCCCTGCACTCTGTTTAATAATGATAAGGACACAGTTATAGCCGCTCTCGCTATTTGCTCATTCTTCTCGGCGGAGGGTAACATCCTGCAGATTCTACAATCACATTGCCCCTTTAGTGGCCTTTCTTGCGAAGAAAATGGTTGTATTGATTTTCTCAGCCCTCTCCAAAGCATGGCCAATTCAGTCCTGGATGAGGGGAACTTAGTGTAATTAGCCAGCCCCCATCATAGGGGCATCGATTTACAGGCCGGGCTAGACTTTGCAATCGTTCCAAATTGCTTTCGGATTCACACTTCGAAGGCTGACCTCTTTTATTCGGCAGACCTACACACATTGATTCGGATGAAAAGTTCTCATGGAATCCCAATTAGGATTAAGTCAACATTACAAATGACTTGATGCTGGGTCCAAGCTTAAGCTTCAAGTTATGGATTAACAACTGGGAATGGTGTGTTGAGAACGCATTAATAATGCTGATGCTTGCTCTGAGGAGAGGGGGATTTGTACACCTTGGACAATGTGGATTTCGTTATACAGTGAGAAATGCAAGAAAAGCAGAAAACAATTATCAGTAAGAAGAAATTGGAGGGGAGGGGGGGGGGTTGAGAGGCTTGTTCTTACTTTCTTACTGCATTTGTACCTTGGGGTGTTGACAACTCCCACCCCCCATCCCGCATCCTTTCATGTGTATTGGCCGGCCCACTGAACCTGGAATAATTTCAGTTTTCCTGTGCACTGTAAAACCATAAAACCCTATAAGTACCCTATATGTTGCAGTATCGGAATTGGTAGTCAATTGTTAACTCTGTCCGGGAAACATTTACATTTAGTCTGGGAATTATTTTTTTAGCAGCTACATGTATGTGTCTGTCTACTGTGTCTGTCTACATTTTATATACGATAGTAATTTGTACCTTTGGATATTCTAGTTTCCTATTGCAGAGTGAAGGCTCTGCCTTTAGTTTCCTATCGCAGAGTGAAGGCTTTACCTTCAATCATTGTCATTGCAATGTCAGACTGAAATTTAAGTTTACAACAAAGTACAAAAGAGAATCTTTTTGGCTCATTATTTGTTGTATCCCAGCAAATCTGATGTCTTCATTGTAGCATACAAGTTTTTGATTGGAGACTTAAAATATTGATGAGATTGCGGGGATCATACGTAGTTAGGAGGCAAGATCCTCATGAAACAGCCAAGTGAACCTTTGGGACTGCAGAACCAGAACTTAATTTCATGCAAGAGGAGATAGCTGAAGCTAAATTAGGCCTACAATAAGGCTAAGTTACATTCCAATCCCCAGGCAGTTCAGACCAAGTAGCTGCAGCGGCCCCGGCATATCACTGACACTACAATTGTCAATACCCTGCCCCATTGTCATGGATCTATGCATGAAAGGTAAACGTGTATTCACAAGTCAGTACAAACTCTAAAAAGACTTATTAATAAAATGATTGCTGATATCTATGATACTATTCAGAGTTCATGCCTGGCTGAACGTCAACACTCACCGTCTGTCAATCCCCAGCGACTGACGAAAAAAAAACTATTGCCCTTCACCTTCGCTGACGTTCAAGTTTACGTCACGCAGGTTCAATTTCCGTCTTTGTAAGTCGCCCCATTGAAAATTTCCTTGTCAGGTATGTATGGGAGGGCATAGGTCAGCAGGACACAGTGAGATCTATTTCAGGTTACCTGCCGGCCTCCCGTAGGGGCCCTCCAATACCCCTGACACCTTCGCTGTTGAGAAGGGGTGCGTACTTTGGTTTTGACTGGGACAGAAAGACGCAGTCTCTCTGCAGGGCATAACCAATGGCCCAAGGTTTACCCTCCCAAATTTAATTTGAGAAACTCTCTGTCAGGGAGCAGTGCACTCTTCACTCTCAAAGAAAGAACAGCATGAAAGCTGGTCACGTAGGCTTCTTGTAAAAAAGATATTGATATTCAACTTTGGCAACCCAATTTTACTTAGAATACGGGCATACCTCAAGAGGGAATCATTTTCTTTTATTAGAGCCGGCTCGATTTTTAACGCTCCTATTTTTTATTTCTAGGGGTTGATTTACTTTCTCCGTAAGAGCATTTCATAACAACTGAACTTTTTTTCTCATTATTATTTGCCAACCTGTATGAAGAAGGATACTAGAGGTTTTGAATTGCAAACCAGTGTTTAGTTGTTGTCTTTTATGTGTTCCTTAGAATTGCTTTATCGCCACAAACACTCTGATTGGAAACACATCAAAGCTACAATCTGTCAAAATATAAAGGTAATTTTATTCGGTTGAAATCAATTTTCCAAGTTATATTAAGATTTGAACACAATAATCGAGCGGCTTGCTAAGAGGATGATTGTAATGCAGATCCAGCTACCCGATCGTATCTCTGCATTTTTTTTAGCATAATTCGGCGCAAATTTCATTTTTGTTTTGCATCGATTCCCCCCCTCACTTGCAAAACACTGTGTTAATCAAACCGCTGAGTCTGATGATGGTACTTAACCTGTCATGATATCGCGTTTGCATCTGCACCAGGCACAGTCGGAGGGGGGGAACCTCACAACAAAAATCTGATCTATAGGAGTGCAGGTCCTTTATGGAAATTTGAGAAATTGACTATGGCACGTCCAAATCACATCAAGAGAAATTGAATACGTTAGTCCGTCTTGCCCCGGGAATTGTTATTCACGATGCCGTCCTGCAGTATGCTCACGATCCCGCACGCCTAATAACATCTTGCGGATTTTCATATAAAAGAGGGAAGTGCATAGAAACGGCAATTTTAGTCGGGGTCCTGCAGGCTTTCAACGACGGTGTGACCTTTTATTTATACAATTTCTTTTTGAAGAGATGCCCTGATGAGTTTTCTCTTTTATTGGGGGGATTGCAAAACCTTTGCACAGGACAGTGGTACAATCTGTTGACAGTATTTTGGAGGCAGCGGGGAGGCATTCATTGACCTCATCAGAATGTCAAAAATAAAATAAAACATTCCAATTAAATCCAAATTCTTTTATAGTTTTTTATATCCATTCTATCATCCTACAGAAAGTATTGAAATTAACGAATTTAACTTTATACCAAAAAAACTAAATGGGAGCAATTTGTGAGATAAAGAGAATGAACGATGCGGTTGTTTTCTTCCAACCAAACCGTGTTTGATGCGAAACAAAAGTAGTCTAAAAAACATTACAAAATTAATGCATCTTGATCATTTTAAAACAAGATAATTACATGGTGCTACCATGAACCTCCACTATTTTTTGTCTCTTCACCGATCACCTTGCAAAAACACATGCTGCACTTGTTGGCCTTGTTGGCCTCAACAGTGAATGAAAGAACCCTTGATCTAACTAATGGGTCCTGATGGAACCGGCTTATATTACGCTTTGTGTTGGATTGTATTGCATTTAGCAGGGTACTTGTGACATGCCCAAGAAATAGGGATGCCAAACCAGGAAAACAAAAAGCATTTGGATAATAATAATAATGGATATGATCTGCAGAAACTCACGCCACTTCCTCTCAGTCAAAATATTTGACAGAAGTTCACATCCAGCAGGGCTCAAATTTGGGGGGAAAAGTCTACGAGACTGCAGGGCTTGTGGCTCAAAATTTGTACTGGACCAGAACTTAATTTATAAGACCAGAATCAAAATGAGTTGAACAAGCACTAAGAGAAGGTCTATCTCAAGTACATGTATACTTCAATACTCAACACTCTCAACAGAATTGAAAGACATTCATTAGATTCACAGTCAATTCTTTTTTCACATAAATATTATGTACTACACAATGAGCTAGCCTATTGTTTACTGCAGTGAAAAACACAAGAACACCGGGCTTGTCCGGTTGTGTGAGTTTACTGGCCCTGACGCTAAAATCACTGGCCTCGGGCCTGCAGTCTAGTGTTAATTTGAAGCCCTGCTCCAGGTTGTGCATTAATATAGCCCCAGTTTCGTAGAGTGCTAGTGCACAAACGTACAGTGCGTAGAATGATTTTGTGTTGCATTATGGATTACCAGCCCACACTGGTATTGTTTGCAACTACTGCCTTGTCTAATTCTCACCAGGCAAGACAATTGTTAAGCGGCCGAGGAGCTCTGAAATTAGAGCCCGGGGATTGTAATTGCTTCCATATATCCTCATGCATTTATATCTCATTCTTTACGTTGTCTACTACCCTATTGCCATCTCTATGTGTAACTCTACTGAGGGATCCTGTACTTTTAGGTTAATGGATTCCCCATTACATCAGCCACGGCTGGGGAAGTCAATGCCCTAGATATGTCATGAGCACACCTCTTAATTGTTTCAACTCTAAAAAAGATATTACTTATTAATTTTCTCCAATTGGTGCGGTGCACAGTCGCTGCAATGGAGCCGTTTGGAGAAGGTGCTCGTAACCGTCGGTAACGTGTAGTTGCACTCTTTTGATTGGCAGGTCCCACTTCAGTGAGAAGTATCTGTAAACACTGTAAATAGGTGTGCAAGTAGAGTAGGGTCATCAACATTTCTTAGGGGACATTTCTTTGTTTGAAAGAAATAAAACAGCTTTTGTAAAAACTTGTACTTTGTTATCAATCTTGTAAAAAAATCTCATTTTGTCTTTACCTACAGTGCATAATTTCTAGTTAGTGTGAAAGCTTTTAACTTTCAGGCATGATATTCTTCCTACTTTTGTCTGATTTACGATTTTTGTTTGCCCTTGGAAAAATCGGAATTTATTTTGATCAATAAAAGCATGAAATGTCCATTAAAGCCTGCACTATGTGTTCATATAGGTCAGCCCTTGTACTCAATAAAATATCTCTACTTTTCTAAGGACCAAATATCATGCCTGAACTTTTTGAAAACGAATCTTAACGTCAAATGTGAAAATAGTTGCTATAGTTTGTTTTCATGTCTGGATATTTTGTCTTCAATGGATCAAGGTGTTCTTTATTATGCATAGATATACAAACTGGGCAAGTACACCCATACTTTAATGTTAATGTTTGTGATGTTGTTCCCATGACACGTTAAAGCAATGTACTGGGGAACCCAAGGTTCTCAAAAATGTTGAATATGCCTGAGACTTGCATGGCCTTATCAAAATGTCCATGGGAATTTTTTGAAGAGGTATCAAGGCAAAGACAAGAGGGCACACAGTTCCCTCTCTGCCCTGGGCCAGCCAGGGTAGGATTTTTTTTTTTTTTCAATTCTAACTGAGAGCTTCAGACTTGAGCTCTGGAGCCGGCTAAGTGTAGGTTCAGTTCCTGTTCATGGCACATGTGTCCTTGAGCAAGACACTCAACAGTATTGCTTCGTCCTTCGGATGGGACGATGAGCCGCAGGTCTGATGTGTTGTGGAATGTGCGTAACGTAAACGAAAACCAATACACTGCCCTGGTGTTTCTGGCACTGTTGGCTGCAGATTGTGTCGCATCACCTTGTAAATCTCTACAAGGTGCTATTGTAAATGAATCTCATAATTCAAACGTAGCTCTGCATACCTGTCGTAAATACAATAAGCACTTTGAGGCTTCCGTCTGTGTTATCATTACTGTCTTCAGCATCACAAGGGTTTTTTCCTTCATTTGTTTAAATCAACACTGTACCTTCCTCTTTGAGAAGATGACCATTGAACTTAACTTTTATACACTCTGTGATGATGACCTCAATTCCTCTAAGCCCATATATGTAATCATAATCCCTTGAGGATTAGCGTCTTCCTTAATCTTGAGATTATCAAGTACCTTATAATCTCCCTCTCACGAACATGACAGTTGATGCCACTCCTGTCTTGCCGTGATAAAGCAGGAAAACAAAACTTGTTGGCAGTTTATGGTTTGTTTCAATTCAACTCAAGATTGTGTCCAGGAACTTTTTTAATTTGGCAAGAAACATTTTGCAAAATAGAGCCAAGAATAAAAACTGCAGATAAACTCTACATTAAAGTCTTCCTCTGTTTTTTTTTTCCGCAGATGATTTTGATGCAATCACTTTTTAAGGAACAATTTTCACAAACTTAATTTCATTAGGAGCTTTTCAATTATCTTTCCCTGCAGGCTTACAAAATGTCTTTCCCCGAAAAGATGCTCTGAATGCTCTGAAAGATGCTTACTAGTATTGAGTCCAGTTTACATTGCAGGCTGGTTGTTTTGAAAAGGAAACAAGACAAAACCAAAGCTTTCAAATTTGGCCAAATTTAATAACCTTCCATAGGCTGGCTCAATATGTTGGTAACTAAAATGATTGATATAGTTGAGCTTTGCCTTGCAGGGTAGCTTGGGCTGTGCAGTACCTGATACTCAGGGTGGTTGGGCTGTGCAGTACCTGATACTCGGGGTTGGTTGGGCTATGCAGTACCTGATACTCGGGGTTGGGCTGTGCAGTACCCGATACTCAGGGTTGGGCTGTGCAGTACATGATACTCAGGGTTGGGCTGTGCAGTACCCAATACTCAGGGTTGGTTGGGCTGTGCAGTACCTGATTGGGCTGTGCAGTACCTGATTGGGCTGTGCAGTACCTGATACTCAGGGTTGGTTGGGCTGTGTAGTACCCAATACTCAGGGTTGGTTGGGCTGTGCAGTATCCGATACTCAGGGTTGGTTGGGCTGTGCAGTACCCGATACTCAGGGTTGGTTGGGCTGTGCAGTACCCGATACTCAGGGTTGGTTGGGCTGTGCAGTATCCGATACTCAGGGTTGTTGGCTGTGCAGTACCCGATACTCAGGTTGGTTGGGCTGTGCAGTACCCGATACTCAGGGTTGGTTGGGCTGTGCAGTACCTGTTGCTTTGGGTGATTGGCTGAGCAGTGCCTGATACTTGAGAAGAATCAATAACAGGATCAGCGCAAATCAAGCAGCACCTGAGGATGAATACTGTTGGAATTTGAGTTAATACGTTCAGGATAATAAATACACTATGCATCAATTATAGTCGTTTGGTTATATCTGGTGTAGCATCACTGTATTATTCTGCGTATACTCTCTGACACAATTATTCAAATTTAAAGGAGGTAGCAGCATACAACAGATTTGTTATGTTGCCCCATTTGGTAAGAGTAATTTCCAATTTAAAAAGAAGTACATCATTAGACCTAGATTTTGAAGTATGGGGTTTGTCTACTCTCACTTAAGCATTCAACGTTCAACCACATCTTCCTTTAGTGACCATTATCCCTTCCATCTATCTCCAGTGTCCTTGCCTTCAATTGGAGACACACATAGGAACTAGGTTAATATACATGTCCCGTTCCCCAGGCTGCCCCAGAGCACCAATCAAGCCACTCGTTCACCACCATTCATTGGATTCCTCCCATCCTCCTCCTCCCCCCCCCCCCCCCCCCGCAGTTATTAGAAAGTAAAATCAGTTGCCAATCCATTAAATAAAGATGGCTCCTGTGTGGTAATAAATAGATTTGTAATTCTGTGGATTATGTCAATGGCTGGACTGCATGTCAGCTTTAGCTACAAGTAGATGCATTACCAGTGATCACTTGAACGTCTGAATTTCATCTTAAAATGAACCAATTTCGTGGTGATCGCATGTTGAATTATTTTGAAGTGTTAAAGAATTCCACGAGATCAGTTGCAAGTACGCCAAGACAAAAAGCATTTTAAAGAAGCACCCAATATAGAAACACAGAATACATATTGGTGCAATGAATTTTGCGCAGATGTCTCAGGCAAGTATACTAGAACAGTAAAGCAAAATGAAAGTGAAAATTGTCAGGAAAAAAAATTGTAAAATATATAACTCCCCAGAGGAAGGATGCTTTTCTAAATACACAATAATCAGTTGTGCACATGTCGATACTCAAGTAATGCATGTAAAATATGTGCAAACCTGGACTGTGATTGTAATTAAGCAATATTTCCATGTATGTACGACCAGGTGACCTTACCTCTGCCTGTGATTAACATTTCTTACATATTTCCTTTTCTGCGAAAATGTACGGGGATGAGAAGTTTAAGATGTTTATCCGAATTCATACATTTTTATGTCTGCCTGGTTATTAAACTAGTAGCTGTTATTTTCTTCAGATATAAAGAAGGCCTGCTCTTTGATCTACTTCTCTCGCACTGAGGCATGCTGTTCTCAAAAGCTCCTTGCAATTTATAGTTCTTGGGGCTAAATACCAAAAGGTGGAAATGCCATCCTTACCACATGCCTCCTACAATTTGGATCCTAGTCCCTGATCTTTTTATCAGCAATGATTCTCATACACTCGTTATTAACTTGTATTCATATTCCAGTTATGCTGTTCGCATACACCGGATGGTTTTTTCGCTGAAACTGGCCCACTTCCATCATGTTTGTTTAGTGTCAAGCCTCAAAAGATTGGTCTAGAAATTCATGAAATGCAGGGAAAGGGACCAGTTGGCAGTCGTCATAAAAGTCAATTTGAGAGATGATTTAATGCCAGAAGAAGTGTAATGTAACTATTAAGTAGCCGAGCAGTGAATGACTTCTCTTGTGTAGAGGTTTTTCAGCTGACGTCACTGGCCCAGCCTACCGCAACTGACAGCCATCTTGCCGGTCATGGTTACGGTCATGAACTGTGATATTGCCGCTGGTCATTAATCGGCAATATGGCGTCTCAAACACACAGTCACGTGATAACATCACGTGACTGTAAAACCTCTATAGATAGTGCAAGTCTCAGGCATATCGAAAACAAGAAAACAACTCCAATTTATACTACTTTTCTATGAAATCAAATCTTCTTTTAAATTATATTTGTACAAAATTCTTAAAAAATAAAAATACCCACAGCAAGTTTTATGAATAAATTTTTAATTTTTGTATAATACAAATAGTTTGTTCAAATTAAGATTGGAAATGCAACTCTGAAATCCGATATTTGAAAACAGTGATGGGGTTTGTCACTCTTTTCTTGTGACTCGATGATCGGTTGACCTTAAACTTCCACATGTTGTTTTTTCATGTATATGTTGGGTCCCACAAAGTGCAGCTACTGGTCTTTGACAATTACTAATGTCGGCCATGTGCTTTAAAGGTGCCTGGACATCAGTTTAAGCTAGACCTGAGTTTAAGACACTACATTTTGTACACTAAAATGTCAGCGTATTCAGATGGAAATATTTATCAAGGTGATCGGTGCAAGTACTACTTAATTCCAAGTACATGTTACCCTTTAGATTAAAATTATGTAATTATATTCTTGGTGTTATCAATGCTTTGTGATGTCTTTAAGATTGTTGTACATGAATACACTATTAAGTTTGCACTTTTGGGGGAGTCGGACACCAAAAAATGATGCAATCTGTAACGAATGCTTTCAGATGAAGGGACAGGCTGTCCCTGACATTTCAACTGATAAGACTAGATAGATCTGGGTGACAAGCACTCTGAACGGAACTATGTGAATTTCCAGATGATTTGGAAATCAAGGGGGGAAAATTGGGTTTTTATATTTGTGCGCAAGTCAACAAGTCCTAGATGGAAATCAAAACTAGCACTTAGAAGTCAGTTACATGTTTTTTTTTTAGGTCTTGGAGGACGTCGTTCTGTAGATTTTATTTCAATGATTCCAATTGAATTTATAAATCCCTGTTCTTTTTGAACAGACTGTGTTTGGGTTTTATTTTTTTTATTTTTCTTCTTCTTCCCTACCAGTGTAATAAAGTATGTGCATAATCTAAATAAATAAACAACAATTAAGAATTGACTGTAAATATACTTGGTGAAGGTTGTTTGTCATGTTATCACGATACTATAAATGGTATCTGTGATCATGATGGAATGGCAGTTTATAAAACGCTGAACCCCATCAAAATCCATCTACGTGTTTTGTTTGATGCTGTTGGACCAAAGAATGGTTGAACTGAAAACTGCACTATAGTAAACTGCTTTACCTGATATCTGGGCCAAATTTCATGGCTGTGCTTACCGTAGAATTCTGTTCATATGCCGCCCATAGAATCACATGCTTTTCGGGCGCCGTAATCGCAGAATTCGCTGGTAAGCAGGGCCAAGAAATTGGGCCCAGGTGTGCCACCTTGATCATAGTCGAATAGTTTTGACTTTTGGGTTACAAAATGGTGTTGGATTTTTTTAGTGTAAGGAAGGACCCTAGTGACTGTCAGTTTGCATGCTACAAATTCATCAAACGTTTAAAATAATTTGTAAGCTAATAAAACACAGACAAATTAATTTACAGGCGAAATTTTTATTGTCTTATTTGATAAATTAGTCAAGATTTAACAAGACTTGAGCGACATGTAAATCTATCCAAGTTACATGGTTACTGGCCTCTGTGTGTAGTCATAATTGCCGAGTATGCAGTTCAGAAAATATTTTACGACTGACTTTTTTTTTTGGCCTCCTTCTCTTTTGAGGACGTCGCGTCTAACGTTAGGTTTCACCTGTTTGTCCCAAAATAGGTCCCATTTTTTTGCAACTCAGTCTCTTGTTCATTCATGCACACTGGATGGAATAAAACCCCAGTGCTAAATTTCAATTTTTGCCGGCTCGCACATTCATAGCCTTTTTGCATTTACACGTCTCGCTGCAGCATTTCACTGAACAATTACGTTTCCAATCACGATGGGAATCCTCCCCTAGAGATGAGCCATTTCCATTCTGACTCCTGCAATTCTTTCCCCGCAGACAGGCTACGCATACTCCCCCCCCCCCCCCCCATACACATCTTACCTGCAACACTAATATCAGGGACAAGGTATGGTTACAGTTTTTCTCCGTTTTGCCATGGACACCCAGCTTAAGAGCAGAGTGGTCAACACATGACCAGAATGGAATTTGCGTTGAATTTGTTTCCACTCTCTTCCTCTTTCTCTTTCTCACTGCATTTTTTTAAGTCTTATGCTCTGGTAATTTCAGACGAGAAATTTGATTCAAAAGTAGGGAGGAGCTCAGTTTAGTGCGCCGTTTCTGGGAAGTAATTGTGAGACTGATGGAAACTGTGGGATCACCCTTGGCATTTTCTGCATGGTAAAATAACAACATTTGAAGTTGCTGTAATGGGGAAAACTGTCCCATTTTATTACATTTTGTGTTTTGTTTGTCAGAATTTGACATGATACAGGCATACTGTCTGCAGGCTATTGCATAGATCTCTGACAGATTGTCATCATGGTTTATGTTCCCCCCTACAGATATTTCCTTCATTTGTTGTCAATAACACACATGGAGTATCATCGGACACTCGTCTAATAACTCACCAAAAAAATTGAGCATATTTCCTCCTGTCCAATGGGAAAACAATCTTAAGCGGATATCAGACTATTATTTGTGTACTTGGGATATTATAATTTCCCCTACACTGTTGTACATTTATGATAAGCACTGTATACTCAATGCTTTTTCGAGTCCGTTGGGAAAAAGCTGTTTCAGTTTCAAAAATCTAAATTTGTAATTGATATATACTTTGAGAGCTTTGATACCATTGGGATATTGATAATTTGGGGACATTTATTCACTCAAATCCTCTAGTTTAGAATGAGTAAGTACAGTATTAACCTGATGGAATATTCCTGTGAGTGGTGCAGCCAGAATGCACACAAAGTTGAACACAGACCAGGGGTCGATTTCACAAAGCACTGAGATTCATCTTAAGATGAGTTATCAGTATTACCATAGTGATTTGTATTGTGACATCACTCTTTGCTAAGCAACTGCGATGGATTTGCAGTTACGATCAGTCTGAACTCTTTGTGAAATCGAGCCCAGGGCCCAATTTCATAGCACTGCTTAACGGTAAGCAAGTCTTCCTGCTTACTGTAGCAGAAAAATTTGCGTAAGTGTTATTTCACAGGTTAGCAAAAAATCACCATGGATTTGCATTGCTACGTCATTCATTTTCATACAGTAAGCACTGGTGGAAGGTCAGCATGCCTTTCCGTTCGGTTATGGTTAGCAGTGCTATGAAATGGAAACTCACACAGTAAGCACAAAATCGGCTGTTAAGCAGCTCTATGAGATTGGGCACAGGGTCCAACTTCATGGCTCTGCTTCCGTGGAATTATGTGCTTACGGCACCCTGTGAAGCTTTGGCCATAAGCGCAGATTTCCCTGGTTATGGTCCATTCAGAATAATAAATGTTTTAAAATCTTTTTTCAAAATTGTTTGTGGGTGGGTCAAAAGAAATAACTGAAATCGAAAAACAGTTTACAATTAAAATAAGAGGGAAAACACACAATTTTTTTAGGGGGAAAATACCCAGCGGTCTCTTCCAGATTGTCTGTTCTGTCTGGTTTCTCTGTGCTGTTTTTTGTTATCAGTCGACCTTGTTTTGATAGCCATCCCTCGTGCCTGATGCTAGATGGCAATAATGTCCTCAACTACAAAGTTGCATATGCTGGAAGCCAGCAGAAACTATTGAAAACTCCCTGAGCTGGGAGAACTTTGATCTCAAATATCAGCTTCATTTGAAGCACTATTTTGTTCTTAAACAGTCTAGTATTCAAATGTCAATACTTAACAATTGAAATTTTGGAGTGGGTGGGTTGTTAAAAAAAATTTGAAAATAGATCGAAAGTTTTAAACATTGATTGCTCTGATTTGCTGTAAGCAGAGCCATGAAATTGGGACCTGGTGAATTCATCCAAGATTTGCGACATCAAAAGTCTCATGCCGGTTCTCATAAAGTATTTACTGATTATTTAAGCGTGCAAAAATCGCCATGGTTGGGCTGTGATACTCAGCTAATTCAGCATCTGGGAAGTTTTTTAGTTAAAAAATTCAGAGTTGACTTATCTTTTTCCATGAAACCTTGTCATCCGTTTAATTGACTAGATACAACCTCCTCTCACTGTAATCGGATGGTTTTCTTTTGATATAGGGACTGGGTGCAAAGATTTTTCTTTTTTTACCACTTTGAAGTGGAAAGTTTTTTCGAAAATTCCCCAAATGGCACTCGTTGTCTGTTGGCTTCAAATGAGTGGGGAAAAAAAAGAAAATTTTTCCGATGCTCATTTTGCAAAATCAACATCAAATTTGCAGAAAACAGATTATTGTACATTTGCCCAAAAGCATAAACAAAGATCAACTTTGTGACCCGTAATAGTGTGCCGAAATGGATTTAAGTGAGTTCCACTGTCGGTCATGCAATGTTTATGCAAAGAGACAACCAGTGATATCATTTGCGTCAACAACAACAAAAAATCCCCATAAATTGACTCGCCGCAGGGTTTTGCTTCACGATCATGAAAA
The DNA here is from genome assembly GCA_032158295.1 of Pycnopodia helianthoides. Classification (NCBI taxonomy): domain Eukaryota; kingdom Metazoa; phylum Echinodermata; class Asteroidea; order Forcipulatida; family Asteriidae; genus Pycnopodia; species Pycnopodia helianthoides. The sequence continues at coordinate 15,094,589 of CM063248.1, forward strand.
GCGCATCTCAATAGTTCCGCCCACTGGTTCCTCGCACTCGGATAATATATAAATCACCACTTGCAATTATACAATACCCCCTTGGAGCTAGCCAAACAATCCCCAACGCAGACAACCAACTTTTACCCAGCATGCCCGTGTTGTTGTCATCCCACAAGCATGGTTTCGGACTTCTAAAGCACTTATACTGATCACTTCACACAAACACACACAGGAGGAAAAAAAAAAAATTAATACGAAGAACAAGTCTGCTTTGCCCAAGACTCGGGCTACGCATGCTTTTTTTTTTTGTACAGGGCATTCACACGTGATTCCTGGCCCCTTGATCGTAAGTTCATCGTCCCTTCCAGGAGTGTTAAATTTTGCTCTCAAGTGCCGGGGAAGCGCTCGATCTATGTTATCTTAGACACCATTTCCAAAATTATCTTTTCACCGATTTTCATACGCTAATGTTTGAAGTCTCGAGCTAGAAAAACAAGGTGTAGCGCATTGGATTTGTTTTATTAAATATATGAATATATATTTTTTTTAAAGAGAGAAATTCACTTGCGTCAGTCGTGCATTTAATTTTGAAGGACACAAAATGATGAGGGATAAAAATGTGCATTTGTGAATATGACTCTCTAGGAAAATACGTGCGTGTCTGAGGGAAAGGGTTGATTTACCTTTGTGAAGGTGCCCAGGTCCATGTACGTAAGCAGATGTTGACTTAAGACGAGTCCTGTAATTTGTCCATAGCCTCGGCGGAAAGGAGAAGATCATGAGATGAATCAATCTGCGTATTTCCCAAACGTTATCGTAGGTTGTCTGAAAACTCTTTACAAATGCTTTCCTCATAATAAGGAAGAAGTATGTATGTATTCAAGAAAGTTGCAGTTATTTTATGTTTTCACTCTCCGAGATGATTGCGGGTACATTTAATTTGATAGGATTCTAAGTACGTAATGAATAAATTTACTGAACTTGTGCATCCCTGCAAAAATCACCAAAGTGCAAAGGACTGAGCAATTTTTGGGTGATTCTTTCATCATAAGACAAACACACAATGTCATGATCCAATGTCATGAAAAATGTCTGACCTGAGAACATTACTATATTCAAAAGAACAACACTCAGATAGTAGTATTTCTCAGAATTCTTTTGACCGGTTCTAACTTTGTCATGTTTGTTAGTTTTGATGCAATTTCACTGTAAGTGTAAGCCACGCTCAGTTCACACCAACTGGCTCCAACATTTGTCAAGGAACGAATTGTCTTTGAGGATTTATGTTCGGAAACAAAAATTGGCTTTGCTTTCCACAAAATGTTTTGCTAACTCACACGCTCCTCTCAGTCTCTGTCATAAGAAATACCTTTGAATGATTAAGTGAATGTCGCTATTTGTAAAATTATGCACAAACGTGTACCAGCTTGTACGTGTATGTGGAGCTGGAGGTAGCAAACTGCTTGTACTTACATCATGTGAGTGCGCATGTGACTTATCAACAGGACAGTATACAAATACAACATGGTTTGAGGGTGGACAGTTGATATTAGCTTGGGGTATAGGAAGTTGACAAACTAGTACCCCAGGCAAAGCCGAGGGAACTGGTTTGTCAACTTCCAATTTTGAGGAGAGCTAATATCGACTGTCCACCCGAAATAAACCATGTTGTATGTTATCTCGTCTCTAATTAGGCATCATTGAGTTCGGGAAAGCGCGATGTTTACATGTACGTGTGCCACCATCTTTTCATTTGTATGCAGCAGTGTATGTGTATGTTGTTGGCGCATTTGTAAATATACTTCACCTGTGTGTGAGCGAAACTTCAACAGTGGCTGTGGAAAGTGCATGCATGGTAGACTGTACATACGACAGACTACTACGCATGCGTATTGACCCTGTGCGTTACTGTTTCCCATGTGACAGTCTATTACGCATGCGTACTGGCCCTGTGCATTACTGTTGCCCATGTGACAGTCTACTACGCATGCGTATTTGCCCTGTGCGTGACTGTTGCCCATGTGACAGTCTATTACACATGTGTATTTACCCTGTGCGTGACTGTTGCCCACGTGACAGTCTATTACACATGTGTATTTACCCTGTGCGTGACTGTTGCCCATGTGACAGTCTACTACGCATGCGTATTGGCCCTGTATGTTACTGTTGCCCATGTGACAGTCTACTACTCATGCGTATTGACCCTGTGCCCATGTGACGTGACAAACTACTACGCATGCGTATTGACCCTGTGCCCATGTGACAGACTACTACGCATGCGTATTGGCCCTGTGCGATACTGTTGCCCATGTGACAGTCTACTACGCATGCGTATTGACCCTTTGCGCGAGTACTTGCACTTGGCTTGGTTAACAGCAAAAATAGCATCTGGCACGTGATGGTGAAAGGACCAGTGGGAATTAAGCTTTTGATCATGAATATGTATGAGGTATAGCAATAACTATCAGCTTTCAGAAGAAAATTTCCTAACTTGTATATACACCCTTTCATGTATTTAAATATTGCCAGCCTACAATGTAATTGCATCAACAGCAAAACTAATATTGACACACCTTATATAAATACAAAATTGAGTGCTTGTAATTCAGAGTGATTTAAATTGATGACCATTCATCATCATATATAGCAGGCACCTATTCAAACATATTAAAGAGATATTGTACTATATTGCTGAAACTTTATTTCAAAATTATTGGATTAAAGGTAGGGTCATCGTTTGTTTTTTGTCAACCCTAATGCTGATTTACAGGCCAAACTATAAAGACAGATACAATAAAAGTCACCTGTGACATTTTCAGCTGAATGCAGAGTCTACTTGCTGAGAAAACAGCCAAATAATTGTGACGGTATTTTCACACCAGTGTCGAATCATCCATGTTTAGCAAGTTGACAGCGGGTACCAACCGCATCTCTGGATGTTGCATTCGCGATAGAACACCAACCCTCAGAAATCTGAGAAACAACTCATGCATGAATCTTTTCTCAGATTCAAGTGTTTTTATTGATTTCTAATCAACGGGAGCATTTCAGACAAACAATTCCCCAGGATGCTTTACTACCATTACCACCTTTATAACAAGTAAGTTTTTAGATAGAAATTACACAGATTTTTGTTCAGGGCTCTACCTTTAAAAGCTTATTAGCACTAGCACTAACCATAACCATAACCATAATCATAACCATAACCATGACCACAACCATATTCCAACCCTAATCCTGATAAGCATTTCAGACAGCAAAATTCTTAGTTTGGGGTGGATTTTTTTTAAGAAATGAAAACAAAGATAACTTTGAAAATTCTCACTGAAAATGAATGCATAATTTGAAATGTTTATTTCTATAAACATGCAATATTATTAGCAAATATTGTATAATTATTCTCAGTTAACATGGTCATGGTTTAAAGTGAAATTTGTAGAGCTCTTCAAAAACTGACGGCTTAAAATGGAAAATCCATTTTATTCAAACCCTTTTGTACCATGGAGGAAGAATCAGTGTTAACGTCATGGGATGTATTCTTTGTTGTTCAGAATGTAAGTTTAATTCATTAAAGTATATTACATGCAGTGATTCCCTAAATCCGCACAGTCATTACAGCGAGGTTCAAGTACGGTGGACTACAGTCTATTTTTTTTCCAACCAATCTGGAGTGTTTCTAAAGATCAAAAACAGACTGGCGATAAAAATGCAATTTATCAATCACTGTCCAGATTGAAAGTGACATGTTCGGTTTGTTTTATTTTGCCCTTGTTTCGTGGGTCTGCTCTCTCTGTCTCTGGTTCTCAAGCTGGTTGCGGTCGATTGCTTGTTTACCTTTGTGTAACCTTCATGCTAATTAGCATGTATGATGGAAGGACAGTTAAAGATTAATTGAATCTCGGTGCTATTCCAATTACTGGGTTATTGTTTGACGGTCAAATACTAACACGATATGATAAGTGATGTTTTTCCTTGGGTTATCAATTTATATCTGTAAAATTTGCGAATAATTTCTTTTAAAACCGTTTGAGATAAACGGCTACAAGCAAAATAATTGAGTGAGATTAGTTTGTTCATACATCATGTCGTGGGTTTTTTTAAAAGCAAATCTTTTATTTGAACTAGCACAATTCATCATTGTGATATTGTGGGCTGAATATTGAAAACATGTGTTCCATTTGGATTGTTTTAATCTACTCGTAAAAGCTTCTTGATTCCAATTTTGCGGGAAATTGTTCAGTCTGTAATCTTTTAGTTTTTGGAGAAATATGTGTTTGGTCCCACCCTTATTTATCTTACCATGCAGTGCAAAATATATAAATGCATTTTAAGCATCTGAACCCATCAGAGACCAAAGCGGCCAGAAGTGGCTTTGTGCCGAAATGTCCATAGCGGCCGCAAACGGCTGCAAGATTTGACCTCTTCCACTCAAACGAGAGGTTCAAAGCGAAGGTATCGGACCAAATTAACATTTTCAAATGTTTCCGATGTTAACATAGAATGTTCAATTCTTAAAACAAAACCATGTATTTCTGTCTCTCAGTAATTTTTCCTGACATTTTTGCCTGAAAACAACGGGGCACAAAAACGTAAAGATTAGCGATTTTTTGGCCTATAGTAAAGATTGTACAAAAATGAACAGTCTCTTAAGGGTTAAATAAACTCCTGCTAGCCCAATTATAGGTCCACCTTTTGTTAAGAAAAAACACACCAGTGTAAACAACACATGGAAGGTACTCAAGTATTCAACATACTTTTAAGCACGTTTTACGCCTTGTTGACAAAGAGCTGGATACTCAGTGATTTATAAATGAAGGAGAAATATGATTTCACTTCATTTGTTGTCAGTATGTTGTTATATTGAATGGGACATCACCACTGGTGGGAAAAAAATCAAACATTTGAAACAAAAGAAAAGTGTAGAGAACATGAATTGTTTGTAACACTGTCCGTTTTGATCAATGGCATTTTTTACGAGTGAGTTTTGTGTTTTTATGTGTGCTTGTTGAAAACTATGTGCAGGGTTCTGCCCACAGTGGTCGGTGCCGGAAAACCCGCCCAGCACTCAGGATTCCCTAACCACCACTGGCAGAGTTTTCTCTGTTTCCGACCACCACACATTTTCCAAATTTGTAAATTACACTTGCTATTTCCTTTCAAAGGTTTTCAATGAAATGTAAATTTGGGTATTTACCAGTAAAAATGGTATCCAAAGCCATTAATTTTGAGTACTTCTTTGATTTCAATCTATTTATCATGATCTACCATATAACATATCCATCTTGGAGATAGTTTTTAGGGAAACATTTTTCCACCACCATAAAGAAATCCTGGGCAGAACCCTGTACGTGGTTTTAAATGAATCCTCCGAACACTGAAACCAATTTCATTTACCACAGCATTAAAACCATGGCGGCTGGTTGTCTTTGATGGATGCCCCGATACTTGTATGAAAACAACCTTGCACCTTCGCTTATACATGAACATGATGAAGCTAGTGTCACACAGGGCAATTTTTTCCAGGCAACTTGGAGGCAATCACTTGCACTGCATGCACAAGAAACACTTTGGCAGCACAAGAGACATTCTTCTAGCTGTAACTCACTATCCCCGGGAAAATAATGAGAAAAATGAAATATGAATGAATTTTCTTATTGGAGATTGCCTGTAAATTGCTCGTGTGACATGACCTTTAAAGTATAATGAATTATACATTTTGACATTTAGTTTTCAGTGTGCATCAGATGTTGATAAATCGTCATGTTTTTTTTTACAAAAGACAATTTCATCAAAAATTCGTTTTTTTCTTCACATTTTGAAGTTTTTATTAATATCAAAACACTTTTCCCAAAGTTTCATGTCTTCAACTGTCAGCTTTGCAATAAATTACCCTAACTAGAATTTTTTGTATATTTAAAGATTAACAAATTTTAGTTTTCACCATGACATCTTTTTGCAAAAGACAAATTTTCTGGCTTTTCCGAGTTCTTACAAAGGGACAATTTCTGTGACCTACATGCAGATATTAAGTTTACAGGAATTCACAAAGTGGCAATTTCATTTGAACGCTTTGGTTTGTACACAAGACGCTGCACATCACAGACCTGATTTGTTCATTTTTCACAAAGAGAAAATCTTGTTAAGGAATGAACTACTCATTAATAAGAGGTGTTATGATGAAAAGAACAGATTTGCATGATTTCAGATATCTACTTGCATCAGTGAAATGTCAAAGATTAAGACAAACAGATCCAAATAATAGTTTCAAAAAGATATTTAACTTTAAAAACAATTTCTCAAAACATGCAACTCTCCAGGTATGTGATTTCTCAGGATATTTCCTGATTTCAGGATTTTCTGGAAACCTTGAGCCTTCAAATTTTCTTGAGAGAAGGTCAAGCAGCTGCCAAAGGGAGAAAGAAATAGTCCACATTGTGTCCAAACCTGTAGTTTTGTATTTCTGGTGATGCACAGAGTCTGTAAACCTTCTGAATGGTAACATCTGGGAGGGTTACGGGTCTGGAATAAGGAGGACACCCAGACCTGCTAGCCATTTTTCAGGAATTATCACATTCGTCCAACCTCGTCTATGATTGTCTCTTTGTGTAAACAGGGATGATATTTCCAAATTCTAGCCAAGATCCCTTCATGCAACCACCCTTTAATTGTTGTTGAGCTAAGCTTTAATACTTATCAAAGGTGAATACCCGTGTCGTACAAAATATGACAATGCTGGTAACTCTGGTATTGCTGGTTCATTCCATGAACTACGGGCGAGAGAGTTCCAGAGACGTGTGACAACCTCTTTAATGAAACCAAACAGTATATGAATTGTCATGTCTATACTGCCATTTTGTTGTTGTTGCCATCTCTTGGATATTTAGTCCGTTTTCGCTCGGGGTGTTCACTTCATCTGCTTGCTTGCTGTGTGCGGGGTCCTCTGTGGAGTTCATGGTGTTGCATGAAGGATGTGGTTTTTCGACAGCAATATTAAGGGCTAAGTATGGATCGGCAATCATTGGGTAAGAAATTGATCCATTTCAATCAGGACGCTCACTCGTTATAAATTTTATGCCAGTAGAAATATTCTGAATTCTCCTCTAGAGAAATCTTTTCCGCTCAATACTGCCAGAGCCCTGAAGACCTACTCGCCCCCTAAGAGAAATATATGTATATATATATATTTTATACAATAAAAAATTAATACCAATAATATTAATAAATAACTAAATAAATAAATAAAAATAAATAAATAAATGATAAATTCATGTTGCTTTTCCATTACAGCAGTCAAGGTTTAAAGGCTGTTATGAATGTGGGGGGAAAAATGGGAATGTGTTGTTTTAATGAAACTATTTTCACTTTGTGTGACTAATTTGATGAAATTTTAACAGGTTGGTTGTGTGTTATTTATTTATTTATTTTGTCTTGTTTTACCATGGTAGCGCCTTCATTTGTCAAGGAGTCAGTCCTTCTTGGGGCCCAAGATACACAATATACAAAGACAAATAAACAAGAAGAAAAAAAATGCAATACCTAAAAAGGTTACATCGAAAAGAAAAAAAATCCCATAAAAACCTGAACGACCATGTACGGTGAACTTATTGAAAAGTAGAGGGTGTGATTAAACCAACTCTTCCCTTAAATCAATGATGTATTATCCCTTTATTACCATACTTCATACATATTCATGATCAAGAGCCGAATTCTCACTGGTCCATTTACCATTACATACTAGATGCTATTTTCTTTTTCTTCTGTTTACCAAGGGCGCGTTCCAGTATTCATGCTCAGGATACGATGCAGTCTTGGAACTGTCGCATAGGTAGTAGTCACACACTCGAGCATCGCCCTGGCTAGCTATATTTATATACACATGAAAAGATTGCGGAATACGTGAATGTCAATCCGCATTTTCCCGAGCTCAATGATGCCGAACTAGAGAAGTTTGAGGTATAGTCAAACAAATATAACATGGTTTATTTGGGGTGGACAGTCAGTAATACATCCCTTAGGTTTTGGAAGTTGACGACTACCCTAGTTGAAATACCCCGGGGGAGCTAATGTCGACAGTCTGCACTCAAACCATGTTATATTTGTATCATATTCCAAGTTGAACGTTCCTGTTAACCTTGATACTTTATTCATTCATTCATGAATTTCATTTTTTTGTTAAAATTACCAAACAACAAGTCCAAACACTAAAAGTATTCGGTTTACAAAGAGTGACGTGAAATAATTAATATAGGCCTAAATTTAAAAAAAAAACAGAGATAAAACACATTCAATTTCAATTAAAAGTTTTTGAAAAAAAAGTCGATGCAGAATTATGTACAATTAATGGCGGCTGGATTTAAACAGCTAATCATACAAGGAATAGAGGAAGTTCTGGTTTGGGGAATATCTAGTCACCCATGCTACTTTAAAAAAAAATTAAATCATCAAAAATTATGCTTTAGGGTACTTAAATTTAACATTACAAACATCCAATGAAAGCTATATTGACATGACAAATGTAATGAGGCATCAAGCATCTTCTAGACCATGTTGCCTTGTTTACAACATTTTGGTTCTCCAGGGCACTTCCTGGCAGGCAAGATACTACATTGGTCACATAATAAATTTGACATTTTGCATCATAAAAAAACAAGACCTGTGTAAAGTAACAGCTGAACAAGTTTTGAGGTGTGCATGGTATCCCTGTGTAATATCCATATAATGTAAGATTCTATGTTTTCCCCTATTTGAGCTGTGTACAAATTGTGCCTGCAGGAAGGCCAGGCTCTGTGGCTCTTTTGTAAACATGTGAAGTCAAAGGTTGCATGATCTATAAATTCTTGTCCAAGAATCCTTGGATTAGTTTTTTGTAGTCATAGGGAGAGCCCTTACATGGCTGGAAATTTACACTGGACCACAGGCCTGAGGCCTGTGTTTTAAGTGCCAGTCCAGTAAACTCATAACCGAACAAGTCCAGCGGTCATGTAAAGGATGTTCAAATGTTGACTTTGAGTTTGATAAAATATTGTTGTATCGTGTTGACTATCGAAGTATACTTGCCCATTAAGACAACAAATCTGAGATAAATCCTCTCCTTGCTACTTGTTCAAATGAAAACAGTGTATTGTATTGTTAAACTGTAGATAGTTTGCTCTCGTTTTGATTCTAGTTTTGTAAATATATTTCCGGTTCGGTAAAAACTTTGAGCCACAAGCCCTGGTGGATTTTGAGTTCAAATTCGAGCCCTGCCTTACAATAGTATCAGGTTATTTCAACACATGTACACCTTCTCTTTAAATGCATTACGGTAAAATGGACAGTCCAGGTGTACATCAGCGCGTAGCATCAGTACTGCCACATTGCATCCGGTGGGTTAAAAAACATTAATCAAGTGTGCTGTACACGCAGCGTACAATGGCTTGCAGGCGCTCTCCAATAATCCATATGCGCGCTGTGGACGTACATCTCACCTCCAGACAGACCCAACAAACAAAATTCAACACTCAAAATTATTGCTTCTGCCTAAGTGTCCATCAAACCATTTGTGGATGAATGGGAAAGATGGCGAGAGAGAGAGAAAGAGAGCCCTGGTTTTTTTTCTTCTCGGATCTCGGATAATCTTCTCCGAAATTTCCTTTTTAGCCTCTGGTACCCCTGGCGATTAATGATGAGTTGAGTATTATTACGCACAATGAGTGTAAATAGTAGACAGAAGAAGGTTTGGGTTACGAGCGAGCGTGTCTATTGTTTATGTCTAGATTTGTGTCTGAAAGAGAGAGAGAGTTTGCCCAACATGTTTACATTTACCGTCATCTTGAATCAAATTTGTAAAGAGAAATCTTGGGTTATAGGAGCGTCTCTTGTTCATGATTTTTATCTTAAAAAACGGGAGTGTTATGTAAATTACAAATAGTTCATATCGGTTATATCAAAATTACTGGGGATGTATTTTTTAGTAAATTATCAAGTAATAAACTAAAAGGGAAACTGACTGGGTACATTTATAATATATTTTGTTCAACCTAAAATGTTTAATCAGTTACACTGCTTACATTTGATTCCTTTTGGTAAATCAATCTTTAGGTCTGAGCTATCAAATTATTTGGTCATCAGATGTTTCTATGATCAAATGGATAATCTCATCTTTTTTTCTTTTATTTGTGGAGAAAATCATTAAGTTGTGTGATAGTGATTTGGTTGGCTTTTAGGCAGTCCCTGGGCTTCAGTTTGTTTTTGATTATCCTTCTTATTTTTCTTGTTCAAGTTTAAAGCCTGAATTGATAAATAAAGAATGAATTCTTGAACTTCAGAAAGTTTATAGATGCTTAAAGATGAAAGCACATATTTTGGTAGTTTAGTCTTGCTTGCAGGAAAGTCACATGTGAAAGTTTCAGCTGAACACAGTGTCTACTTGATGAGACAACAAAACAAAACTCTGGCGTTATTTTCACAAGAATGTCAAATCCATCCATGTTTAGTGGGTTGACAGAGGGTAGCAGCCTCATCTGTGGCGGCAGCATTCGCGAACGGACAACAACCCACAAAAATCTGAGAAACAATTCATGCATGAATAGTTTCTCAGACTCAAATGTTATTTTTGGGTGAAACATTATCCAAACCATATTACTTGGAAGGGAAACCTTTCTCAAAACAGTTTATACTATCAACAGCTGCAGTGCTTCTCGTCAAGTTATTTTTTTATGGTCTTTCATTTTTGGAGTATTCACCAGTCTATGACCCTACCTTTAAATATTGTAAAAATATGAACAAAAATGTTGTTAAAATTAATTTGCATTGTACTGACAGTCAATACCCTGAACTCCATCGTCGTAGAATGAATGACGGGAGTTCAACCTGGGCTAGCTGGAGAAGTACTTTTGTTATATTTACACAATAGTCCAGTATGTGAAACATGCATGTTTTGTAAAAACTGTGATTAGCTTTCGGACCGACTTGACGTAATCATTGACGTGCAACGCGGTTGAAGGCCATGTTTTGTCATTTTCTGGCTGGCAAACAATTTTCCGTGTGCTTCTATCTGAATCAAAATTACATTCAACATTGACAATGCTAGATGAGTATCAGTACAAAACAAAAATAGTCACTGGAGCTGGGAAAATGCTATCCAAACAGTAACATCATTTTCTATGTTTACACTTTGAGCAGGAATGGTATTTAGTAAGGGAGAGAGGGGCAAACAAACCTCTTCTTTTTTGTTATTGCTGTTTCAGATCTGTTATCTATTTCAGGTGAAAGAAAAATAGTTGCATTAGAATCTGTGATGGATTGACTATGTATGGGAATATTTCTCCTTAAATCTTGAAATCTGGACAAGTGTGGTACTAGGTAAACGTTCGAGACCTATTTTGCGTACTGAGTACAGGCCCAGGTTACACACTGGTAAAAAAGATGGTGTCACTGACTCGTCATTTTTTCAAAACTGGTCAAGCCAGAACTCAAGCTAGTTGGATTAAATTCAAACCTGTATGAGTAACTTCAGTCATGAGGTAGGGTCCCACCTCTGCAACTGGTAATCTGTGGAATTATGTTTTGAAGTTCGTTGGCTTTTCTTGGCTCAAGTTGATGCCAGCATTTTGTGTTTGTGCGAGACTCGTTTTACGTGATTCAATTTGTAGAGCGTGCATAATTGCGTGGTGTCATACAGTTATTGACTTCAACTGCCCGAATACACATTGCATTAAAGTTTTGTTGGACCAGCCAAATACTGAGCTCCATGAGATGATAATGCAGCCATGTCATGGTCCCCGGCTTCTCGTTACAGGGGAGATATTTTTACTGATGCAAAATTAACATCTATTCAATCGTTTTGGTACCCGCTGCTAAAATCCAGGATTTGAACTGCCCCTAGCCACCGGGCGGGCTGTATGGTGTAGTGGTAAGACATCTGCTCTAGCACGGCAATGGCTGTGGGCTCGAATCCTACCCCAAGTGATATGCCTTTGGTTTAGGTTTTTTTTCTTCAAAGGACTCGAGAATGTATATACTATTCTTAATTCACGTCAGTGGAAGGGCAAAAAAAACAAATAATATACCGGGCCTCCTCTTAAATTTGTATATCCACCAGGGCAGGGCCAAATTTCAAGGTTTTGCTTACTGTCCAATTCTGCACTTGTGATTACCATTCTTCTCTTACAGGGCAAGTGCCGCATTTCTGTGCTAGCTGTGTAAGCGAAGAATGCCTACTATTTAAACATGGAGTACGCACGCGCACGCACATGCTAAAATTCCCTCCCAACCTGTGAAATATGCGTGACGTAAGCACGGAATTCCTTGCTTGTGTTAGCCCTGATTCTTTGCTTACGGTAAGCAGAGCCATAAAATTTGGCCCTGGTCTCTTACAGCTATTTTGAAAGTATTAAACATTCGCCCACTATGACAACTTTCGTTTTAGAAGACAAACTTATAGGTCCTGGTTTGTATTTTGTAAGTGTCCGTTTCCTTGGCTGCTTCCCGCAAGAAAATTGATTATTTTTTTTTTTGAACAGTAAGTTCTGTAAATCTTGCCACCCTTACTTTTGACATTAACTAAAGCTGAGCAGATGCTATTTTGTTTCTGTTGATGTGATGAGACTGAGCGATACCATGATCAATAAAATGCAGCGTGCAATATAGTTCAAGTGAAAGCACCTACGATGCAGATGTTTTGTAATATAAGTTGATCATGAAAAACATATTTATTTTCATAGGTTATGCCACACTGGGTTTTTCTTCAAGCCATACATGGGAATTCATTTGAGAGACACCTCTGTTTTCTAGATCCTGAATTATCGAGGCCTTATTTGATTGCCAGAGGCTGGCTTGTCCATGGCCAAGTCACTTCCAACCCCTAGTAATGGATCAACTCACATAGAAATGCATGATGGGGGCATTCTCTTGGCATAATTCTCCTCAAATATTTGCCCTCGTCTTGAAGAAAGCAAGCTACACATGCCTCACTGTCCTCTCATTACCACAACCCCCTTCAGACTTGTAACTGTGGGTGTTTGTCTATTAGTCTCCCCGTCTGAAGCTGAGAATTCTATTAGGGCTTTAACGAACTCTGCTCTACAGTTGTTTGTTTTCCCCCTGTTTCTCATCTTTTTTGGAATCCCTTCACTGTGCACAACCTAATTACATCATTTCACAGCGGGACATCATGAATGCATTGAGAGGTTGTCCTTTTGTCTATAATCAGAGTTACTTGTGACCTTTTTTTTCCCCCACATTTCTTGTTGTATTATTTGGCCTTCTTGAGAACAATCCCAAGAGTCAGACAGGCTCCCTGTTGTGAAAATGTCCATGTTATCAATGACATTATATTTGGGTAAGGGTCATTAGTAAGGGGGTATTATGAAGCCAAATAATTTGTTTATTGATCCTAGTACCATTAACAGTTAGTTACTCCATGGAGGTACCTCCATGGTTACTCCATGTGGAGGTGTAGACCTCCATGGTAAGTCCTTGCTTTGTGGTTGCTCTGTTGACAAGCAAGTAATTTAAGAAGGACAGGCTTGTTGAGGGGTTTCTTTGAGCAGAGTGACATCTGAGTGACAAGAAGTCATTTGAAAAATGGTCAGGAGGACTTCTTCACCATTTTGTTTTCTCTTCCTGTTGTTGTCTTTATTTTATCTAAGGCCTGCCGTGCTGCCTGGTTGTAAGGTTTTTAACTAGTTTGACTGTCACAGGGATAACATTGGTAATTGTCAGAGACCATTGTCTACACTTTATATGACTCAACATGTACATGACATAACAAACCTGTGAAAGTTTAAGCTCAATCGATCATCAAAGTCACGAGAAAATAGTTCTTAAAAAACACTATATGTTTTCATTGTTTTTAAACATTGCGTTTTGGACTCATGAGATCAGAACTGTTTTTTGACTCATTTCTTAAAAACTATAAAACCATGTAACCTGTGACACTACATGTCTACAAAAGAGCCACAGAGCCTGGACTTCCTGCAGACCGGTTTGTACACAGCTCAATGGAACAAAACATTAAATCTTATATCTTGTGGCGATTGCACTGCCAGATTTTTGTCAACTTTTGTTAAGGGGGGCACATCTCAAAACAAGTTCAGCTGTTAATTTGGTAACTCTTTGATTTATGTGGAAGTTGTGACACAATTTGTAACATTTCCCATATGACCAGTGAAGTATCTTGCCTGCCAGAAAGGCCCTGGAATGTACAAGGTCATTCTTTTTGTAAAGGTTACATGGTCTATAGCATTTCAAGCAAAAGTATTTCAAGGGAAGTTTTCCACCATCACCGTTTTTATACCGTGGATATTATGTTCAAATCTGTGAACAAATCGTTGTTTTGAAACTCTTCGGCACGATAACAAAATTTCAGTTTTGTTTACTTCGTAACTATTGTGGGACTTCCCCAGAAAATGGCATATTTTTGCGTGACCTCCCACTGTACCCTCAACAGGGCTATCAAGGTCACTGTTTGTTTCTCTGAAACAGACTCTCTTTGTCTGGTATGAAAGTCCAAACGGAACCTATTAGTGGACAAAAGTTTACGCTGGTTCAAGTTTCTATAGTTATGTGTTTACAGGCGCGATAAAATAATACTCCACGATTAATGGTGCAGCGTTGTATACACAGTTCTTTTGAAAAGGTTAGACTCCTTTAGGTAATTGAAAACTGCGCTCGGGCGGAAAGGTGAGAAGTCTGCCCAGAGTGGGGCTGACCTTGGCAGGGGAAACAGAACCAGTACCAAATATTGTGGGAAGAAATGGAAGATCAACATGCCTTGGACTAGAGTTACATAAAATGATGTCTGTTCTTGGAAAACAAAATAGGGGTGTTTGTGAGAAAAGCCATGCATAAGGGGTATTAGTCTTCGAATGGTCACACGCTTTTGATTGCTTTTTTGGGGACGTTCAAAATACCAACTTTATTCCCATATTTTCCATCTTTCATGGTAATCTGCTATGTCAGCTAAGGGTATTTGGCCTTTGCCAGCAGGACCAGTTAGTTTGTCGTTTTACTTGGCCGCCAGCTTTTTCACTAGTCAATATTTAAATATGAAATGTGGTTTAGCCAGCCGGACCACTCTGAGAGAACTGTGATTGTTCCTCTGGTGCTTTCAACTAGCATTTATTTATTTCATAACATCTATCTATTTATCTACTTCTTAATTATTTCTCGAACATCTACTTCTTTCTATAAAGCAGCAGTCAACCGTCTTCTTTCCTTGATACAAGTACAACCCATACAACTCACAGTTTCTAATTGTTTATATTTTTGAAATTTTCAGATGTATATTGCCTGCCTGAACTTCTAAGAAATAATTTTATGATGGGTAGACTGAATCCTTTGGCTAGTGGAATTTTGACATTTTCCTCCTCAGTCTAGCCTTCTCCATATCTATTTCATGTTTTAGTGTTTCTCTTTTGTGTGTAGTTCATTGAATTTTGGGAGAGAAATAGAATAATAGTTAGTAGTAATAGTAATAATAATTTTGCCAGCAGCCCACTGTTACAGAGAACACTGTTTATGTGTAACTGTTCTCTGATGTATCTTGCAAATTCCTCCATCCTCCAAACCCCTGCGGCCTCCAAGCATATCTGGACAGTATCATCAAGATCCCATCATCGACATCTTAATGTTTTCATTAAAAAAAACAAAAAAAACGCTGAACACTCTATTTTAGCAGATCTTGACGAGGCATTTTATTACACCTAATAATGTGTTGATAGCATGAGGGCCTACAGGTTTCATGTATGTCTTGATGGTTTGTTTTTCAATATACCTTGACCTTAGGGGATCATTGGATAAGGGTGTCTAGTGCTCCCTAGAGAAACTCAAAGGCCTTATTTGCACAAGTCCAAGTTGTCTCATCTATGATTAAAGGGAGAGGCGTATTGACTATTGATTCAAATGACGAACCAACGCATTTTTGGGGGAGTGCATTTATTCAATCATTTGAGATTTTTTAAATGGAAATCTTACACCAACCCTGTGTGCGTTTTTTTGCAGAAACCACATGCATACAACGAAGCACCATTATATCTAACAGAAATACAGCACACATGAATTGCCCATCTAAGAATCTGTCAAAAAATGTGCCTTCCTGCTCCCATCATATCTTACAGTGCTGCCATCATATCTTGTGGTTTATAACTCAATATTTGAATTAAAAGTCGCATCCTCTTATTAAGGTGAGCCCTCTACTGCCGCTTCCCAGGTTGTATCCTAAACTTGGGCAGGATTGCTGGCTACAACGGCAGTTACAGGTTGAATGGCTTCTGACTGGCATCCCCCCCCCCCCGAACAAAGATATTGACAAAATAGGGAGACCGCCAACACTAGGGCTGGATAGCTCATTTGGTATAGCGCCAGTACGTTAATCCGGAGGTCAATTCTCAAATCCACTCTTGTCAATTTTTTCTCTATTCAACCCAAAATTAATTGACTTTTTACCCAGTCATTTTCCCTTGTGGTTTATTACTTGATTTTTAAGAAGCAATCACAGTTTGGGGGATCATGCCTTTTTCTATCCCTGCACCTAAGAGGGGGGAATCATCTTCCTCAGAACATCAGGCAATCTCCTTAATATCCATGTGTGTAACTATGCTTAAATCTACCTTTATCAAGAGCTTACTGTACGGCGCGCTATGAGCAATGACTGTTGGATTGGCGCCTTATAAATTTAACAAATGATTGATTGGTTGACTTATGTTCTTTGATTGTTGTTACATACTTGTTCAGAAATTCTGGACAAGCTCAGAGATCTGGTTGGAGAAAGTTTTTCATAATGGCATTCACTTGGATTATTTATTTATCATTTTTGGAATTCTGGTAAATTGTTAATAATAAAAACAATAATACGTAGTTCTTATACAGCCCTTTATCACACCCGATGGGCATCTCAAAGCGCTAAGTATTTTTTTCCTGCAAGGTATGACTATGAGACCTTTTTCCTTTACACAGCACCATGTAATGGTTTACATGGTGCTGTGGCGCAATCTTGATGATAAGTGCACTGGGTTCTTTTACGTGTATTACACAACACACAGGACTTAAAGCTTTACGTCCCATCCGAAGGACGAAGCACAGTGGTTGAGTGTCTTGCTTAAGGACACAAGTGTCACGACAGGGACTCGAACCCACGCGATCTGCTGTTCAGAAACACCAGAGCTTGAGTCCTGTGTTCTTATCCGCTCGGCCACATACACTTATGTATTTTTGTGGCAAAGAAAGCTATCTACACATATGTAGTATTAAATAATACACTTGGTTGTACACTTAATATGTAAATTAATATTAATTAACTGTTTGGGGTGGAGTGGGGTTAACACATGGTCTGTGCGGTTTTGGATTTTAGTGAAAGGTCATGAGCATGGTTGCAAGATGCCGATATTTGTAAGCTACCGCGACTTCCGGCAAAATAAATTGTGCATTGCGGCACCCAGCCCAAAGTAAATGAAAACAGTGGCAAGAAGTAAGGAGCATTGAGTTTGAACAATGAGTGCGGTGTGAAGATGACTTAGGTTTCAACACCCCCCCCCTCCCTCCTTCTCTCTCTCCTCACTTAGTATATTCCATTCTGAATGCCCTACACCCCCACTGTGAGATTCCAGTAAACTGACCCAAGCTCCATTGTACATGTAAAGAGTCGACAATTACAAATGTGACGCCCCATGCCGAATGCAGGCACGTCTTGGAAAAAGTGAAATGGCATTAAAAGTGAAGACAATTAACATCAGCCATTATAAAAAATGGTCGGTACAAACATTGCTCGGTGTACACATTGCATTCCTCCTAGTTTTAAAATGTTAACACCAACTTATAAAAAGTGTTTTATACCAGAAAAAAGAGTACAGGTCATGTATGAGAATAATTGTGTACATGTTTTATAATGCTTCATTAAAAATGCCACTTTGGTCGCCGCCGAATCATCAAACCAAGGATTTTATGAGATTAAGCGATTAACCCTTGTATATATATAACACCTTGAAAGTGACACTAGGTGAGGTGGTGCATACTGCTGCCAGACCATGCCAGAAACACCAGGGTAAGCCCCCTTCTCTTGCTGGGTTCTCTTCCAATGCATTACACAGCAGACTGACCTATAGCTTTATGTCCCAACCCAAGGACAAAGTTGAGTGTCTTGCTCAAGCCCAAATTGAATTAGAATAACAGTACTCAAAAACAGCGATTAACTAAATAAATAAAAGGTGTAAGGCCAAGTAAAGAACCTACTCTAAAATAGTAAAAAAATAAACGAACAAATTTACAAAAAAACAAACAAAAAGAGAATACCCCAAATTCACAACAACTAAAAGACAAAAAGCAAATGTGCATGAATATGGACCAGCCAAAAGTGTTAAAGAAAAACTAAATTTGAGGTACGGTATAGCACTTTTGCCACATCTATCGAACTTGAAAAAATTAGGTTCTTGGAGTTATGTGTGTGTCTGAGTGACATGGAATGGGGTTTCGGATTTATTTGGAGCCAATAGACCCTTCCCATGAAGTAATGTCAATTGAACATCGCGCGTGCGCACTCTCCCTACTGGTTGGCAAAATGAGTGAACATTTTTGTATGGGACTGATGGTGGCGTGACGCACACACATTTGCGCGTCTGCCTAGTGCACAACTCTACCAAGAGTGTCTGTATGCACGCGTGAATGTAATTAGCATATTTTATGAGAATGGTCCATCGCTGAAGCGGGTTAGAAGAAGCACAACTTTTGGCAAATTCACATCACATAGTGGGAAAATAATGCCAGTTAATTTTTTGGGGTCATTGCTATTTCGTGTAATGCGTTAGAGAGGAACTGTATGTCTCAAATTGTGTTTGAATCTTCAATTCTTTGAAGTCGGCACACAGTGTAGAATAGAAGAAGATTTTTTCTTCTTGCACATTTGTGAAAGTATGTTCATGCACTCATTCCAAAAGCTGTGGCACTTTATTTCCGGAATAAAGTGGCACACAACTCTGTCCCTCAGTCCACTGTTTTCGAACAGTTTCCACAGAGGCCTTGTTTATGGATGGGATTATCTTTTCACAATAGGAGTTAACTGACCTTACAGTAAGTAGAGATCAAATGCATGAAACTCAAAGAAAAAAACCCAGTCTTTTGAAAAGCACAACGCTGTTACCCTCACCTGTTGGGTATTAAATCTTGATAGAGTAAACAGCCTGCTTAGATTCCGGATTTCCCTCAAAGCTGAAAAGAATTCTTGCCAGATTGTTTAATAATTTTTTTGACCAAAGAAATTGATTCGTGAAAGTATTTGTATTGTGTTATGAATTTTGTTGTCAACACATTTCGCATATAGAGTGGAGTATTTGGTTTTGTCAAGTTTCTGGAAAGTGCGTATTGATGACAAAGGATGATTGTGTGCAGTCAAATTTAAATAGGATTCAAGGCTTGCATGGCACACATTTTACACTGGACCACAGGCCCAAGGCTAGTGATTTTAGCAACCGGAAAGTAAACTCAGGACTAAACAAGTCCGACGACGGTCTTGAATTTTTTTCAATTGCAATAATACTACCTCACTGTATATCTGTCATAAAGTTTGTTTGTTTTACTGCATTTTGGGGTTGTTCAAAATCAGTTATCTTAAGTAGGATTTGAAACTTTGCATGGTGGAAGTATAACTAAGACAGGTTTGCACCATGTGAAAATCTCTTCTTCTTTTTTTCTTTTCTTTTTTTCTTCTTTTTTTTGAGAAGTGTTGGTTCTGAAAAGAACCGTTGGTTAACGACTCAACGTTTCAATCAGTACACTCTGATCGTCTTCAGGAGAATGTTATTCATCAGTTATTATCTACATTGTGATTTCTTTCTTTTCTTGTTTTCTGCCTACTTTCCGATTGCATTTTGATGCTACCAGCTGTCCGTAAATTTAACTGTAAATCTAGAGTTTTAACTATAGACTGGCCATAGTTGCTGCCATGCATGTTTTATATCATTCAGTAGAATGCACCGGGCCCTACACACCTTACCTATCAAATCATCTTAACACCTTCATGGCACATTACAGGCCACACATCGAGGCAATATTTCATCCTGGGGTCTGCTTGATATTTTTCTTTTCTTCCTACGTTTAAGTACGAAGCCAATAACATTAAGAAGAAAAAAAGCTTGATAATTGTAATTCAAGCCAATATAGCCAAGATTTGCGTATTAGGTAGTCGTCTTGTATGTTACTATGTAGCAAGATAAATGTTTCAGCTAGTAGCATTACGTTACAGCGCATATGCTGTAGCGGGTTACAGCATTCAGCCATGATATATTCCGAGTCTTCTAAACTGATCAGTCTTGTCATCACCCTGGCCGGCTCCCATTAAATTTTATTTTAAGAACGCCCCGAAATGATAACAGCAATGTGTCGGCATATGTTTATGTCCTCCCAGTCGCTCGGGTGGCCATTTTCTTTTGTCGTTCGTCGCGTCGGCTTCGTTTATCCCCCTTTCCCCCTTTCCCCCATCTGGGGATTAAAGCGAGGGCATCACAGGCCCGCTCCTATCAACTGAAACTCAACGTCATTGTGTCATTGTCAATGTTATTCTAATGAGGGAGGCTGAGAGAGTGTTGAGTGAGTCATTTTGAAAGGTTAGACCCACGGTTAAATGATATATCAATTGGATACTTGGGTGATGTGATAGTATGCAATCATGCGGTGATGATGGCGACAGCCACGGCAGGCGTAACATAGTTCGTAATGGCAATTTCATTCAGCATAAAAATCCACAGAGCACAAACAAGTCTTGCTTGTCAGATGCAACTTACGTGCCAAAATGACATCTTGTATGTTTGTCATTGTCTCCCTTCTCATTTTAGCAGTTATTGTTATTGTAATTATTATATTTTTTCTGGTAATAAAACCAAGGGACCCTCAGAATCGATGAGCACTATGAGCCACAGGCCTAAAGATACCTGTGTAGAGAAGACAATGGAGAAATGTCAGTTTTAAATATGGCAAGAAAACTCCAAAAAGGGAAACAATCTGAAAACCCAATCCACATGTAGGGCTCCGTTTCAGGAGTTAAACCGGGGGTCCACAGAGGTGAAAAGCAGGGAAGAAACCACTGAGCCAACCTGAATGCCTAATGAGTCAATAAAGAAAGTTACGCTCAGTAAAAATCACCTTCAAAAGACCCTTCTCAGGTGACATCTCTGTTTTATTGGCTCACCATGCTGGAGTACTTACACGCACAGGTCAGGTGCGTCGGGTTACTAGAAGTTAGCCTGAACATGTGCTACGAAACGCAACCCTATGGATGGCCCTATGCGTACGTATTGTTCATGTGCGCAGTATGCCAGCATGGCAGACTTCCCCTGTCTGTATTTTCCAGCCACAAAAGCCAACTTGAAAAATATATTTCCACAGATTATCGATTGCAGATATGAGACTCTGAAAGAAGTCTGAGCAGGTTAGAAACCCTGTATTAAGCGCTCTATAAATGCAAGCTATTATTATTATTGTTACCTCGAAATCGGACTTCTAAACTTCCACCAGTTTGAAAAACTGCACCATTTTGTCCACCACTGCAGGCAAACTTTTCAAACATGGGCACTATGATCAAAGTGCGTATTAGGTCTACAGTGTTTACCAAGTACAGAAAATATATGTACAATGCGCACGTGCAAGAAATTACTCCGCTGACCAAAAACAAAGCATTACCCCTAGGCACTGCACATCCGAGTGTAAATACAAAGTACGTCCTTTATTACAGCGTGCCATAGTGTCACCATGTCGCTTGTTTCATGCTCTCTACTCTTTGTAGTAGTTGGTAAATAGTATAAAATACTCCTTGACAATGCTGTGTTATGATCAGTTTGTGATTCAGTAACTTAATATCAATAATGAATGTTCATTTACTAGATGGAGATTCTATGTCACATATACATGTAGAACAACCACAGCAGCATTCATGCTTTGTCAACTTGTCCACCCTTTCTTTATTAAGTCTACAAGTTATATTAAAGTATTCCGATGTAGAGAACAACTTGATGTGCACACTGAATACTAAAACAGGCCTGATGGTTCGCTTTTGAAAGAGCAGGGGGCACCAAGGTCTTTTCTCCTTGGTAAAGGGCACCACTATGAGGAAATTGTAAAATTCTATTGAAACATTTCAAGGGGCACCGAGGCAATGACAAGGGCACAACGTGAATGAAGTATCAGGCCTGCTGACAATTTGAGACAAACAAAAATCTGAAAAGGAATGCATCTGTAACATTATCACGTTATCATGCTGTGCAATGGACAGGTTACCATCAGCTTGTGTTTCTGGCCCCTGTGCAAAGAGGTAGAGGGGTATGGGAGAGAGAGAGAGCAAGCTCATAGGGTTAATTGCTTCAACCCGTCTTCTGCTCATTGGGTTGTGTGCCATCTGTTCACACACATTACTCGAGCAGCGCATCCATAGCATCCAAGTAATGCTGTTGTTACCATGGCACTGTGTAACATTTCAGAACTCCTCAGAAATAATTGGATCGAGAAGATGTACTTTTGTTGTTTTTGTCGAGGCTCTCTCTCTCTCCCCCTCTGACCGGCTCTCAACCCTTGTTTCTGGGAGCTTTCCCAGGTAGATCTACACCATAAACCAGCTGACCTGGTGAGACCCCCAAACTGGCTCCTTAAAAGCAATCTCTCTAATCCTTGACCCTCTTCTTGGTTACTCCTTCCCCCTCACGCACCGAAAACCACCCCTCCCACTCTGTTTCTGTGCCCCTTGCACACAGGATCGCCCAAACATGCCCCACTCAAAATTGCTTTCATCACCAATAGATCCCCTTCCCTATTCCTGTCCCTCTTTCTTCCCCTCTTCCTTCCCCTCTTCATTCTCCTTTTTCCTTCCAATCTTCCTTCTTCCTTCACCTCATCCTCTTCTTTCTCCTCTTCCTTCCCCTCTTCCTTTCCCTTCCTTCCCTCTCCTTCCCCTCCCTTAACTTGTATCTTTAATCCACCCCCGCCAACACAATCATCATATGCCTCTTTGTGAGCTGTCTCTATACCAGACCACCCCCCCCCTTCCCTCCCCCAGACCATCCCTGCCCTCCCCCACACCTAATCTCCCTAAAATAGCACCGCTTTGTTGTTGCATTCCAAGCAATAAAAACTCAAAACATATTTACATATAAATGTTCTTTAATCCCAAACCTTGGAAGCATTTCAAAAAACTGCAAAATCGCGCTGAGGTATATCCTCAGTGAACCTAACCTTGTTTGGAAGTTTTTTTTAAATTTGTTTTTCTTTTTTTTAGCCTTTGAGCAAGACTCTGCTAGGGACGAAACGTGAGGCCATTAGCGATCTGGGGGCTTTCTCGTCTTGTTTATTTCTTCTTTTCACATTCATTTTTATTTTTAGTTCTCGGTCATGACACAAATTGTTTTTACTGGCAACTCCCAAGTTGATATTTATCTTGTTGCCTTTCACATTTTGTTAGTGGAACATCAGCATGGAAGTGGGTCAGATCATAACGATGCTCCGCTTCCCTTGTGTCCTACCCTTCCTCATCATTGAATATCAAGCAAGTACCATATCCCTGGTGATCTTGTTGGGAGTATTTATTATCCAGGACCTACATGTTCTTGCATGTCCTCTACATCTGCAACCACCCTGATGTTTCTCTTTTCGGAGTAGATTCACTATATTTTGCCACACTTAATCAGATTGTGTCTTCCACCTTCACCCCTTTATTTTTTGTTGGCTGACCATTTCTATCAGTTATCACATCACCAAAGCTGAAGAAAGCAGTCCTCTGCTTAATAAGATGCTTTTTCCAAGAAAACCCTGTGAGCATCAGGACAGGTCTGTCAACAAGATGGCTCCTTTGGCAAGGTTACAGCACGGGTCCTTGACCGAAAAAAAATATGTAAGAATACATCTGTGTGAGTTGGAGGATTTGACTCGAAAATTCAGATTTTTTAAATTTAAAAGCCATTATTATAGATTCAAGAAGGTCATAAACTTTCATTTAAGATTAGCAACAAAAAAAAACCCACCAGTGATAAGTGGTAGTTAATTAAAAATTCAAAAAAATGATTTTTTTTCGGGATCCTGACATTATCTCATGTCCATCAGCCATGTCCATCACCAATAGTGCATGTTACACATATTTTGTCATTTTCTAAGTGTGTATGCTTTTTTCCTTTTGAAACAGTATCGCCTGCCAAAATTCGTTCAGAGAAAAAATTTATACAAAAAGATTCTTTCAGCAAAATTTGGGCCATGCAACTAATAATACATCATTGGTTTTTTTGGAAGAGTAAATTCATTCCCACCACCATTAGGTGGTCATGTTTTTATCTGAAAACACAAACAAATGTTGGTGTGTGTTAGGGATTGTGTAGCACGTTTATACAACGCTTATTTCAACAGCTGCAAAATAAGCAATAGTGATTGTGGAGGACCTCAATTTTTCTTGACTTAGACTGCAACTTTTCTCAACTTAGACTGCATCTTAGATGGAATTAATTCTCCGGAGGATTGGTTTGACCTTTGTAATCAGTGAGCCACCCGTTTTGAAACTCAGCAAATTGCTACACTAATTACCAATTCTATACTTTACCTTTAAAAAAACAGATGGAATAGCATCAACCTGACCATGATGGGGGAAGATGGTAACCATCTTAATCAGTATAATCACATCAACAGCACCTTCCATCTAAGGGTTGAAAAAACTCTGACCAGGGAGAGCTAGCCAGGGACCTGGCAGATTCTGCGAAAACCACATTCTAGCAGGATCTGTCAAGACCATGGCCTCCTAGATTCTTCTGTCTTGCGGTTTTTGCTTCTTAGCCTGTAACACCGCATAACAACAATCCTCACACACACACAACAGCGGCAGCCCTCCTGCTGGTTTTTTTTTCACATGTAAACAGCCCAAACTATTTCCTCTCTTTGAGGCGAGTGTATGTAACAGTGTGGTCTTTAGAGCTAGAGCGATTCCCAAGTGGGTCTTTAAAGGAGTAATGTCCTCCGGAATGCTCTAATTATACCATTCATAATATCCCTCCCCTGAGTAATCACACATTTTTCTGGTGATGGATTGTTCTCCTATATTTTTTTGTTTCTGAAGTTTCGCTGGTATTTATGACTTTCTGCAAAATGATGAACTTGTTTACGATGTGGTTATGTGTGTTTTTTTAAAAGAAATCACAGGCCATTGACCGGATGGTTATTTTTTTCTCTCTGGAGGAGATCTAAACTCCGAACAATGTTTGTTTTGGGTGTACAGATGTTATTTCCTGGCATTAGCCTGCTGTGATTGCTGAAAGATGATGAAACATTCGTTTGTGATGTGTTTTTTTCTAAAATGGTGACAATTCTTGGAATCTATGCTTCGCTACATCAGATGTTGAAGACGTTTGGACTCGGTCATGAGGAAGGAATTGAAAGTGTCAAGTTGGAGAAGGTGGTGGCATTCCTTCGGCGTTGTTGTTGTTGTTTTCCCCGTAATGGCTTGACCTCTTCTGCCTGGTCAACAGCAGAGGTGATGAAAGTGTTCCTCTGAGTTAAGACGCCTCTGATGGGTAGTTGTGTCAAAGATGATTTGGGTTTATTTGCTAATGGTAACTAAGAGTCATTTGATATTCGGATGACAGTAGCAAAACAAATTTTACACAACTGTTTTTTTTTTTTTAGAATGGTCTGAGTTCAAAGGTTTATTTAATTCCACAGTAATAAAAAGAAATTAAAAGAGCCCATATGCATGTCCTAATGTGCATGATCGGCGAGCAAAGGATTCTGGGTGAAATCTGAGTCCAAGCAACACCGGCAACCATCATGGCATGCTGATTTTGAAGCAATGTGGTACGCAACTATGAAACCTGGCATTGTTACATGTAAGTACAGCATGGTGTTCATCCTGGCAGCTTGATTTTATTTTTAAACATACTCGGTTTCCCTAGATGCATCGCGGTATATTTTTAAGATTGCGCTTGTGCAAATGGGCTATTAACCCTCTTGCTGTCTGACCATTCAATACCATTAAAGTGGTTTTGAATGATAGATAAACTATGTCAGCCTGTAATATGATACCATGAGGGAACGCATGAACACAGTACACAGTTAGTTCTGTGCACAGTTGTGCCACCGTACACAACCTTGGCGGTCAAATGGTTTCAAATGGTTGGTCAACTCACTGGAAAATGTTGCCAAGAGTCACTGACAGTAGGAGGGTTAAGGTGAACTACAAGAACTAGAAGCACAGGGCTGCATTCCGCTCGTGCGAATGTTGCAAAGGAGTTGTGCACCACCAACATTAGTAAAGTGCAGCAACGGACAGTGAACATATGTTTTAGGTGTTCATCAAGAAGATGATATCATTTTGTTGTCACAATAATTATAATGTATTTTGCAGTGCTGGGTGTTACAAAGTAGTCGAGGTGAATTTTCTTTTTGTATATGAATATAGGACTTATGAAATTTGTTTGAAATGGCTGGACTGCGGGCCTCCATATTGTCTATTGGCAACAGTCGTGCCAGTTTTGTGCTCACATAATCGGTTCAACTGAGCGAGGCATAAACATTTGCTACATGTTTTGCTCAAGCTGAGCACAGCCCAGAATTTTAACTCTGTTTATTTATGAAGTAGAGGTCATGTAATTTTACCCTGGTATTTCTGTAAAAAAAAAAAAAATTAAATTAAATCTGTTGGATCTTTAACTTCTGCAAAAGCTCCGCTGCAAAAAAAACCCAGTAAAAAACAGTGAGGATGCATTAAGACAAATCAATATGCAGTTGTAATATTAGCTTGCATTACCTCTTCATCAATAATATAAAAAAACTGATGAAGGAATAGCTTGTGACCGGTCACGAGTTCATGCACGTCGCCTGCATACACATGGGAGTGGGGGGGCATTTGCTGTCTAGCAGGTGGGGTTTAGGGACTGGATTAAGAGGGGAAAGATGGTAGACATCACTGGGGGGTTACTAGGAATAGTAACCTGTGAGACGTACCTTATGGGTAAGAATCTCATATACCATACTTAAATGGCTTTTCTCAAATCCATCAAAATTTCATTAGAAGCGATCATCTCAATCACATGACAAAGTAGCTTAGCGCTCTTTAAGTCCTTGGGGGAGGGGGAACAAATCACATGCACCTCTGGTGGGATTTGAACCCATGACCTTCCTCATTCAAAAGTAGCCATGTATAGTGCAGTAGTTGTCTTGCATACTACTGCCCAGCTAGCGGAACCTTTACAATGATTCGCACGCAAGCAAAGAGTCTAAGGAGAGACTACAATCCTGGCCAGGATGCTTTGGCCACCTGCCAATAAACATACTTTCCCTTGCCAGGTTCCTCGATCCCCCCCCCCCCAATGTTGTTATCATTTTATATTTGTTTGATTAGGGCTCTTTTCACATTTTTCCAAGATAGCATTAATAGGCTTTGAGTCACAGTGTGCCGCCAGCAGCCGTCCTGCCTATTTTCCTGCATACCGCCAAAACTTGCCAATCCATGATTTTTCAACTTTCAAATTTAACCTTCAAGATGACATGGTGCTGTCGTTTAAATTTTCTAAACCTTATTATGCCGTGTTGTGCTGTGCTTAAAAAGCTTGGCTTTGTAAAGGGCATCTTTATGAGGTAAACGTTGAGTTCGATTGCTGACTGTCTAGGGGCGCAAAGTAACAAGCAGGGTGGCACTCTTGTCTGTTGATTGAGTCACAGTGGTTTGGTTCACCTTGGTTATAAATCCTGGCCATTGTACAATGAGTTTGTCTTGTCATCTGATTCCAATAGTTGTTCTTGCCTTTCTGTTATTGTT
The DNA here is from genome assembly GCA_032158295.1 of Pycnopodia helianthoides. Classification (NCBI taxonomy): domain Eukaryota; kingdom Metazoa; phylum Echinodermata; class Asteroidea; order Forcipulatida; family Asteriidae; genus Pycnopodia; species Pycnopodia helianthoides. The sequence goes on from CM063248.1 coordinate 15,122,319, forward strand.
CCATTACATCATTCGTATAAGGAACGGTAACAACTATTACTGTATTGTATTGTATCGTTGCATGTTACTTGAAATCTTGGCCGAATAAATCATCGTAATGAGTATAATGATAATAGTAAACTACCCCAGCTGGAGCGTAGGCCGTGCAAGGAGAGTCAACATTGATCGAGGGCCGGGAGGGGGGGGGGGCCCAACAAGTTACGTCCAGGATTGCAGTTTGCGGGTTGAGTTACGAAGATGGATTGGGGAGGCTGGCAAAGATGCCACTTAGTAATTGATTGCTTCAAGAAACAATAACTTGTATTGGTAAATGCTAGTTTATAGTTATGAAATTTTCGATCGGTGAAGCATCGCCCAACACAAGGTCAAAGGGCCACTCAGGTTGAGTGCTACGAGGAAAGTTTAAAGTGAGAGAGGAAATATGTGTATGCATTTCTCTTGATAAGTGGTAGGAAATACGGTCAGGTACCTGTAGATTTTGAGTACGGGCAGGACTCTGAAAGTACTGAGACATTAGGTATCATGAAATTTGAAATGGCACTCTGTAGCCTAGATGCATTTCCTATATACAGGTTAAATGGCTTCTGGCTGGCAAACCATCCCCCCCCCCAAAAAAAAAAACGAAAAAAAAAAGACAAGAGAAAAGACATTGACAATATAGGGTGACCGCCAACATTAGGGCTAGATAGCTTAGTTGATAATGTGCCTGGCACGTTATCTGGTCGTCGCAGTTTCAAATCCCGCTCTAGTAAATTTTTTCTTTGTTCAACCCAAGATTAAATAAAGTTGTTTGCAATACCTGCTGCTATTTATTGAATTTGAACTGGCCTTTTGTTGTATATTTCCAATCAACAGCATTATTTTTATTTTTTTGCAAGTTGTATACAAAACATTAACTACAAAAGTATTTAAGCTTGTGAAAAGGATGCTTTTCAACATTTCATTTATTATTATTTCACAGGGTAAGAAAAAGCAGTTACAAAACAGACATAAAAATACATATATGCTAAAATGATGCAGTTATAACACAAAACTGTACAAAGTAAAACCTTTTGACAGTACCTCCCATTGAAATAAGAATCCTCACACACATTTTTTTTCAGGGAGTTAGCATATATGAAATAAACATTCCCGGTTGCAATTCAAAATGATTTTCTCTTTTCCAACAGGGAATTTGGTTGATAAATGGTTTATGTTAAATTCATTATTTTATCCACCTTTTTTTTTCTCTCTTTCTGACAGGGAAGCTGCAGATGGCACAGTGTGAGTGGTCGCACCGTGACGTTATCGACGACGACGTTGATGCAGCTCTCCGAGCTGGAGAGACGTCAGCTTCAGAAGGTGGCCCACCAGAGACTGCAGAATATGCACCTTGGACCGATCATCGTACCAAAAGGTAGCTGACCAAAATTAATAAGCTTTCGTCACTTAAAGAGGGGCTTCAATGTCAGACTAAGTTTTGTGATGCACTCATTTTTCAATAGATAAAGTCCTCATAGAAAGTTGGAAAAAAATTACAAGTCTCTAACCTTTTTTTGAAACGGTGTAAAATGTCATTTATTTCACTGCGAAATTTGAAACATGATGTCATCGAACATCAAAAACAAGTTGGTCTGTGTACAATACAAAGAGGACATTTTTGTGCCAGTCAAAAGGTAAAATCCAATGCTGTTTTGATTGAATATCATCAAAATTCAGGAGTGTTTCCGTACAAAAACATACAGACCATATATTGTGATGTCATCGAACGTCTTCGGATTTTGACAAAAATTGCATTTGAAGAGTATCAAACACAGTGGCATTTTACACTGTTTTAACAAGAGGTTAGAAACTTCTAAGTTTCCCCCAATTTCATAAAGACTCTATCTATTGGAGTATGAGTGCTCCACAAAACTCAATTTGACCAGGGAGACCCTCATTAACGATTTTCAGACTTGTAGACATTTGCAAGATTTGAGAGGTTGTTTCAAAAATGTTGCCGAATGACCAACAAAGTTAGAAATTTCCCCTGAATGAATTTTGAAAGATTGTGCTCTTCCAAATAAAAAAAACTGACAATGCTTTTTCAAAGCCTCACACAATGCACAAAATAAGTATTACGTGTTTGCTGGTGCGTGAGAAAGTGTTAGATACTGACAATAATCCTATTACTAATCATTGATGGATTTTTTTTCATTCTCTGTATCAAATGAAAGTTTGTAACTGTGTCTCTACAAAAGAAAAATAGATATCTAATATTGAAATCAATTTTGTACTGTAAATTTGGTCAACAAAATCGGGCGATGGATCTCCAAGTACGACATTTAGGTCACTTCTCTGTGTATTTGTTAGTAAGTTTCGAACTTGAAATAATTCTTTGAAAACAGCAGATTGTTTCTTTAATCATGTGCCACCAGGTTGAAATTTAGTTTGCACTTGAAACTTCCCAATGCTGATCAATTGCGGTGCTGTTGTTTGTCCATATCTGGAGATGTACCAAACAGGTTTTTTATTTAGTTAGCACTTGAAATGTCCCAGTGGCAATCAATTGCAGTGTTAATGTTTGGCTATACCTGTAGATGTACCAAAAGCACAAGATAATTCTGAATTTTGTTTCTTCTTTTTTTTAAATCGTGTTGCTCTGTTATGTGAAATTGTGCTGTGCAAAAAATATTACATCATTAACCATACAGGGATAATGAGAAGATAATCGTGCTACAGTGTATGATTCTATCACTATGTTGTAAGTGTTGTATCCAAGATTCCTTAAGGTACCAACAATCCCACTTAAACATCAATAGCCGTGACTTTCTGTAGACCCACTGCTCTCAAGAACTCAATGTTGATACTCCAGCCTCACAAAGTAAATCCCAGTTTCTCATGCATAGCCACAATTGGGCCAAACAGTGTGTGTTTTTCTCCTCGAGAAACGAAATAAGGGCTCCCGCTCTCATAACCTTTTTCTTACTCCCTCAATTTGAGCTTGTATAAATCTTTAATAGGGAACCTGGATTAGATGGAGCTCTAATGGTTATATAGACGTCACTTCACAATTCCCAGGTCCACTGTCGGCGCAAGTTCCCAGCCCCTTTATTGAACCTGACATATATCGTGGACTGCTGTCCAAATGCCAAAATTAAACAAGAAGACAAAAAAAAGAAGAAGACGGAGAATCGGTTTTGTTGTGTACATAGGTACAGCAGGCGCACCAGGCCTGCTGAAGCTTGGCATACATTCTCGGTGGAGCCGAGGGAGAAGGCTCAGGCAGGTCGTGTCTTACCAGATATAGGCCTTTAAGCGCATCCATTAGTGGGTATGCCATGACTATCATCAACAACACTCCCAAAAGAGGCTCCGGCGCTTGCCTCCATGCGATACTCCATCAGATGCGTTTTCACCGGCGGAAAAGTTTTGGGAATACCCGGGTATCGTGGACGCACGTTTCCATGACGTGCTTTCAGATACATGAGCCTCTTGATCGCTCTTGCCCGCTGGCCAGATATTCATAATCAGCCAAAAATTCTGATCAATTTTTATCTCGAAACGTTTGCAATCAGTTTTGATAACGCTCTTGAAGTTGTTTAGTGATGTGAGCGTTTTCAGTTGTTAGGAGATGAAATGCCCTGTTACATGTAATGACATGTGCTGTATAGCTGCATCTTTGGATTTAAACCAGGATATGAGCAAGTTTGACTTTGTTTTCTCTGATCCAATCAGTGTTGACAGATCAATCCTCTGAGTTTCTTCTCATTTTTTTTCCTCTTCTTATTTGTACACTTCTTTGTCGTTTTTACAAACTGATTGGGATGGGTGTACAAAAATTTACAAATACATTTTGAGCGCCTTTCATCTCGAAGTGACATTCTGTTTATTTCGTTCACTGATTACTGGTTTCAACTTGATGCCTACATATGTGGAACACATCAAATGCACTTGAAATATGCTGACAATTTAATTTTCTTTAGAGAGGGTCTCCAAGGTCAAATTATGTTTTAAGATCCTCTCATTTTCCAGGAAATAGAGTCCTGATGAAAATGGGAAAAACAAATTACAAGTCTCTACCTTGCAATAGAACAGTTTGAAATGTCACTGATACCCTTCAAATTCAATTTTTTTTTTTTTCAAAATCCAAAAACGTTCGATGACATCACATTTCAAATGTATGGTCTGTATATTTTTGAACAGAGAGTTTTCAGTTCATTTCTGAGTTTTGATGATATTCAACAGAAAGGTGTTGAATTTGACCGATTGCATGGCGTAAACATCCTCTTTGGAATGTGCAGACCTCTTTGATGTTCGATGACATCATATTTTAAATTTCGCTCTGAAAGATTAACAAATAGAATGACATTTTACACCATTTTAACGTGATGTATAGTGACTTACAATTTCCCCAAACCTTCATTAGGACTCTTCCTATTGGAAATTGAGTGCACCACAAAACTGAATTTGATCTTGGATGGAGCCCCTCTTTAAAAAAAAAAGGAAAAAAACAAATATTAATTTCAACCCAACATTTTCATGTGGAGAACCACATATCCATATCTGCTCATTTGTGAATTTGATATAATTTGTTTGAAACCGTTGAGGCAAGTACAGTTCCCTGGTTTTCCAAGAAGCTCCTCATGGGCTTGATCCCTACTGTCAAATTGTAATTAAGACTTCGGACTGGTTTGGATGAGCTTGACCCATTGTGACTCAAGTAACTGCCTGCCTATGGGTGATTTCATTTGGGCTCATGCAGGTATGAGTGCCAATTAAAGTAAAAATAGCTCAGAGTAGTATTCTTGTAAGTTCTTGTGCTTTTTTCCGCTTTGGGTGTTTGCCAACTTCACAATTAGAAGGGCTCTGGCAGAGTATATAGGAAGCACAAGGATGGAGAGTGTTGACGAAGAGACTGAACAGAAGACTGTATAGACTTATGGAGTTACAGAACTCTCTTACATGTTATAGTCAGATTAAACCTCCTGCCGTTGCTGTAGAATCCTCCACACATCTTTTCTCTGGTTTCAAGAGTTGAGGGGGAATTTTTATATTTATGGAGAATAGGCTCCACCATCTTTGTCGCTCTCACCATCTTTGTCAAATACTGACTCTTATTCTTTGGAAACGGGGCCGTACTGTTTTGCTCGTCCTTCCTCATTTTGCTTACATTGATTTGAGTGAGAGGAAAGCAAGATTGCTGCAACAATGATTCAAGTGTTTGTATGGACAGTGATCAGGGCCCAGTTTCACAGAGCTGCATTAGCACAAACAAGTATGCTTACCAGACTCACCAGCCAAGCTACCATGTCGTGTGTACAATTTGTGACTGGCATCCTGCTAAATTTTGCTAAGCAGAAAATTGTAAGCAATTTTTTCTTCTTCTGCTGTGAAGCAGCTCTAAATTGGGCCCTTGCTGTAGCTGGAGGTTTATACAAAGCATTTCCAGACTAAGTTGATGTGCTGTGCAGTTATCAGTTTAAAAGCAAATCAACAGGACATTCTTTTCCTGAAATCAGGTCGCTGGATGAAGTGAAAGACCCGCAATTACCTCACATAATCAGCTTTTCAGTCACACAGGGGGGGACCCACGACACATACTTCACACCAACTGGGCACCTCATTGTCGCGATTCGAAGTAAAACTCAGTCAAGTAGTACTCGGTATACAGCCGGATTACATTTAGGGGAGTTTTTTACAGCGCGCTAATTCTCAGTTACGGAAGAGCGGTCAGGTGAGACTCTCTTAAGGAAATGTGAATATCCTGTTAAAGCGCTACCTGTAGTGGTCCACGTGGGGTCATTGTCAACTACACTCGCCCGATTGGGAATTGTAAAGGAGGTTGATGTAAACCTGGATTCTCTTAGGAAAGGGGTACCGGCGCTTGCCCGATTGGGAACTATTTCCTTTTTGGTGCTGTCTTCCTTGAGTGGCCCCCATTGTGCCATGCTGTGAAAATGTCATCACGCTCATCTCAACGCAGGATGTGTTTTTTTCTCCCTCAAAGAAAAGTTTGCACTTTTGTTGGCTCGAGCTCCTGCGACTGCGTATGTTGTCTCCCTCAGTAGTCATGGGCAGCTGTTGCGTTGATTTTTCCAGCGGAAATGAGGAACGTCGGCAAGCGAGGAGTCAAATTTCTCCAGGGCAACCAGTTCATACAAACCCCAATCAAGATGTTTCTATGGTCTGAGAAAACAGCATCCTGATGCTTTTGTCGGCCTTTGATCATTCGCAATATTGGATGAAGACTTGTCTTTTTTTCTCTCTGTTTGAGGGGGACGGCTCCATATCCCCTAGAGACAACCCCTAGGTCACTTGCTCTGCAAATTGCATTGTTATATTGTTTCTCAATTTCGGATTTAACCAGAGCCTTGGCAAATTTATGATTCGGTCGAAGGGTTGTATACACCCATGGGTCAGTGGCAAATGTTTAACATTTAATTATTATAAATATCATTGAATACTTGTGTTGCCAATTCATTGGTTTAGTCATTATTTTTCAGATACAGAAATGGCTTTAAGTAAGGTAATGTCTTTGGTCATTAGAATATTGTTTATAGCACAGTTAGGCCTATTGACGACCAGTTTAATTATGTGGACACTAAACCTCTAATGAGGCACCTTATTGGGACCAACGTAACTCCCTTATGTTTTCAGCACATGCTTCCAAGCTTTTTCCTTAGGTAAAAAGGGTTTGATTTGCTTTTTTTCTCAATGATTTCTTTATCTGAGTGTGTTGTTTACAAGTCCAGATATTGCCTGGGTAAATTTAAGATTTTTTGGTTGCTTATTGAATTCATTTTTATAATTTGGTTCATCTACCATTGACAATTGACTGACCAATTTTGTACCCCAAAAGATGCTTGCAGAGTTTTTTGCCTGCCCTTTCTAACCAAACCACTGTCCCATGTTGATTGACACCCTCTCTAGGACAGCATGGTCCAGCTCAGGGTCTTATGGCACGAGCTGACCATTGTGTACGATGTGGTTTAGACAATGGAAATATTAAAATATGGAATCATGTGCTGACAACTAACTCAGCAACAATAAATATTATCGATGTCAGGACATGTTATACATGTAATAAAATGAGCACATATATTTGTAAACATGAGCCACTGTTTCAAAATTATATAGAAAAACAAAACCACTGGCAGTGTGAATTCTGGGTATTTTGTATGATCTCCCTAAAAACTAGTTAAAGATAAGGTCATACTTTGGTAATGACCCCCCCCCCCCAAAAAAATGGTGTAATTTCTATCCGAAAGCTCACTTGTTACAAAGAAGGTAATGGTGGTAAGCGTCCTGCGAAATTATTTTGTCTGAAATGCCCGAATGATTAGAAGTCAATAATAAGTATGTATAAAAATTTGTATCTCGAAAAAACTCACTCCAAGGTGAGTTTGGGAGACTCAAATTTCTGTGGTCTCCATTTGTGAATGCTGTGAGATGCAGTTGGTAATTGTTCACCTCGCTAAACGTGGATTGGTTCAAGGTTTTTTTTATGAAAATACGTGATATTTATTTTGTGCCTTTTCTAACAAGTGGACACTGTATCAGCTGAACTTTCACAGGGGACTTATACTTTGTATCTTAAATTGACATTTTGGCATCTAGATCAGCATTATGTTGACGATAACCAATCTATGGCCCTACCTTTAACGACAAATGATTGAATTAATATAAACCTTTCAATGACTCTTGATGGAAGAGCACGGAAGACGCTTTATAAATAATTCTCTAATGTCACCTCCATTTCTGTTAATTTAAGCTCATGTCAATTTTGCATGAAGCCGTAGCTCATCTTAATAAAACTAAACAGTGAGAGCTCTATAGCCCGGACCCCCTGTCTACACAGTGTCACAACCTATAAGAAACCAAGCTGTTTAATAATTGACGAAAATGCACTCGAAGAGGAGGATGACTGGAGTTTTGTATTTTGTGTGTGTGTGTGTGTGTGCATGTAGGCTATAGTTATGTATCTATCTGTACTGTGTTGCTGAGGTTGCTGGCAGCTAGCTACCTCTCAGACTCCCATCTGATCATCTCAGACAGGTGAATGTGGGCAGGGGTTGGGTCTAAGATGGGCTAATTTATGTCAACTGTCAACAACATGACGTTGAACGCGTTGTTACGGATCGTGAAGCTGCTCCTCATCTTGCAATTAAAACAAACAATGCACTGCATAAAAAAAAGAGGAAAAAAAAGATGAAGCTTTCCGCCATTTTGTTTTTGTCCAGTTTTCTGTTTCGAGTGACTGAATAAATGAGGAAGAGTTGACAACTTAAATTGCTTCCTTCCTCTGAACTGAATTCTTGCTATTTTAAGAGGTTTTTGGGGTTTTTTCGCCGAACCGTGGGATTCGGATCTGATATTGGGGCGAATAGCAGAAAACACTACACTATAAATATCTTTGTTAGAATAAAGTGGTTTGCGGGGAAAACAACTCACAACAGGAAAAAGGATAAGAACTGTTTAAACTTTTATCTAAATCAAACATTTTTACGTCTGATTGGTGAAAAAAAAATCTCTTATTTTCTTCAGATATAAAGAAACCATGCTCTTTGATCTACTTCTCCATCACTGAGGATACTGTTCCCAGCAGCTCCTTGAAAACTTAGTCTTATCAAGGTTGAAAATGTTATCATTACCTTCTCTAAAGTTTGGAATGTAATTTCATGCTAAGCAAATGTGGGTTTTTTGTGAATCACTGATTTCACCATCAGCACAAAATTTGGTTAAACATTTTCCATTTAGAAAAAATTAAGCAGGAAACCATTCGCTGGTGGTACATGTAATGTTATTCTGCAAAGCAAAATTGTTTTGTACTTAGCTACTTGTTGTGCCTGAGAGGCTTTTTGGCTCGGCTTAGCGCGGATTTCTGCACTAACAGCCCATAGATTCACATGCTTACTGGGCACCATAAGCGGAGAAAATTTGGTGGTAAGCAGCTCCAGTGAATTGGGCCAAGCACAAACATTTTCTCAGCAGAGAAAACTCATGCTTAGCTGAAACAGGATACCAGCCAATACACCATGTAATGTACATTGTTTGTGACTGGCTCCCTGCTAAATTTTGCCTTGGTTGCCTATTTGTCAAGCGATACTTTCTGCTTAGTTGGGCCCGTATCAGGCTTGATTCTGCTAGTCTGGTCAGGAAGTTAATGGCCACTGCAATGCCCAACATATCCATTGATTCCTTGCATTGATCAGCTGTGGAATTTAATGCGCAGTATGCCTTGTCTCTGAGAGGGTTAATAAGGCGTTGATTTCCACATCGCACCCCAAAATCGTTTTATGCGTACAGTGTGTGCATGTAATTAGCATACATGTATTATTACAGAGGTAGATTTAAAAATACACAGAAAGAAACAATGACAGACATGCATAAATATACCACAGTGAACAGTCTAAATTATATTAAGGAATGATGCTGTAGATGTTAGATTGAATGGATTCAACGTCATATGGTTTTTGTGCAGTTTTGTTACATAACCAATTTTTTTGATTATTTTTAGAACCAAAATAACATAATGCTTTACACATTATTTTCAGTTGTGTTTTTTCAAGTATGGGTACACAATAAATATTTTTGTGCAAAAGTGTTAACGGAGAGTTTTGACATGAGACTCAAATCATTCACTGTTGTTGCAGCTTAGTCAACTCATTAGCATTTCATTGTCGGTGACAGCCTCCCTCTTTGAACCGCAACATCAACAATTTTGCATAAACACTAGCCGACAATTTTTTTCCAGGGACTTCGTATCATCAGAATCTTTCTGATTGCATCCCCCGTCTTCCTGCTCCACATGATTTTTTTTTTCCTTCTTTCTCTTTCTTCTCTTACTTCTTCTTTATCTTCCCCTTTTCTCTATGGAGGCCCGTCCGACCAGTTGTCCCCGCGGATCTCCGTGCGTGTGCGACGACGACTTCAGGCGAGGCCTTGGCATTTTCGTCAGGTAGTTCACGTTGAATGTCGCTGGCGTTGTTGATTGTGGATGAAGCAAATGCGATTTGGATTGATCCTTCACGGAGTGCTTTCCGCCACTAACATGGCATAAATTTAGAAATGTTGAATGTGTACTCGAGTGGAATGAAAGAACGTTCAGCGCTCCACTCAGTACTCCAGAGATGTTCCTGCCTGTCATATTTTAGTTCTCTCTCGGCTCGTCAGCAAATTGCCGCCCTCTCCCTGATGTCAGAGCTCAAAGGCTCTTGTTTCAGTTTCATCTTGTGTTTCTTTCCTTGTTTAGCGTGTACTCGCATTTGAGTCCACCCTGCCATATGTATATTCCTCTCTTCAGCTGTATTTCTTTTGCATAATTTGTCCGTCTCGCCTTTCGTTACCCCTCTGGAGAAGGATGACGTAAAAGCGAGATCGCTTCTTATAAGGAGCCAAAAAAATGTCTCCGCAGGATTTCTTTGAAAATAAATTTCTGAGAATTTTTTACAAAAGGCAGGTGTTTCAGATGGTCTGTTAATATCTTTGCTTTTGTATGGTTGTCGTAACACTTTGGGCAATTTGGACTTTACTTTTGTTTTATGTTGTTATCGTTCATCATCGAAGCATTTTCATTCTACGAGTTAAAAAGGTGCTCAAATCTTAAGATGAAACACATAATGATAACACCTGGCATTTTTGTGTTTTTTTGTAGATGAATACAAAAACTGAGAGAGACAAAAATATAGTGTTTTTCAACAATAATCACCTTTGTGTCTTTATACAATGCATTTCCAATGCACATGCACACAATGTATCTGCTGAGATAAAAAATAAAGCCCAGGAGGTAGCTCCAAACCCGCATGTCCCAACAGGAATAGTAGCCCTGTAAATCTTCCTTACTTTCCAGCACACGAGACAAGCGCATATACAGGCGTAATTTTTAGTTCTCCATTGCCGTTCAGAATTGTGTTCAAATCATTGGGCGTTAAAAAGCTTGATTTCTGTTCTGAATTTATGACCCGTGTTATATTTATCTCGGAAATGTTAACTCAATTCCGATATGGCAGCCTTTCAAAAATGTTTCTCTTGTCGCAGACTCGCTGTTAAATTTCACTTTCCCGAATCGGGACCAATGGGCATTTAAATTGTTACGACCCTTCATACACCCCTTGGGGTACATGTTTAACTCGTTGTCTTAGACTGACAACAGGATGGCCTGTGACCATATGGTGTACGGACTCGCCGGCTATAGTGGTCAGCTTGCCTTGCCGCTGTTGGAAGTCGCTGCCCGTCAATGTTAAATGGAGTTCTTGAAATTCAATTGTTGACAAGCGTGTCAGATTAGATCTAGGATCTGATTAGTACCACCGTACGCTGTTGTGGTGTGGTCTTTGAGATATGACAAAATGCTGCTGCTGCTAATGATGGTTGCATTCCTTCTGCAGAATGTATTGATACTGTTTTAGAGGCAACTCACGGTGTTCGGTCTCGTTTTAAAACAACTAATGTTTTGTGTAGGTTATCAAATACCATGCCTGATAGTAACGAAAGATGTAGGCAAAGTTGTGTAGAATAATTAACATTTCGAAGTTGGTTTATATTTGTATAGTTCCCATACCATCAAATGTGTGATGTTCAGAATCAAATTGCTTTTCTTTATATTTGTGAGGCCCCATGCCTGAAACAGGCTCTTCCTCAAACCTGAAAAATGGGTGTAATTATTTGCTCATCAAATAAAATGAGAAGGAGAGCTTTCAAATAGCATCTAATTAGGGACTAGAAGGTTAATAATTCTTGACATGTGGAATGTTTTAAGACGTCGCATCACGTTAATATGGCTGATGTTTCAGGTTGGCTTCACTTATAATGCCATTTCACTAATTACGAGAACTGACAAATTTTCGTGCAGGGCTCACTTGTATGCTTTGGGAATGTGTTGTTTTTTTTGCGAATGGCTCTACTTACCAAAAATCAATGCTGTACATGTACATTATAACCTTCTTGAAAATAGCCGCTCTAAAATCTGCCTCGGGGTGGTTTTCGAACCATAATTTCTGCAAGTGAGTTTCGTTGACACAGAGAGAGATGTAAATGTATATCCTTTGTAAAACATTCCATGACTGTCCCTTAAAGAGTGGCTCCAAGGTCAAAATTCAGTTTTGTGATGAACTCATTTTCCAATAGATAGTGTCCTTGTGAAAGAGGGGGAAAGTGACAAGACTCGCTTTTGATGACATTTTATTTGATTCTCTTTCAGGGAGAGATTTGAAACATGGCATCATCAGACAACGAAAAACAAATGGTTCTTTACATTCCAGATAGGAATTTTTATGTGCCAGTCAAATTAGGGTCAAATTCAATGCCGTTTGATTGAATATCATCAAAATTCAAGAATGAACTACAAACTCTGTGGACAAAACTATTTGAAATAGGACACCATCAAATGGATTTTGATAAAAATTACTCTTGAAGGGTATCAAACACTAACACAGCATTTTACACCCTTTTATTTTAACGTGAGGTTAGAGACTTGAAATTTTTTCCCATTTTCGTAACAGCTTTATCTTTTAGAAAATGAGTGGATCACGAAAATGAATTTACCTTTCCCTCTTTAACCCTTTTTTTTGTATTCCTACATAAACTGAACCTTCCTTATGCCCCCTTCCCCTTACCTCTTATCAGCCCAAATGTTCTTAAATTGTGACAATATGGGTTTTGAGGCATTGCATGGTGAGGTATCAATATATATTCTGTTTGCGGTTACACCATGTGTATAAATATCTACTTTGCTGTGTAGATTTGTTCTTTAGAGAACTTGTCTTACTATTTATTCTACTACCGCGGAGTAGATTTTCGGAATTCGGGAGACTTCTCAGTTCTGAAAAGAACTGTCCTGCTTATTAACTACTACCTGGGCGGGAGGTAGGAAATCGGCCTGGACTACTACTTTAGCTTTGTGGATCGGGGGGACTTCTCGTAATTAACTGCTCTGCCGCGGAGTGAGTTCTTTTTGGTCTCAGAAACCAAAAAGAAATCCAATATTGTCAGTTTGTCCTTCTGTCAACCTGAAACTTTTCTAAAAGGGGGAGGGGAATGGCCTCAGCCCTCTATTGACTCAAATCACCTGACGTCATCACCACAATAACTCTTGGTCGCACCATTTTGGGAGTCGGTTTTCCGATGCGTTATAGTCAGTATGCCGTGCGCGTTTTGGGCGACGCACACGTGTTTACGTATTCGCATGTCGTTATCTGCAATTCAACTTCCAAAATGGTCGACCGAGGGCAGACAGTATAATAGCTAGTGTGAGGTCAGTGCAAGGGGTCATACAATGTTCTCCCTATACAGCCAAATATTGACCCTTACCTACATGGCATGTGTCTTTCCTCAGGGGGAAGAAAGTTTCTTTCCAAGTTTCATAACAGAGCTATACAACTCCATGATTTTTTTTGTTTTTGTTTAACCCATTCATTTCAATCAACCTGAATTCTGCCCCTTGTGAGTAAAACATTCCAGGTCATCAACGTCCCTGAACCATGCTCTTCCGTCCCTTCCTATCTAGAACCATTTTTCCAAACCCATTCCCTATAGCTCCCCCTGCCATCATTACCGACCCTATTATCGACCCTGTTATGATCTCTAGAGCCTGCTCTACAAGAACCCCTGTCCACCACTCCACCTGATGTGTTCTCTACATTCCCTTTATCAAGCCATGATTGATGATGCTATAAGCTATTAAACCTTCTTAATGCCTGTTGTTATACCAGTGCTCTTAACGATAATGACTAGCTATTACACTCTGAATTAACTGATTAAGTAAAGCCAGAAGGGAGGAAAAAAATAGTTTCTGAGATGAACATATGTACATCGGCCAAGATTAATCAATCTTTCATTAACTATGTGCAATTTCATCACCTTTTTTTCACAAGTTAACATTTTGTATGGTATCTTTTAGCTGTTTCTTTGTTTTCTATCGTTTCTCTTTTAATTTTTTTAATTTTTTTATTTGACTCTTTTTTTCCAGGTAAGGGGGGTTGGACTGTTGCTTGGCAGAACTCCAAAAACCTTCAAAGTTTTCTTTAAAGGACTATTTGTTTAAGATATTAAAGCCCAAGGCACATGCAGCGTTACCATAATACTCCCCATCTGTCTCGTCAGGTTGCGGTTATAAAACCAAAACGAAGTACAAAATAAATTGTGAGAGAGGGAAAAAAAGCAATGGTACGAGGAGGAGGGATAACATAAAGCTTTTCTGCCCGAGCCGTAATGGTGATTGCTTTTAATAATGATACCCGACTTGGAGTGGTTTAATCGGAGCTGATACTTTTGTACATTGAGGATCCCAGCTTAGAGTTAACTATGGGATAATAGTAATAGGATTAAAGGAGTGGTAATTGGTCTTGTTCTATTCTCAACTTTCCTCCCCCTCTCCCTTTGTCCCCCCTCCCCCCCACTACCACCCTCTCTATAACTATCTTCAACAGAGTCATTCCCTCCTTCTCTCTTCACAATTCTGCCACCATCCCTGCCATTATTAGTGGGTGCAGTTTGCAATTTGCGGACCCTTAAACCGCGCGGCCAACAATGGCAATTGTCAAAGACCTGGTATCCACACTTTTATGTGACCCAGCGTATACATGAAATAAGACCGTGTGAAAGTTTGCGCTCAATCTGTCATTGCAGTCACAAGAAGATAGTGGAAAACCCCATGGTATGCTTTCACTGGTTTCAAACAGTAGGGAATCGCAAGATCAAAACTAATTTTGTTTTTCATTTCTCAAAAATTGTAAGCGTTTCAGGAAAAAAAATTTAAATGGAAGTTTCCGCCATGACCATCTTTATACCATGCAAGTTGCGTGCAAATCGGTGAACATTTATTTTCACAATCTTAACAATGTTAAAGGAACATTACAGAATTGGTAAGAAAAAAACTTGTAAAATGTACTTTTTGATCACAGATTTACATAAAACTTACACGGTCTAATGATGATGATAGTAGAAAACATCCCTTGAAATATTTCTGTCTGAAATGCCATATTTGATGAGAAATGAATAAACTAATTTTCCGATTGGAGTTTATCGCTCAGTGAGCGTTTTATTCATTTGTTGAATCTATATGATTTCATGCAAATGTGTAATCGGTTTTTCACTATTTTCTCGTGACCCAGATGGCCGATCGATCTCAAACTTCTACAGGTTTGTCAGTTTATGTATATGGTGGATTAAATAAAGTGCTTACACTACAAGCAACTGTTTTGTTAGCAAAAACCAATTCTGTAATGTTCCTTTAAGCACACCCTTAAAAGAGAGCAGGGGCTGATTTTACAAAGAGCTAAGATCAATCTTAACTATGTATCAATCTTATTTTATAATTAAATTGTGATGTCACAATACTGACAACTCATCTTAACATGACTCTTAGTGCTTTGTGAAATCGAGCCCTGAACTCTTGTCTTCCTCCAGACATGATGCATTGGCGCATATTTGAAAAAGAGAACAAATAGTGTCTAGACTTTGCCGATCTTTGTATAGTCAGTATTGACACTAAATGTTCTGCTTTTTGGTCACTGATGATGATACTGCTGACATTTTGTTAAATCTTTCATTTTTTTCTGCTTTGTGAAAATGTAAATTTACAATTTTGTATTTTATCATTACATGCAGGAAAACATGATTTTTTTTATATCACAGTTTTGGTGTATACTAGCTCTAAAACAGCCAACACATGAAATCAACCTTTCATGAGTAATTCTTCAAGTCAGTCAACTTTTTAAAGTGTAGTCACTGATTTAATTTCTTTCGGGGGTTATTATTGTTTTGAACTGTGATAGAGTTGATGCCATCACAATATTGATATCGTTTATCAACAGCCATCGTTTGGTTTCAATTCATGATCTGCCCCCCAGTGGGACATAAATAAGCTTCAATCAAAACCCCCTAAATACACACGCTGCATCCTGCCCCCCATACATAAAAAACCCAGTGCTTTATGCCCTGAAAATTAACCAAACCTGTAAGAAAAAATTCTCCATTTCGGCCGAGGAGCGCCGCCTTCACGATATCTTGTTTACCTACTGGAAACCTCTGTGTAAAGCACCGTGTGTAACGGATCCGACAGGCTCATCTAACACAATTTCACATCTATGTATGCTAAGGGGGAGAGGGGGAGAGGGGGGAAGAAAAAAATCATTTTACGTCACAGATCTATACATGTGTAGTTGCTAGGTTGCGACTGAAGCCTCATAAGATGTAGTATGAGATGCTGAAGAGAAGACAATGTTTATGCGATGAATGCAGACAGAGCCAGCCAGAGGGTAGTCCAGTTTATCAAAGGGACGCTCTTTGCAATCTGATCAGAGGTTACTCGCCTCTTGCCCCCGTCCCCTTCCCTCCTCTTCCTCTTCTTCTTCCTCCTCCTCCCACCTCCGCCTCCACCTCCCCTCTTCCTTCTGACAACAAAGTTGTAGCCATCTCACGTCTTGCAAGGGAATGTCTGGGTTGGTGTTTTTTGTCTTCTTTGTGCACCCTTGTTTATACACATAATGCTTGCTTCTAACGATAAACCATAATATTTGTTGACTGTAGTGGACATTCCCACTGCTAAAATCACTCATTTGCAGAAAATTTTTGTATTTCTTACTTGTTTCACTTTTAAATTCATTACATATTTTCAGCTACACAGAAATACATGTTACCATTTCATATTTATATAAATATCTACATTATTTGCCATCACATGCACATATGAACTCTGACAGTCAATCAGTTTTAACTTTTCAAAAAAAAAAATAATGAAACTCAAACCCTTCATGTAGATCACATTTTTATTAGGACTTAGCCTGGGGTCAATCCGGTTTTAAACCAGCAGCATTCTTCCTTAATAACAGTGGTCCGCTGGCCAAAAGCTAGTTAAAACACGCAAGGACCAGTCAAACTTCTCTCCTCTTGGTCCGGCTGGCTTGATCAGGGTTGAAAACCCCCCTAAGTAGTATCATGAAATGTGGGCTGGTCAGACCACTGGGGGACTAGTGAGATGACAAACTGAATGCTACCACTGGCAAATCCATGAACAAGTTAAGAGCAAAACCCTGTTATTAGTACATTCTCCTGATGGACGGCGAGATAAATCAAGTGTTACATGAAACGTGAGTAGAACAGGGAATTAATTCGGCCTGTGAATTTCTAGCGGCTTGATTTTGGTCTACATACAAATGTATTAAGCGTTATTCAGAGAAATAAAATCTCTTTAATCCCACACTGTGTTTGTATTCAGGACTTCAGGTATGAACGTTTGTACTCTTGGACAATGCATGTATGATTACATTTGTACAAAGGAATTTATTTCATACGACTTATTTAATTGCTGTGTCACTTTTTAGCAAAACGGCAATCAGTTTAATGCTTGGAATCAATAGCAGAACGAATAATCAATATTTTTGTAACCCCCAGAAATAAGCATTTTTAGTTTGTTTTTCTTGTAAAAATTGGGCACCCTTGCAAAATAACTTGTGTAAGGAACAATACAATTATCTCAGATAAAAATCAACCAAACTATCAGGAAGTTTATTGTTGTGACCGAATACCATATCTTGGCTTCAGATTTCCGCACTTGATCCCATCAGAAAGTGCAACCAAAATGTCAACACCATAAAGCATTGGTGTTTCCCCCACCACCCCCCCCCCCACTGTGTTCCTTTTGCACAGTGATATATATGTCGGCTTACTTTTGGCTTAGTAATATCGTTTGTAATACTATATCAGGGATTACGCCTAGCCTGAATGGGCAATCACATAGCTGTGCAGTCAAGCATCAAATCATTGTGTTTGTCTCACTGTGGAATGCTGCAGAAAAGAAAAAAAATCTTAAAATATGTGTATTTTGTATTGATGTTTTCCGCATGAAAGAAAGAAACCTTTATATTTCTCGGTTAGAATAGTAATTACCAGCATACTTGGTGGCACGCATGGCCACGGCTGCGTGTAATTGGTCGTGATTGAACCTACTCCTTGTGCCATACACTTTACTCTGATCAATTTGCGGTTCATGAAAAGCAGATTTTGTCCGTGACGTACTTGATGAGGTGACCCTGAAACCTTGGCTCAGTCCAAGGGCAAAACAATTTAGTATCTGTCATACAATGAGCATGTACGCATGTAAAGTCACCTTAATCATTCTCAGACGCAGGTCAGATGGGGGGAGGGGGGAGGGAGAAATGATGTGTTCCTCAAAAGGTAAAGTAGTTGCAGTTGTATTGTACTGCCACAACTGTGCACATTGAGTCTGATTTGAAGTTTGCAACTTTAGGTAGGATTTGAGACGTGGATTTTGAAACTAAACATCTAGGTATTAAAGATTGCAACAACAAAAAACATGAACTATAGAGTCATAGATCTGGTTTATGATGTGATAAATATTGGAATAATGTTTAACATACTGTTTAGAACCTCATACACCCTTTGATAATGAAAAAGGGACCACAGCCCCCCAACCCCCACCCAAGCATTTGGTGTGTCATGGCCTTGGTGCCCACTTCAAAATATAGACTAATAAGACTGTCTAATGAATAGAAGTGCCCCAAAGTATGTTTAAATGGAGCTGGCCTCCGTTTACATAATTTTTAAGGGTTTCATTTCTTTTTAAATACCTTCCTGTTTTTTAAACGCGCTTCTTTGTTAGTTTTTTTTTAAACACTTTTATTGCTGGTTAATTCTTCTTCATTTTTTTAAAAATGAATATCAGCTCTAGGGCTGCGATGTTTGAATTTAATAAACCAATGATAGTAATAAAAATAACAATAATACAGTATATGTGGCCTTATCCCATCATTATGAAATTCCAGGCCTGTCTCCCACCACACCCCCACCCCACCCCACCACACCCTACCCACCCCACCCCACCCCACTTTCAATTCCACCTTCCCTCTCCCCCTCCCCAACCCCACTTCCCCAAGATTATGTTTTCTTTGACCATAGAGAGCACAACAACAGTCCACTCGCAAACGTGGACCTGTGACCTAATCAGAAGAAATGTCAGGGGACCATTCATCTCTCAAGCAGAGAAAATCCCCCGCATATAAATACATAGATCCCCGACGAAAATGTCAACTCCAAAACTGGAGTTGATATCTCTGTGCGATAATTGCAAGCGGTGAAATTCAATTGTGCCTCTCCCTTGAGACATCATTGCGGGGACAGAGATACCACGAGCCGCTAAAAAGGCCTTCAAATTATTCCTAGACCCAAAAATTGACTGTAATTTGTACTGAAAATTGCCCCCATTAAGAGAGTCATTCCATACCCCGACAATAAAACCACAAGCCCTAGGGGAAAATTATTATTTTAACAGGGCGGGTTTGCTGCCTGGTATCCCGCTATTTTATGTCACTACATTCCTGTGGATTGATTATATTTTGTCATATTTTCTTGAAGGCCACCGGCTATTGAATAATATGATAAGTTACTGATAAATCCAGAGCCAGCTTAGGGGTTGATAACAGTTAGGTCATGGTTATTATAGGTGGTCGTGACGGGCGACAAAGTTTGATTCTTTGTCTGGAATTCCAGCTCATTGAGCTAATAGAGATTGTACACAGCTGGGCAGGTATTTCATTTGTCTTTCTGGGAAAGCCGTTCCCGGCAGAGAGGTTTTGGATTTTAAGTGGTTTGACTCTGATGGTCTATGGCTGCATGGTTAATTAGAGTTTAAGGAATCAGAATTTTGTTGCGGTGCTTTTAATCTGCTAGTGTCATCGGTATCACTGTTGTTACTTTGGTCGGCTGTCAAAGCCGAATTGAGGACAAACGTTTGGGGTATAAAATGTGCAGAACAAAACATGCCTCATGATGCTGCATCGATCAAAATTCATCGATCAAAACACTTGTCACCACGCTGTACGTAGCTTAGTACTTTCACGGTTAGACTACTGCAACGGACTCCTAACATCAGTTCCAGCAGCACAATTGAAACGGCTACAGAGCCTACAAAATTGGGCTGCTCGCATTTTTTTCAAGCAGATCGGCATCATGACCCTATTCCCCTCATGAAATCCCTTCACTGGTTACCTGTTCAAAGAAGAATTCGTTTCAAGATTATTCTACTCGTGTTTAAAACATTCATTAATCAGTCACCAGATTACATTAATAACTGTCTTCAGCGTCATCAACCATCTCGTCATAATCTCCGCTCCAATTCGGATCCTTTCAGGCTAACAATCCCAAGAACTCACAACCGAGCCGGAGACAGAACATTCACAGTCTTCGCTGCTAAAGAATGGAACAATATTCCCACCTACATTAAATCTGCTAGCTCAATTGCACATTTCAAGAAATTACTCAAGACTTACCTGTTCCATAAATAATTATTGTATTATTAATTTTATTCTTTCTCATTTACATTGTAAGCGCTGTGATTTTGTTTTACAAAGTAGAGCGTATTTACATGCCCGGTATTATTATTATTATTATTAAGAGGCAGTCTGATAGGATATATTTTTATTTGTTTACTCGCAATGTTTTTAAGGCAGCTGTAAACAAGATTACAAAGAAACAATAACCGACAATAAAAAAGAAAAAACTTAAACACCGTGTTGGCCTCTTGCCTTGGTCCTTCAAAATCAACCAATGTGTGTCTTGTTGGATCCGTACGTTCGCAATATGCTTCAAGTTCAAATGAGAGAAGATTGTCTATGAACCCTACTGCTGTAATCCTTCAAAATCAACTGATATGAGTTTATGTAAGATTCATATTGCTGTACAATGCTGTAAGGCTTGAAAATCCATGTGTTCATCATAAGTAGTTTTTATTTTTAAAGGGTTGCGCACAACGTATTACGCGCAATGCATGACGGACACATGGATTTCAGGTCAAATCCTTCAAAATCAAGAGATACTGGCGTGTCGTGGCTGAGCGGATAAGAACACCGGACTCAAGCTCTGGTGTTTCTGATCAGCAGAGTGTGGGTTCGAGTCCCGGTCGTGACACTTGTGTCCTTCTGCAAGACACTTAACCATTATTGCTGCGTCCTTCGGATGGGACGCAAAGCCGTAGGTCCTGTGTGTTGTGTAATGCACGTAAAAGAACCCAGTACACTTATCGTAAAGAGAAGGAGTTCGCCCCGGTGTTCCTGGTTTGATCGGCAGCATATTGCGCCACAGCACCGTGTAAACCATTACATGGTGCTATAAATGAATAGGTCTCATACTTCAAAAATGTAGCTCCACATACATGGCAGGTTAAAAATATATATATCAGCGCCTTGTATCCTTTGGCAAAAGGCGCTTTATAAATACAGTTATTATTATTATTTATTATTATAAAGGATCCCTACTGCCTCAATCCTTCAAAATCAACCAATATGAGTTTATGTTGGATCCCCTCAGCCTCAATCCTTCAAAAGGACAGCGCAGGTAAACCCTCTGCAGTTGTATTTCTTTGATTTTCCTAGGGACAGATTGGATAACATCGGGAGGGCGGAGGGCCTCCTTATTGTTATCCAATTCTAATTGATGAATTATCATTGTGGACTGTATGTGAAGTAAATGAATGTAGATTTTCCCAAAATGTTGAGAAAAATAGGAAATCAAACTTTCTTGATTCTCTGTTCTGCCTGTAGATCCTCTGACTAAACGTCCAAAGAAGGGAAGTTTCCTGAGAGGCAAGCATCGAAACAACAGTGTACTGGATAGCTTGAAGGACATTGGTAAGACACATTTTGTATTTTTATTTAATACTTAAATATGACGTATTGTCACCATTAATAATAATAATAACTAGTTCTTATATAGCGCATTTTTACAATAACATAGTCAATGCGCTTCACATTAGTGCCCTGGTCATTGGGCCAATGGCATTCCTGTAATCGTTCTCAGCTCCCTGGGGAGTATATAGCCCTGAGCTGCCGTGGCACTCCGAAGGCTTTTTCAAACACATTATCAACTTCTACCCTCGCAGGTACCCATTTATACCCCTGGGTGAAGAGAAGCAATTTAGTAAAGCATCTTGATCAAGGACACAAGTGTCATGAGTGGGAATCGAACCCACACCTCGTAGACTCAACCACCAGAACTTGAATCCGATGCTCTAAAACTGCTCGGCCATGACACCCCACCATTGAGCTGACTGGTCAAATTTCATTACTTTTTGAATACGGATTAGCGTTTACACAAGACCCAAACTAAGCAACAATTAAGAAGCCAGACACAGACTGCTCATGGGGAATGGTATTTTGCCGGGTAACCTTATTTCGGTAAGCAAAATTGTTCTGTGATTCGCTACTTTTTGTGCTCCAGGGAGTCAACTGATCGGAGCAAGGGTGGTATATAGGGCAATCCACATCTTGGTGTGTCATGGCTGAGTGGTCAAGCGCACTGGACTCAAGCTCTGGTGTTTCTGACAATCAGAGTGTGGGTTCGAGTCCCGGTCCTGACACTTGTGTCCTCAAGCAAGACACTTAACCACTATTGCTTCATCCGTCAGATGGGACGTAAAGACGTAGGTCCCGTGTGTTGTGCATTGCACGTAAGAGAACCCAGTACACTCAGCGTGAAGAGAAGGGGTTTACTGGTATGGCTGGCTGCAGATTGCGCCAAAACACCTTGTAAACTGTTACATGGTGCTAAGTAAATAGATGGGTCTAATAATTTGAATATAGTCCCACATACCTGTAGATAAAAACAATGAGAAACAAAAAACATAAAAACAAAAAACAATTATTATTATTTGGTGCAGTGCATGAGAGCGCTTTGGAGCCATATGATGTAAGTCCTTGCTATTGTTTGTGTAAGAACACATGGACAGGATGAGCGAAAGCGATCGAGCCGGTTCATGTAACTCGATGATGATGTAACATCCCTTTAAAAAAAATACTCGTTGATTACAATCCTAAGTCCACTCTCTGGATTTCCGATCATTATCCTCAGCACCATAACAAGATTTTTTTTTCTCTTTCTAATCAGAGTGGTGTATAATGAGTAATAACTTATTTAGGACTGCGTTGATTAACCATCGCTGTGCCATCATCCCTCCCCCGGTATTTTCGAATTTATCATCATCAGGATAATAAATCTCGCAGTCGTATGTACTTTGTTGGGTAGCACGGTAAAAAACATTGTGTCCAGGGACATTATGTTGGGGCTGTAATTGATTTATTTTTTCATAATACCCTTTTTTTTGCCTCTGAATGATGGGAGCACTAATTGAAAGTCACATTTAACTTTGACAATGCTGTATTATTTGTGACAAGCTTTCGTTACATTAGTATGTACACCCACCTTATTATTCTGTAATTTGATTTGCACAAGCTTTTATCAGATTTTTTTTGTTAAATTGTAAACGTCGTAGAATAAGTAAAGTTTAAGCACATAGAAGCCTTAAGATTGAATGGCATTTAAAGGGTGTGCACAACATTGATAAGATTGAAAATAGGAATGTTTGCAGATTCATGCATTAATTACATGGTATAAAGATGGTCATGGTGGAAAACTTTGTTGGAAATATTTTTACTTGAAATGCTGTAGTTTAAAAAAAAATAGAGTAAAACAAGGAGTTTTGATCTTGCAAATCTAAATCCAGATGATTTAAAACAGTGAAAAAATTATATGTTTTTTTTTCACGACTTTCTTGGACTTTGATGACCGATTGAGCTTAACCTTTTACAGGTTTGTTGTTTCATGTACTATGAATTGGGTCACATAAAGTGCGGACCTTGGTCTTTGACAAAATGTCGTCCACGTGCTTTAAATGATTGTTGGGTGGTGTGGGGTTTTTTGGTCAGAATTTAAAGGTATAACATTGGAGTATTGTACGCTCAATGTAAAGTTTAGTCTTACAGTTCCAAAGACTCATCAGATCATCAGGGAATTTGAACCCACATTTGTAATATATTTTGCAATAATTTTTATCTTGAAGTAATTTTTTATTTTTTTTATTGTTCGATTCTTTATAGAGTCTGGTACCCCGTTAGTCTTTGGCATCCCATTAGAGAAATGTATCAGCAACGAGCAGGGCCTCAAACGCTACCACTCAACCAGACGGAAAGAAAGACGCGAAAGTCTAGACCTGGCCCAGTCCCCTCTATTGGTGCGGCAGCAAGGAAAGCAACAACAGTTCAAGGTGAGGTTAGATTGGGACAAAAGTACCATAGAGGAGAACATTCTTTTTCAAACGCTGGTTTTCACAATAACTAGAATAAGTATTGTCATCTAGTTACTGAATCACAACTGATTGAGTTGTGCAATTCCTTAAATAGACGTTCAACCAATGTTTGATTGAGAGAGAAACTGGCTGATTGCCAGCTGCGTGTTTATATCCCCATGTGTGTGAGCGTTGTCAAGTTCACTTGTTGGGAAGATCATCTAAACAAACAAAAACAAACAAACAAACATCTCCAAAAGGCAAACTTTAGACTGGCGTGTCACGGCCGAGCAGTGGCAAACTGAACATGAGGTGTGTTGTATTTTAGGCTCCGCCGAGCAAGTTTTCCATGCTACGCAAGCATGTGTACAGCTCTTTGAGGTTGGGCCTCCTACAATTACGCTACGCAATTGTGTGTGCAGATTTTGAAAAAAGAGGGCTCTGATGTGTGGTTAGTGGAAAGGTGGAACTTCTGGTTCCTGGAACTTAGTTGTTGCACACCTTTTTAAATGGAGTGAGCCCTGCCATGGGAGGGGGAATCGTTCTGAGTGCTGCAGGTGTTTACAAATTAACAACCGCTCGTTAAGAAAATCTTCCCCTGAAGAAAAAAAATTGAATCACAGAGGTTACATGATCTCATTGGCCGCGCTTTATCCTCCCGGTCACACGTACGAGTTGAGATGATGTAAAAATAGAACCCTCAACAGAGCACTTGGGGAACGTATAGAAACACTTACTGGCCAGGTGTGTCAACTAGGTAACACTACTCTTTGATGTTGGATAGGGTACTTCTTCAGAGGATAGTGGCCTACGCAATCTCATCCAGTAAAAGCAAAAGCAAACCAGGGGGGGGTCATGGGATTTGAACAGGCTTTCCTTATTTAGAGATGATTTTGAGATAGATGTGACATATTTATAGAGTCCTCTGGGGAAGATTGTGACAGTTGGAGGCCTCTAGTAAGACATATCAAAACTACATCCACTAAAATACAACAGCATCGGTTGAGACACGCAGGGCACTCATACAGGAACATCAAAGAACCTGTCACTAGGGCCCAATTTCGTGCTTAGCAGCTCAATGAAATTGGGCCCTGGTCACCAAATCATGGAAGGATAAGTAGGGGAAGACAAGAGCTCAGCCATACAGATGCAGTTTGCATGGACATCGGGGGTGATTCCACTAAAATACAACAGCGTCGTCTGAGACTAGCTGGCACTCGTACAGAAACATCAAATAACCTTTCTCTTAGCTTATCACCTGGTCACCAAAACATGGAAGGAGAAATAGGGGAAGACAAGAGCTCAGCCATACAGATGTAGTTGCCAGGGACATTGGGGTGCTTCCAACTGATCTTCCTAACTTAATGATAGATAGACAAGAATGGGCAAATCTCAATATGATTCCGACCTAGGTGGACTGGAGAGAGTGACATGCGGAGTAAAGACCCTGCGACATATCCATGAGAATCAATCGATCACTCAACAGATGGGTAGCTCCTCCCTCAGTACGTCCCTCAGTTATATCAGTCAGGGCCAAATTTCATAGCACTGCCTACCAAAGAATTCTGCGCTTAGGGTGCCCTGTAAAGTGCATTCACTCAAGGGGGGGGGGGGTGGCAGGGTGTAAGCGCAGAATTTCATGGTTAGCTAATCTGGTTTCTCTAATGGTTTCTCTAATCTGGTTTATGTGGCTTGATATGATAATAAATACACATTGCTGATAATGAATAATTATTGATAATGACAAGTCATTGATAATGACAACTTATTCATGTTAGTTGATGTTGACAAAATTTTGATTACGACAAATTATTGGTTGTAAATATTGATAAGGACAAATTATTAATGAAAACAAATTATCGAAAAAATTGGGGGGTTTTGGTTTTGGTTTTTTTTTTTAGTCATAATTTTTAGTCTCAACTTTTATTCCGAAATTTCATTTCAGATTCATGTGATCCATTGTGACATACATGGTGTATGTAATCATGGAATTGCCCATACGGTAAATAAAAAGTAAATACAAAAGGTTTAGTAATCATGCTTGACTACTTACCAAGATTCCGTTTGATGTTGTTTCAAGGGACAAAGCATGTTGTTTGGGGAAGGGAGGGGGGGCATTTTCATTAAGCTGGGTAGAAAAAAAACATGCCTTTGCTGAAACAGGTTATTAACGTAGCGGCTTTATCGAATTGGGCAACGGTCGAGGGGAGAGAGGAAAAGAGCTCGGTAATTCTACAAACAGAATTGTTGCAGTACCCGCTGCTAAAACATAGGGTTCAAACTGCCTGTAGCTACACCAGGCAAGCTCAGTGGTCTGGTGGTAAGTCATCAGATCCCTATATCATGGCTCTGCTTACCACAGAATTCTGCGCTTACAGCCCATAGAATGATGTGCTTTACAGAGCTCGGTAAGCGTATAATTCCCCAGGTAAGCAGAGCCATGAAATTGGACCCTTCTCTGGACCGGTAAAGGTCGCGGGTTTAAGTCCCACCTGTGGATATTTCTTTTCACAGGAGTCGGAGAGTATACAGTGCTTCACACACATCGGGTACAATGCAATTAATATTGGTCAATCTGGGGGTAATTTCTGGTAATTTTCAGATTTCATCTATTGTACCTACGAGCTGATTGCCATAGGCAAGCTCTGTGTGCCACTCAAAGTAGCAAGTCTAATAAAGTTCCACTTTCGTAAACAAATGATGGCTTTTGTTCTTACCCCCGCGGCTT
The DNA here is from genome assembly GCA_032158295.1 of Pycnopodia helianthoides. Lineage (NCBI taxonomy): Eukaryota > Metazoa > Echinodermata > Asteroidea > Forcipulatida > Asteriidae > Pycnopodia > Pycnopodia helianthoides. The sequence goes on from CM063248.1 coordinate 15,149,081, forward strand.
GCTCTGGGGAAGTAATGTAAGTCACTTTATTGGCAAGTGAGTTACACCCACTCTGTTTTAAAGCGTGGTTAGAGAGCAGGGGATCCATACTGTGCTGTAGGTCTACTCCAGTGAGTACAGGTGGAAGTCAAGTCCTGCCTAATTCTTTAGCCTTTTGCACCCATAAATCATCAATACCACCTGAGGGACATGGTCTCTGGTTGTTAAAAAAAAACTGTTTATTTGGTGGAATGTTTCTGTTGTCCCTCCTGGATTTTATCTTGGAAAGTAACTTTGACCTTGTCAACACTCCTGGTATTTCTGTTTGCTTTGCTTTCTCGTATCATGTGGCCGCCGGGTATTGAAAAAGATCTCAACCCTGAATTCTTCAAACAGTTTCATGTATCGGGAGAGTGAAGCACTTGCCTTTAGGTATAATAAATCAGTTTTTTTTTCCTCAATACTAAAGATTTGGGGTTTTCGTTCAATAGCCACAGTGAAAACTTGCCGGCATAATAATTATTATTATTGATGCAACACTTTGCGAAAAAAGAGAATTGATGTCCATTGCACAACATAACAATTTCTCTTATGTGCAATAAAGCAGTTCGTAGGGAAGTGTTTTGTTGTTGTCTGACACCATGTTGTCAGAAAACAAAAAAGAGCAGAAATTTGTTCGAACAAAACGGAAAATCTTTTTTTTTTCTTTCATAAAAAAACCCCAGGGGAAACAGTTAATATTATTTTTCTCACAGGTCACAATTAGTCACAGATTTTATGTTGTTAAATCTGGAGGCATACATTGCAAACAAAATCTAAATGATATAATTCTATAAGACATTTTTTTAGCATGTTTTTCTTTCAGTAATAAAATTTGTATCCGAGCGACTTATAGATATGGGAGTAATATATACACACGAACCATCACGGTGTACTTGGAACATTCCATTCAAATTTTATCGCCAAGAGTCATGACGTCCGCATTGGTACGAGCTGTAAATTGTCCGAGATATCCAAATAAATATAACCCCTCCTGCCATGGTCCGCTAAGCCATTATAGAGAAGGAGGGGGGGGGGGAGTGCTGCCCCAAGAGAATACAAAAACAGTCCGACATATTTGCAATCAGCAAAACCATCAAGGCACAGTGAGGGACTAATGCAAGAGATATCCCGCCTGATGGATGGTGCAACTTCTTGTTTATTAACATAAACCCCTATTTGCGAGGGAGCAGTAAAAAAAAATGTGGGATTTTACAACGTGGTTGCTCTTGACCTGAAGACCAACCCTGAAGATATCGAGATTTGCAAACATGCGTGTTGAGGGGCAATCAAAGAGGCAAATAAAACACTCTTTTATGGGGCAGGCGTTATAGATACGGAAAATAGTACGCAGCATAAAGTGTTCAAAAGTTGACAGAGGGATGCTCTGTTTATTTGGAGCTTAACCAGCTGCTACAATGTCAAGTTGCATTTGTAGGTGCAGATGTAAATGCATTAGAATCCCCATAAAGTGAGAGTCAATTGTCTGCTTTTTTTTCCCAAAACCAAGATTACACAATGATTTATATGAACGGGATGTGTGATATTGGAGATTTTTTGATCTGAAATACTGTTGTGTGTAAGTAACTTTAATCGAACGTCAACTATTTTTGTTTGTACTTTAGGTTGACCTAATTTAAGACACAGTACAGATCCAGGGGTCGATTTCACAAAGCACTAAGATTCATCTTAAGATGAGTTATCAGTGTTACCATAGTGATTTGTATTGTGACATCACTCTTTGCTAAGCAACTGCAATGGATTTGCAGTTACGATCAGTCTGAACTCTTTGTGAAATCGAGCCCAGAACTGTTTGCAAATTCAGAGCTATGTGCAAATTTTGCAACTGCGTGGCTGGATATTTACACTGGACCACAGGTCTGAGGCCAGTGATGTTAGCATCAGGCCAGTGAACTCATGACCGGACAAGTCCGGTCTTTTGTTTTTGATTTATCTTTGATTTAAAGGCACATTACAGAATTGGTAATTGTAAAATATACTTTTGATCACAGATTTACATAAAACTTACACGGTCTAATGATGATGATAGTAGAAAACATCCCCTGAAATATTTCTGTCTGAAATGCCATATTTGATGAGAAATAAATCAAACTAATTTCCGATTGGAGTTTATCGCTCATGAGCGTTTTATTCATGCATTGTATAACACATGCAAATTTGTAATCGGTTTTTCACTATTTTCTCGTGACCAAGACGGCCGATCGATCTCAAATTTCTACAGGTTTGTCAGTTTATGTATATGGTGGATCATATAAAGTGCTTACACTTCCAGCAACTGTTTTGTTAGCAAAAACCAATTCTGTAATGTTCCTTTAAACAAAACATTTTCGATTTTGAGTCCAATAAACATCTTTTAATTCTGTTCCCATAAGGTGATTGAGATAAATCTTCTCTTAGATTATAAGTTAAACATGTACATATACATACATATCATTGGCGTTTTCACGAACCGGCGAATCCGCCCGCGCAGCTGAAACATAACGTTTTGAGAAAAACGCTTTTGAAGTCGGTCACTTTTTGAAAATGGTCTTTTAATTAAAAATGTAAAATATTTTCTAGTGATACGATAGTGTATAAGTTAAATAACATGACTATGATACTTGATTCTTTATTTGGATGCTTTGTTAGAAAACTGTTTGGTTCAAACTTATTCGCCGGTTTGCGAAAACGCAAAAAACTGAGCATACGGATTCATCACACACAGGGTGCGGATTCGCCGGTTCGTGAAAACGCAAATCTGTGATTTCAGACGATTCGCCGTTTTGGCAATTAGCGTAATTAGTAAAGTATACATTTTCAAGACTTAAAATTTTGCAGAAATGTTAATGTTAACAAATACATTAAGAAAATATTTAAAAAACGAAAATGCCACATCGAATAATTTTTGACGGATTCGCCACTTCGTGAAAACGCTGACGATAAATATTTTTGTTCTCACTTCTATTCTGGTCCAGTAAAAAATTTAAGCTATAAGCCCTAGGGGTCTTGTGAATTTCCCAAAAAATTTGAGCCCTGAAATGTATGCAAATTCAGAACTTTATGCAAATCTGTGTGCAAATTTAGATCTATATGCAAAAGTAGAACTCATGCTCTTGTGGTTTTTATGGAAACTTTCTATTGATTGTGGTAATAGCAGTATCCATACACTCTGCCCAGTAAACTTGCTTAGGGTCTTTGTGTTTTTCGCTATATCATCCACTACCCCCTTAGTCAGCAAACTTAAGCAGCAAAAAAAATCATTGATGAATAAGCACAAAATAAGATGTTTTGGTCATAGTAATAGCTAGTACATGATAAACAAACGCAAAATATGAAGTTTCAAAAAAACGGTTAACAAAAAATGAAGTCCAATTGCATGACAACACATAATGTTGAAATGTCATAGCAGTGTCTGATTTATCATCAGCCCAGGTGAATTAATAGAGAGATGACATTTCAAATTCACTTTAACAATAAATAACACCCCAAGCGCACTTGTCTGGACAACACAATATTAAGTGCATCCACGGATCCCTTCATTCATTGCAGTACAAGGTCCGTTCTGTTTGTTCCTGAAGTCCCAGTTATAGTGGGTGTCATCAAGACACTTGTAAGTCCGTAAAAACGTTTTTGCTCACACTGGGAACCTTGTTCCTTTTTTTAGCCGGGAACTGTTTTATAAACGCCGTACTGGCCTATAAACTTCATTCTATCCACACTAGTAAATTATTAATGGATTTAAATATAAAACAAAAAGAGCGAAAATCACATGGAGTGTATTGACCAGCGTTAGTCGGGAGCCACAGAAATAATTCGGGGGGAAGTACATTTTGGAAAGTTGAAGGCTGTTACACTGGTGGCTATTCTGGGAAAATATTGAAATGGTTTGTCATTTCAGACTGAGGGAAAGGGGACAATGATTAATTGCTGCCTTTATGGCTATGATTGTTGTAGTGAAAGTATTGATAACTAACGTTACAGTCGGATTAGCTTTGGGAATAAATATTGGACAGCTTTGGGAATAAATATTGGACAGCTTTGGGAACAAGTATTGGACAGTTTTTTTTTATTAGTTATTACTGAGCAGTTAATTTCGGGAGCATAATAATGGAAATGTCTAATGCTTGTTGTTAAAGAAGAGCTTCCCAAGAAGAATCAAATCGAAATGTTTGGTACATGATGACAGATTGATTACAGCTGTGAATTTATTGGCGATGATGTTTAGTCTGTTGTGGGAAAAGTTTGATTTGAATGTAAATACTTGTAAGCGTCCTGTACTCTGATTCATCCTGGATTTTTGTGTTTCATTTGTGCAAAATTCACCCACAAGTTATCACGTTGTATACATCATGATACAATTCCAAATAAACAAACTACTTTGAACTGGTTGACATATTTAGTAGGAGCTGAGAGGGCCGTTAATGGTCTGTGGGAATGAGTGTTTAATTTCTCTAACTTTAAATTAATGCATTCATTCCTGTGGTCAGTCCAATAGAATGAGTACATGTAAAAGCAATTTGGCCTCACTCAGTCCAGCTGGTCAGATTCCAGCCTGATAAACATGTTATAAGTGAAGTAACACTTGTAAGTAGCTAAGACACTTTCCTGTCGGTCTTGGATGATACCAACCCTGACCTCCCCTGACAAGAAAAACAAAAAAAAACGTGACAAGATTTATCCTGCTCAATGACCGAGGTAATTGCAAAAAAACGCAAGAGCAATTTGACGCCAGCGATTTTTGGTGCGAACCACTATCATCTCAGTGCAGCTAAGCAGAATGGCTGTATGACAGACACGCGAGCGGGTTTTAGTTGTAGGAGCTGGTAACAGTCGGGTGACAGGTTGATTTTGCATTAGCAGGGAACCAGCAATTCTATTGATTCCCGAGGACTCTTAAACATGCATGAGGAATTTTTGACGTCACTGCCCAAACAACCGGACACGGGGGTTGACGTCACCCGAGGAAATGCGTTCAAGAAATTTCCATTAATCACCAGAAACGAATAAATAGCCAACTCGTCCGTTTTCAGTCGGTTGAGTTTGTCTGGAGGGTGAATTGCATGCGCGCCAAGCGTTCGTGTAACCGTCAAATTCCTTGGGTGTAATAGCAGCTGATCGGGCCATATTCATTGCAAAAGATGCCCAAATTGTTTCAACCTGTAATTGGATTGTAATGTGATTCACCTGGAATCGGTAAAGACCAAAATTGGAAAAGATGAAAAATGTAATTTGGAAGCGTATAGGGAGGGGAATCTGATGCAACAGCCAATTGGACGATGACATCACAAGTCACCTTGCAACTTTGTCAGACGTCAGCAGATTTCATTTTCTTGCAGTGCTTTTATAGAAGAGAACGCTTAGGCAATTACTGTTTCCAAAATTCTTCAAGTTATGTAAGGATATGCCAATGGCTTATTTCATGGAGCTGTTGAATCAAACAAAAATTGCTTAGCACAGGAAAATCTTGCTTATTGAAAACAGGTTACCATCCAAGATGCCATGTGATGTGTATTGCTTTTGATTGGTCCCACAGAGATTTCTACTTAGTGGGTAAATTCATTAAAGACACTGGACACTATTGGTAATTGTCAAAGACCAGTCTTCTCACTTGGTGTATCTCAACATATGGATAAAATAACAAACCTGTAAAAACTTGAGCTCAATTGGTCGTCGAAGTTGCGAGATAACTATGAAAGAAAAAACACCCTTGTCACACGAAGTTTTGTGCTTTCAAATTCTAATTCTGAGGTCTCGAAATCAAATTCGTGGAAAAATACTTCTTTCTCGAAAACTATGTCACTTCAGAGGGAGCCATTTCTTACAATGTTTTATACTGTCAACCTCTCCCCATTACTCGTTACCAAGTAAGGTTTTATGCTAATAATATTTTGAGTAATTACCAATAGTGTCCACTGCCTTTAAGCAGTGCTGTCAATTAATAAGCAGCTCATTTTTTCTCGTTTCCTATTTATCCTGTTATGGGGCAAATTGTGGTGTTGGATGTGTAACAAAATAAGTAAAAAATAATGTTGGTTAGCTATTTCAGATAATGCCTGATTTTGGTGTAGAATGTCACATGTCACAAAAATTTTCAAGCAAATCAGATTTCTTACATTTTAGGTCAATTTAACATGACTTACCATGGAGTTGCGCATAGAACCAATTTCAGACAGCTTTTTTTTCTCAGAATATAAACGGAAGGGAAGATGTTGAAAGGTTTCCTTCTTTAGTTAGCACCTAGGATTCACGTTTATTTGGTCAAGTAATAAAGAAAAATCTTGAATTTTTTTCATGAGGGAAATTAGTTTGGGGTTTCGGGGTCTTTAGGGGAAAGCCTGGAAGCTTTTTGCTGATTATATTTTGTTGATGTAGTCTAGCCACGATTTTGTCAACTTCCTATTAGAGTTCAATTATCAGTTTAATCTGTTTGAGGTTACGGATGTGGGCTGTTTTAGTTACCTTGCTTTTATTTGGAATAGCAGGTATGTCTTCCTGTAAACGTTTGTGTTGCAAAGGGTATAGACTACCGTGTGCTAAGGGTTAAACATGCATTAGGATATACGTAGATAAACCATAGAGGTAGAATTTGGTTAAACACACAAAAAAGTGGAATGTTTTTACTTGCTTCCCGTCTCCCTTATTTATTATTCTTTGGATTATGTGGAGGAAGAGTGTGTTATTCTTTCCTGAATTCGGCATTTTGTTGAAGATTACAAAAATTCTTGATTTGTTTTACTTCACATAAACTGTTTCTGTAATGAACTGTTTGAAGGCAGTGGATACTTTGGGTAAATACGCAAGAAATACATTATCATAAAAAGGTAGCACCTGAGAGCTTTTGATAGTATAAAATATTGTGAGAAACGACTCCCTCTGTTTGTATCATCAGGAAGTGTAAAGGTTCATTTTTTTTAAGATAAGAATTTTCTTACCAGTACAAAGACAGGACTGCAACGGAGACCGCCAACATTAGGGCTAGATAGCTCAGCTGATAGAGTGCCGGCACGTTAATCCGGAGGTTGCAGGTTCAAGTCCGGCTCTAGTCAATTTTTCTTTGTTCAAGCCAAGATTAATTTGATCCTAATCAAATGATTCAGATGATTATTTAAGAATAAGACGCGGAATCTGACTGCCACTTTTTTACTCACTAAAAACAATATGTCATATGTGTAAATAACACATCATTTTGGGTCTTCATGAATGAAAAAGTGGCAGTCAGATTCACCATCTATTCCAAAAATTAATACCAGAATCTCTCTTTTGAAAATTTGTCAAAATGTGGGTTTTTGCCAGAGCCAGTCACAATAGTTTCATCACTGTTATTTTACCTTCACTATCTTCAGTTAGTTCTTCAGGTTTAATGTAAGCTAAGTTGGAAGAAAAAGGTGTGAGTGCATTGTTTAATGTAAAATGTCCTAGAAACAATTGAAAGCACCCCAGAGAAGATACGTCTGTCACAAGTTTTTGTTCCAGTGCGTTGAACCCTTTTCATCAAATGCAACAACACTGTTTGCAACTTTTCAACCAGAAGTACTATCCGTGTGTGGTGTGGGTGTGTTTAAAGTTCAATCATACACTCTTTAAGTGTCACATATTACTTAGAGACTAATCCATGCATATGGCAGAGGTGGGAAATTGGTGGGAAATGGAGGATTTGATTAAAGCATTGAATCTTCCTTCCCCCCCCCCACCCCCATCAGTAGTAGCCTGTGGGTTTTTCCCGCAGGACTTGCGGAAAGCACCGAGTATACAGCGTTTATCACACATCAGTGTATTGTAAATTTGTCTTTCTTCTTGTAAATTTTTTTTTTTCAACCCAAAATTATTTTAGAATCTACCCAGTCAGTTTCCCTTCTGGTTTGTTCCTCGATACTTGATAAGAAAAAGTTGCATCCCCTTAAGGTGATCGCCTGGCTGCCGTTTCCAAGATTGTATCGTAAACTTGGGTATGATCCCTGGCTACATGGCAGTTAACGGTTGTATGGCTTCTGATTGGCACCCCGAACCAAGATATTGACAAAATAGGGAGACTGCCAACATAGGGCTAGATAGCTCAGTTGGAGGAGCACTGGCACGTTAATCCGGAGGTTGCAGGTTCAAATCAAGCTCCAGTCAATTTGATTTTTGTTCAACCCCAAATTACTTAAAAAGAAAATATTTGTTTTTGTCCTGATGCTATCATTGGTTTTTCATACACTCCTCATTGAAAATTAACTCAAGTTCAATTTATTCTTTGTCTACAACCTTTATTGATTCATCGTTACAAAAACTAAGCCACTTTCTATCGTCAGTATACACAAAAAAATGCATACAAACATTTCTCAGAAATGTATGGTCTCTAAAAAGTTAAATGTGGAGGAGGGGTCTGTATCCAGGGGCTTTGGCTCCGGCTTGGGCTCCGTCATTAATTTTGGAGCAGTTTACATTCTGCATTGTGTTTCCAACATCCGGAGCTGGGAGCTGGAGCCTAAGCCATTGTTTGGTCAAAGCCTCAGGTGTTGTCCTAAAAATATTCTGAAGCCTTTCCTTTGAGTACCTTGGTGATACGTGTAGAGTTATCTTGTACAACATTCTAGCATATTTTTTAACAAACTGTTCAATGGTTTTACTATTTTTCCAGGGATCTGCAGAGGACATCCCAAGCATCGCTGCCTCATCATCGGGCTCCTCCTCCACCTCTACCTCCCTCCTAGATGCCCTGTCCCTGTCCACAAGCACCCAGGTGGAGGCCCAGCGTCGGGAGAGGCGTAAGAGCTTACTCCCCCAGGAGCCCAAGATCCCGCAGGTGGTCAAAGCTTGCTTTAACCATCTGGAGAAGCAGGGACTCCACCTTCTGGGAATCTTCAGGATTGGGGGCTCCAAGAAACGAACGAGACAGGTAAGTGGCAGTGATTGTTATTTTTTTTACATTCCACAACAAAATATTTTTGACTTCAACAGTCGATAACATGTTCACTGTACTTCAAGATAGGTGTTATTTTGAGAAACCAGGATTTTCAAATGCGCAGATTTTTTTTACAAAAGTGAAGCTTAGTTTGAGTTTAAGGAGCTGTGCGGTCATGATCAGAGCAGGCACTGTCTATCGGTTTGTAGTCCTGTACCATAAGTGTATGTTTTCAAGCCTAAAACAGCCCATGGGCTTTTTCCCAAACCTTAGCTTAGGCTCCCATCTCCGGCTCCGGGCTTTGTTTGATGTTGGAAACATCTTGCAAAATTTACACTGCTCAATAAATTGATGACGGAGCCCAAGCCGGGGTTTGGGAAAAGGCCCAAGAGTGATGAAAAGCTGCTGCGAATGAACGAGGGTGGTTCCTTTTTTGTATTCATTGACTATCATGACTCTGATCATGAGGGTATACAGGGTACTCAACAAACAGGAGTTGAGTGTGTTTTAGGTATGTTACACCCTGACAAAAGCTGTCACAATGAAACAATGAAAGATCACCCTCCCCCCACCCTCTTTCATTTTACCTTTACCCATCAGCCCCCATAACATCAAGGTCAAATCCGCCTGACGGAAGAACACTGACAAGTTACGCACCCAGCCCCATTTTCCTCTTAAGACAACCCCCCCCCCTCGCGCATGCCACATAATTTGTCTGAGAAGCCATTTTAATAATAATATTGGAGTCTTGTAAAAGTGTCCAGATCCGCTGTTAAATTCTCATGGCACTTGCTCATAACTAAAAACCGCTGCCTCTGTTGACAAGATGCACTGCACACTGACATCAAGAAAATAAATAGTGGTCTGCCGTTTATAATAGTCTACAACCTTGAGCTTGGAACCCAGTACCTACAGATTGAAACAGATTCTACAGATTGATCAGTCCTGGGGAAAAAAAAGCAACAACCTTGCACCGCTAAATATTTGCAAATATTTGTATGAATTTTGACCTTACTGTATCGACGGGCAATTAGCGCTGTTGACCTTTTTGATAAAACGTATGCAATGTCAATTAAGGGGTGAAACTGTTGTGGCTAGTTATCAGTTACATCCCCTAGTCAAACAGATACTGTGGTTTAAACCATTGATAGTTGCCAATACAAAAGCATGAGTGGAATGAAGAAAAAATATAGCCCTTCTGTATCCAATTGGTCGAGTTGGATATGAGCTTTTATTTCGTCTTTATTCCACTCGCGCGAGTGATAAAAAATTATTATCTTCATGCAAACTTGATGCACGGCTTAAAATAGCATAATACCCGGAGTTAGAACAACATGTTAGAAGAAGATGTGATGTGGGCCGTGCAATTTAGGTTATTATAACATCCCTTATATTAACAAATATTCTGCCTTTTGATTGGTTTAGAGCGCGTCACATGATGTCTTAGTTTTACTAGAAACCACACGTGAACCGCGCGGTACTATCACACGGCCGCTGGTGTACTATCACATGGCAACCAATGTACTACACCCATAGCAACAGCAGCTTCATGGTACCTAGATGTCTTTTATGGGGTGTTATAAAACAAATATTGACTGCTTTTACTCGTGCTAAGGTTAAAACTACGACGCCCTCGGTGATCCCTAGCGCGTTCTATTTTCCCTCGGCTGAGAAAATAGAACGTACCGGGGATCACCTCGAGCATCGTAGTTTTAACCATAGCACTCGAAGCAGTCAATATTTGTATAATATCACACGCTATTGATCGACCAATCAGAATTGAGGATTCAAGTCTGCTTGAAGATAATATGCAAATGAGCATACAAGTATCTATGCTAGTATTTCTTAGATACTGATGTTGGATATCTTTACTTTAAACTTTTTTTAAATATTGAGTTACATTTGACTTTGGCAGATCTGATTTTTTTTTCTTTCTAATAAATATTCATTCTTTTTTGGGTACTGTTTTTAGTTTTTTTTACAGAAGCGTCTGTTTCCAATATTTTGGGCTATGCAAGGTCTGTACAGTAGGTTGTCTACCTGGTGGCAAGATCATGCTTTCTTTAAACAAACAAAGCAATTTGAGGAATATGTTTTTTTTTGCTTCATCCAGATAAAAATCTTATTGTTCATTCACAAACCCTTCTTTGAAACTCAACATCCCTTTTTGCATTTTTTTATCTCCTTGCACCCAAAATGTTTCAGAATTGATTAAATGATTCAGTGCAGTTGTTTCAGTTTACCCCACGTTCTTGGGCCTCCAAACTGCACCTTCATCCCGGTCGACACAGTGTCATTTCTTTGCTCCTCGTAAGACGTCATCACCGCTCCGATCTTAAAGGGTTTCTCCTCCATGGCCTTCAGAGTGACGGTGTAATCACCGTGCGGTAAACCGGTGAAGATAACGCGCACCGCGAAAATGTGATGCTTGGCGTTGCTGTTGATGAGCTTGGCGTCCCCAAACATGTCGTTCAGCCACATCAGGGCCTGGCCACAGTAGTTGCAGGTAACAAGCGCTATGGCGACGGTGGCGTTGAGATTCCTGGCGTGGGGAGGAACGCTGATTTTGAATACGATGCGTTGGTTTGGTTTGGTACTCATGTACCAGTTCTCGTTATGAGAGTAACCGAGTTCCCAACCGTCGGTCTGGATCGCTACCAGAGCTTGACCCTTTTCAAACTGAGGTTGGGATACAGGCCAGCATTTAGTGTCCTTTAACACGATGTGGGAGAATAATGGCTTTATGGAACTATTTAGGAAGTTGGACGGTGTTGAGGGTACAGGGTTAGCGATGGGTTCCAAACTCAGACCATAAGTATTCTGGACGAAGCGATCATGCAGACTAATGAGATTTCTTATGTAAGTCTCGTCAGATTTGGTTCTGTTCAAAGCGTCCAGTGTCACCTGCTCCAGGATTAGGCGGAAATAGTTGATGATAAACAGCGCCCCCTGTCGGTGGGAAGTCTCGCTCAGGAGGTCCTCCGTGAAGATGAGGTCGTCTGGCGTGAAACCGGTCTTCCAGAGTCTGGTGCAGACTGCATTGCACCAACTAATGGAGGTCACATTGTAGTGCTTTCCAAGATGGCGTCCAGAGAAGTACTCAGAGTTGACGCAGTCCCGTTTTTGGATGTTCTCTGCCGAGAGGAAATTGAAGTACATGAGATAGGGTTTGTTCGGAAGGTCCAGGATCCTGCGGGTGACCTCCTCTTGGGGCCAGCCGGCACTTGTCATGCCGTATCTCAGGTAGAGTTCACGATTGACATAGTCTTCTGCGGCCAACTCCCATATGATGATGTCCATGTTTTCAACGTCCAAGTGGGGTCGCAGGCACCAGGCGAAGTATTCGCTGCTCGTGCTGCTGATCGCTGCATTGTGCACAGTAACAGAGGTGTCCAGTATCTCCGTCAGCCATTTCGCGACGAGATCAATGTAAACGCATGACCTTGTCAGGCAGACGTTATTCTGAGAGAGGGTTCCACCAATCACCCCAATCTTCAGACTGCGATTCGTCTGCAAAACATCAACAAACAGTGCACTCAAGTGGTCACTGTCGCCAACATTCGGCACCGACTTAAAACGCAGCATCTCGCGGGTGATACCGACGTAGCCTATGTTGCGGTTGAAGACCGTTTTGTAGTCGTGAAGACTCGACAAGACCCTACGCATTTTCTCGTAAGCGGGCAGCGCTTTGTGTATCCCTTCTATAGTTCCCCAGTTTAGAGGCTTCCCACGGGGGCGTTCATAGGTGTAGCTGATGTAATCGTCGTCACCATCTTGGCGGCCCATGAGATTCTTGAGGTGTTCCATCTTGTCCTGGATGAAATCGATGACATAACACGCAGAGAGTCTAAGCTATACGCTCGATAATTCATAAATATGATGATTCCATTAACGAATCCGAAGAGGATGATGGTGCCTCGTTTCATGGTGAGTCGCATCTTTAAATCCTATTTTTAGGGCATTTCAAGAACACACTCCTGCATCGAAAAACTCCACAAGATGCTGTTTCTCTACACCCTCACATTAACTGGAGTGGCATTATCATCGTTTCCCTGAGTGGCCGTTCATTGCCTGGTAATCTTTACTTAAGTGCTAAGAGAAACCTCTTCAGGTGCTTTACATGCAGCACTTGTGGCTTAGATGAAAAAAAATGTTTCATTCATTATCTCCCATCCCGGACTGCCTTGACGAGCTGGAGTTCAGAGAGAGTGTCTTCACCTTTGTTCTAGTTTCTCAGTTCAAAATGTGAGAACAAATTGTTTGATCGTTGGTATCCACCCTTTCATTGTTCAGTTTCTGAAATGGCATTGATATCCTCTTCAAAAATGGTAGTCAAAAGTTTCCAGTCACTTGTCGTTGTTTTAGCAATGAATCTACTGCCTGATGGTACTGCTGACTCTGTCGGGTAGCCTATGATGTGAATTTATTGATTGAAACTGGGCAGGAGGTTTTTTCAAGTTTTGTATTTTGTTGTTGTTTCTTAATGGTGGTGGCTTGATGACCAACAAGAGCCAGCCAGATCAATACATGTGGAATGTTAAACTGGAAGTCTTGTTTCTCATTTTCACACTAAAAGTCCATTGAAAGCGATTATGTTTTGATAAATTCAAAAAAGTTTATAAGAGTGTGAAGTAGGTGCAAGCCTGTTTAAAGCCTGCTATTTGATGAAGTAACACAAGGGATTTAGTCTTGACTCCAAGGAAAGTTTGTTTCTGTCTGCAACTTGTTTTTGTTTTTGCAGCTTGAGCGACCTGACTTATACATAGAAAGTATTTGTTCCCAAGAGACAAGTAACTAAAAGATGGATAGGCCTAACGAAGAAGTGTTGCTCTTGAGTTTCTGTGAAAAAGAGCTGCTAATCTTGAATGAAAGAAAGGCTTGAAAGAATTTGTTTCAAACATTAGCAAAAAAGAGTAGAATTACAGTTTCACAAACTAAACTTATTATTTCTCTGGCTGAAGAGGGTAACAATCACCCAGTGTGGGTAGTGTCAAATCAATAAACAGGGCCTTAATGTGATCAATATTCAAATGTACAAATTGATCTCCGAACTCTTCCTTTGAGCAGAAAAACCTTGGCCCGACCACCGTCTCAGCCATTCATGTCATTCATGGTTGAGGTATTGTATTCTCTCCCCCTCCCCCCCCCCCACCTCTCTCCCTCGCCCATCCTCTCTGCATTTCTATACTCTAAGAAAAAAACTCGCTCACGGCAAAATCCAGGTATCAATTATTTCACTGAGAACAAAGGTTGCCTGATTTGCCGGGGGGATTTGCTATTGGGAATCCACTTTCGGTTGGATATTTGATCGGCCATCCGGATCACTACAATAAATTATGAATTGCAAACGATATTGTTTCCGTAAGTCCATGCATTTTTTGTTCAAAGCCGCAATATGTTGTAATAATCGTGTTTCAGGCAAGAGGCATCGCTAGTTCTCTCGTCTCACAACAAATAATTTATATTGGCAATTGAGAAATACTGCTGTGTAGATCTGTGTGTTGCCTTCATGCTGTTTTTATGAAACCCTGGAACCTTGGATGAACTGATGGTAACAGGCATCAGTTTTCAATTTTTGAGTATTTCTTAGATCTCAATACTTTACTTGAGATAGTTTTCTTAGCAAATGCTGTTTATCCCGGATGCAATTATTAAATCTATTTATTTACTTACTTACCAAATGTAAGGGTATTTTGCTTTTTGTCTGGTTCCCTGGGCCTAGTTTCATACAGCTGCTTAAAGACCAGTGGTCTTTGCTGAAATTTGTTTGAAATGTTTTCAATCAATAAGGAAATTGAGTTCACATGAGATTAAACATATTTGAATTGTGTAAAAAACAATCAGTTTGAATACCCTTCTCCGGTGCTTTGCAGAAAGATTTGCAAAAAAGCCCTGTTACGCCATCACCCATGTTACATCATTTTGTGGGAGCTCCATTTTGAATAGCCCCTTTGTTGCAACATGGAGCTGGGACAAAGCAACATCCCACAAATTACGACAAAGTATTGTCATTTTGACGCACACCGTCAACGGCAGGAGTGTAGCTAGTTTTTCAAAACCTTCAAGTTTTGTCCTAATTTTTTGATAAATAATTTCGAAAAATTCAGAAGTGAAAAAAAATATGAAATTAAATTTAAATGATAAACTAACAAATGATAAACAAGTTTAAATAGCATTCCCGTTAATATTTTTTGGCTTAAGTAGCTGTTTAAGCAAAAAAACTAATTAGGCATGAAATAAATCTTTGGTGGAACAAAGAAAAGTTGAGTGGGACTTGAACCCTGCGACTTTTGGATTAATGTGCCAGCGCTCTACCAACTGAGCTATCATGCCATCATTTTGGCGGTCTCCCTATTTTGTCAATATCTTTGTTCAGGGGTGCCAGTCAGAAGCCATTCAACTTGTAACTGCCATGTATCCAGGGATCACACCCAAGCCAACCTGGAAAGTGGCAGGAGAGGGATTATATACCTTAAGGGCATGCAACTTTTTCTTATCAAAAATCATGTAATAAACCACCAGGGAAACTGACTGGGTAAATTTACCCAGTAGTTTCCCTTGTGGTTTATTACTTGATACAAAATAATTTTGCTTGCCAGAGTAAGGTTACCGGCCAAAATGGCATGTCCTGTGTACCAATTATGAATGGTTGCCTGCTAATTTCGGCTGGTACCCTGGTCATTGTTTCATTGAAGAAAAAAAACTCCATAAAGTTTGGCCAAGATTTTTAAAAAAAAATTAAAAGCAAATGTTGCACATTTTCCTGTACAACTGTGATGTCCCTTCCCTTTTTTCGTTCATTGAAGAAAAAAAACTCCATAAAGTTTGGCCAAGATTTAAAAAAAAAAAATTAAAGCAAATGTTGCACATTTTCCTGTAAACTGTGATGTCCTTCCCTTTTCGTTTACTTAGGGAACATAAATAAATAGAAAGCCCCTTAATTATTCTCCCTCGTGATTCAGTTGAGACATACCTTTTTTATTTGTCTGTTGCAGTTTTTTAAAATAGTTTTTTTACATAAAGTTTCACCAAAGTGGCGCTAGAAGCGACAAAAAAGACAGACTAAGAAAGCCAGGGGCTGCAACGGGGCTACATTCTGAATACCCTTCCTGTATAATGTTTCTTTTGTTTTGTTTGTCTTCTCTCCTTGCCGAGCAACTTCTCCGGTTAAACTTGCTGCCTGCCCTAAGGAGTCGTCATGTCTTAATGAGATTGTCCGAGTCAAATTGAATGACAGATGATCCCAGATGCGTGGGATTAGGGAGGTTAAGACTTTAGTTTGGGTGACGGATTAACTGATGGACCTAAGGAAACGATCGATAAGTTGTCATGAAAATCTAAGGGTGTCTGGGTTTTTTTCCTTCTTTTTTTTTCTCCCCCTCCACGTTTGACTGCTGGTGAGGGTATTCAAATTTCCCCCCCGACTTGAATGTCGGCAAGGGTGGCTGTACCAACCCCTAACCTTTTATCCCCATCAACGAAATGTCACAAACAACCCCAGAAAGAAGTCCAGAGTGTGTTGTCAACACGGAGTTCATTCGGGATTTCTGGACGATGTTAAAGTAAAAACAAATCCCATCCTGTGTAACCCACAAAATGCTGGATGCTCCGGCACAACTGCCATGTAATTCCCCCTCCCGAAAGTACATGTAGGAATACATTCAAACAAACACAACTCTTTAAGGTAGGGTCATAGATTGGTTTTTGTCAACGGAATGCTGATTTATAGGCAAAATTTGAATGAAAGATACAAGAAATGTCCCATGTGAAAACAGTGTCTACTTGCTGAGAAAACAGCCAAAAACTGTCAAGGTATTTTCACAAGAACGTCAAATCCATCCACATTTTAGAGAGGTGATCAGCGGGTACCAACCACATCTCTGGCCGCAAAATTTGCAAACAGACACCAACCCTCAGAAATCTGAGAAACGATTTATGCATGAATCGTTTCTCGGATGAAAATGTTTTGGGGTGGAAAATTATCCAAACCATCGAAGAGAAACTTTTCTCAAAATTAAATCATACTATCAACAGTTGCAGTGCTTCTCACCAAGTTAGTTTTTTGGTCACTGATTTTTGGGGTAGTTGCCAATCTATGACTCTACCTTTGTAAGGGATAACTACATGGTTTGACTTCAAACATTTGGAATGTTTCTCCCCATGTAACGTTTTGAATTCTACAGAAACCTCAAGATACCTCAAGGGATTCAAATTTCACCTGTTAACAGTTTTGTTAAGTGTTGAAACCTATTACCAAGATTCCTTTGTGTGTCTTATTAGAATCTTAAGGATAATTTATAATGATATCTGCACTAAGATGTTTTTGGAAACATTGGCAGACTCTTATAATATCGCCGTTTCTGAAAATGCAGACTTAGTTTTTAGTTGTTTTGTTTTTTAAAGGCAACACCAACAGAAATGAAATTTAACAAACCTTAAAGGAACATTACAGAATTGGTTTTTGCTAACAAAACAGTTGCTGGCAGTGTAAGCACTTTATGTAGTCCACCATATACATAAACTGACAAACCTGTAGAAGTTTGAGATGGATCGGCCATCTGGGTCACGAGAAAATAGTGAAAAACCGATTACACATTTGCATTCAAATCATATAGATTTAAAAAATGAATAAAACGCTCACTGAGCGATAAACTCCAATCGGAAAATTAGTTAATTCATTTCTCATCAAATATGGCATTTCAGACAGAAATATTTCAAGGGATGTTTTCTACTATCATCATCATTAGACCGTGTAAGTTTTATGTAAATCTGTGATTAAAAAGTTTTTTTTCTCTTACCAATTCTGTAATGTTCCTTTAAAGGCCTTCGATTTGTCTGGCCTGTTAATTCTCTTGATTTCGGGATTTGCTCACATCTCCCCTTGCCTTCAAAGAAGTCAACTTACCACAATGGGGAGACAGAAACAGCTCAAATGTGTCTAAACCTCTAGTTTTCAATTTGAGCCAACAGAAAGAATTTGTCAATTCTTTCAAATGAAACACTCTTTAAAAGCAGGGATTTTGTCTCTAGACCACGACCCATCTGTCAGTATTGTTTTAATTTATTTTTTATTTTTATAATGTTATCACGTCCCCTGATATTGACCAGCTTTTCCAAGTGCATTCAAACACACCTGTATCTGAGAAAATTGACTCTCATGGGGGTATGGGGACTCTTTGGTTCAGGGGGCGGACGGGGTTGATTTGCCAAAAATGTTACATAGATAAAAACACAAGTACCAATTTCTAATACCAGGTAACAAGTTTATGTACTTTCTTGTCCGTGTTTTTCTTTTTTGTGCTGTGCCCAAATTGTCCCCACTGTTGAGGGCAGTCGCCCCCCTTGGTCGTTCGCCTATGTTGCCTCTTCTCAATATATTGACTCTTCTTCTTGCTGTGCCCAAATTTTCCTCACTGTTTTGCCAGACTTTGGGAGTGCAGTTGACCCCTTGGTTGTTCTCCTGTGTTGCCTCTTCTGAATATTGACTCTTCTTGCTGTGCACGAAATTTCCCCCACTGTTTTGCCCGAATTTGGGAGGGCAGTTGGTCCCCTTGGTCGTTCGCCTACGTTGAGCCCCTTTCAGGGTAGATGTATTCAAGCTAAACCCAGAACTAAAAAAAAAGATAAATCAATCAATTCTTAATAAGTTGTCTTTTTGTACCCGCAGCTGCGTGAAGATTTCGATGCAGGAACGGAGATCAGTCTGAACGAGGGCAACAACCCTCATGACGTCGGCGCGCTGCTCAAGGAATTCTTCCGTGACTTACCGGAGCCACTGCTGACGAGAGAGCTGTATCCCGCGTTCGTCGCTTGTACCAGTAAGTCATCCCTGGAGCGTGCTCATCATCATGATTAACATATACTGTCACATTTTTTCAATTTAGAGGAGTAGCATTTTGTAACAGCACGTTTTGGTGGATTGGAGAATGAGAAACTTAGGTAGTTTTTTAAATTGAGTGTACAAAGTAGATTTTGCAATTTTTACAAAACAGCCATTCATTCTGTGCTGTTATAGTAATGTTTTTATTGCACACACTCAAATATTTGATGTAGATTAACAAAATCAACTTTTAGGTAATAAAAATCTGAAAGCAAAATACTCAAAGAGTTTGTCAAGTGAGGGGGTCCATTAGACATGGGCCTTTTGCGTACACTGCCATTGGTAAGGTCGGGCAGTGGGAACAGGCATGCATGTACATGTGTGTGCCTTTAAAGAGGGGCACCAAGGTCAACTTCAGTTTTGTGATCCAATCATTTTCCAATTGATAAAGTCCTTATGAGAATGGAAAAGAAAGTTACAAGTCTCTAACCTTAGGTTAAAATGGTGTAAAATGCCACTGTAATACCCTTCAAGGACAATTTTTGTCAAAATCCAAAAATGTTTGATAGTGTCACCTTTTCAAATATACGGTCTGTACACTTGTGTGCAGGGAAGTTCCTGGATTTTGATGATATTCAGTCAAAACGACATTGAATTTGACATTTTGACTGGCGCTGAAATTCCTCTTGGAAATATACGGACCCATTTCTTTTTGATGTCCGATGACATCGTGCTTCAAAATTTCACTCTGAGTATCAAATAAAATGATATTTTTCACCACATTGATGTGAGATTAGAGACTTGTAAATTTTTTTCCCATTTTTCATGAAGACTATTTCTATTTGCAAATGAGTGCATCACAAAACTTAATTTGACCTTGGAGTCCCTCTTAAGACAACTGGCAACAAATGTCAGTTTCTTTCGACCTTCGTTTGACCCGGATAGTGTATGGACTTTTGATGCTATAATTTTGTATTCCTGAAGCATTAAATATTATTATTATTATTCTTAGGGGCCTTTATTGTTTCTGGGTTATTAAAACAATGCATTTGTAGCCCGAGGGCTAAATTGCTTCAAAGTTTACAAATTAAAAAAATAAAATGTACACAAAATTACTTTTGTTGGACAGCTACATAACTACACTTGATTATTATTATTTTATTTTTTTCTAGAGACACATTTGAATTTAATGAACTTTGTTGCCGATTTTCTTACTATCAATAATGACGCTCCATCTCTTCATGTTCTATCTACCAGGGTTAGATAACATGGAGCAGAGGTTGAGGGCGCTACAACTCCTCGTGTACCTCCTCCCGACTGCGAACCGTGACACCCTGTTTGCTCTGCTGGACTTCCTCAATAAAGTGTCCATGAATGCATATGACACCGTTGATGAAGACGGAAATGAGGTTTGTTTGGTTTCCATTCTATATTGTCAATAAACCATATCTTGGCTATGTCGCGACATGCTGGTGGCTCGGAGGGTTCCAAAATGGCTGACGTACCCTCTGGCTGGGTAGTTGTACAGACCTTTCTTTTGCAGCGTCACAGCCCAAGTTTTTGCCGACCAAGGTTGGAAAACTATTTGAAGCCATAAATGCAAAGCATAAACGGATAGCCACAGTTAGTAACAATGTTACACAAAAAATTCAAAAATAGAATTTGTTGGAAACAAAGCAAACAATCATAAGATGTATATTGTTTTTTTATTGAAAGTTTTCAGAAAAGTTGATTTTGGTCACAAAATCTGCACCCGCGATTGAATGTTTTGCTAACATTCGGCCCTTCATGCCAACCAGCGCGGTTTGTTGATCAACAAAAGAAAGGTCTATTAACGTCACATGCAGCTACTGTCTGCTCATGGTCTGCCACTTTGGGAGTCAAATTGTATGTAAGACCATATCCGAATGCTCCGTATTTTTGACCGCGTGAGGGCGCTCTCAAAAACATTTTTATCACTTCTGTGGTTTGATCACTTTGATTATTAGTTTTTTTCTCTGATTTATCCCCATACAGATGTAAGGCCCATTTTTATTTTTGGCAAGTATGAAATTGAAAGTGATGACCTTACAGAACTGAGCTGACAAGTTCTGCTTTTCTCTTTTTGGTGGAGGGCTTGAGCTAGAAATCATTGTGACAAAGTTTTGTCATTCTTTTTGGGCTTGTGACCCCTTCTGTGAAAAGTCGAGTTGTTATTCCTGCCTAATTCTAAATAGGTACAAACATGTATTGTATACCATATATTTTTTTCATTTTTGTAAAAAATTGCATCTTCCTTACGGTGAACCCCTGGCTGCCGCTTCCCAGGTTGTATCGTAAACTTGGTGTGATCCCTGGCTATACAGAAGTTACAGGTTGCATGCTTCTGACTTGCACCCCGAACAAAGGTACTGACAAAAATAGGGAGACCGCCAACATAGGGCTAGATAGCTCAGTTGGTAGAGCGCCGACACGTTTAAACCGGAGGTCGTTGGTTCAAATCCTGCGATAGTAAATTTTTCATTGTTCAACCCCCAAATTTTATATTTTTTCAATCGCTAACTCATTGTACCAATCCTCCAATTTAAAATTATCACAAGTTTCTCACTGAAGTCAATTGAGAGAATGTTCATTTTATGCAATGCAATGTTATGTGTAGACTTAATATTCAAAATATTCAAAAAGTTACTGTTAACTTTAACTATTTTTGATGCCAATTTCATGTTGAAGGTACTAGGCAACAAAATGGACATCCATAATTTAGCGATCCTGTTTGGCCCAAATATCCTGCGGAAGACTAAAGGAGGCCAGGAGAGGGACGCACATGGGATCCATGAAGCCTCTGAGCAGGTAGAGGAGAGCAGAGAGGTGATAAGCGTGGTGCAATCTATGTCTGAAAATAAGGATGTGATATTTCAGGTGGGTTGGTTTGGGTGTGTCTTATATATTGGCTTTGAGGCCAATGGGTTTCTTTGGGTGTTTGGGTTGTAGGAGTCTGTACGGTGTAATTAAAGGTATTACACAGAATTGGTAGAGCTGACAAAATAGTCGCAGATAGTGTTTGTGTTTTGTGTTTTCATCCATATACATGAAATAACAAACCTGTGAAAATTTTGGCTTAATCTGTTGTGTGAGTTAGGAGAAAATAGTGAAAAACCATGCACAATGTTCATCAACTTGTGAACACATTGTCCTTAACTTTGGTTGTAACAACCGAAATCAGCTGTCTTTTTATAGGTTTTCAGATACAGTTTTCTTGAATATATGACTTCATTTCAGAGAAAATATAATGAACTTCAGTATCAGTAAGCTTTCAGACTAAAATTAAACAATGATAATTTTTATCCTACCCAATCCTGTATAATACCTTTCAGTATTGCTGAACAACAAGAGGTCATGATATTTTTTGGCAGGTTTGAGTGTGATAATCATGTAAGGTGGCTACAAGTCCAGTGGGTATCTTTATCTGTTTGGTAAGGGTTGGCTGGTTCAGTGTGGGGAAATGTATTGCTGAACAAAAGGAGGTGATATTTTGTGACTCCCTTGCCAAAACCAGTCACTTCCTGCCATAACTCAGACCTGTGTTTATTTGCTCATCAAACACATAGATGAGAATGAGAGCTTTCAAATAACACCTAATTAGGGCCTATAAGATTAGTATTTCTCAATGTTTAAGGCAGTATCCGAATTGGCGGCTACCGGCTACGTCTACTGCTAAGGTTGTTACTAAGGACGTCCATTACTTTAATGCATAATGACGGGACGGTCCAGCCATAGCCGCCAATGCAGACACAGCCTGAGACTTCACATCGATCCCATGAAGGTTGATGTTTCGGTTGTCTGCGCTTGTAATGCCATATCCACTTTTTTGGAGAAGTGCCTGATATTGGCGCAGGGGCATCAGATTTTTGGCAGGTTTTAGTGTTACCATGTGAGGTGTCACTGACGTTTCTTCAGTTGTTTGGAAGGGGTTGTTGTCTGTGTAGTTCATTGTTTTAGGAGATATGTCTTGCAGGATAGAAATGGGATGATCATTTTGGGTGGATGAAGGACCAATATGTTTTTGTGGGTGTTTGGAAATAGTTGTAGCATTCAGTGAGGTGAAATGTAACACTGAACCTGAAGGAGACAGTATTACATCTGGGTTGAGATGGGTTAAAACTATTGCTAATAGGTTTATGTGGGTGCTTGGAAATAGTTGTAGCATTCAGTGAGGTGAAATGTAACACTGAACCTGAAGGAGGCAGTATTACATCTGGGTTGAGATGGGTTAAAACTATTGCTTATAGGTTTATGTGGGGGCTTGGAAATAGTTGTAACATTCAGTGAGGTGAAATGTAACACTGAACCTGAAGGAGGCAGTATTACATCTGGGTTGAGATGGGTTAAAATTATTGCTAATAGGTTCATGTGGGGGCTTGGAAATAGTTGTAGCATTCAGTTAGGTGTAATGTATGGCTGAACCCGAAGGAGGCAGTATTACAGCTGGGTTGAGATGGGTTTTAAATTATTGCTAATAGGTTATGTGGGTGCTTGGAAATGGTTGTAGTATTTTCAGTTAGGTGTAATGTATGGCTGAAACCGAAGGAGGGCAGTATTACACCTGGGTTGAGAATGGGTTAAAACTATTGCTAATAGGGTTATGTGGGTGCTTGGAAATGGTTAGTAGTATTCAGTTAGGTGTTAATGTATGGCTGAACCCGAAGGAGGCAGTATTACACCTGGGTTGAGATGGTTTAAAACTATTGCTGATGGGTTTGGGTGGGCGTGCATTGCTGAATTTGTGGCTTGTAGGCTGCAGTGTCCTTGTTTGATCTAGGATCTAATTGGTTTAACATGGTGATGGCCTCTTGGTGAAAATCGAGTGGGAGTTCTTAAAGGTTAAATTGATGGAATTGTTTTTGTAATTACTGGGTACAGATGCATGGCTAAAACGCATTTATGGGTGAAATTGTGCTCTCTCGTGATGAAGGGGTAAGCTGAAGCCACCTCAGGGTTCAAATAGGTGTTTTTGCAGGTACTGGGCACAGGTGTCTAGTCTTCCACCCACTGATGAATTTAAATTGGGCACGTACAAACTGCCTTTTTGCAAAGGGGGGTTAGACAGGTCTGATGGATACAAATAGACTGTTGTTTGTTTGTTTGTTTAGGTTCTTGAGAAGGTTACCTGTCTGCAATTTGCTGATGGGTTTAATTGGGCGAGCATACATTTGTCTCATTGTAAAGGGACTAGATTGGGGTCAGCTTCAGGGTACAATAAGGGGAAGGTGGGCGTTTTTTTTCTGGAAGTAGCATTGAAGTTGTTGGCTATGGCTCACTAATGGAGGTAATTGACTGAGTAGCAAAGGGTTCTGGAGTCAGCATGTAGGTTTAATTGGTTGAAGTTTGAAGGTGCTTAGTTCAGGTGCTTTAATTGGGTTCAACTGGGCTATTACATATTGGCCTCAATGTCAATGAGTGATACAGGAGTTGCATGAAGGGTTAAGTTAGGTGAAGTTGGGTACTTAAAGCCTGGCATCAGCATAAGCAAACTTAACCAAGCTTTTACCCTCGTGGCAGCATATTTAGCTTCTTAAACTTAATACAAGTACATTAATTGTTTCAAGAACATTGGAGACTAAACAAGATTGTAGTTGCGCATACTGGCATTGATCTAGCCTATTGGTTATAACTAGTAGTTCTTGAAGGTGGACCTAACTAAGTAGACATCTTTGTATGACTTGTTGACCTTTTTGAGGATAAAACTGTTGGTTCTATTCAAATTTGTATACACCGCCAAACCAAAAGTACTTCCCTGTTCCCTACAAATACTTTCAAACGTTTACCTTGAAATTCGCTGGGTTTTTTTGCCACTGGACTTTTTCACTTATTTTTTTTTGAGCTGTTTCTTAAAAAAAAATACTACTCCATTATGTGGGTTTCTTTTTAAGAAAATTCATTTTCTGTCCTTAATTCATTTCTGTGTTTTTTAAATAAACACACCAAACAACCAACCTGTTACTTTTGTTATTGATTGGTTGATTTTTGTTTTATTTTAAAATGAACGTACCGCATCACCCTGGGGAAGGGCTACAACAATACTTTCAATAATACAATGGTGTTCACCATCATGGCGGAAGAGTTCAAAAAGCATTCACTTTAAACTAAATGTTTGTGGAATTGATTTCCTTCAACTTGGCAGACTGCAAATACACTTGGCTGAGCACCAATACCTTTTTCCTGAGAGGTCATTTAAAAAAAAAATGAATTGTCTCTTTCCGATGACTTCCTAAATTCTGCGTTACTTTTACAAACAGTATCTTAAAGGGTTTTTCACAAAGAATTATACACTGGACAAGAGCATACCAAGTGCATTTCCGTCTCCATACAGTGTGGACAAATACCTTGATAAATTCTAAACTGAAGTATCTTCCAGTTTCTACGAGCAGTTTATGAGCTGAGCATCAAACACTTACCAGATGATAGTGTCAGTGTTAAGGATTATTTGAAAAAACATACACAAGGTTCCATTTCGTACTTGATTTTAAAACGTCAATTAGTTATAATAAGTGAGCTTTCAGATTAAAACTAATATATAAAAAAGCCATTCATTACTAATCCTTCAACTTGTACTTAACTTTGAGTTTGGCTGTTATCAATCATCAATTTTTGAAAACTTGTTTCCCCTGTGAAGGTGCCTGCAGAAATCCAGGATAGTGTTTTGAAGATTGCCTACGAAACAGATCCTGAAGCCCTGGACTATCTTCTGACAAAGAGGGCAGTAGCACTCGGGTAAGAACCTTTGTCATGCACAGAGCTCAACTTATTACAGCTGCTAAGCATACATGTACAGATGTTGAGGGCGGACAAAATCTTCCTGAGCAGATTCGTCTTGAATGCCATATTTAGCTTATGACTGTTTCCCAATCAGTAATTGATCCTGAAAATATTTTTCTACTTTATAAACGCTTAAAGGCAGGATATAATTTTGGTAATTGTCAAAGACCAGTATCCTCACTTCGTGTATCCTAACATGTGCATAAAATAACAAACCTGTGAAAATTTGGGCTCAATTGTTCATCGAAGTTGCAAGAAAATAATGAAAGAAAAAACACCCTTGTTGCATAGAATTGGGTGCTTTCAGATGCATGTGAAAGGCTTCATGCCTGAAGCCTTTCTCAGATTCAAATATTTTAGTGAGAAATTACCTTTTTCTCAAAAACGACATGACTTCAGAGGGAGTCATTTCTCACAATGTTTTATACTATTAAAGCTCTCAGGTACTCCTTACCAAGTAAGTTTTTATGGTAATGTATTTCTTGAGTAATTACCAAAAGTATCCACTGCCTTTAAATCAGCAATGAGACTTGACCCAGCTGACTTGAACCTTTTTTACCGAAGTTCAAATCTTTTTGGGTAATTACAAGAACCATTGAGGAGACAAACTCTCAGGAGGCTTCTTGATTTTCTCCCATTCAAGTCAATGTAACCAAACCGAGGCTGGAAGGGCAAATAGTCTGGTTCCTTTTTGTACAATGACTATTAGCATCCATTACAGTTATTGGATACAAGCAACATGGCCAAGATGGTGTCAGTATGATAAAGGTCTATAGACCTTTCTAGTGTTGATAAACAAACTGCGCTGTTTGGCATGGACAGCCGAACGTTAGCAAAACATTCAATCGTCTTAACTCCAACTCTTCCATGATAACTGTTCTGTGTTCTTTTATGTGCACTACAAATCCTAGTACACAGGACCTACGGCTTAATGTCCCATCTGAAGGGCAAAGCAATCATGGTAAAGTATCTTGCTCAAGGACACAAGTGCCATGTCCGGACTCAAACCTGCACTCTTCTTAATCATAAACACCAAGCGCTTGAGTTCGGTGCTCTCAACAGCTCAGCCACAACATGCCGTAAACCACTCTGTTGAAGTTGTCAATTCTAGCTCTTTCTCACAGCCAAGAAAACTCCTCAGAGACTATTTTCATGGAGTAACCACAGACCACATGGATGATTAATTTCATCTAGTGGTAACTCCACTGTAACACCACGAGTGAATGGTCCTTACATTAGGAAGAAATGACTAATGGATTTGACTTGTGCTCTTCACAGATGTATTGCTATGAAGCAATGCTTGCTTTTCAAGTCTTGCGGAAAGATGTGAAGCTGGTCAGAGCAACTATGCTAGCGAAGAGTTTTGATATTTGATTGCATTTCAATGTTATTGTATTTGCCCTGCTACAGATTCTGAAATAGAGAGGATATATTCATGCACTGTGGGAAACAACCCTTACTCATTATTTTTCTATTCCTACCACACCAGGTGTATTGAGCCAGGTGAGATGGAGTCCAGCTTCGTTGATGATGGGGGCTCCCATAGCTCCTCACCCCCATGCACACCAGAAGAGATCCTCATGCCATTCCATGCCCTTCGTGGACATGAGCAACGACTGTTCAGCTCTCCTGATGATCTCTACACCTGCCGGAATAAGTCACCAGAGTTCAATGAGGAAGCAGGACAAATGACCAGGGAGAAGATGCTCGAGTCTAAGCAGAAGTCAATGTCATTGCCTCGAGCAGCGCCCATCATCGACAGCCGCTTCCCGAGCAGCCCCAAAATTGCAAGGACAGGTTGTGAGGACCGGTTGAGCACCCCAGTGCCACCACAGGACCGGGGCAGCGGTGTCGGTGCCAAGAACAAACGTGGGCGACACAGCAGTGAGAATCTAGACGAGAACTCACAGTGGGGCACTGACTCATCATCTTCCTCGACGATATCCCCACCGACGAGACTAACCCGCGGAATCTCCAACGAGAAACAGGTGTTCTCCCCACTTTCCCCACATTCACCGCGTCGTATATCCGGCCCGGTCTCCCCCCTCGTGGGCCACCCGCCCGAGAGACAGTTCAGCTCGCCGGCAAACATGGAGGGAAGTGGGGGAACCCTCTCCCCGAATTTAGATCTTTCCTACCAGTCGCGGAGTCCTAGAACGGTACGCAAGCATGCATCGGATCTCTTACCCACTCCCTGGAAGCTAAACGACGATCCATCCGAGCAAATATGGCTGCCTGTTGACGGCAGAAGGACACAGAGTGTCTCGGATGGCAACAGGCCGACCCGGCCGTGTGCAATCTCTCCCTGTATACAACGGCGTAACACACCGAGGTCTCCGCAACTGAGGATTGCCAAAGTACCAATTGCTGCCATGGAGGAAGACTTTGATATGGATTTACCCGTGGAGAAAGCGGCCAGTCAACCCACGAGTCCAACGAGTCTGACCAGCCCAGAGAAAGACGACGATCAATGGCAAGGCAAGTGGAAAACAAAGGAAGGCCAGGAGACATTAGTTTGAAGAAGAGAGACAAGAAGAAGAAGAAGAAAAAAAAACTATCTTTCCAATTGACAATCTGACGGAAACTACTGTTTTTTTAATGCGACACTATGTGTTGACTAAAAGGATTGAGACGCCGGCCTCTGAGAGGCTGACACAGACAGACTTGGACGAAGATGAACAAATCTGTCTCTTTACATTGCAACCAGCATTATTTGATCAAACAAATTTGTTTTTTTCAGTGGTTCATTTAGAGGAGGGGGGGGGATATACCACCTTTCAGCCAATATTTAAATAAAATGAAGATCCAACCGTGATTTTGGAAATCATAGAGGAATTGAGAAGAAATTTGAGAATTTTTTTGTTTTTATTTTGACAGTTTCTTGTCAAATAACTACTTCACAGACTAAACCATTCAAGCCTTAAAAAAGCATCCGAAATTGTTCACTATATTGAAGTCGGATTTGAACTTCACTTGAGGTGAAGTGAAAGCACAAATTAATCTATTGACATTAGCAATGCCGTTCAGAGCATTAACTTTAAAAAAAAAAGAAATGCCTTGCCTTGAATTATGTCCTCAAACCGAAACAAGGTAAAAATGCTTTTAAATCGAAGGCTAATTTTGAGGATAGGTCAATGTCTGTCGGATATCTTTTCCAGGAACGTTAGAGGCAAACGTCAAGTTGCCTCCGCAAAAAGCCTTTGACGTTTGTGCCCACGCCGGTTCCACTTGAAGTACAAATTTACCTCATGGTGATTCATCTTTGGCTCTTTCATAACCAGAATATCTGGCAACTTCAAATTCACCTCTTTCACATTTTGGATTCACTCCGTTGGGATGTGATACCTGTTCAGTATTTGTACATTGTAATATTTACACTGTGATGTTTCAACATTAATTATATTTCTGCACCATTTGTATAGAAATACTTTACCGTCAGTGAAGTATCACATGATGATGGAAGTTCAGCCAGGGCTCAATTTCATAAAGCACACAAATTCACTAAGCATTAAAAAAAAAAAAAGGGTTACCAGCCATATTGCCTTGTATTGCTTTTGACTGGTTCCCGGATAGTTTTTTCGCTCAGCAGATCAAATTGTCGCTAAGCAGCTTTTATCACCCGAAACATCCACGTAAGTGATTCTTGCAGTTTTTCTGGTAAGCATCGTTGATGTTTTGAAAGTGGGAAGCAGTTGCCATGACTGCCGATGCTAAGTCTTCACAATTGAAATTATTGATGTTATGATAAAGAGTCAAGAGAGGGAGACATTTCAAGCAAATTTTGTGGGCTGGATGAATGAAAATTGTTATATAGAAAAAAGTGTGAAATAAGAGGTCCTTTTACCGATACAAACAAACGCTGCTAATGCAGAGCGTTTTAGGCAGCAACTGTTTGAGTTGCCGCAAGAGTTTACCTCCTCTTCAAGTCTCCAGTGCTTGGAGAGTGAACTTAATGTGAGATTTATTTCTCCTATGTCATTTTTTTGTATCCAATCTGGTAACAAATAAATGCTCCCGAAAAGGGAATTGAATACCTGTTATTTCACACTAATAGGCCCTGTTTTTTAATCATAAATTTTTTGAACCATCAGTCAAGATAAGTAATAGCCAAAGTATGGAGTGAGCAAATGTGTAATTGACTGAACAGAGGTGCAAGGACTTGTAACTTGTCTGCCTTTTAGAAAGAAAACAAATTAGTATGGGCTCATTTGGCCAGTGCGCAACCTATGAAGCCACGTGGTGAGTTAAATTTATTAATAATGTCTGGTGTAATGACTTGCTTGATTACAAACGAACACTCAGTTTGAAATTCCTCAGACTAATGACAGTATTGCTGCATAGTTTGGGGGCAAGCTTTTTGGGTTTACTTGAAAGACTCCAAACACGAGAAATGCAAATTTCATCGGATTTGAAAAGTGGCACAAGGGTACCAGGCATTACCAATCTGGAGGTTGCAATACACACTTGAATATGTGTCTGTGCTGCTAGGACCAGCTTTGACAATCACTGGTGTCCACTGGCATCAGACTTGAAATTTCATCAGATTTGAATAGTGGCGCCAGGGTACCAGGCATTACCAGTCTTGAGGTTGCAAGACACACTTGAGTATGAGTCTGTGATACTAGGACCGGCTTTGACAATCACTGGTGTCCACTGGTCCAGCCTCCTACAGGGTTCAAATAACCCTTTGTGTTTAGAGCACAAAGATGCTGTTTATCATTGAATGACATTCTCACAAAGCACAAGGGTTCAGTCAGTTTTACTCCGCTTTACTCCAAAGTCTTGAACGGTTCCTGAGACATCACTGTGCAGCTGGTGAGTTTCTGTTGGTATCCCGACATCAAACAGCTGAGCTGCTTTTTTTTGTAAAAAATGATTGTGAACAAACACACTGGGGCTCAATATCATTTTTGGCTCATTGCTTAATGCAGGGTTCTATTCTTAGGTTAGGGTCACAATATTCTGGCAAACAAGTTTAGTGCGGAGTTAACACATCCATTAAGCTCTGCCCACCATAGGGAATGTGTACCAATGGCAACCACGTGGATAGAGTTTGGAGGTGTTTTACTCTGCAAAGCTATACACCATACCATACCCACAGAGCTGCCAACTCTCCCTGATTCTGCAGAAAGTTCCCTGAAAATAAACCAATCTTTCAATGTTTTGATGCACTTATTTGAAGAAAAAAAATCCCTAATTATGGAGAATCTTTCCATATTATGTTGAATGTATTTTTAAATATATCCCTGATTGTTGTACAAAATCTCCCTGATTGCTAGATGCAAATGTTGGCAGCTCTGCACCCAAAATGCACAACCCAGCAATCCAAAGGGGGCAGCTTGTTTCAACTGTAAACAGGATTTTAACATGTTGGACTCTGGGATCGGCACTCGCAGTTTTGATTGGTTGGGTCACTTAGAGGCGGAGCTATCTTTTTTTCCGTGCTACTAGACTGTGTTAGCAATTAATGAGAAGAATGCAAGGAAGCAGTGTACAAACAAATAAATACTATGAACTTAAACCTATGTAAAGTGAGCTTTCCTCCAAGCACATCTTTTCTTCAATCACCTCATCTCTGCATAGAGTAAACAGAGCCATGATATTGGGCTTCAAAACAGTTTGAAATAAACCTACAATGTCATATATCTAAATGAGATGAACCTGTGACAGTGACAGTCTATGACACTGACCGTGACTAACATTACATTACTTGTAACGCTGTTACCTACATATGGGTAATAAAGTCACCGTTGGTTACAAAGTCTGTTTATATATTATCTTTGTATAAATTATTACATATTATATAAAAAAAAATTATAGATATATATCTTAATGCAGAACAGTAACTCGGTATTATTGTTCATATGAAATAATGTAAAAGTGTACCTGTTTACAAAAATGTGTTAATGTAATTGTAGGATATAAACAAGATGTGACTAGCTATACAGAAATATTAGATGAATGCAAGTTTCTTTAACAGATGATGTTGTATGTATTAGCCATGGTTGCCAAGTCAAATGAGTGTACATCATTGAGCTGAGCCAAAACACACCTCGGGGAAAAAGTGTTTGCAATCTTGAGAAGGTCTTGTAATATGACCTTCATGTCAGGAGCGTGCACATACATGTATGACAAGAATTGATGACAGTCAAATCTTGCAGCGGTAATCCTAAACGCAAATGGTTTGTTTTTCTGACTATCTCAATTGTTTTTTAGAAAGCGAAGTCTTCTTGAGGGTTACTGAGAGACATTGATGATAGATTACAAATTAATCACCAACGGATTGTTTGTCATTAGAGTCACTTCTTTTTACA
This sequence comes from Pycnopodia helianthoides, assembly GCA_032158295.1. NCBI lineage: Eukaryota > Metazoa > Echinodermata > Asteroidea > Forcipulatida > Asteriidae > Pycnopodia > Pycnopodia helianthoides. Next base: position 15,180,912 of record CM063248.1, read on the forward strand.
GCTCCCATAAACCAGGAATCATGAATCAAAGTGTTCGAACACAAAATGTTTATCACAAGAAGGAAAAACAATACTCATGTACGCACTGTACATCTTCTGGTTCAGAGGGAGTGCCAAGTTCGTCTTTGATGTTGTGCAACGATAGAAATAAGTACCTGTCAAGAATCCTCAAATAAATGAGATTGTTTGACCCTGGTCAGAGCCGATGACCAAGGGAAGTTAACTACACAGGTTTGGGTTTTGTTAATTTCTGGATTGCATCTTGGATCATGGCTCTATGATGTTCAAACATAGACACACAGTGGTGTCATCATTTTTTGTTAGTGCATAATCATGCTCGACAGCTACTAGTGCAGTGCAGGGAAGGCCGAAGACCTGAACTGCGTCATAAACTATTGAGATACACCTGCAATATAAGGTTCATCATTGTAACTCCCTCCGCTGCCATCAGCCTGTTTATCTCCGTGTGCAATCTGAATATCACTATACCTGAACGGTGTACGTGCCATGCGTGCAACAATTCATGGCGGCCTGCCCCGTCCTCCGGTAGAGGGTATCGATTGTGAATGAATCAAGTTATTTGATTTGGGTGATGGGCATGACACAGGTGCTCTGTCGCAATGTCAAGGTGGTCGCTACAAAATAGACAAGGAATAGTTCATTGGCGTGCATGTCCAACCCAATTGAGGTATTTGTGAATGGATTTTTTGCAAGATCTCTTTAAACTGATATTTTTTATAAACATAAAATTTTAAAATAAGAAAAAAACACAAAAAGAAGCAAACATGCTTTCTAGTTTGATTGTTCATTGAGAAATAAAAATGGCTAGCGTAGCCCAAGAGTAATTCAGTTTGAATGTTTTGACCATCATGCTTAATTAATCGGGTTTTAAGGTTCATTCAACATGCTGCATTCTGGAACAGGGATAATTTATTCAAGTTTTTTGCTATTTTTTCAAACCATGCGCCCAATTTTTTGAAGAGATATCTATCAACGCCGATAAATTTAAGCATTGGTTGTGCAGATTGTTTTACAGTGTGGCAGATTTTAATGAGTGCTCAATGCTCTGTGCTTTGGTGGCTCTTACAGTTGTTACCCTTAACCCCCCAGGTATATCAATGCCAAGCCATTCTAAATCCGGCAGAATCCTGCAGCCAGCGCCTATGGACTTTGACAAGATATGCGTTGCACCATTGCAACAGGGGTTGATATTTATTGTCAATTGAAGAGCAAATCGAGCTGCCTACACACTCATTGAAACTGATGGGAATAAGTTGAAACTTTTAGCACAGAGCATTTCATGTTGGATTGTATCAAAGCATTTTCTTATAAATGTAGAAGATAAAAAAAATCACTTTCATAAAATAGATTAATTATAATTCACTTCCTCTTTAAAACTTCAGGGCTAGTGAATGCCAAGTAGTAAACAGTACTAATGTGAGGTGTTCACATTTTTAGCGTGCAAAAATGTACTTCTATTTTTCCCGCAGGAACATCTTGAGTTTGCCGGTCAAACAGTCACTTATAATAATATCGGTGTAATAGAGAAGTTTTAATTGTATTTAATAAGAGACAATCAATATTCATAAAACATGTGGAGATTTTTCCTTTACTGTTTTTTTTTTTTTTTTTGGGGGGGGGGCGCTGATAATCTTCACTGTTCATGAAGATAACTCTTGACGGCACATTTCGTGGTTGTTTTTTCAGACATTGTCTTTCAACATCATAGTGAAGACTGAATCCTTTTAAGCTAACACCCTAAAAATTTAGATGAATTATCATTCAAATTGGATAAACAGAGTCTATCAAAATTGTTATGGTAAGTTATTGCCCCAAGCTGTCATTTTTGGCGAAGTCATATTACATGAGGATTGTTAAATGGATCCAGTGGGTTAATCTATTTGGATCTTTGAACAAATCTTGGTGCAAGACGCTCTTACGTTGTTGTTAGTGAAACCACGCGCACTCAACACTACATACATATTGCGACAATTCCACCAATAGATGGCGTTCCCTGGAAGCCACAAACCCTTGTAGTGGGCCTTGGCTGATGGAATATAAAGTCAGGTTTCCATAACGGCACCCACTATCGTCCAATGGTTCTTGTATGCATAATAGTGTGTGAATAGGGAGAATCAAGATAGTCTTGCTCCAAGACTACCATTTTGCATGAGAAATGTACTTCCAGTTAAAAACTGAAATTTCTATGGTGACATTTTGAAGGGACACCAGGCTAAGGCCAACGCCAGGGAATGCGGACCCACAGCATTATTATCTTCATTTACAGATGGCTTTATCAGTCATTGATTCTTATGTATAATAAATAGTCTTATTTTATGTAAAAAGGACTTGTATTTGTAAACAAATAATACACAGTTTTTATGATTGGTTTCTTTGATTTCATTCCCTCAAATTACTTTAAAAGGTATTATTTATAAATACTTTTGCTCGCAAATAACTCTTATAGTTTCCCCCAAACAAACGGGTATTATGTTTTAATTTTTAAGAAGTGCTTTTATTAGTATTTATAGTAGATTGCTGAATGTTACCGAATATTTCACTAGTTTTTCAATGAAAGGCAGACTTTGATTTCAAAGAGTAGGACTGTGCATTCTTGTTTTACCAACTCTGTTGATCTGGCGAAGTTTGTCTCCATTTTTAGGGTGTGTACAATTTTATGATTTTTATAATAACAAATGCAGCAAAAGTAGAGAGAGTTTGGTAGAATTTTAGATATTTATGATAGGCACCTAAGGTACAGTAAGTTTCAAGTCGGGTTATACAAAAGTAAGGCAATGGGAGGCAGTGGAATACTGGATGGCCCCATACATACCAATGTAAATTGTTCACAGCACTTCTGAGAATGCACACATTTCCGAGACATTGGATTTACTGGTGAAGTCTGCTGCCACCTAGTGTCCACGAAAGTCTCCCATTGTGTGAACATCGCTGGAGGTCTTTATAGCCATTGTAGAATTCTTCCTCTGTGCCGTACAATGTAGTATTTATAAGAAAGTGAAAGCCCTCCGGGCCTCTTAATAGACCTTGTGCATTATGATGTCACTATAGGGTGCCCTCTAACAGAGGTCAAAAGAAGATTGCCAAAGACCCCTTGTATAATGAGCTGCTGGCACGCTGAGGTGACGCACACGTTTTTACGCAACAAGCTATCGACCAATGAGCTGCCTCATTTTGCCTCAGTGAGGGTGCTGTTTTTAGAGTGTGACATCATATGCAAGTGGTCTATTAAATAGATCGTCATGTACACTGCATGTAGTGCGTTTCCATTGTTTTGAATAATCTCACTTCTAAGATGCTGCAGGGATTACGTCAATGCATAAGGTTCATAAGGTGTGTCAAAAACAATGTTTCTACAGCTTTAGGCAGTCAGTGTAGTGAAGACAAAGTCTCTTAGCAGATTTGGGTTTTGTTACCCCCCTGCGCTGATATGTCCTAAGTACTGTATTCTTGGTACTTTACGATTTCCTCGCTGAAAAAAAAAATCTCAACATGGCAACTTGTTTATTTTGGATACCCACTTATTTTCGCTTAGCAGTATACATGAGGCTAAGCAGCTCTATGAGATTACTCCCCGTCAGAAATGGTTGAGTAGATTATAAGTTCTATTAAAGTAAATTTTTCAATATATAAACTGCCATGATATGAAACAACAGGTTTACACTTTCAAAAGAACAGGCAGAGTTTGGGTTTTTTTTTCTTCTTCTTTCTTTCATAGCGAGCCGGAAAGATGGGAAGTTGATATGTGACCATTGGGAGGCAGCTTCCTATTTGAAGCGCTGTGCCGTAAATTGATTGCATATTGTATACTGAATGGACCTCGCCCAAATAGATGTTTCATGTAATTTCCATGGTTTGATTTTGACCGTTTCCATGGTACCGTTTATTCAGTTTCCCAGATTGAGATGAGGAAATCTGACCAAGGACTCCATTCAATCAGAGGGTCCCTGTTCGGACATTTGCCTTCCACTGCCTTATCAAGTCTATCAACTCTGAGAACTTCTTTGAATTAAAACAAAAATTTGGGAGTAAAACATATACATGTCCAATATGCATACAGATCACTTATTTAAACCCCCAAAATGGCATATGAAAATATTCAGCATTTTCTGGAAGTGATTTTTCCATTAGCCACGCCCATCAGCCCCAATAAGGGGGCGTTTGTGAAATTATTTATGAATATAATATCATAACATGTCCATTTGTACATTCTTGTTGTTTAAGGTCTGATACTGAGTTATGTTGCAGCACTGGAGCTTGTGAAAATAGTAGCTGTGACTTGTCTGTACAGCAGTAAGAAGTCATAATAAATGAATGTCATCTCATATCTAAAAAAAAAAAAAGGAAAACAGATTTTTCGTCGTCATTTCGTTTTCTGTAGAAAAGTTTAGGTTAATTGGGGTGGTGGGTGGGGGTGGGGGTGGTGACAGGATGGTAGCGACTGGGGACCAGGAGGGTTGGTGAAATGGGGAAGGGATGGATGAATGTTGGAGTCAAGAAGGAAAATGACATAATTGATTCTACGTGGCCCCCCCCCCCCATTTTCCAGTGCCCCCCCCCCCGGGTCCCCCCAGGAACAAATCCAGATACATGCCCAAACAAGACAATCCTTCCCCGGAAGTGCCCCTTCTAAAAATATTAAAATGACACACACCCACCATAAAAAAAAGTCCCCCTCCCCACCTCCCCCAATTGAAAGTAAAGCCCCCCCCCCCTCTCCCCCTGTGAAAAAATCTTGGCCATGCCGCCGCCCCTTCCCCCATTCACCTTCTTCTTTGCTTTATTTTTTTGCTTGATGTAGGGAGAAGTTGTAAGTTTATAAGTGGCTTAACACTTGCAAAAGTACTAAATTCTCCCAACCTATTTTGGGCGAAAGTTTGTACGATTGGAAAAGGCTTGTTTGATTCATTCTTCAATGGGGGTGTTCATTGAAGAGTGGCAGGCAAATCTGAAAGCTACTTCTTCCTCACACGTCTTTCAAAAAGTCTATATAATAATCGAAATGTTTTTTCAATTGTTTATTTTATTTGAAAGCCCAAATTTATGTAAATAAATCTTTGTTTTGCAAACCCCTTTTCTTTACGTGAAATTTTTCCCCCTAAAAATACGGTGCAGCTTTGGTGAATGTGTGACGTGACGCCCGCCCTCTTTAGACAGAACAAAATGGCGGACCTCGAAAGACTCCACGTTTTCTCTTCAGTATTTCCACATTTTCTACCAAATTCGATGGACAAAACCACAGCAAAGTGAGTAAGGTTAGTTGAATATTACTTGTAGCATCCTTTGAAAGAGTCTTTGCGGTGAACAGGAGATTTCGAAACTGTGAAAATAAGGCTAAAATATTGCTAACTGTGCAGCGTGGCGGCAACTTTGAAATACACGTGAACTAAAAACTGTGTCCAGCTCGTCGTCGTAGTCGTAGTCGTAGTTCGAAAAAAACTTCGAAAATGTAACAGGGTTTTATAATTTTGAGACAGGTACTTACAATACACTACTACCACTAGGTAACATCTTAGCCTGGCTTGGGGGTATGGGGTGTTGAATCCTTTGAGGTTGATGTAATTCAGGGCTCGATTCTTGTTTACTTTTTTTAGCTAGGGGGGGGGGGAATCCACAACTTCACAAGACTGTAGGGCTTGTTTGATAGCTCCACATTTTTGCAAGACCTGAACCAAAATAAGTGAAACAATTTTGCACAGTTCAACCTTAATTAATGGTTCAACAATAACAGTGTAATGCAGAAGCCTTGGTTCTGTTGATGCTTAGTCAGTCTCAGCGTAAGTTTGTAACCGTGCCCAACCTGCCAAAACAAAAGTCAATAGCTTCATGGACTCACTCCAATCCCTTATTTAGCCTTACAGTGGCGTAAACAGACATTTTCATTTGGATTGGGGGGGGGGCAAGCAGGGGTAAATGAATAATTTGGGGTGCTATTTAATGTATCAAATTCATTTGTGTATTTTTTCGATCCTAATTTGAGGGCAAGAGTGGGGTAAGGGTAGCCCCATGTGATGTAGTGCCAAAATGCTTGACTAGCACTATTTATGGGGCTTACCCCATAATAGTGCCAATATGCTGGACTCCCTCTGCTTCTTGGCGCTAAGCCCAAGTACCTTCACTCTTCAGGAGGTGAAATAATTTTTTGAATAGAAATCCAAGATTTCCCCCGCCCCAGTTGTCACTTACCATAGCGCAATTGTGGAGAGCACATTAACCCTAACAGACTTGACCCTTGGGTAGACATACTGCCCAAATCCTTCGATATCCTTCAGATTAAAGTCGTCATAAATCTAAAGTGCCCAAATCCTTTGATATCCTTCAACTTATTGTAAGTATACATATTAGCCCAAATCCTTCAAAATCCTTTTGAGACAGAAGTTAGGGAGTCAAAAAAGGTCAAAAAAGCCCAAAACCTTCAGAATCCTATTTTGGCTAAGCTGCATAATACCTAAAACCTTCAAAATCCTCCTATGTAAAAACAGCCCGATAGCCCAAGTCCTGCGAAATACTACCCTAACAAAAACTCATTTTAGCCCAAACCCTTCAAAATCCTCCTGTGTTGCAGATCCCTAATAGCCCAAATCCTTCACAATCCTGCACTTTGGCAATGAGGATATTGTAGGACTTGGGTTCTTTAGGGTTAAGACGAAATTGTGTGCGCTCGTTTTGGTGTAATTTATGAAGAATTTATCAGAGACGATACTGACATGATTAACTGACCGGCATCTATATCTATGATGTTTGTTGATGCCCATGCGCACTGATGTAAAGCGCCTAGACCTGTGCTGTGTAGCCTTTTTCGTGTTGCAGATATTAAACTGTCTATCCTGCAGTGTACAACATGTGTTGTATTTTATTAGTACGCAGTACATGTATGCTCACCAATGTACAGCATGTGCGGGATGGTACATGTAGCTTCCACCATTCAGCGCTTGTGCACCTAACATAATCCCTTCCAAGCAAACCACCTCGCAAGAAAACTGCTGAAGCAGCGACAAGCTAGCTAGTGCAGACAGGTCACACACGCACACAGTGCTTTATATCAGTGCGCATGCGCATCAGCAAACATCAGAGATGCCAGTCAGTTTATTCGTGTCAGTATCGCCTCTGATATTCCTAAAAATTGCACCAAAACGAGCGCGCACATTTGCGTCTTAATGTGCTCTCAATAAATGCGCCACGGTAATTGTGACAACTGGGGGAAAAATCTTGGCATAAAAACGTGCGTTTCCAGTTCTAAAATTTTTTCATCTTCTGGAGGTACTTTGGCATAAGGGCAAGAAGCGGAGGGAGTCCAGCGTATTGGCACTATTTATGGAGCTATGAGTAGGGGGAGAAGATCTAGTCCCCGCCCCAACTCCTGGTTACACCACTGATCCCTTGAAAAATAACACTCACTTTTGTGAACAAGTCTTCCTCTTTTGCAGCTTACAACCTAATAATGTTGTTTAAATCAAACTTGTAACTCATGAATGTCTATCATTTTGTTTCATTCAGGTTCATACCATCAATATCAATCGATGTAGCAGAAAGCAAGTTCTATGAGCTTTTGAACAAAACTACTGAATCATAGATTCCTGTTGCAAACAAGGATCAAGATCCTCAATTCCATGGTTTGAGGCTGCCTGAAACATTCTTGCCAGATTTGGAATCCCACTGAGCGACAGACTAATCGCATCAACTCATCGTACACTCCATGTTGTAGATGTTGATAAAAAGGTGGCTTTCGTTGGAAGAAAGACACAGAGTTCCACTACGGATCTACACAGTATCTGTCAGACAGAGGATATATTATAAGCGAGTTTACCAAACGCCAACAATGGAAATACCTTTAGCACATGGCATGGCAACCAAAATAACATATCAACAAAACAACTTCTATTTATGAACACTAAAGCAACACAACCCGGAAGGAAATCAACATTGGAAAGCAGGGTACTGAGCAATGGACATTGCACGGCTGACGAATTGCACAAGAAAGCACCACAATCGACTCTAAAGAGTTCTGGCCACTCGATGCCTGGCAATGCTAAATAGAGGTAGAGCTGATGACGTTCTGGCACTTCCCCAAGATATCATCCCATGTAACAAGCAGATTGGTAATGCCCACAACCTGGTGTGTCCATCGTACATAATCTAAGGTAAGTTTACAATACCTCAGTGTGGTGTAGGGAAGGTATGATCATGAATGTCTTTGACGTTGGTTGTGTTAGGTTTGATATTTGGACATACTGAAGAGTTAATACATTTTTATCCTCTAGTTTTTAATAGACACCATGCAACCAACCTAAAATAATTGTCCACAGTATCTTACCACTTTTTAGTGTAAGCAAAAACAACAGCTTATAATTGTATAGAATTTGTGCATGTTCGTAGGTTCTTGATTGAAGCAATCAAAACAAGCAAAAGGTTGTCTTTTTGCTCTTCAATTTTTTTGTTTAACTTTGACAATACTTGACAACACTGTTTTTGTGTTGGACGCAATACAGACCTTTAATCGTGAGCTTTCAGATTGACAATCTATGTTTTTTTTTGTAATGTATTACAGATGGCTTTTGCTAACAAAACAGTTGCTTGCAGTGTAAGCACTTTATGTAATCCACCATATAAACATAAACTGACAAACCTTTCGAAGTTTGAGATCGATTGGCCATCTGGGTCACAAGAAAATAGTGAAAAACCGATTACACATTTGCATGAAATCATATAGATTCAAAAAAAATGAATAAAACGCTCACTGAGTGATAACCTCCAATCGGAAAATTAGTTTATTCATTTCTCATCAAATATGGCATTTCAGACAGAAATATTTCAAGGGATGTTTTCTACTATCACCATCATTAGACCGTGTAAGTTTTATATAAATCTGTGATCAAAAAGTAAATTTTACAAGTTTGTTTTTTACCAATTCTGGAATGTTCCTTGAAGTCAGAGGGCTAAAATATGGGGGAGGAAGGGGGATATATCCTCAAGTTTTTGGACAGGTGGTCCATAGGATCATCTCCACTCAGAATTTTGCCAACTGATGGAAATACAAATTTGGCGTAATATTTGACTTATTCTTAAAAAGTAAAAAAAAAAAAACTAAGAACAAAGTTATCGATCGACTTGTCTCAAAATAACATGCACACTTCATGTTTTTTTAAAGGCAATAACAGTGTGAGGAGCCAGTCTTCACCGCTTGGTAATGACCGCGTTGGTGGCTGGCTGGCTGACTGCTGTTAATAGACTGAGCCGAAGGTAAGGTCCATTAACAGCGGCCAGCCACCAACCACGGTCATTACCACTCAGTGAAGACCGGCTCCGCACATTGTTATTGCCATTAATAAATACCTTTAAAAAATAGCTGTACAGTGAGGCGAACGCCTGCGGATACACAGCCTCAGATTAAGGCTATTCAAACAACTTTTGCCGATAGCGGGCGATGTGCGTCACCGATGGACTGTTGAATTGCAAAGATTTCATTGCAAAAGAAGCTCTATACAACCTATCCTCAAATCACGAATCAATGAAAATGGTTGTTGATGAAAATACTATTATCAAGGGCAGAAATTAGGGGATAAGATCATCCCAAAACAGGTACTCGCACAGGCCTACTCTGTATTTTCCAAATTCTCCAGCGATTTTTATAAAAATTTCCACAAATGTTCTACATGATGACGTTTAAAGAAATTAAAAATAAATTACCATTACAATTTCCATATTTTTTGGCCCACTAATTAATGCTGTAATGCTTTGCAAACTTGTTTATTTTGACATTATTCACAACGTGACGGTCTTTTCTTACTTACTCACTGCCAGTGCAGTGATGACGGCTGATTACTGACTCTTTAGTATTTATTGGTCTGAAAAGTTGAAAATTAGCATGCGAAAAAAATCACGTGCAGATCCGGGGGGGGGGGGGGCAGGTATTCCCTGGTAAAATTTGACACAAAAAAGAGAGAGACGAAGAAAGAGGGGGAGAGAAGTTTAGTTTAGTTTAGTTAACTACCTTTATTGCACAAACATCATTAGTGCAACATGGCAGGTCCACTAAATGGGGAACCTTGATCACACATTAGAATAAAACAAAGAAACAAAGACAACAGTTAAAAAGTAAAAACAACCATAAAAAACATGGAAATATAATGTACTTTAAAACCACAATAACAAAACTAGAAATGAGTTTGTTACGAACAAACACTGGGGTTTCGGTTGTATTGTCAATAATAAACTTTGAATTAATGCAATAATTTATTTCACACCTGATGACATCACGATGACGAAAACATATTTTTCTTATTAATTTTGTAAAAAGTTACAAGACGGCACAAAGATTGTGACTTTTTGACATGTGGTTAAGGAAATGTATTTTTGTATTAGAATTTTTCTGTTTTGACCGGACGAAAAGATTAAAGTGGGGTCATGTTTTTAATAATAACAAATGTATCATTAGCTCCAAGAGTCACAAAGAGCAGGTTTAATGTGCCGTAAGTTACAAGATGACACCAAAAATTATAATCCTTGACATAGGGTTCAGACGATATAAAGTTTTAACTAATAAACTGTTAAAAAATAAATTAAACTACTTCGCCAAGGCTAAATTTATTAGTAAACTATACTGCACGGACCTTAAAATGAATTGTGGTTGAATGTATTAAATAGTCGAGGACTCTCCACAAGCAAGAGGGCGCTATACAAGTTCACCAAATAATGAACGGCATGCATGCATGTGACATTATGGCTCCATGTGTAGGTACAGCCCGTATGCAGTTTACAGTGTGTTTTACATGCACAGTACACAGTCATGAGATTGTGCTTGTTGACGAGACGTGTTGTTCCCATATGAAGTTTACACTGCATTTTACGTGCAATGTACACAGTCATGGCGATCGTGCTTTTTTGATGATGCATGTTTTTAAATCGTTAATATCGTCAACAAAGGAATAAAACCCTCCATTGAACTGCTGCTGGATCTAAGTTAGAGCACAGGCTTTCATTTGATGTATTGTTTGTGTCTTTTAAGAATGTAGTTCCTGAGAACGAACTAATACAAATTTCACGTGTAAATGCTATGAGAATTTTCCGAAAGAAGTATAATAATAATAAAATAATAATTTAAAAAAAATAAAAATCTTGACAAAACAAAGGTGGTTTCGGTAGAAATATCGAAACCCCCAATTACTGCTGTATACTATTACTGCTGTTATTACTACTGCAAAGCCTGTTCCAAAATAAGACAACAGGCCAATGATTGTACTTAATAGGTATTGTCACCCTAAAAACCGGAAAACTATTTACCAGATAATACTTACTGAGAACCTCATTCCGATAAATTTTGATACTTTATTTTGTATTCATTTTTCCATCATGAATACCTAAACACTGTGGGACAATCTGATGAAGAGACTTGAATTTTGATATGGGCTCAACGTCAGATGCCATGTTGACGAAAGTGTGAGATCTCGGCATGTGGGAGCAATTTCACTATTTACTGTATTGTTTTAAGCCGTACATGATCTTTAAATATCAAGTCACTCAGACTGATGTTCTGAAGTAAACAAGGAATAAAAATGAAAGTAATGTGCAACGTCTTGGTCTAAGTTTGCATAGGGCAATTAACTCTTGACTTCTATTTGGATTTTGGATATGTTTTAAAATAAACAAACTAAGGTGGATTGAAGAAAGGCACCACCGGGCGCACACTCCCCCTTAAAACGCCTCCGAAATGTCCTAGATTGCACCAGAGAGCATCTAATGTTTAAAAAATTTCCGGGCCCTAAGTGGCCTGACCCCACGCCGTAGAGGCTTCGCATTTGCTTGTTCTGCCCATGAAATGCCTTCACTATATACATGCAATACATCCTGGCTAGAATGCTGTTTCTACATAAATGGCTAGCATTTGGCCCCCCTTTTTTTCCAAAATGGCTTGGAGGCAGTTAATGAAAATTGCACACGAAGTACTCGTTGAGTTTGAAGATAAGAAGACCTTGATCGTGCCATCTAAGCTGGTAAAGGATGTTCGGCCAGGCTTGGAAGCTGGAGAGATGGTTGAGGTTATGTGGGAGGGACATTATCGCCCATGTAAGATCATGCGACTCTCGGGTAAGTGTACATATCTTTAGAAAAATGTTTCTTATTATTTTAGATAAGATGTATTATACGACATAAGTATTTTATCTTAAGGGGCCTACTGTATTTTGTACATGTATGTGATTTGAAGGCCCCAAATGATCAGCTATAGATGGGAAATCCTCATCAAATTATAACAATAACTTAAAGAAAAAATACACCATTTTCCCACAGACAATCATTCTGACTTGCTTTTCTTGGAAAGGCATTGTCCATGGCGCCGTGAGGGAATCACGCAGTAAGGTACATGTAAGTTGTAACTGTCAGTTCCCTTTTTTTCAATGAGAGACTTAGCATATAAAAAACCTTGTAATGGTGGCCTTCCGGTTCTTGTTTTATTTATTTATTATTATTTTTAGAACTGCCATGTGTTTTAAACAAAAAATATTTATGTTAACTTCATAAAAACAACAACACGAGATTGATTGCAAAAAACCATTCTCAACAATAGTGTCTTAAGTGAAATTCGTTGAGGAGGGACAACAGGAAATCTGGCTAACCAATGATAAGCAAAACTTTGATTTTATTATTTGGCACTTTTTATAAAAGTTTCTTGAAAACGTTACGTGTAAGTTACTCGCGAAGCCTTTTTATAAGGGTGAGGGGTTGTGCGTCCATTTTTATGTTACAAGCTTGAAATTGTTTTTATCGTTGTACACTTGCATAACTGTTTTCCTAATTACGATTATCTGGCTAACCAATGATAAGCAAAACTTTGATTTTATTATTTGGCACTTTTTATAAAAGTTTCTTGAAAACGTTACGTGTAAGTTACTCGCGAAGCCTTTTTATAAGGGTGAGGGGTTGTGCGTCCATTTTTATGTTACAAGCTTGAAATTGTTTTTATCATTGTACACTTGCATAACTGTTTTCCTAATTACGATTATCACACAGTTTACATGTATATCACGCTTTTTTTCTGGAGACCACTGTGTAGAAAATCTGAATAAATGTACATGTACTTTTCGTGAAAGGAAATCGAGCCACCCTCATGTTTATGAGGCTTCGAGTCTTATAACTGAGTTCAATTTGAATAAGAAATTCCTAAAATTATAAACTTTTAAAATATTGTTTTTAGTACTGGTTGTATTTTATTCGGGATGTAGGCCCCTATACATGCAATATTCAAAGGAATTTATATTTGAAAAAAAAACATAAAAATGGCCGTATTTTGAGTTGGCATGAAGACCTATTGCAAACAGATTCTTTTGTTTTTGGACACGTTTATGCTTTTCCCTCTTTCTCTTTAAATAAAAAACAAATAGCCTTCTTTTGCCAACAATTTTCAGGGGAAGAAAGCTTGGGAGGCTTAGTTCGATGTTCAACAAATGTTTGAGAATACAATGTACCAATGATGGTAAATATGAACCTTATCTTGTTGACAGATTTCATACGCTGCGTCGAGTACCACGTCGAGACCAACAGCAGGACCGGTATGTAGGTGTTTTGATAATGACGATTTCAGGAAGATGGCCGAACAAGTAAGCGACTTGTGGCAGGCCAAATTTGGATCTGGATCCAAAGGCCTGTCACCGGTCATTGCCAGTTCACCACTACCAAACGCATTAGCTTCAATCATCACTACGCCCCTTCCTGTGCAACGATCACCGAGATCACCAACACCACCGCCAACCAGGGCCCCATCAAGGCCCCACCACCAAAGATCACCCACAACGCCGCCGACAAGGGCCCTAACAGGGGCCACCACCAGAGATCACCGACAACGCCGCCGACAAGGGCCCCGACAAGGCCCCACCACTGCAAGTTCCTGCTCTGAGCAGACTTTGCCCTAGCCCTTGTTAGGCTGCTTTTTACGGAAAAAGAGATGGGAGAGTCGAATTCTCGGGGTGTACGGGGGAAAAAGCAGCTGGACCCCAACTGACTTGCCACGGTGAAGCGGTTGACGGGAAAGTCATCCTCTCGGACTCCTACACAATTCGATGCACTCTGACGAAAGGTGTGCAGAGTCGCCATCGACGAAGGGTGTAGGAGGCTGAAACGACTACTCTGCGTTTTTAGTTTTCACGAAGGGGAAATTTGTACAACCTATATATAATTTTTAGTTTTCACTCTTCGTTTACGCATTGGTTTGTACACGAAGCGCTGCACACAGACCTCCTTTTGCAGTTAATTACTCATTAATTAAACTAACTATAATTAAAATGCAGTTAATTACTCATTAATTAAACTAACTATAATTAAAATGCAGTTAATTACTCATTAATTAAACTAACTATAATTAAAACAGCAAAATATTTGCATGATTTAAGATCTCCAGTTTCATGCTTGGAAAAATGTCAACGCTTCAATGACAAACAGTGTCCGAAACAGTGATTTCAAAAAAAGTTTAATTTCAAACAGGGTTTTCTCTTAACACAAAAGTTTTGTTGAATAGCCTAAATTAGCTCTTCGTGAACTGACGGTGTGTTGTTATTTTTTTTGCTTTTCCGTTAGTAAGCGGAAATGTACATGTCATTAGTATTTGCGACTACATGTTGTATTTTAAATCACCGATCGCAAAGTTAAAATAAAAGTTATTTAATTAATTAGTTATTATTATCCATTATTTTGATCTATTATCTATACACATTGTATACTTTTTGTTTGCTGTTTTTGTTTATGTTTTTTTTCTGAGGGAACTTGTTTTTGTTTTTTTGGCTATTTTAACCTCTGCCATTTTTTACTGGCATGTCTATTGTTAAAGGAACATTACAGAATTGGTAAGAAAAAAACTTGTAAAATATACTTTTTGATGACAGATTTACATAAAACTGACATGGTCTAATGATGATGATAGTAGAAAACATCTCTTGAAATATATCTGTCTGAAATGCCATATTTGATGAGAAATGAATAAACTAATTTTCCATTTGGAGTTTATCGCTCAGTGAGCGTTTTATTCATTTGTTGAATCTATATGATTTCATACAAATGTGTAATCGGTTTTTCAATATTTTCTCGTGACCCAGATGGCCGATCGATCTCAAACTTCTACAGGTTTGTCAGTTTATGTATATGGTGGATTACATAAAGTGCTTACACTGCCAGCAACTGTTTTGTTGGAAAAAACCAATTCTGTAATGTTCCTTTAATAACTTTTATATATTTTTTAACAGGTACAGTATACATTAATATATATTTTCGTTCATGTGTAGCCAGAGGTTTTTTGTATTGAAGGCCTTCAGGCCACAGTTTTTTTTAGTACCAATTTTATGTGAATGTATGTTGCTTGTATAATGTGTTTTTAATGCAAAATAAATAACAATAATAATGTATACATGTACATGTATACCCATGTTTTGAATAAAAGGGTTTTCTGTTGTTGAATTGAAACCATCTTTGTCGCGTTTTAAACCATTTAAATGTTTTTACCCCCAAAACGTTTTATAATTGAATTAAACAAATTAAGTATAGACAAATTAAATAACAGAAACATGAAGTCTATTCTAGAGGGAGATTTTACATTTAACCAATACATGTACCTCAATAGGGCAACCCAAATTTCACCATTTTATATAAGCCCTATTAAAAGATCTTTCTGACCCTGAAAATGGCCCACTTCAAATGATTAAACTGAACAATTAAGAAATTCATATTACCTCCTTAGAATTCATTACAATATCTTGATTTATGAGATGGGCTACCCCACTCCT
This sequence comes from Pycnopodia helianthoides, assembly GCA_032158295.1. Taxonomy (NCBI): domain Eukaryota; kingdom Metazoa; phylum Echinodermata; class Asteroidea; order Forcipulatida; family Asteriidae; genus Pycnopodia; species Pycnopodia helianthoides. The sequence goes on from CM063248.1 coordinate 15,196,694, forward strand.
GTCACGGTGTCACCTCTAGGGAGAAAATAAAAGTCAGCCTCGCGAACCATTTGCAGTCGTTTAACTTGCAGTCTCCTTCTAGAACATGGAATGCTGTAACAGTCTGAGAGCCAGTGGGGGAGAAAATTTAAAAAGCCAGCCGTGCAGAATGATTGGCAGTTCTATTGTTTGCTAGGAAAGCAGAATGTAATAAATTTCACTTTGTCATTGAAACTACCTGAGGCCCAGGTTGGAGGAGAAACCACAGAGAGTGCAAGTTACATGTAGCAAGTAGCGCGATTCCGATAATGTTCACGCATTCTGTACATTGCCGTATATATTTGACAGGGTGTGAAATTAAGAAAATTTGCTGGTTGCCCCAGGGCAACCAACAACTGAAAATCAGGTTGCCCACAAGTGAGTTTGGTTGCCCAAATATGATAATCTTATCAGTGGTGTGAATGTTCTGTCCCAACTATAGATTCATAAAGCTTTATGTGGAAAATTAGAATGATATTTGGAGCTGGCACAATAATAAGCAGGGTAGACATAAATTCTTGTTTTTTATAAGGTTGCCCGACGGGCAACAATGGTTTGATCACAGGTTGCCCGGATAATTTTTTGGTTGCCCAGGCAACTGGGCAACTGTTAATTTCGCACCCTGTTTGAGACCAAATCCTGCGGCAAGGCCGTGAATTTGTACATGTACATGTACCTGTAAAGTAACGAACGTGCCACGCATGCTGTTCAGCTCATTCACATAGTGCACCTTATTAGTGGTATTTTATTTTTGTTCGATTTTAGCATAGGTTTCTGGGGTAGAAAAAGATGCCCGACATACTAGGGCTAATAGCCCCTAGTCTCTGTTGGTCCCGGTTCGTCGGCCATCGCCGCATTCGTGTACAGCAAGTTTTCAATTGGACATTGAATAAGACAGTGACACTGAAGTAGCATGGGACAATTAAAATCATAGATGGCAATTTTTGTGGACCGGAGATCGTGATAAGACAACAAATTCAACGCATTTTGTCAGTGCCCATTCACATGCCTGCATAACAAAGACGCTTTTGAAATCATGTAAACCTCACTACAAAGTAAGTGTTACACATTTCAAAACCAGCTGTATGGCACCATCCTCAACTGGGTTGATCTACAGCTATGTGGATCGTGGGCTTACGAGCAGGTTGCGTGGGTTTATGAGCAGGTTGCATGTGAGGGGTTGGGCTTTTAATTTCCCCTCAATAAAACTTGTGGTTGACTCTGAGTCTTAAAAATATCTTTCTGTTCTGTTGAGTATCAAAGTATACTTTACTCATAAAACAAATGACATAAATGTTCTCTTAGTGCTTGCTCAAATAGAAAACAGTTGACAAGTTAAACATTTCAGAAGGTACTTGCTCATTTAGATTCTGATCTTGTAAAAATAAATTCTGGTCCTGTAAACATTTTAAGCTACAAGCCCTTCAGTCTGGTGGAATTTTTTCCCAAATTTGAGCCCTGCATAACGTTCAGGTTCAGGATGTTCAACAATTTGGGGGAATCCCATGATGTGGCCACGCACACCAGAGTCCCCGTTTTGTTTGCCAAATGATAATTTTGGTTTGCATTAATAAAAAGACAAAGCTTAGGATAAATCACAAAACTTTTGAGCTACTTTTGCACAAAAGATAACCCAGAAAGGCTCAATGCACAAGAGGGCATCATCTTTTTTTTTTAAACAAAATTCCTGGGGCCCTGGAGCGGGCCCTGGTCCCAACGCTATTACAGATTGGCACTGCGCACTGCTACTGTATGAGTGTCCATCCCCTCTACTTTGATAATACACCAAAAGGATAGCATCTTTTATTCCATACACTAAATGTTCAACAATTTCAAAAACTTCAACACCCCCCCTTCCAACTTTTCACTCATTTACACCATTGTTTAGTGTGTTTTGGGGAATTTCCAAGTTATATTTTTGTAACTATCCCCACATTTCTGATAAATAAAATCCTTTGTTTAAACCAAATTATGTTTTATACAAATGCCTCTTATTTGATTCTTCTCAGGTTCATGCCTTGTGCTGGCACGTCCCAAGATATCATCACATGCACCAGCGGATCGTTCGCATCTACAACTCAGTGTGTCCATCTAACAATTACATCCAAAGGTAAGATTATAATACCTCAGTATGTGACAGAGAAGGGATGAGCACCTACATGTATTTATTTGGCAATATCTTGCATGATGATAATGGTAGGCATACTCTGAGTGAATCAAGACAAGATAGTTCATATCATTTTGTTTGCGCTCCTTTTCAAGCATCCGCACAGTCATCAATTTTTTCTGCTATTGGAGTTGCAGTCAGAAAATGCGACTCTGTAATTTTAGATGATAGATAATTGATGGCGCTGTCCCATTCAATGACGCTCCAGCACTGTTGACTTGAGATATATATACACACAAAACTGTAGTATAATTTTTTACAAGTTTTATAGGTAGGGTCGAAATCTGGGTATTATGTTTGTAATTTTGTCAGGTTGACTGGGTTAGTTGACAAAACATAAAAAGGGACCAGAGGAACCGATTGACAGATGTGTCAATAAAATGATATTTATGAAAGACCCCAAGGATATTTTTTCAGATCCTCTCTTTGTAGCAATAACATGTTTTCATGCCTTCTTGGCAATCATCAGTTGCGTGTGGGTGATTCTAATAGAATCTGTGGGTCTCATGTCTCGTTAAAGACATACTATTTGTGTATTTCGCTTAGGTTCAGGTAAAATGTAATACTATCCGCATGCGGATTTTTAGTCCTGAGTTGAGTCTTCAGTATATGTGACCTGTTCCTCCAGTAAGGATAGGATGTTTAGTGTTTCATCCGGGTCTACAAAACCCGAATCATCAGGGGGTGGAGCGAGCTGTTTAGAGGTTGAGTTGGTTGGAATCCGGTTTAGTTTTACTCTGATCATCTTTTCCCTTATGTTTTGGTCTTTTCTGTACCCAATGAAAGGAGGGTCTGGAAAGATCCCCGAGAGTGTTTCATGGTTGCGTATTAGAGACCAGAAAATATTGCTTAACAATTGTCTGCTAAGCAGAAATGAGCAGGATGCCAGTCACAAATTGTACATGTGACATGGTATTTTGGCTGGTAACCAAATTCTGGTAAGCATACTTTTGTTGTGCTTAGCCACTTTTTGTGCTTAAGCAGCTCTATGAAATTGGGCCCAGTTTGTTTGATGGATTTGTTTAGGTCACTTTGGTTGATGTACGGGTTGTATGTCGTACTGAAAACCAATGGAGTTTTGCTTTCCGTTTTTTCCTGTTGTTTATGAATCAAATTACATCGTTCTCTGTGTGATACTTTTTCCGTGATTTTGTTTATTTCTGAAATGTTATTGCCTCTTGCTATTAGCTTTTCAGAGAAATTGTTGACTTTAAGTAAGAAATCATCTTCGTTATTTGTGTTTCTAGCATATCGGAGTGTTTCTCCGTATATGAATGCTTTGAACACATGTGGGGGATGTGATGATGTCTTGTGTAGGTATAGGTAGGTTTCAGTAGGTTTGGTATATACTTTTGTGTCTAAAATACCAGTTTCACTGAACCTTTTACCTTTGAAGATTGTTAGGTCAAGGTAGTTGATGGAAGTATCAGAGGCCTCAAAAGTGAATTTGAGGGTTGGGTGTATTTGATTCATGTCGTTAATAAGGCTCTTAAAATTGTCAAGGGTGCTGTTATAGATGACAAGTATGTCGTCTCTATAACGCCACCAAGTTAGGATGTGATCAGCTTTTTCCAGGATTTGTTTCTCCAGAACAGTGTAATATCACAGGTTTCAGGGCTTGCTGTTGAACCCATGGCGCATCCGATTGTTTGGAGATAGTAGTTGTTACCGAAATGGAAGCAATTTCTTCCTATTATCAGTTCCAATTACTCACGGATGCAGTTGGAGGGTGGTTTTGTGATAGAGTATGGGTGGTTGGTTCGGTCTAGGGCATCACAAACACTGTTTATTGCCTCCGTTTGACGGACGTTTGTGTACATTGAGACAACATCAATACTTGTTATCAGAACATTTTGTGGAAATGTGGAATCTTCAAGTTTTCACAATATGTCTGCGGTATCACGGACATATGTTGGTTGGGCGGTAACTATCGGAAGAAGGAAGAAATCCACAAATTCTGATATTTTGGCTGTAGGGCTTGAACATCCACTTATTATAGGTCTCCCTACGAAAGGCGTGCCCGCAGTTGGTGTTTTGCTGCCGAAATACATGGTAGGGCAGTGGCTTGGTTGGGAGAGAGTGGATCAAGATAAGCCAGGGTTTGCTTGTTGATGTACTTGCTTCTATGCATATTAATGAGTAGGTTGTGGACCAATGTAACGGTCTGTTGTGTGATATCTTGGTCAAGCTTTGTGTAGTGCTTGGATTCAAGATGTCGGTAGCCTACTTCAAGGTAATCAGTGCGGTTTATTATACAAATGCCTCTTTCTTTGTTGTAAGGTTTAATTACGATGTCTAGATTGTTTTTTTTGGTTATGGCTGATATTTCTTGTTTGGTCATATTTCTGAGCTGATTGCGCAATCGAATATGAGCAAATTGGTATTTTGTGGCTTCCAAATAATTCTCGAGTGTCGCACATTGTGTTGAATTTGGACGCCATTTTGAGGGTGATTTGAAAGGTTGAGCCTTGGTAGGTTTGTTGTGCATTAGGAAAGCAATTCTCATTCTTCTTTGGAAGATACTGAAATCACTCAGAAGTTTTTTACGGGTGGGTTTAGCAGGAGTAGGAACAAAGTTTAAACCTTTTCCTAAGGCGGCCTTCTCCATTGTGGAAAAGTTTTACCCTGGATAGGTTTGTTATGAGACATTCACTTTCTTCTGCTAAATGTTTAAGAGTGTAACTCTTGTTGAACCGTTTAGTTTTGGAGCATGCGTGGGAAAAGCTATTAGCTTTTGTTTGGGAGTAGTGTACTCGTTTATCAAACTTTCGTTTAGTCATATTTGTGTAGGCAGAGATATAGGTTTATTTAACACCAATAATAAAATATACTTGGAATTACCGTATTATATTACTATTTTATTGATGGTTAACGATACAAGTCAAATGTCTCTCTTTTTGGAAGATGGGGTGGTCCTGAAAAGGACCGGTTGGTTAGTTTGAACGAGTTTTATGTGTCTCTTTTTCTCTTAGTTCCTTTGCCTGATGTTCTTGGTCAGTGCGGTTCATTATACAAATGCCTTTTCCTTTGTCGTAAGGTTTTAATTACGATGTCTGGATTGTTTTTTAGTTTGGTTATGGCTGATATTTCTTGTTTGGTCATATTTCTGAGCTGATTGTGCAATCGAATATGAGCAAATTGGTATTTTGTGGCTTCCAAATAATCCTCGAGTGTCGCACATTGTGTTGAATTTGGACGCCATTTTGAGGGTGGTTTGAAAGGTTGAGCCTTGGTAGGTTTGTTGTGCATTAGGAAGGCAATTCTCATTCTTCTTTGGAAGAAATTGAAATCACTCAGAAGTTTTTTACGGGTGGGTTTAGCAGGAGTAGGAACAAAGTTTAAACCTTTTCCTAAGGCGGCCTTCTCTATTGTGGAAAGGTTTACCCTGGATAGGTTTGTTATGAGACGTTCACTTTCTTCTGCTAAATGTTTAAGAGTGTTACTCTTGTTGAACCGTTTAGTTTTGGAGCATGCGTGGGAAAAGCTATTAGCTTTTGTTTGGGAGTAGTGTACTCGTTTATCAAACTTTCGTTTAGTCTTATTTGTGTAGACAGAGATATAGGTTTATTTAACACCAATAATAATATATACTTGGAATTACGGTATTATATTACTATTTTATTGATGGTTAATGATACAAGTCAAATGTCTCTCTTTTTGGAGGATGGGGTGGTCCTGAAAAGGACCGGTTGGTTAGTTTGAACGAGTTTTATGTGTCACTTTTTCTCTTAGTTCCTTTGCCTGATGTTCTTGGTCGGGTAAAGTAGCCGAAGAGTTGTGTTGCAGTCCGGAGTTCGTGAGCCTTGAATTCAGCTACCAGCTTCAATCTTGCCTCCTTCTTGGCCGCCTCTAGCTTGTTCTCGATCTCTCTGTCTTGAAAAGTGTATTCCTCTATTGCCAGTTTAACTAGGAGTAGCGACGCCTTTGATGTAAGACAGTTCCAGTTTTCTGTGAAGGATGGCTGGAATGTCAGGCCTCGGTGTGGGTGTGGCGGCTTCGCTGTGTGTTTGAGGTACGTCGAAGGCTTGTTTGTTGTGATTGCCTGACTGAAAACTGACAGTTGTATTGTGATGTGGCTTTTGGCGGCTGTGAGTTTGTTAACAGGTTCCGCCAGAAGTTTCACAAAATTAAAGTCAGTTTCAGACAGTCTAGTTCGAGGTACAGGGGTTTCGGATGCGAACTCGTCCCTGACGTCGAAAGAAGTGACCAATAAATCCTCCAGACGATCTATCAGCAGTAGTTGACCACACTCTATGTCACTGCTGGCTGTAGATGATGCTGGAGACGAGGATCTTGTGTTTTCGGGCTTGAGGTAGAAGGTTGATTGCTTAGATTTACTCTATAAATCATATCAAAACTTGTGCTCAAATATAATTATAAATGTCCAGGACTCATCACTCCGCTAACACTCTGTCATCGCGCCTTCTTTGAGCTTGGTGACCTTGAAATTATCTAAGTGGTTCATTATTGGTAACTTTGTTTATGCACAGCTCTCACGCTTCTACTTTACTCATTGACTTCCTAAAATAACATGGGACGCCCAAGGGGAGATGCGTACTGCTCACCAATTTAAATGCAAAGCAGCTTTTCAACCTATTGCTCGCTGTTGCACTGCTATGAAAATGCGCTGGGGACCGGCACGAAAGCTTGGACAGATTAGCTTAAAAACAAGAAGGGGAAATCATGCTGTTGCGTCACATAGCCTTCACACTGGCCTCGTTCAATAAGGCTTGACAATGGATCAACCAAGCAACAACATTATACGATGATTATAAATACAATGTAAGCAATAGTACTTATAGCTAAATTTACTGGTGAGGTAGCCTACTCAGCTCCTCATGAGGCACCTTCGATCTAAGTGCATCTCAGCGACCTTAAACAGTAATCATGACAGTTGAACTCGTAGGCACCATAATGCCGTGCCCTTTTCCCTTGTTGGCTGTCGTGCCCTTTTAATGAAAGTTAAATATTAACTTGTTCTAGTTTTACTTTTTTTAGCCGACAATGTATCTTATTATTATTAATGGTTTATTAAAATACTGCAATACAGCGGCTAAAAGCCGAAATGTACAATTTACAAAAAACAGTCATTAAAAACCTCATAAAAGCACCAGCAATATAACATCAAAAGAATGAGATATCAAAAAGTTATTAAGAAAAATATTTAAAAACACATGCAACAAATTTGTGACAGCACAATACTCAAAAAGCCCAAAAAGTTTCTTGAAGTTGTAGCGTAAATTGTTTACGCTTACGCTATCGCGACCATCTATCGGTTGCAAACACTGAATGCACCCGTTGTACATGAACACCTGACGTCCTTAAACAAGGGACTAGTCTATAACAAAAACCACTGACCAACAGAGGACGATCTGTTGTTTCAGACGCCCTCTTCTGGTGGACACTTATTCAATAAAGAGGCCTGTTTAATGAATCAACAAAGTAGTTTGCCTTTGGTTGTATTTTGTTTTTTAACTTTCATAACTTAGTGGCCTTCGTGCCAAAGCGGCCTGGCCCTAAAAAATTTGTAATTCCAGGCCTGAACTCGTATATTAAATGTTTCAACACATTGTATAAACTCTTATTATGAAAATACACGGATATGTCCTTAGTTCAAAAGGCAATTAGAGTAAAGCCATACTGGATCATTATTTAAACAGTTTCTGAAATGTAATCAGTCTTTAAGGTAAAGAACATCATTCATTGTCATATCTCATCACCTCGCTAGGGAAAGGTCTGTTGTAAAACATGGTAACACCCAACACCATCAGCCCTTCAAAAGCGAACAAAACAACTCTCAGTAATTTAAACAGTTTATAAACTTGGCGTTCGGCAGTGTTAGTGCTGGTTCCCAAGTTGTGCTCCGAGAAAAGGTTCTTTAGGTACACTCAAGCCTTAACTTCCCAGCGCACAATCACTCCGTCCACTTTGGTAAATACAAGCGTGTGTTCCGGGATAGTAGCCACCTTGGTGATTAGGGGCACTCGTTGAACTATCTGCATCTGAGGGTTTTCAGTCTGTTGAGGTTGTTGTCTTGGCTGTTCTGCCTGTTGCTCAGTTTGTTGTTCCTCTTGTTCTGCCTTGATCTGCTTCGCTTGTTCCTACAGATGAACGTCTACTGTCAGGGCAAGGGGTTCTTTTGGCTCCTGATTTTTTTCGCATTAACGACATCTTTCCTCGTGGCTTCCCAGATGGTGGTGTCATACGGGTGCTGGTGTTCGGCCGGGATATGAGAGGGGATATGGACGTCAACTCATAGGGAATCTCTTCCGATGAGGGGGTGATGTCACTGTTGCCGTGGGTGTGTGGTTGGTGGTTAAGTGGACTTGCTTTTCATTTCTCCACTCTCTTCGCTGTCCTGACACCCTGGCACAGCTTGAAGAATCTTTGTCTTCTTTGGACAATTCTTTCTGTATGAAGTCAAGATCGCTCAAAAACCTGCGATGACATTGATTGTAGTGACGCCGCTGCATGTCATCCCATCTTTTAGAACATCGATCACACCTCTTACACTGTAGGTATTCCTTCTGCCCATGCTGCAGGCTAAACCTTTAGCCTGAGCAAACTGCTTATCGCATACATTACAAGGATGCTCTTCTCATCCTGCTGGTAAACTTGTCATCAACTTCAAAATCTGTAAAAACAACACAAGCGAAACACACTGATTATTCAACTTGCTTAACCCAAAAAAAAATGAACCCTACCAAAGTCTTACAGGTAACTTATGCAACCTCCTCGGGTACCTATGCTCAGGTGCCTTTTTACCCTGGGAGCTAATCGACACCTCCTCTGAGGGGTCGATGCTAATTACTCTATCATAACCACCTCATCGTCCTGGCCTTCTGTTAAGGCTGGAACCCCCTCTTCAACTTCTGTAATCTCGGGTGACTCCTGTGTACAGGTGTCACCCTTAGCACTGGCCTGTGAACTGGCCTTGATTGCACTCTTCTTGAGGATCCTCCTGCTGGTGGTTCATTGGTGTAATAGGGTTACCCTGATAATGTTATAATCTATGGGCATGCACCACCTTCGGTTTAGAATCTTTACTCTTCTGGACTTTGTATACTACCTGACGTCCAACAGCCTTTTGATTAAACCAAGTAGGGTCCCTCCCACCTGAGCTGAAACTTGGGACAGACACCTTCCCTTTTCGCTGGATTAAATAACCAAACGAACAACTCCTCCTCTATACTAGGGTCTGTGGTGTTCCTGTCATAATAAACCTTTTGGCGCCTCGCCTTTTTCCCAAGGCAAAGATGCGCTCGATCATGAGTCTGCTAAATATTGCACCTCAGCTGTTCAGCAAAATCAGTCGGAGGCTGCTCTCTTGACACATTGGGCTGATCCATGGACAAATCTACCGGGAGTGTCACTTTTCTTCCCAACATCAACGTGTTCGGGGACTCTCCCATAGGAACAGGAGGCAATTGTGTTGCTTCTTTTTTGGTCGACCATCACTGCCACCATGTTAATAAGGGTCTTGTTGAATCTTTCGATAAGACCATCAGATTTAGGGTTGTAGGGGGGTTGTCCTGGTGTTGGCATCGCTAATACTTTACACATCTCTCCGAATGCTTCTGATTAGAAATTTAACCCCTGGTCGGAGTGAAGCTTGCTAGGTATCCCATACCTACAAACAAACTCTTGAACAAATTTACCAGCAACTGTACTGGCTGTGGCGTCAGGTAGAGGGTATGCCACCATCGACCTAGTGCCTTACTACTACAAGTATCCACTGGTTCCCTTCTTCAGTCATAGGTAAGGGGCCTTCGAGATACATTGCAACTCTTTTCAATGCCCTCCTTACATTGTTGCAAGAGTGAGACTCACCGCTTATGAGGGGACTTCCTCTCGGCACATTTAGTGCAACAGGGAAGACAGGTTCTAACCTCTGCCATTATGGCCGCCCAAAAATACCTCTGCCTGTCTTTTGCCATGGTTTTCCTTAAGTCTAGATGGCAACTCAATTTACCTTCATGGAGCTTGTCAATGAGCTCTCGCTTGTACTTCTCAGGGGCAATCAAACGCCCCCTAACGGTCTTGCCATCGTCAAACTCCCAACTTTGGTGTAGCACACCTTCACGCACTGACAACTATATACATGTATGTGGTGATGTACAATGTACCAACCAGGAATGGCATGGCGAGCCTCTCTGTGTATAAATTTGTTGCGTCTTATACGGCGGTGCACCTTGTACTCCAACACATTTCAGTGATTTTAGGGTACTGCGCCTTTTATGCCGAGAGGCTTATACACAGGAAATTACAGTAACACCTCTGTGTGTTGCCCGACACCCGTTCTCCCGGAGAACCTTTCCAACAGTTGTACCCACATGAAGGACTCTCTTCTTTTTATAGGGGCTCAAAACTCTTACTGGTACCACCTTCGTTGGCACCTCAATTAATTTTTTGGTTGGGCTCTGAATATACCTTCCCTTATTGATTGATTTGCAACCACATCTACGAAGTGGTTCCTTTTGACCTGCTCCCTTGGCTCTTCTGGAATCTTGGGGTAAGCCTTCGCAGCGAGCTCAACCAAAAAGTTTTTGGCTTGTTGCCCCGGACAAAACCATTGGGACAACAATTCTACCAGCTCACTGTAACTGTGCTCAACACTTACAGGCACGCTATTAACTTTCCCAAGTGAGACTCCCTTTCTTAATTAGCACAGTCTCAGCATGCGTACTGCATCCCCTTGGTGACCAGTGTCTAGTACTGGGTGGTCTGTGCCTTGTCCCACCTATTTACCAATCTGCAGCTCTTGAAATGACAAAAAAAAATCATTCCAGGGAAATATAGGACAGTAGTATTAGGACAACAAGGGATTGAGTTCATGCGCTCTTTCATCCTCTCTTCCCCAATCACTTTTGAATCCCTTGTTAACTTTCAAGGCCCGGCCTGTTTTGACATCGTTAAGTTCAACACTTTCCCAAGTGAGACTCCAAAGATCGCTATGCTTCTATATCGATGCAGGTACCTCATCAATGTCAACAAACGAATTTGTGCAGTTGAGATTCGTTTCACCTCCCTCCTGCACTTTTTAGGAGACGGCTGGAGTAGACACACTTCCACCCCTCTGAGGTGTAGTCCAATCTTGTTGGCTGAACTTGTCATCCTTAACCTCAGGACTGGCCCCATACAGCCCTGTTCATTTCCTTATTTCCTTATTTTGATAATTCTTTTGAGCTGCTCCTCCAGTGTGGGCTTTCTTCTCAAGTGTTCTCATTTGCTCCTTCATCTTAGCAAGTTGCTGTTGTATCCGGATTAATCTCCACAACTGGTATGTTAGTCAACTGACATGGGCTATCATACTTTGTAATATATGTCCCTGAATAATCTAACAAAAATAGCAAACCAATAATGTCAAGTGTGAGGTGAGGACTACACTGCGAGTCAGCAACCATGCCACCGAAACTTGGTATCGGTCAACGTTAAGAACAACGTAAATAATAGCATTCTCTCTTGTTCCCAATGCAAAAGCTAATTTAATCATGTGAAGCAATCAATTTTAAGTATGTTGCAGATTTTTTGCGTGATGTCACAGACCTTTCTTGGGACCTCTATGGAGACTTGGACCAAAGAAATAGATAGAATTATTAAACAAACCAAATTGCTCCACAGGAAATCCCCAACGATGACAATAACATTACTAATAGTTTGATTTTATTTTTACAAGACAAAACAATGTCCTAAATAACCAGCAGCAGCTCTCACGCCCGTCAGAAATAAGTAAGAAACACAGCAGCCAGCTTATTTCACAACCCAAAAAGACCCAATGACTGATTTCTTTTGACATTACAATTTTTATAAAATGAGTTTTAGTTTTTAAAATAAATACAAATAATTTGTTATATTATTTTTTAAACAAAATTTAGAAACCTCTTTTGTCAATCCACTCCCAAACTAGTGCAACCACGGACATATGATTGACGCATGATGCAGTTTATAGACGAGGCTGACACCTCAGAGACCATAAGCAGCAATGAAAAGGCTTAGTAGCATCTGGCAATTACAGTGCTGGCCATTATCACCGTGCAACCAAAACAAGCATTTATATAAGTAACAGTAGGCAAAAATTCTCAATTTTTTGCAAGTTCTTGGAAGCCAAGTTCAAGTTTAGTTCTTGGGGATTCCTTTGTTGTTTTGTTGAATTGATTTTTCTTTTGTATTTTTCTATCATTGCCGCAATTTTCTGCTTATAAGACGCGTCTTATCTGACTTATCTATAGCTGCGCCCTATCTGTTATTGCTTGAGTTCATTGTGATGATCTGTGTGTGAAATCTTACATTTTTTACACTGTAAAATAATCCTTTCTTTCGTCAAGAGTAATTCTACATGTTGTAATTTTTATTGAAATCAAACCTACACTGTACGCCCGCTGTGTGATTTTAACCAGCTTTGACGAAACTTACCGAAGAACTAAGTCACTGGCCATGCTGCTGCCCACAATAATAATAATACCGGCCCAAATCAGCGATGACCATTTTTACACAGCTAGCGAACATCAGTGACATACTATAAAATAGTCTTTATTAGTCAATTCATTTTCGGATGTTACTGCTAGATTTCGCCGACAGAGGGCATACTTTTTTATTGTAAAAGCGTTGTTGTGAAAGCGCCCTCTAACCTTTGGTAGTTATTGCATGTATTGTAGCAAAGACTGGCAACCCATTCATTGGTGCGCTCGTTGCGTAAAAAGAAAAGCCATAGAGCTATGTTTTAAGAAAAAAATCTTTCAACAAAAACGAAAAAAAATATATAAATAAAATACAGTCATGTTCGTGATTTTCAAAAATTATAATCCCTGTACATTATGGTAGGTGTCATACCAACACAATGACCCCGTATGTGATGATGTACCAACCGTAAATGGCTTGGCAAACCTCTGCATGACAGACATGTTGTGTCTTGTACCGCGGTGCGCCTTGTACGTTAACACTTGAAATGAATCTTATATCCGTGATTTTAGGGCACTGCGCCTTATACACCGAGCGCCTTATACGCAGGAAATTACGGTAGTTTTACATTCCTTACAACATGTATAATTTTTTGTGGAACCCTGTAAACTAAAATAATTGACGGAACAAAATCTCGCAACATTACACTCAATATGGTTGGAACCACAATGGTCCAAGAAATTTGAATATGCGCGAGACTACACACGGATTTGCGGGGGGATGACCTACATTGATGCTATGCACAGTTCTTATGGAGAACATTTAAATGGTTTAACACATCAAATCCCATTGACAATTATCCAAAATCAATTTCTGTTAACCAATCAGATCCTGATATTTTGACCAATCAGGGCTCTGTGGTAGTTTGTTCTGATTGGCTCTTTTAACAGCCAATAGGAGGTTTCACCTTGTATCCAATCAGCATCTTATCATGTGTTTTATTTTGTTCTCAATGAGAAAAATTGTCCCACTTTTGTCAAAGCTATTCATGGAAGTCACATCTATGTGAGCTCCATGATGTTTTAACCAATAACTCCTCAACTTTTTTGGCGAGACATTTGTCAGACATAGGATAAATTTTGACGGTTGTATCATAATGGTCATTTTGTTTAGGTAATTTAACCTAATTTTACTTAGGTATTAAATACATACATGTCACGCAACTAAGTTTACATTTAATATAGGCTTTGGCACCCTGTGATGTTTACCAGATATGCCAGGGCTCATTCCGACCAAATGTATAAGTGATGGACCTTACTGGGTTTATTGTGTAAAAAATGTATTATTGTGCTTTATTATTACACACTTTTGAATTGAGATTGAAAGAATTTATTCATTCGAAAATTTAGTTGGAATGGTTTGCCCAAAGTCTTTATACACACGTTTACTTGTGTAGTGAATTATTGTGTAACTGTAGGCCTTACATGGCCTCAAATGGCTGGGTTTGGTTTACTCAGCAATTTCATTTAGTTTGACATTTAGTCATGCTTCTACTTGAGTGTTTGAATTGGTCAGGTGTACCCAACGTTCAAATGGGTCTAGTGTGCCCTGGGGGTCTGGTGTGCCCCATTTAATTTTTCTTAAAGCTATTTGCCGGTTTGCCCTGAATATGTTTCTACTTGTGTGTTTGAATGGGTCAGGTGTACCTAACATTGAAATGTACCCAACGTTCAAATGGTTCTGGTGTGCCCAACTTAAATTTCCTAAAGTTATTTGCTGGTTTGCCCTGAATACAAAGTATTGATATTCAGTGAGAAATTGTTTCTAGCTGAATCAAGAATAAATTTGATCTGTGGCATTATGAAGTTAACTCAAAGAACTCTGTGCTCTACATTTCAGATATATGCACAAAGTTTCATCTTGTGTCTGCTCATTGAAATAACATCCAGAGCAATAAGCAAATTAGACTCACTGCACCCAGCCTCCTGTATCAGGACACTGAAATCATAACATCTTGAGGAATATGCAAGGACTCACTGAACCCAGCCTCCTATATCAGCACACTGACATCATAACATCTTGAGGAATATGCAAGGACTCACTGAACCCAGCCTCCTGTATCAGCACACTGAAATCATAACATCTTGAGGAATATGCAACGACTCACTGAACCCAGCCTCCTGTATCTGCTCACTGACATCATAACATCTTGAGGAATATGCACCGACTCACTGAGCCAAGCCTCCTGTATCAGCACACTGAAATCATAACATCTTGAGGAATATGCAACAACTCACTGAACCCAGCCTCCTGTATCTGCTCACTGACAACACATCATCTTGAGGAATATGCAACAACTTACTGAACACAGCCTCCTGTACCTGCTCACTGACATCATAACATCTTGAGGAATATGCAACGACTCACTGAACCAGGCCTCCTGTATCTGCTCACTGACATCATAACATCTTGAGGAATATGCACCGACTCACTGAGCCAAGCCTCCTGTATCAGCACACTGAAATCATAACATCTTGAGGAATATGCAACAACTCACTGAACCCAGCCTCCTGTATCTGCTCACTGACAACACATCATCTTGAGGAATATGCTACGACTCACTGAACCCAGCCTCCTGTATCAGCACACTGACATCATAACATCTTGAGGAATATGCAAACGACTCACTAAACGAAGCCTCCTGTATTTACTTACTGACATTAGGAAAAGCAAGGAACACATTCCTACTGTAAAAAGGTAATAAAACAACATTCTCGAACAAAGATATTGACAAAATAGGGAGACCGCCAATATAGGGCTAGATAGCTCAGTTGGTAGAGCGCGGGTACGTTAATCCGGAGGTCGTTGGTTCAAATCCCGCTCTAGTCAATTTTTCTTTGTTCAACCCCATACTATTTGAAATTTACCCAGTCAGTTTCCCTTGTGGTTTATTACTTGACATTTAAATTTAAAAAGTCGCATCCCCTCAAGGTGATCCCGTGGCTGCTGCTTCCCAGGTTGTATCGTAAACTTGGGTGTGATCCCTGGCTACACGGCAGTTAACGCTTGTATGGCTTCTGACTGGCACCCCCGAACAAAGATATTGACAAAATAGGGAGACCGCCAATATAGGGCTAGATAGCTCAGTTGGTAGAGCGCCGGTACGTTAATCCGGAGGTCGTTGGTTCAAATCCCGCTCTAGTCAATTTTTCTTTGTTCAACCCCATACTATTTGAAATTTACCCAGTCAGTTTCCCTTGTGGTTTATTACTTGACATTTAAATTTAAAAAGTCGCATCCCCTCAAGGTGATCCCGTGGCTGCTGCTTCCCAGGTTGTATCGTAAACTTGGGTGTGATCCCTGGCTACACGGCAGTTAACGCTTGTATGGCTTCTGACTGGCACCCCCGAACAAAGATATTGACAAAATAGGGAGACCGCCAATATAGGGCTAGATAGCTCAGTTGGTAGAGCGCCGGTACGTTAATCCGGAGGTCGTTGGTTCAAATCCCGCTCTAGTCAATTTTTCTTTGTTCAACCCCATACTATTTGAAATTTACCCAGTCAGTTTCCCTTGTGGTTTATTACTTGACATTTAAATTTAAAAAGTCGCATCCCCTCAAGGTGATCCCGTGGCTGCTGCTTCCCAGGTTGTATCGTAAACTTGGGTGTGATCCCTGGCTACACGGCAGTTAACGCTTGTATGGCATCTCTCAAGTTTCTCCAAAGCCTATGTTGTCCAGTTCCTCAAATCTTGTTGCCCTAAATGATTTTTCAACTCTCAAATTATTCCAGTGCCAATTTTGTACTGCCCTTTTTTTTCCTTGAGGCTCATGTTGTCTAGCCCCTCAAAAATGTGGCTATCTATAATTGTCAAATTGTTCACAAGCAGATGTACTATTTCTTATGATAACATTTGATGAAAATGCTTAGGACAGTGTTTCTTATTTTGGTTGCAGATTGTTCACTGATTGAAGCGCTGTATCCGTCATCGACTAGAGCTTCCTTGATCACAAAATTCGTCTATCAAGGGCAACTTGGAATGTCATGTTTGGGATGGCTATGCATCACTCACTTGTTTTTCTGAGGTATGTTGAAATGTGTCAATTCTTCTTAGTATTAAAATCTTGTGCTATGTTTTTCACTCTCAAATTGTTTATGAGTCAATGTTGTGCTTTTTTATAGTTTTTCCAAACCCCATGTAGTTGAGTTTCTCAAAGCTTGCCATCCTTACTATTTTTTCAACTCTCAAATTGTTTATGAGCCAAAATTGTACCATTTTCTAAACTTTCCTCAAGCATGTTTTCCATTTTCTCAATGACGTTCCAACCCAATAATTCTTTTAATTTTCAAAATGTTCAAGTGCGGATGTTGTGCCGTCTCTCAAGTTTCTCCAGAGCCTACGTTGTCCAGTTCCTTAAATCTTGAAGCCCTAATGATTTTTCAACTCTCAAATTATTCCAGTGTCGATGTTGTACTTTACTCTTAAGTTTTACTTGAGGCACGTGTTGTGTAGCCCCTAAAAATTTTGGCCATCTATTGATATTTCAACTGTCATATTGTACACAAGCAGATGTACTTTTTTTATTAAGATGAAATTTGATGAAATGTTTACGACAGAGTGTCTTATTTTGCTTGCAGTATCCCTCATAGACTACAGCTTCCTTGACCACAAGATGCTTCTGTCAAGGTCAACTTTGAATGTCATGTTTGGGATGGCTATCGCAGGGCTCGAATTTGACACTGGACCGCAGGCCCGAGGCCAGTGATTTCAGCATTGGGCCTGTAAACTCATGACCGGACAATTCGGACAGTCTTGTGTTTTTAATTCAATACAATTCATGTACATGTACCTCACTCTATAATATCTTAAACAGAAACAAATTATGTTCAAATGTTGACTTTGAGTACTGGGTGGAAATATACTTAATACCCTTAAAGACAAATGAGGTAAATGTATCTTAGTGCTTGTTCAATTAATTGCAAGTTAAACTGTGCAAGTTAGTCTTTTATCAGTTTGAATCTGGTCTTGTAAAATTATTTCTGGTCCAGTAAACATTTTGTCATACAAGTCCTGTGGTCTTGTGGATTTTCCCCCCCAAATTCGAGCCCTGAATATGCACAACTCCCTCTTTTTCTGAGGTATGTTGAAAAATGTCAATTCTTCTTAGTGTTAAAGCCTTGCTCAATGTTTTCAACTCACAAATTGTTAACAAGCAATTGTTGGGCTGTCTGTTTAATTTGTCCAAACCACATAATGTTGAGTCCCTCAAAACTTGCCGCCCTAATGATTTTTTCAATTTTCAACTTATTCTAGAGCCTATGCAGTGCTGTCTTTTGTACTTCTTAAGGCTCATGTTGTCTAGTCCCTGAACAATTTGGCGACCTACTGATATTTTAACTCTCAAATTGTTCAGGAGCGGATGTTGTACTGTTTCTAAGATTTCTCCAAACCACATCTTGTTGAGTCTCTCAAAACTTGCAACTCTTACTATTTTTCAACTCTCAAATTGTTAAGAGCAATGATGTGCCATTTTCTAAACTTTTCTCAAGCACGTTTTCCAATTCCTTAAAGTAATTCCTTAAGTTCTAACCTAACAATTTGTTTAGCTATCAAACTTCACGAGCCAATGTTGTGCTGTCTGTTATGTTTCTCCAAAGCGGGAGTGATGCATAGCCATCACATACATGACACAACAAGTTGACCTTGATAGAATCATCTTGTTGTTCAGTTCCTCAAATCTTGTCACACTAATGATTTTTCAACTCTCAAATTATTTCAGTCCCAATGTTGTGCTGTCTTTGGTTTTCCTCTAGGCTCATGTTGTCCAGCCACTCAAAAATGTGTCGATCTAATGATAATTCAACTGTAATATTGTACACAAGAAGATGTTGTATTTCTAAAAAAATTCCTCAAGCATGATGAGATGAAATGTTTACAACAGTGTGTCTTATTTTGCTTGCAGATATTCACTGATTGTAGAGCAGTGTTCCCTCATGGACCTAAGCTTCCTTGAACACAAGATGCTTCTCACTGAACCCATCCTCCTGTATCAGCTCACTGACATCATAACATCTGCTCACTGACATCATAACATCTTGAGGAATATGCAAAGACTCACTGAACACAGCCTCCTGTATCTGCTCACTGACATCATAACATCTTGAGGAATATGCAAAGACTCACTGAACCCAGCCTCCTGTATCTGCTCACTGACATCATAACATCTTGAGGAATATGCAAAGACTCACTGAACACAGCCTCCTGTATCAGCTCACTAAGCTTGGGCGATATTGCTTTTTCTCAGCCACGATATATCGTCGAGAATATATCACGATATTCGATATAATCGCGATTATTTCTTTATGCCGTCAATCTACTACAAATCTCACGTTGTGAGTTGTGGCTATGATTGACTGATCAGTTTTACCGTTGTTCCAATCACCTATTCTTCGGGTTTTACTCTAAACCTATGGTATGAAAACCTGGGCCTATTACTTACACACATTTAATGTGTTAACTGCGCATGACAGACTGTTCTTTATGTGTGCATAACTAATTAGATCACGCTACTCGCACGTCCGCAACACGCACGGGAACGCACGTGATAACACCCGTCTGCGTGAGACCGCCTGATCGCTAAGGCTTTGATGTTGGTTTTTTCGAAGACTAAACCCCGTCGGATCGGATCTGTTAGGGAATCTTGCGGTTGCGGTCTGTGACTTGCAACTCTTTGACAGCTCTTTAGGAGATTTATTGTTGCAATATCGTCTTGACAAGGAGATTTATTGTTGCAAGATCGTCTCGGCTAGGAAATACATCGCGATACTTAACGATATCGCGATTTACCGATATCACGATTAAAAAAAATGTGACCCGATATCATAATTGTTTCAGAACTAGTATCGCGATATTCGATAATATCGTGGTATCGCCCAAGCCTACAGCTCACTGACATCATAACATCTTGAGGAATATGCAAAAACTCACTAAACCCAGCCTCCTGTATCAGCTTACTGACATCATTTCATCTTAAAGAATATGCAGCAACTCACTGAACCCAGCCTCCTGTATCAGCTCACTGACATCATAACATCTTGAGGAATATGCAATGACTCACTGAACCCAGCCTCCTGTATCTGGCCTGACTGACATCATAACAAAGACCAGCAAAGACAACATTGCATGCCTATGGTAAAAAGGTAAACTAAACATCTAAAGTCTTATATAATGTATTTTTATATCATTTTACAGATTAGTCTAAAATGTTGTTAAGCAATAGATGAATTCAACTTTTAATGTTGTTTTGACTTCACTAGTTTGATCTGAGATTTCCAAAGTGTCATCCTGGGGTTTAATTTTTGGAACACTAACTGGAACAGGTTATTTTTTGAATATCTTTGTTGAAATAAAATGCTCACTAAATTTGACACCAGGATTTACAATTTTCTTTCCAGAAATGTTCACTGTGTTCAGCTGTCTTTTTAGCTGATTGCATGCCATGATAATCAACCACTTGGTGTTGAGAACATTAGTAAACAATTGTGGCAATCTACGGATCTGTCGTAGTCCTGTTAATTGCATCTTAATAACATTTTCTTATTTGATGTTGTTCATCTGCAGGTTGTTTGCAATCTGTGTCTGCCCATCAGTTTGAAGTCCTGAAGTATTCATGAATGAAAACAAGTTGAAGAACCAAGCCCTCCATTGAAGGTTGAGAAAGGCAGGGCCCAGTCATCACTAGTCAACTGAGGTTTGGTCATTACTACATTGAAATCTTATTAATCATGCTAGAACGTCACGCCAGAGATGCAAATGTACACTTACAAATTAAGGTAAATCAGCAATAAATGTTCTGCTGGATAGTTATGTAAATAGTTTCTTGTTTTATTTGTTGAATTTTAGTTCTTTGTTTCACAAGTTTTTCAGAGTAGTGGCGTAAACATCTAGTAACTGAGTCACATTAGAAATGATGAAGTGGTTTTAGTTCTGGACTATTTCTGTTTTTAAGCAATAGATGAACTTAACAGTTATGAAAGTTGCAACTTGTAATGTTGTTTTGACTCGACCGGTTTGATCTGGGATTTTCAAAGTACCATACACAACTTTAATTCTTGTAACACCAATCCAAAATTATTATATGGAAAATTGTTGTCAAAATGAATCGCTCACTAAATAAAACAAAGACTGCAAACATTGTTGTTAGATTTTTCAAATTTCTTAAATTTTCCAAAAAAAAAGCATGACAGTGTGTCTTATTTTAGTTGCAGATTATTCACTGATTAAAGAGCAGTATCCATAATGGACTAGAGCTTCCTTGATCAGAAGTTGCTTCTATCAAGGTCAACTTGGAATGTCATGTTTTGGATGACTCTGCATCACTCCTTCCTTTTCTGAGGTTTGTCAAAAAATGTAAATTCTTCTTAGTGGTAAAACCTTGCTCAAAATGTTTACGAGCCAATGTTGTGCTGTCTCTTAAAAAATTGTCCAAACCACAACTGGTTTCCCCTAATAATTTTTTGAAATTTCTAACCTATTTCAGAGTCGATGTAGCACTGTCTTTCGTTTTCCTTAAGGCACATGTTGTCTAGTCCCTAAAAAAAGAGCCAATGTTGTACTGTTTCTTAGATTTCTCCAAACCACAGGTAGTCAAGTCTCTCTAAACTTGCCACTCTTACATTTTTTTCAACTTTCAAATTGTTGTGAGCCAATGTTGTGCCATTTTCTTAACTTTTTCTCAAGCACGTTTTCCTTCCCTCAATGACATTTTAACCTAATATTTGTTTAACTCTCAAATTGTTCGCGAGCAATGTTGTGTGCTGTCTGCTATGTTTCTCCAAAGCATATGTTGTCCAGTTCCTGAAATCTTGTTACCCTAATGATTTTGCAACTCTCAAATTATTCCAGTGCCAATGTTGTACTATCTTTGGTTTCCTTCAGGCTCATGTTGTCTAGCCCTTCAAAAATGGGGCAATCTAATGATATTTCTACTGTCATATTGTTCACAAGAAAATGTTGTACTATTTCTTAAAATTTCCTTAAACATGATGAGATAAAATGTTAACAACAGTGTGTCTTATTTTACTTGCAGATTATTCACTGATTGTAGAGCAGTATCCCTCATGGACTTGAACTTCCTTGGTCACAAGTTGCTTCTCACTGACCCAGCCTCCTGTATCTGCTCAATGACATCAGAACATCCTGAGGAATATGCATTAAATCACTGAACCCAGCCTCTTGCATCCAGCATCAGCTCAATGACATCATGACATCTTGAGGAATATGCAATGACTCACTGAACCCAGCCTCCTGTATCTGCTCACTGACATCAATACATCTTGAGGAATATGCAACGACTCACTGAACCCAGCCCCCTGTATCAGCACACTGACATCATAACATCTTGAGGAATATGCAATGACTCACTGAACCCATCCTCCTGTATCAGCTCACTGACATAACATCTTGAGGAATATGCAACTCACTGAATCAAGCTTCTTGTAGTTGTCCTGACTAACATCATAACAAGGACCACATGTCTAAAAAGGTAAACTAAACTTATAAACATTTGTATTTGATTTTACACCATTTTAAAGATTAGTCTTAAATGTTTTTATTTAAAGAATAGTGAAAGTTTTTTGTTTATTTAGTATGTCTTCAGAGGTGATGGGCATACCCTCAAAAAGATAATTGGGAATTTTTGCCAAACTAACTAGGCGGTTATATTTATCCTACATTTAAAGGTATTGTACACTTTTGGTAACAGCTCAAAATCAGTGTCCACATTTTGTGTGATTAAACATATGCATGAACAAACAAACCTGTGAAAGTTTGAGCTCAATTGGTCATCGAGGTCACGAGAAAATAGTGAAAAGAGATCTTGTGTGTTTTCTGTTTTTTCAAATTATCGCGCACGATAATTACTATAGTTTTACTCGTTTCTCAGAAACGATAGCATTTTAGGCAGAAATATTTTAAGGAACACTTTCTACCATTACTTACTTTAAATCATGTAAGTTATGTGTGAATCTGTGAACATTGTGTTTTTCGATCTTACCAATAGTGTACAGGGCCTTTAAAAAACAGTTACTTTCTATTTAAATTTTTATTAGTTTCGAGGTTAATTACAAATGATGAGGCATTTTTTAGTTTTTTGCTATTTCTCTTGTAAGCAACAGATGAACTGAACATTTAAAGTTGTAACTGGAAAGGTGTTTTTGACTTCCCCATATTGTCCCGGAATTTCAACTCTTAAAATGTTCACGAGCCGATGTTATACTTTTTCTTAGATTTCTCCAAACCACATGTTGTCGAGTCCCTCAAAAACTTGCCACCCTATTTATATTTTAACTCTCAAATTGTTCAAGAGTTGATGTTGTATTGTTTCTTAAATTTTCCTAAAGCTTATAACATTTGATGGAATGTTTACTACATACAGTGTGCTTATTTTGCTTGCAGATTATTCACTGGTTGAACAGTAGTATCCCTCATAGACTAGAGCTTCCTTGATCACAAGATGCTTCTATCAAGGCCAACTTGGAATGTCATGTTCGGGATGGCTATGCATCACTCCCTCTTTTTCTGAGGTATGTTGAAAAAATGTAAATTCTTCTTAGTGTTAAAACCTTGCACAATGTTAAAACCTTGCACAATGTTTTTCAACTCTCAAATTGTTCACGAGGCAATGTTGAGCCTTTTGTTAAACTTTCCTTAACCATGTTGTCCAGTCCTTCAGATATTTAGCAAGCTAATGATAGTTCAATTCTTTAACTGTTCCTGAGCTGCAGACATGTGTACCCAATGCTAGGTTATTGTGTTTGTGAATAACACCTGTGACCAACATTTGCCCAGTGTTGCCCCAATGCGGTGATGCTGTCTTTAATAAAGGAACTTGCTTCTCAAGAAGTGAGCAGCATGTGCCGCCTTGTTTCTTTGACTTATAATAGTCATGACAAGGAGGTCAGAAATACTGTAGCCATATTTGTCTGACTGCAATTACGCTGTAATTTCTCTTTCTTAACCATCCATTATTTTGTCTTTCTCTATAGGCTCTCTGATCATCATCATTCTTCATAACCTTCATATGGAGTCAGTCAGATCCATGCTGCCACTTTCTTGTAGACAACATGTCCTCCATTGCTTTTATTCAGGTTGATACATCCAGGTGTCATGTCTTCAGAGACAGCATAGTATTTTCAAGAAATGATTAATTACGAACCAAATAGCCTGCGAGGATCAGGAATATTGAAATGAAAAGAAACAAGTGGTAAGTTTCACATTGACGATGATTAGATTTCTGTCAGGAAAAACAACTATTTGCGACAGTTATTACAACAACAAAAAGGTGTGTCGGGTAAACGCTGTAATGTGATGGCTTGTTTGGCAGTTAATAGATTTCAATTGTCTAGAATGTGTGACAACTTAACGGCATAGCTGCAGTGGGGAATATTCAAAGTGAAATTTCTGCAGATGCAGTTCAAATTATAGAAATGGCTGGAAGAGGTTTGTTGTATTGCAAAATAAAAGAGTTAAGTTCAGTCAATCTATGACAATTTATAATTGAAAGGGAAAAGTCTGTGTGATGGTGCAGATTTTTCTTTTCATGTAGACTCTGTGTCACTCCAAACACTTGATAATTTTTGATGACTGGGCAGATTTTTCTTATTGATGTAGACTCTGGGTCACTCCAACTACGGGAGAAAGTTTGTGTGGCGGGGCAGAGTTTGTCATTTTGATGTAGACTTTGGGTCACTTCAAACACATGATAATTTTCCGTTTGACTGCGGAGATTTTTCTTATTGATGTAGAATCTACGTCACTCCAAACACAGGAGAAAGTCTGTGTGATGGAACAGATTTTTCTTATTGATGAAGACTCTGCATCACTCCAAACACAGGAGAAAAACTGTGTGACTGCACAGATTTTTCTTATTGATGTAGACTCTAGGTTGCTCTTAACACACGAGAAAGTTTGTGTGACGGCGCAGTTTCGTCATTTTGATGTTGACTTCGTAACTGCAAACACATATGAACTTTCTGTGTGACTGTTCAGATCATTTCAGAAACTATTTTCCCTAATCTGTCGCAACCTATCCGAGTTGATGTCGTTCTCTTTAAATAAATTTTTGCCATTTGATGAATTGACGACAGTTAGGACAGTGAATTTTATTTTGTTTGCAGATTATTCACTGGTTAAAGAGCAGCTTCTATCATGAACAAGAGCCTTTTTCATCAGTAGAGGCATCTATCAAAGACAACTTAGTTTGACATGTTTGGTATGGCTATGCATCACTCATCACTCCCTCCTTGTTTGAGGTAAGATTCTTTCTTATTGATGTAGACTCTGGGTTGCTCTTAACACAGCAGAAAGTTTGTGTGACCGCGCAGATTTTTCTTCTTGATGTAGACTCTGCATCACTCCAAACGCAAGAGAAAGTCTGTATGATAGCACAGATTTTCTTATTGATGTAGACTCTGGGTTGCTCTTAACACAGGAGAAAGTTTGTGTGATGGCGTAGATTTGTAATTTTGATGTTGACTGCGTAACTGCAAACACATATGAACTTTCTGTGTGACGGTTCAGATCTATCAAAAACTATTTTGCCTAATCTGTCGCAAACTATCCGAGTTGATGTCGTTCTCTTTAAATAAATTTTTGCCATTTGATGAATTGATGACAGTTAGGACAGTGAATTTTATTTTGTTTGCAGATTATTCACTGGTTAAACAGCAGCTTCTATCATGAACAAGAGCCTTTTTCATCAGTAGAGGCCTCTATCAAAGTCAACTTAGACTCTCATGTTTGGGATGGCTATGCATCACTCCCTCCTTGTTTAAGGTAAGATTCTTTCTTATTGATGTAGACTCTGGGTTGCTCTTAACACAGCAGAAAGTTTGTGTGACCGCGCAGATTTTTCTTCTTGATGTAGACTCTGCATCACTCCAAACGCAAGAGAAAGTCTTTATGAATGCGCAGATTTTTCTCATAGATGTAGACTTGTCCCTCCAAACACAGGAAAAAGTCTGTGTGATAGCACAGAAATTTCTCATTCATGTAGACTCTGCGTCACTCCAAACACAGAATAAAGTCTGTGTGATGGCGCAAATTTTTCTGCTTGATGTAGACTCTGCATCACTCCAAATACAGGAGGAAGTCTGTGTTATGGCGCAATATTTTTTTCTTAATGTAGACTCTGCATCACTCCAAAACAGGAGAAAGTCTGTGTGATGCCGCAGATTTTTCTGCTTGATGTAGACTCTGCATCACTCCAAACACAGGAGAAAGTCTGTGTTATGCTGCAAGATTTTCTTCTTGATGTAGACTTTGCATCACTCCAAACCTGAAGAAAGTCTGTGTGATGCCGCAGATTTTCTTCTTGATGTAGACTTTGCATCACTCCAAACCTGAAGAAAGTCTGTGTGATGCCGCAGATTTTTCTGCTTGATGTAGGCTCTGCAACACTCCAAACACAGGAGAAAGTCTGTGTGATGGCACAGATTTTTCTTCTTGATGTAGACTCTGCAACACTCCAAACACAGGAGAAAGTCTGTGTGATGGCACAGATTTTTCTTCTTGATGTAGACTCCGTGTCACTCCAAACACAGGAGAAAGTCTGTGTGATAGCAGAAATTTTTCTTACTGATGTAGATCCTGCGTCACTCCAAACACAGAAGAAAAACTGTGTGACTGCACAGATTTTTCTTATTGATGTAGACTCTGGGTTGCTCTTAACACAGGAGAAAGTTTGTGTGACGGCACAGTTTTGTCATTTTGATGTTGACTGCGTAACTGCAAACACATGTGAACTTTCTGTGTGACTGTTCAGATCATTTCAGAAACTATTTTGCCTAATCTGTCGCAACCTATCCAAGTGTATGTCGTTCTCTTTAAATAAATTTTTGCCATTTGATGAATTGACGACAGTTAGCACGGTGAATTTTATTTTGTTTGCAGATTATTCACTGGTTAAAGAGCAGCTTCTATCATGAACAAGAGCCTCTTTCATCAGTAGAGGCCTCTTTCAAAGTCAACTTAGACTGTCATGTTTGGGATGGCTATGCATCACTCCCTCCTTGTTTAAGGTAAGATTCTTTCTTATTGATGTAGACTCTGGGTTGCTCTTAACACAGCAGAAAGTTTGTGTGACCGCGCAGATTTTTCTTCTTGATGTAGACTCTGCATCACTCCAAACGCAAGAGAAAAACTGTATGATGGCGCAGATTTTTCTTATAGATGTAGACTCTTCCCTCCAAACACAGGAAAAAGTCTGTGTGATAGCACAGAATTTTCTTATTGATGTAGACTGCGTAACTCCAAACACAGAATAAAGTCTGTGTGATGGCGCAAATGTTTCTGCTTGATGTAGACAGCGCATCACTCCGAATACAGGAGAAAGTCTGTGTTATGGCGCAAGATTTTTTTCTTAATGTAGACTCTGCGTCACTCCAATCACAGGAGAAAGTCTGTGTGATACCGCAGATTTTTCTCCTTGATGTAGACTCTCAATCACTCCAAACGCAAGAGAAAGTCTGTGTGATGGCGCAGATTTTTCTCTTTGATGTAGACTCTGAATCACTCCAAACGCAGGAGAAAGTCTGTGTTATGGCGCAGATTTTTCTGCTTGATGTAGACTCTGCAACACTCCAAACACAGGAGAAAGTCTGTGTGATGGCACAGATTTTTCTTCTTGATGTAGACTCTGCAACACTCCAAACACAGGAGAAAGTCTGTGTGATGGCGCAGATTTTTCTTCTTGATGTAGACTCCGTGTCACTCCAAACACAGGAGAAAGTCTGTGTGATAGCAGAAATTTTTCTTACTGATGTAGATCCTGCGTCACTCCAAACACAGAAGAAAAACCGTGTGACTGCACAGATTTTTCTTATTGATGTAGACTCTGGGTTGCTCTTAACACAGGAGAAAGTTTGTGTGACGGCACCGATTTGTCATTTTGATGTTGACTGCGTAACTGCAAACACATGTGAACTTTCTGTGTGACTGTTCAGATCATTTCAGAAACTATTTTGCCTAATCTGTCGCAACCTATCCAAGTGTATGTCGTTCTCTTTAAATAAATTTTTGCCATTTGATGAATTGACGACAGTTAGGACAGTGAATTTTATTTTGTTTGCAGATTATTCACTGGTTAAAGAGCAGCTTCTATCATGAACAAGAGACTTTTTCATCAGTAGAGGCCTCTATCAAAGTCAACTTAGATTGACATGTTTGGGATGGCTATGTATCACTCAACACTCCCTCCTTGTTAAAGGTAAGATTCTTTCTTATTGATGTAGACTCTGGGTTGCTCTTAACACAGCAGAAAGTTTGTGTGACCGCGCAGATTTTTCTGCTTGATGTAGACTCTGCATCACTCCAAATACAGGAGAAAGTCTGTGTTATGGCGCAATATTTTTTTCTTAATGTAGACTCTGCAACACAGGAGAAAGTCTGTGTGATGGCACAGATTTTTCTTCTTGATGTAGACTTTGCATCACTCCAAACGCAAGAGAAAGTCTGTATGATGGCGCAGATTTTTCTTATAGATGTAGACTTGTCCCTCCAAACACAGGAAAAAGTATGTGTGATAGCACAGAATTTTCTTATTTATGTAGACTGCGTCACTCCAAACTCAGAATAAAGTCTGTGATGGCGTAAATGTTTCTGCTTGATGTAGACAGCGCATCACTCCGAATACAGGAGAAAGTCTGTCTTATGGCGCAATATATTTTTTTCTTAATGTAGACTCTGCGTCACTCCAACACAGGAGAAAGTCTGTGTGATGCCGCAGATTTTTCTCTCCTTGATGTAGACTCTGCAACACTCCAAATACAGGAGAAAGTCTGTGTGATGGCGCAGATTTTTCTGCTTGATGTAGACTTTGCATCACTCCAAACACAGGAGAAAGTCTGTGTGATGGCGCAGATTTTTCTGCTTGATGTAGA
Organism: Pycnopodia helianthoides; assembly: GCA_032158295.1. NCBI lineage: Eukaryota > Metazoa > Echinodermata > Asteroidea > Forcipulatida > Asteriidae > Pycnopodia > Pycnopodia helianthoides. The sequence goes on from CM063248.1 coordinate 15,225,218, forward strand.
CTTTGCATCACTCCAAACACAGGAGAAAGTCTGTGTGATGGCACAGAATTTTCTTATTGATGTAGACTCTGCATTACTCCAAACACAGGAGAAAGTCTGTGTGATAGCAGAAATGTTTCTTACTGATGTAGATACTGCGTCACTCCAAACACAGAAGAAAAACTGTGTGACTGCACAGATTTTTCTTATTGATGTAGACTCTGGGTTGCTCTTAACACAGGAGAATGTTTGTGTGATGGCGCAGATTTTTCTGCTTGATGTAGACTTTGCATCACTCCAAAAACAGGAGAAATTCTGTGTGATGGCGCAGATTTTTCTTCTTAATGTAGACTCTGCATCACTCCAATCACAGGAGAAAGTCTGTGTGATGCCGCAGATTTTTCTTCTTGATGTAGACTCTGCGTCACTCCAAACACAGGAGAAAGTCTGTGTGTTGCCGCAGATTTTTCTCCTTGATGTAGGCTCTGCATCACTCCAAAAACAGTAGAAAGTCTGTGTGATGGCGCAGATTTTTCTGCTTGATGTAGACTTTGCATCCTTCCAAACTCAGGAGAAATTCTGTGTGATGGTGCACATTTTTCTGCTTGATTTAGAATCTGCATCACTCCAAACACAGGAGAAAGTCTGTGTGATCATGCAGATTTTTTCTTCTTGATGTAAATTACTCTGCTTCACTCCAAACGCATGAGAAAGTCTGTGTGATGGCGCAGATTTTTCTTGCTGTTGTAGACTCTGCATCACTCCAAACGCAGAAGAAAGTCTGTGTGATGGTGCAGAATTTTCTTCTTAATGAAGACTCTGTGTCACTCCAATAATGGGAGAAAGATTTTGTCTCAAAACCATTCCAAGCTGATGTAGAACTGTTCAGATCATTTCAAAAACTATTTTGTCTTATCTGTTGCAACAGTTCCAAGTTGATGTTGAACTTTTAAAATAATTTTTGCCATTTGATGACTTGACGACAGTGAAATTTATTTTGTTTGCAGATTACTCACTGGTTAAAGAGCAGCATCTATCATGAACAATTGTTTCTTTCATCAGTAGATGCATCTTTCAAAGTCAACTTAGATTGTCATGTTTGGGATGGCTATGCATCACTCCATCTTTGTCTGAGGTAAGATTAATGTCATGCCATCTCTGAGACAAGTATCAAAGTTCAATTTGCCCTGTTGTTTTAAACTATTGCTGCAGACTCTGTGTCACTTCGAACACAGGAGAAAAGTTGTGTGACAGTGAACCTTTTTTCATTTATGTAGACTCTGGCTCACCTAAAACACAGCAGAAAGTCTTACTTCTGTAGACTTTGTGTCACTCCAAGCACAGGAGGAAGATTTTTGTGATGGTACAGACTTGTTTCTAATTGATGGAGACTCTGGGTCATGCTTAACATGTCGGAAAGTTTGTGTGATAGCACAGATTTTGTTTATTGATGTAGACTCTGCGTCCCTCCAAACAGGAAAAGGTCTGTGTGGCTACACAGATTTTTCTTTTTGATGTAGACTCTGAGTTCTTTACAAAACTAAGCATGCTGAAAGCTGATACTTCCAAAAATCTATGGTCATATAATCATGCTGTCATAGATTTATCTTTGCTCGATTATAAAATAACTATAAATTTGAGACTAGGGGTCATTTTGGGGTTGAAAAAAAGATTTGCTTGAAGCATTCTGTGGCAACAGTTTTTTATTTTAAATGAAAAATTGAAGTAGAATTCCTTTTGTCGAAGTTTGACAGTGAACTATCCATTCATTATTGTGGTTGATTTGAACTTGTCTTGCAATGAAATCAATACAAGCCAATGTACAAGTACTTCCAAACAGCCTTTTTGTCAAATCATCATGTAATAGTTGGAGTGGTGTTTTGCTCTTCTAAGCTTAGGTCGTTGCACAAGAAGAGTTACCTAGCCCAGTGGGTAGCTTGAAGGTAGTTAATTAGAAATTCTTAATCTTTTTGAACTTACTGTTGACATGTATGTTGCTGACTAACATATTAACCATGCCTTCGATTGGTTGAAGTTAGATGCAGCTACTGTAACTCAGTAGTTGAACTTAAAGACAGAATGTAAATTGTAGACCAGCAGAGTAACCAAGTCTTCGATGGTTGTGGTTAGATGCAGCAACTGTAGTTTAGTACTTTAACTTATAGAGAAGATGTTCTTGTAGATAGCAGACCAGCAGAGTAACCAAGCCTTGATGGTTGGTTTTAGTTAGGTGCATCAGAGTAACCAAGCCTTGATGATAGGTGTTAGTTAGACGCAGCAAGTGTGGTTAACTGGGGTTAGCAGTTGAACTTACGGACCAGATGTACATGTAGATTGTACAGCAGTAGAGTAAACAAGCCTTGATGATTGGTTGTAGTTAAATGCAGCAACTGTAGTTTACTAGGGTTAGTAGTTGAACTTACTGACGAGATGTACATGTAGATTGTAAAGCAGAAGGGTAACCAAGCTTTGATGATTGGTTGTAGTTAGAAGTAGCAACTGTTGTTTACTAGGGTTAGTAGTTGAACATACTGATGACGAGATGTACATGTAGATTGCGGACCAGAAAGGTAAGCAGGCCTTGGTGATTGGTTGTAATTGAAACTTGTCAATTGAAATGATTGCAGTCAATAACAATAAATGCTGTGCTGTTCCTTTAAAGTGACAATTTATTTAAACCTTAACACATAGTAAATTTTAAAAATAAATTGCTGTTGTTATTCTACTTAAAATTGTAGCAATGCCATGTTCTTGAAAATTGTGCATGTTAACACGCTTTACTGCGTTAAGGGATTAAATAAAACCATTATTAATAACTTAACGTCAATTTTATGATTGCTCGTTTACACAGACATCTGCTGTCATTGTATCCATCCAAAAGAATTGGGCCTGCTGGTCAACCATCTTGGATTGTATCTACTAGCAGACATATCTCAAGGAAAACAGAACCTCTCAAGGATCCTCTCTAAATAATGTATGGAGGATTATGTGACAACTCCATGGAGCAAGACATTTACATCCAGAGTTGAAGATGTAGGAGGCAGATCTTTGTTATATCTTGTCCTGTGAGCCATTGATTGTTACTAAGAACACTTGAATGACCTCATGGAGAGCCAAGCAAGTAGATACACATGTAAAGGATGCAAGGCTACACTTCCAAATAAAGGTAAATGTAGTTATTCAGATGTACACATAGGCCCAGTAAAGTATGCAAATTGATGATTTAAAAGAAGTTTATCAGTTTTAAAAATTCGCACAATAAGTTCTGTCGATGGGCACTGGTAGGTTTGCCGATTTTGCAGTTTCAACAGGTAAGGGGTAGGGAACATTCTTTCCCAAGGGGTCTTGCCAAGAAGTTGGTGAACACATTTCTTGACATTCTGGAGCATGTACAGCAGTACAGTGTTCAATAAACACACCAATGAAGCATTGAAGGAGTAAGACAGTTTGACGTTGCAGATTTTCTTGTTGATGTAGAGTCTGCGTCACTACAAACGCTTAAGAATGTGTATTAGGTGACATCTCTGTGTGAGAGCACATAACTTTCCAATGATGTAGAATCTGCGGCACTTGTACAGGAGAAAGTCTGTGTTACATCAAAGGTCTTTCTAATGTATGTATCCTTTGCAACACTCCACACGCAGGAGAAAATCTGTTTGGTCATTGATGTAGAGTCTTCGTCTTTCAAAGCACAGGATAAAGTCTGCTTTACGACACGATTTCCCTTAGTCATGTTGACTTTGTGTCACTCCAAACACAAGAACATCTGTGTGACGGCGCAGAATTGTTCTTTAAATTAGAGGAAAAAGTCTATGTGACGTTACAAAATTCGTTAGGTTATGTTTGTTTGCGTCACTCCAAACACTTCAGATAACTGCAAGTTTGCCTAATGTACCTGACACCAACAAAAGCAGTTGTTGGAATTTCTCATTGTGTGTTTGAACTTATGATGAACTGTAACATGTTCTTGAGGTTGAACTAGAATATCAGAGAGGAGGGTATAACATGAACTGTTTCAAGAGTCTTTCTTACTTTTACTTGTTTTGTTTTCTTTTGGCAGAAACCCAGGAAAACAAACAAAAGAAGAGGGACAAATGACTGCATCAAGCGAGGGAGTAAACAAGATATTCCTTACTGTGTAGCTGAACCTTTGTAAGTGTTTGAATAAATTTGAGTTCTTTGTCTGCTTTCATTTAGACTTGAACTTCTCTTTACTTTCAAGCATTATATTAAACTATTTGGGACTTGAATTAAGTAGTTAACTTACAGTCAACTACACTGTAGTAGTTGAACTTACAGAAGAGATGTACTTGTAGATTGCAAACCTGAAAAGTAGACAGGCCTGATGATTGGTTGTAGTTCGACCAAGCAACTGTAGTTTACTAGAGTTAGTAGTTGAACTTACAAACGAGATGTAGATTGTAGAGCAGAAGAGTAAGCAGGCCTTGATGATTGGTTGTAGTTAGGTGCAGCAACTGTAGTTTACTAGGATTTGTAGTAGAACTTATAGACGAGATGTACATTTGATGAAACAGGAGAAAAATGTGTATGATGGCAGAGAATTATATCCTTGTTGTACACTCTGAGTCACTCCAAACACAACAGTAAATGTGTGAGGGAGCAGATTTTTGTTATTGATGAAGACTCTGTGTCACTACAAAACACAGGAGAAAATCTGGCACAGATTTATCTTTTTGATGAAGACTGCATTACTCCAAACACAGGAGAAAGTTTGTGTGACGGTGCAGATCTTTCTCATTGATGTAGACTCTGCGTCACTCCAAACAACAAAGTTGTTGTACCATGTTTGTACAATAGAACAAAATCACCAAACTAAATTGTAAATGTTGTTTTAATCTTCATGCAGATAGTTTAATCATGAACCTTTAACTTCCTGATGAACCAGTTGACACTGTCAAGTTGACAACTGACTTCAATTTTACCTCCTTGAGGATAGAGCATCTAAAGAAAAACTAAGGTATGGTGTCATCTTCTTCTTTTTTTTAACCAAAACTTAAGTCCTCAAGCTGCTTGCAACTGTCCTGTTTGTTAATCCTAAACCTACCAGCAATCACCGTCAAAAAACACAGGAGAAAGTCTGAGTAGTGGCACATACTGTTTTTATTGATGTAGACTTTGCAACACTCCAAACATATGAGAAAGTCTCTCTGACGGCACAGTTTTTTCTTATCCATGTAGACTCTGCGTCCCCCCAATTACATGAGAAAGTCTGTGTGACAGCACAGAGTTTTCCTATTGATGTAGACTCTGGGTCACTCAAAACAAAGAAGAAAGTCTGTGTGAACGCGCATAATTTCTTATTGATGTAAACTCAGCATCTCTCCAAACATATGAGAAAGTCTGTGTGACGACACGTATTTTTATTATTGCTTAAGACTCTGGGTCACTCAAAAGCGCAAAAGAAAGTCTGTGTTAGGGCACAGATTTGACTTATTGATGTAGACTTTGCAACACTCCAAACACATGAGAAAGTCTGTTTGACGGCACAATTTTTTCTTATTGATGTAGACTCTGCGTCACCCCAAATACATGAAAAAGTCTGTGTAATGGCGCAAGATTTTTTCCTTGATGTAGACTCTGCATCACTCCAAACGCAGGGGAAAGTCTGTGTGATGGCGCAGATTTTTCTGCTTGTTGTAGACTCTGCATCACTCCAATTACAGGAGAAAGTCTGTGTTATTGGGCCAGATTTTTCTTCTTGATGTACATGTTGACTCTTTGTCACTCCAAACACAGGAGAAAGTCTGTGTGATGGCGAAGATTTTTCTTCTTGGTGTACATGTTGACTCTTTGTCACTCCAAACACAGAGAAAGTCTGTGTGATGGCGAAGATTTTTCTTCTTGGTGTACATGTTGACTCTTTGTCACTCCAAACACAGGAAAAAGTCTGTGTGATAGCAGAGATTTTTCTTACCGATGTAGATACTGCATCACTCCAAACAAAGAAGAAAAACTGTTAGACTGCACAGATTTGTCTATTGATGTAGACTCTGGGTTGCTCTTAACACAGGAGAAAGTTTGTGTGACTTCGCAGATTTGTCATTTTGATGTTGACTGCGTAACAGCAAACACATGTGAACTTTCTGTGTGACTGTTCAGATCATTTCAAAAACTATTTTGCGTAATCTGTCGCAACCTTTCCAAGTTTATGGTCCTTCTCTTGAAATAATTTTTGCCGTTTGATGAATTGACGACAGTTAGGACAGTGAATTTTATTTTGTTTGCAGATTATTCACTGGTTAAAGAGCAGCATCTATCATGAACAAGAGTTTCTTTCATCAGTAGAGGCATCTATCAAAGTCAACTTAGATTGTCATGTTTGGGATGGCTTTGCATCACTCCCTCCTTGTCTAAGGTAAGATTCTTTCTCATTGATGTAGACTCTGGGTTGCTCTTAACACAGCAGAAAGTTTGTGTGACCGCGCAGATTTTTCTTCTTGATGTAGACTCTGCATCACTTCAAACACAGGAGAAAGTCTGTGTGATGGCGCAGATTTTTCTTATAGATGTTGACTTGTCCCTCTAAACACAGGAAAAAGTCTGTGTGATAGCACATAATTTTTTTATTAATGTAGACTCTGCATCACTCCAAACACAGAATAAAGTCTGTGTAATGGCGCAAGATTTTTTCCTTGATGTAGACTGCATCACTCCAAACACAGCAGGAAGTTTGTGTGACCGCGCAGATTTTTCTTCTTGTTGTAGACTGCATCACTCCAAACACAGAATAAAGTCTGTGTTATGCCCCAAGATTTTCTTCTTGATGTAGACTTTGCGTCACTCCAAACACAGGAGAAAGTCTGTGTGATGGTGCAGATTTTTCTTCTTGATGTAGACTCTGCTTCACTCCAAATGCATGAGAAAGTCTGCGTGATGGTGCAGATTTTTCTGCTCGATGTAGACTCTGCATCACTCCAAACACAGCAGAAAGTCTGTGTGATGGCGCAGATTTTTCTTCTTGTTGTAGACTCTGTGTCACTCCAAACATGGGAGAAAGATTTTGTCTCAAAACCATTCCAAGCTGATGTAGAACTGTTCAGATCATTTCAAAAACTATTTTGTCTTATCTGTTGCAACAGTTCCAAGTTGATGTTGATCTTTTAAAATAATTTTTGCCATTTGATGACTTGACGACAGTGAAATTTATTTTGTTTGCAGATTATTCACTGGTTAAAGAGCAGCATCTATTATGAACAAGAGTTTCTTTCATCAGTAGAGGCATCTATCAAAGTCAACTTAGATTGTCATGTTTGGGATGGCTATGCATCACTCCATCTTTGTCTGAGGTAAGATTAATGTCATGCCATCTCTGAGACCAGTATCAAAGTTCAATTTGTCCTGTTGTTTTAAACTATTGCTGCAGACTCTGTGTCACTTTGAACACAGGAGAAAAGTTGTGTGACAGTGCACTTTTTTTCATTTATGTAGACTCTGGCTCACTCAAAACACAGCAGAAAGTCTTACTTCTGTAGACTTTGTGTCACTCCAAGCACAGGAGGAAGTGTTTTGTGACGGCACATACTTTTTTCTTATTGATGGAGACTCTGGTCACGCTAAACACGTCGGAAAGTTTGTGTGATAGCACAGATTTTGTTTATTGATGTAGACTCTGCGTTCCTTCCAAACACAGACAAAAGTCTGTGTGGCTACACAGATTTTTCTTTTTGATGTAGACTCTGAGTTCTTTGCAAAACTAAGCATGCTGAAAGCTGATACTTCCGAAAATCTATGGTCATATAATCAAGGTGTCATAGATTTATCTTTTTTCGATTATAAAGGAGTTGTAAATTTGAGTCTAGGGTCATTTTTGGGTTTAAAAAAGGCTTTACTTGAAGCATTCTTTGGCAACAGTTTTTTTAGTTTAAATGAAAAATTGAAGTAGAATTCGTTTTGTGGAAGCTTGACAGTTAACTATCCTTTCATCATTGTGGTTGATTTGAACTTATCTTGCAATGAACATATGACTAGCCAATGTACAATTACTTCCAAACAGCCTTTTTGTCAAATCATCATGTAATAGTTGGAGTTGTGTTTTGCTCTTCTAAGCTTAGGTTGTTGCACAAGAAGAGTTACCTAGCCCAGTGGGTACCTTGAAGGTAGTTAATTAGAAATTTTTAATCTTTTTGACTAGCAGAGTAACTGAGCCTACGATTGGTTGAAGTTAAATGCAGCTACTGTAATTTACTAGGGTTAGCCTAGTAGTTGAACTTAAAGACAGAATGTAGATTGTAGACGCAGCAAGTGTGGTTAACTAGGGTTAGCAGTTGAACTTACGGACCAGATGTACATGTAGATTGCACAACAGAACAGTAAGCAAGCCTTGATGATTGGTTGTAGTTAAATGCAGCAACTGTAGTTCACTAGGGTTGGTAGTTGAACATACAGACGAGATGTACATGTAGATTGTAAAGCAGAAGGGTAACTAAGCTTTGATGATTGGTTGTAGTTAGAAGTAGCAACTGTTGTTTACTAGGGTTAGTAGTTGAACATACTGATGACGAGATGTACATGTAGATTGCGAACCAGAAAGGTAAGCAGGCCTTGGTGATTGGTTGTAATTGAAACTTGTCAACTGAAATGATTGCAGTCAATAAGAATAAATGCTGTGCTGTTCCTTTAAAGTGACAATTTATTTAACACTTTAACACATCTAGTACATTTTTAAAATAAATTGCTGTTGTTATTCTACTTAAAATTGTAGCAATGCCATGTTCTTGAAAATTGTGCATGTTAACACGCTTTACTGCGTTAAGGGGTTAAATAAAACCATTATTAACAACTTAACATCAATTTTATGATTGCTCTTTTACACAGACATCTGCTGTCAATTGTATCCATCCAAAAGAATTGGGCCTGCTGGTCAACCATCTTGGATTGTATCTACTAGCAGACATATCTCAAGGAAAACAGAACCTCTCAAGGATCCTCTCTAAATAATGTATGGAGGATTATGTGACAACTCCATGGAGCAAGACATTTACATCCAGAGTTGAAGATGTAGAGGCAGATCTTTGTTATATCTTGTCCTGTGAGCCATTGATTGTTACTAAGAACACTTGAGTGTACTCATGGAGAACCAAGCAAGTAGATACACATGTAAAGGATGCAAGGCTACACTTCCAAATAAAGGTAAATGTAACTATTATGATGTACACATAGGCCCAGTAAAGTATGCAAATTGATAATTTAAAAGAAGTTAATCAGTTTAAAAAATTCGCACAATAAGTTCTGTCGATGGGCACTGGTAGGTTGGCCGATTTTGCAGTTTCAACAGGTAAGGGGTAGGGAACATTCTTTCCCAAGGGGTCTTGCCAAGAAGTTGGTGAACACATTTTTGACATTCTGGAGCATGTACAGCAGTACAGTGTTCAATAAACACACCAATGAAGCATTGAAGGAGTAAGACAGTTTGACGTTGCAGATTTTCTTGTTGATGTAGAGTCTGCGTCACTACAAACGCTTAAGAATGTGTATTAGGTGACATCTCTGTGTGAGAGCACATAACTTTCCAATGATGTAGAATCTGCGGCACTTGTACAGGAGAAAGTCTGTGTTACATCAAAGGTCTTTCTAATGTATGTATCCTTTGCAACACTCCACACGCAGGAGAAAATCTGTTTGGTCATTGATGTAGAGTCTTCGTCTTTCAAAGCACAGGATAAAGTCTGCTTTACGACACGATTTCCCTTAGTCATGTTGACTTTGTGTCACTCCAAACACAGAAGAACATCTGTGTGACAACGCAGATTTGTTCTTTAAATTAAAGGAAAAAGTCTATGTGACGTTACAGAATTTGTTAGGTTATGTTTGTTTGCGTCACTCCAAACACTTCAGATAACTGCAAGTTTGCCTAATGTACCTGACACCAACAAAAGCAGTTGTTGGAATTTGTCATTGTGTGTTTGAACTTATGATGAACTGTAACTTTTTAGGAACATGTTGAGGTTGAACTAGAATATCAGAGAGGAGGGTATGACATGAACTGTTTCAAGAGTCTTTCTTACTTTGACTTGTTTTGTTTTATTTTTGCAGAAACCCAGAAAAACAAAGAAAGAAGAGGGACAAATGACTGCATCAAGCGAGGGAGTGAACCAGATATTCCTTACTGTGTAGCTGAACCTTTGTAAGTGTTTGAATAAATTTGAGTTCTTTGTCTGCTTTCATTTAGACTTGAACTTCTCTTTACTTTCAAGCATTATATGGAACTATTTGGGACTTGAATTAAGTAGTTAACTTACAGTCAACTACACTGTAGTAGTTGGACTTACAGAAGAGATGTACTTGTAGATTGCAAACCTGAAGAGTAGACAGGCCTGATGATTGGTTGTAGTTCGACCAAGCAACTGTAGTTTACTAGAGTTAGTAGTTGAACTTACAGACGAGATGTAGATTGTAGAGCAGAAGAGTAAGCAGGCCTTGATGATTGGTTGTAGTTAGGTGCAGCAACTGTAGTTTACTAGGATTTGTAGTAGAACTTATAGACGAGATGTACATTTGATGAAACAGGAGAAAAATGTGTATGATGGCAGAGAATTTTATCCTTGTTGTACACTCTGCGTCACTCCAAACACAACAGTAAATGTGTGAGGGAGCAGATTTTTGTTATTGATGAAGACTCTGTGTCACTACAAAACACAGGAGAAAATCTGGCACAGATTTATCTTTTTGATGAAGACTCTGCATTACTCCAAACACAGGAGAAAGTTTGTGTGACGGTGCAGATCTTTCTCATTGATGTAGACTCTGCGTCACTCCAAACACAGAGAAAGTTTGTATAACGGTGCAGCTGCTACATACAAAGTTGTTGTACCATGTTTGTAACAATAGAACAAAATCACCAAACTTAATTGTAAATGTTGTTTTAATCTTCATGCAGATAGTTTAATCATGAACCTGTAACTACTGATGAACCATTTGACACTGCAAGCCCTTAATCAACCTGACATCAATTGTACCTCCTTGATGATAGAGCATCTAAAGAAAAACTAAGGTATGGGTCATCTCTTCTTTTTTTTAACCAAAACTTAAGTCCTCAAGCTGCTTGCAACTGTCCTGTTTGTTAATCCTAAACCTACCAGCAATCACTGTCAAAAACACAGGAGAAAGTCTGCGTAGTGGCACATACTGTTTCTTATTGAAGTAGACTTCCGTAACTCCAAACATATGGAAAAGTCTTTTGACGACACATTTTTATTGTTGCTGAAGACTCTGGGTCACTAGAAAGCGAACGAGAAAGTCTGTGTTAAGGTACAGATTTTGTTTTTATTGATGTAGACTTTGCAACACTACAAACACATGAGAAAGTCTGTCTGACGGCACAGTTTATTTTCATTATCCATGTAGACTCTGCGTCACCCAATTACATGAGAAAGTCGTGTGACAGCACAGATTTTCTTATTGATGTAAACTCAGCATCTCTCCAAACATGAGAAAGCTCTGTGTGACGACACGTTATTTTATTATTGCTTAAGACTCTGGGTCACTCAAAAGCGCACAAGAAAGTCTGTGTTAGGGCACAGATTTTGACTTATTGATGTAGACTTTGCAACACTCCAAACACATGAAAAGTCTGTTTGACGGCACAATTTTTCTTATTGATGTAGACTCTGCGTCACCCCAAATACATGAAAAAGTCTGTGTGATGGCACAGATTTGTCTTATTGATGTAAACTCTGCGTCACTCCAAACACAGGAGAAAGTCTATAGGGCGGCGCAGCTTCTACTTACAAAGTTGTTACCATGTTTGTACAATAGAGCAAAATCACCAAACTAAATTGTAAGAATTGTTTTAATCTTCATGCAGATAGTTTTAAACCATGAACCTGTAACTACTGATTAACCAGTGGAAACTGCAAGCCCTTAATCAACCTGACACAATTGTACCTCCTTGAGTATAGAGCATCTAAAGAAAAGAACATGACTTACCAAGGTATGGTGTTGCCTTGTTTTGTTTTTTTAACCAAAACTTAAGTCCTCAAGCTGCCTGCAACTGTTCTGTTTGTTAATCCTAAACCTGCAAACAATCATTGTAAAAAAAACACAGGTGGAGTCTGAGTAGTGGCACATACTGTTTCTTATTGAAGTAGACAGGCGTCACTCCAAACATATGAGAAAGTCTGTTTGACGACACATATTTCTATTGTTGCTGAAGACTCTGGGTCACTAGAAAGCGAACGAGAAAGTCTGTGTTAAGGCCATTTTTGTCTTATTGATGTAGACTCTGTGTCACTCCAAACACATGAGAAAGTCGTGTGATAGCGCAGATTTTTATTATAGATGTAGACTTGTCCCTCCAAACACAGGAAAAAGTCTGTGTGATAGCACAATTTGTTTTTATTGATGTAGACTCTGCATCACTCCAAACACAGAATAAAGTCTGTGTGATGGCGAAGATTTTTCTTCTTGATGTAGACTCTGCGTCACTCCAAACACAGGAGAAAGTTTGTATACGGTGCAGCTGCTACATACAAAGTTGTTGTACCATTTTGTACAATAGAACAAAATCACCAAACTAAATTGTAAGAATTGTTTTAATCTTCTTGCAGATAGTTTTAACCATGAACCTGTAACTACCTGATTAACCAGTGGAAACTGCAAGCCCTTAATCAACCTGACATCAATTGTACCTCCTTGAGTATAGAGCATCTAAAGAAAAGAACATGACTAACCAAGGTATGGTGTTGCCTTGTTTTCTTTTTTTAACCAAAACTTAAGTCCTCAAGCTGCCTGCAACTGTTCTGTTTGTTAATCCTAAACGCCAACAATCATTTTCAAAAAACACAGGAAAAGTCTGAGTAGTGGCACATACTGTTTCTATTGAAGTAGACTTAGGTAACTCCAAACATATGAGAAAGTCTGTTTGACGACACATATTTCTATTGTTGCTGAAGACTCTGGTCACTAAAAGCGAACGAGAAAGTCTGTGTTAAGGCCATTTTTGTCTTATTAACTTGTTTGTTTTATTTGGCAGAAACCCAGGAAAACAAAGAAGAAGAGGGACAAATGACTGCATCAAGCGAGGGAGTGAACCAATATTCCTTACTGTGTACGAACTTTGTAAGTGTTTGAATAAATTTGAGTTCTTTGTCTGCTTTCATTTAGACTTGAACTTCTCTTTACTTTCAAGCATTATATGGAACTATTTGGGACTTGAATTAAGTAGTTAACTTACAGTCAACTACACTGTAGTAGTTGAACTTACAGAAGAGATGTACTTGTAGATTGCAAACCTGAAGAGTAGACAGGCCTGATGATTGGTTGTAGTTCGACCAAGCAACTGTAGTTTACTAGAGTTAGTAGTTGAACTTACAGACGAGATGTAGATTGTAGAGCAGAAGAGTAAGCAGGCCTTGATGATTGGTTGTAGTTAGGTGCAGCAACTGTAGTTTACTAGGATTTGTAGTAGAACTTATAGACGAGATGTACATTTGATGAAACAGGAGAAAAATGTGTATGATGGCAGAGAATTTTATCCTTGTTGTACACTCTGCGTCACTCCAAACACAACAGTAAATGTGTGAGGGAGCAGATTTTTGTTATTGATGAAGACTCTGTGTCACTACAAAACACAGGAGAAAATCTGGCACAGATTTATCTTTTTGATGAAGACTCTGCATTACTCCAAACACAGGAGAAAGTTTGTGTGACGGTGCAGATCTTTCTCATTGATGTAGACTCTGCAACACTCCAAACACAGGAGAAAGTTTGTATAACGGTGCAGCTGCTACATACAAAGTTGTTGTACCATGTTTGTACAATAGAACAAAATCACCAAACTTAATTGTAAATGTTGTTTTAATCTTCATGCAGATAGTTTAATCATGAACCTGTAACTACCTGATGAACCAGTTGACACTGCAAGCCCTTAATCAACCTGACATCAATTGTACCTCCTTGATGATAGAGCATCTAAAGAAAAACTAAGGTATGGTGTCATCTTCTTCTTTTTTTTAACCAAAACTTAAGTCCTCAAGCTGCTTGCAACTGTCCTGTTTGTTAATCCTAAACCTACCAGCAATCACTGTCAAAAAACACAGGAGAAAGTCTGCGTAGTGGCACATACTGTTTCTTATTGAAGTAGACTTCCGTAACTCCAAACATATGAGAAAGTCTGTTTGACGACACATTTTTATTGTTGCTGAAGACTCTGGGTCACTAGAAAGCGAACGAGAAAGTCTGTGTTAAGGTACAGATTTTGTTTTTATTGATGTAGACTTTGCAACACTACAAACACATGAGAAAGTCTGTCTGACGGCACAGTTTTTTCTTATCCATGTAGACTCTGCGTCACCCCAATTACATGAGAAAGTCTGTGTGACAGCACAGATTTTCTTATTGATGTAAACTCAGCATCTCTCCAAACATGAGAAAGTCTGTGTGACGACACGTTATTTTATTATTGCTTAAGACTCTGGGTCACTCAAAAGCGCACAAGAAAGTCTGTGTTAGGGCACAGATTTTGACTTATTGATGTAGACTTTGCAACACTCCAAACACATGAGAAAGTCTGTTTGACGGCACAATTTTTTCTTATTGATGTAGACTCTGCGTCACCCCAAATACATGAAAAAGTCTGTGTGATGGCACAGATTTGTCTTATTGATGTAAACTCTGCGTCACTCCAAACACAGGAGAAAGTCTATAGGGCGGCGCAGCTTCTACTTACAAAGTTGTTACCATGTTTGTACAATAGAGCAAAATCACCAAACTAAATTGTAAGAATTGTTTTAATCTTCATGCAGATAGTTTTAACCATGAACCTGTAACTACCTGATTAACCAGTGGAAACTGCAAGCCCTTAATCAACCTGACATCAATTGTACCTCCTTGAGTATAGAGCATCTAAAGAAAAGAACATGACTTACCAAGGTATGGTGTTGCCTTGTTTTGTTTTTTTAACCAAAACTTAAGTCCTCAAGCTGCCTGCAACTGTTCTGTTTGTTAATCCTAAACCTGCAAACAATCATTGTAAAAAAACACAGGTGGAGTCTGAGTAGTGGCACATACTGTTTCTTATTGAAGTAGACAGGCGTCACTCCAAACATATGAGAAAGTCTGTTTGACGACACATATTTCTATTGTTGCTGAAGACTCTGGGTCACTAGAAAGCGAACGAGAAAGTCTGTGTTAAGGCCATTTTTTGTCTTATTGATGTAGACTCTGTGTCACTCCAAACACATGAGAAAGTCTGTGTGATAGCGCAGATTTTTATTATAGATGTAGACTTGTCCCTCCAAACACAGGAAAAAGTCTGTGTGATAGCACAATTTGTTTTTATTGATGTAGACTCTGCATCACTCCAAACACAGAATAAAGTCTGTGTGATGGCGAAGATTTTTCTTCTTGATGTAGACTCTGCGTCACTCCAAACACAGGAGAAAGTTTGTATAACGGTGCAGCTGCTACATACAAAGTTGTTGTACCATGTTTGTACAATAGAACAAAATCACCAAACTAAATTGTAAGAATTGTTTTAATCTTCTTGCAGATAGTTTTAACCATGAACCTGTAACTACCTGATTAACCAGTGGAAACTGCAAGCCCTTAATCAACCTGACATCAATTGTACCTCCTTGAGTATAGAGCATCTAAAGAAAAGAACATGACTAACCAAGGTATGGTGTTGCCTTGTTTTCTTTTTTTAACCAAAACTTAAGTCCTCAAGCTGCCTGCAACTGTTCTGTTTGTTAATCCTAAACCTGCCAACAATCATTTTCAAAAAACACAGGAGAAAGTCTGAGTAGTGGCACATACTGTTTCTTATTGAAGTAGACTTAGGTAACTCCAAACATATGAGAAAGTCTGTTTGACGACACATATTTCTATTGTTGCTGAAGACTCTGGGTCACTAGAAAGCGAACGAGAAAGTCTGTGTTAAGGCCATTTTTTGTCTTATTAACTTGTTTTGTTTTATTTTGGCAGAAACCCAGGAAAACAAAGAAAGAAGAGGGACAAATGACTGCATCAAGCGAGGGAGTGAACCAGATATTCCTTACTGTGTAGCTGAACCTTTGTAAGTGTTTGAATAAATTTGAGTTCTTTGTCTGCTTTCATTTAGACTTGAACTTCTCTTTACTTTCAAGCATTATATGGAACTATTTGGGACTTGAATTAAGTAGTTAACTTACAGTCAACTACACTGTAGTAGTTGAACTTACAGAAGAGATGTACTTGTAGATTGCAAACCTGAAGAGTAGACAGGCCTGATGATTGGTTGTAGTTCGACCAAGCAACTGTAGTTTACTAGAGTTAGTAGTTGAACTTACAGACGAGATGTAGATTGTAGAGCAGAAGAGTAAGCAGGCCTTGATGATTGGTTGTAGTTAGGTGCAGCAACTGTAGTTTACTAGGATTTGTAGTAGAACTTATAGACGAGATGTACATTTGATGAAACAGGAGAAAAATGTGTATGATGGCAGAGAATTTTATCCTTGTTGTACACTCTGCGTCACTCCAAACACAACAGTAAATGTGTGAGGGAGCAGATTTTTGTTATTGATGAAGACTCTGTGTCACTACAAAACACAGGAGAAAAATCTGGCACAGATTTATCTTTTTGATGAAGACTCTGCATTACTCCAAACACAGGAGAAAGTTTGTGTGACGGTGCAGATCTTTCTCATTGATGTAGACTCTGCAACACTCCAAACACAGGAGAAAGTTTGTATAACGGTGCAGCTGCTACATACAAAGTTGTTGTACCATGTTTGTACAATAGAACAAAATCACCAAACTTAATTGTAAATGTTGTTTTAATCTTCATGCAGATAGTTTAATCATGAACCTGTAACTACCTGATGAACCAGTTGACACTGCAAGCCCTTAATCAACCTGACATCAATTGTACCTCCTTGATGATAGAGCATCTAAAGAAAAACTAAGGTATGGTGTCATCTTCTTCTTTTTTTTAACCAAAACTTAAGTCCTCAAGCTGCTTGCAACTGTCCTGTTTGTTAATCCTAAACCTACCAGCAATCACTGTCAAAAAACACAGGAGAAAGTCTGCGTAGTGGCACATACTGTTTCTTATTGAAGTAGACTTCCGTAACTCCAAACATATGAGAAAGTCTGTTTGACGACACATTTTTATTGTTGCTGAAGACTCTGGGTCACTAGAAAGCGAACGAGAAAGTCTGTGTTAAGGTACAGATTTTGTTTTTATTGATGTAGACTTTGCAACACTACAAACACATGAGAAAGTCTGTCTGACGGCACAGTTTTTTCTTATCCATGTAGACTCTGCGTCACCCCAATTACATGAGAAAGTCTGTGTGACAGCACAGATTTTCTTATTGATGTAAACTCAGCATCTCTCCAAACATGAGAAAGTCTGTGTGACGACACGTTATTTTATTATTGCTTAAGACTCTGGGTCACTCAAAAGCGCACAAGAAAGTCTGTGTTAGGGCACAGATTTTGACTTATTGATGTAGACTTTGCAACACTCCAAACACATGAGAAAGTCTGTTTGACGGCACAATTTTTTCTTATTGATGTAGACTCTGCGTCACCCCAAATACATGAAAAAGTCTGTGTGATGGCACAGATTTGTCTTATTGATGTAAACTCTGCGTCACTCCAAACACAGGAGAAAGTCTATAGGGCGGCGCAGCTTCTACTTACAAAGTTGTTACCATGTTTGTACAATAGAGCAAAATCACCAAACTAAATTGTAAGAATTGTTTTAATCTTCATGCAGATAGTTTTAACCATGAACCTGTAACTACCTGATTAACCAGTGGAAACTGCAAGCCCTTAATCAACCTGACATCAATTGTACCTCCTTGAGTATAGAGCATCTAAAGAAAAGAACATGACTTACCAAGGTATGGTGTTGCCTTGTTTTGTTTTTTTAACCAAAACTTAAGTCCTCAAGCTGCCTGCAACTGTTCTGTTTGTTAATCCTAAACCTGCAAACAATCATTGTAAAAAAACACAGGTGGAGTCTGAGTAGTGGCACATACTGTTTCTTATTGAAGTAGACAGGCGTCACTCCAAACATATGAGAAAGTCTGTTTGACGACACATATTTCTATTGTTGCTGAAGACTCTGGGTCACTAGAAAGCGAACGAGAAAGTCTGTGTTAAGGCCATTTTTTGTCTTATTGATGTAGACTCTGTGTCACTCCAAACACATGAGAAAGTCTGTGTGATAGCGCAGATTTTTATTATAGATGTAGACTTGTCCCTCCAAACACAGGAAAAAGTCTGTGTGATAGCACAATTTGTTTTTATTGATGTAGACTCTGCATCACTCCAAACACAGAATAAAGTCTGTGTGATGGCGAAGATTTTTCTTCTTGATGTAGACTCTGCGTCACTCCAAACACAGGAGAAAGTTTGTATAACGGTGCAGCTGCTACATACAAAGTTGTTGTACCATGTTTGTACAATAGAACAAAATCACCAAACTAAATTGTAAGAATTGTTTTAATCTTCTTGCAGATAGTTTTAACCATGAACCTGTAACTACCTGATTAACCAGTGGAAACTGCAAGCCCTTAATCAACCTGACATCAATTGTACCTCCTTGAGTATAGAGCATCTAAAGAAAAGAACATGACTAACCAAGGTATGGTGTTGCCTTGTTTTCTTTTTTTAACCAAAACTTAAGTCCTCAAGCTGCCTGCAACTGTTCTGTTTGTTAATCCTAAACCTGCCAACAATCATTTTCAAAAAACACAGGAGAAAGTCTGAGTAGTGGCACATACTGTTTCTTATTGAAGTAGACTTAGGTAACTCCAAACATATGAGAAAGTCTGTTTGACGACACATATTTCTATTGTTGCTGAAGACTCTGGGTCACTAGAAAGCGAACGAGAAAGTCTGTGTTAAGGCCATTTTTTGTCTTATTAACTTGTTTTGTTTTATTTTGGCAGAAACCCAGGAAAACAAAGAAAGAAGAGGGACAAATGACTGCATCAAGCGAGGGAGTGAACCAGATATTCCTTACTGTGTAGCTGAACCTTTGTAAGTGTTTGAATAAATTTGAGTTCTTTGTCTGCTTTCATTTAGACTTGAACTTCTCTTTACTTTCAAGCATTATATGGAACTATTTGGGACTTGAATTAAGTAGTTAACTTACAGTCAACTACACTGTAGTAGTTGAACTTACAGAAGAGATGTACTTGTAGATTGCAAACCTGAAGAGTAGACAGGCCTGATGATTGGTTGTAGTTCGACCAAGCAACTGTAGTTTACTAGAGTTAGTAGTTGAACTTACAGACGAGATGTAGATTGTAGAGCAGAAGAGTAAGCAGGCCTTGATGATTGGTTGTAGTTAGGTGCAGCAACTGTAGTTTACTAGGATTTGTAGTAGAACTTATAGACGAGATGTACATTTGATGAAACAGGAGAAAAATGTGTATGATGGCAGAGAATTTTATCCTTGTTGTACACTCTGCGTCACTCCAAACACAACAGTAAATGTGTGAGGGAGCAGATTTTTGTTATTGATGAAGACTCTGTGTCACTACAAAACACAGGAGAAAATCTGGCACAGATTTATCTTTTTGATGAAGACTCTGCATTACTCCAAACACAGGAGAAAGTTTGTGTGACGGTGCAGATCTTTCTCATTGATGTAGACTCTGCAACACTCCAAACACAGGAGAAAGTTTGTATAACGGTGCAGCTGCTACATACAAAGTTGTTGTACCATGTTTGTACAATAGAACAAAATCACCAAACTTAATTGTAAATGTTGTTTTAATCTTCATGCAGATAGTTTAATCATGAACCTGTAACTACCTGATGAACCAGTTGACACTGCAAGCCCTTAATCAACCTGACATCAATTGTACCTCCTTGATGATAGAGCATCTAAAGAAAAACTAAGGTATGGTGTCATCTTCTTCTTTTTTTTAACCAAAACTTAAGTCCTCAAGCTGCTTGCAACTGTCCTGTTTGTTAATCCTAAACCTACCAGCAATCACTGTCAAAAAACACAGGAGAAAGTCTGCGTAGTGGCACATACTGTTTCTTATTGAAGTAGACTTCCGTAACTCCAAACATATGAGAAAGTCTGTTTGACGACACATTTTTATTGTTGCTGAAGACTCTGGGTCACTAGAAAGCGAACGAGAAAGTCTGTGTTAAGGTACAGATTTTGTTTTTATTGATGTAGACTTTGCAACACTACAAACACATGAGAAAGTCTGTCTGACGGCACAGTTTTTTCTTATCCATGTAGACTCTGCGTCACCCCAATTACATGAGAAAGTCTGTGTGACAGCACAGATTTTCTTATTGATGTAAACTCAGCATCTCTCCAAACATGAGAAAGTCTGTGTGACGACACGTTATTTTATTATTGCTTAAGACTCTGGGTCACTCAAAAGCGCACAAGAAAGTCTGTGTTAGGGCACAGATTTTGACTTATTGATGTAGACTTTGCAACACTCCAAACACATGAGAAAGTCTGTTTGACGGCACAATTTTTTCTTATTGATGTAGACTCTGCGTCACCCCAAATACATGAAAAAGTCTGTGTGATGGCACAGATTTGTCTTATTGATGTAAACTCTGCGTCACTCCAAACACAGGAGAAAGTCTATAGGGCGGCGCAGCTTCTACTTACAAAGTTGTTACCATGTTTGTACAATAGAGCAAAATCACCAAACTAAATTGTAAGAATTGTTTTAATCTTCATGCAGATAGTTTTAACCATGAACCTGTAACTACCTGATTAACCAGTGGAAACTGCAAGCCCTTAATCAACCTGACATCAATTGTACCTCCTTGAGTATAGAGCATCTAAAGAAAAGAACATGACTTACCAAGGTATGGTGTTGCCTTGTTTTGTTTTTTTAACCAAAACTTAAGTCCTCAAGCTGCCTGCAACTGTTCTGTTTGTTAATCCTAAACCTGCAAACAATCATTGTAAAAAAAACACAGGTGGAGTCTGAGTAGTGGCACATACTGTTTCTTATTGAAGTAGACAGGCGTCACTCCAAACATATGAGAAAGTCTGTTTGACGACACATATTTCTATTGTTGCTGAAGACTCTGGGTCACTAGAAAGCGAACGAGAAAGTCTGTGTTAAGGCCATTTTTTGTCTTATTGATGTAGACTCTGTGTCACTCCAAACACATGAGAAAGTCTGTGTGATAGCGCAGATTTTTATTATAGATGTAGACTTGTCCCTCCAAACACAGGAAAAAGTCTGTGTGATAGCACAATTTGTTTTTATTGATGTAGACTCTGCATCACTCCAAACACAGAATAAAGTCTGTGTGATGGCGAAGATTTTTCTTCTTGATGTAGACTCTGCGTCACTCCAAACACAGGAGAAAGTTTGTATAACGGTGCAGCTGCTACATACAAAGTTGTTGTACCATGTTTGTACAATAGAACAAAATCACCAAACTAAATTGTAAGAATTGTTTTAATCTTCTTGCAGATAGTTTTAACCATGAATCTGTAACTACCTGATTAACCAGTGGAAACTGCAAGCCCTTAATCAACCTGACATCAATTGTACCTCCTTGAGTATAGAGCATCTAAAGAAAAGAACATGACTAACCAAGGTATGGTGTTGCCTTGTTTTCTTTTTTTAACCAAAACTTAAGTCCTCAAGCTGCCTGCAACTGTTCTGTTTGTTAATCCTAAACCTGCCAACAATCATTTTCAAAAAACACAGGAGAAAGTCTGAGTAGTGGCACATACTGTTTCTTATTGAAGTAGACTTAGGTAACTCCAAACATATGAGAAAGTCTGTTTGACGACACATATTTCTATTGTTGCTGAAGACTCTGGGTCACTAGAAAGCGAACGAGAAAGTCTGTGTTAAGGCCATTTTTTGTCTTATTAACTTGTTTTGTTTTATTTTGGCAGAAACCCAGGAAAACAAAGAAAGAAGAGGGACAAATGACTGCACCAAGCGAGGGAGTGAACCAGATATTCCTTACTGTGTAGCTGAACCTTTGTAAGTGTTTGAATAAATTTGAGTTCTTTGTCTGCTTTCATTTAGACTTGAACTTCTCTTTACTTTCAAGCATTATATGGAACTATTTGGGACTTGAATTAAGTAGTTAACTTACAGTCAACTACACTGTAGTAGTTGAACTTACAGAAGAGATGTACTTGTAGATTGCAAACCTGAAGAGTAGACAGGCCTGATGATTGGTTGTAGTTCGACCAAGCAACTGTAGTTTACTAGAGTTAGTAGTTGAACTTACAGACGAGATGTAGATTGTAGAGCAGAAGAGTAAGCAGGCCTTGATGATTGGTTGTAGTTAGGTGCAGCAACTGTAGTTTACTAGGATTTGTAGTAGAACTTATAGACGAGATGTACATTTGATGAAACAGGAGAAAAATGTGTATGATGGCAGAGAATTTTATCCTTGTTGTACACTCTGCGTCACTCCAAACACAACAGTAAATGTGTGAGGGAGCAGATTTTTGTTATTGATGAAGACTCTGTGTCACTACAAAACACAGGAAAAATCTGGCACAGATTTATCTTTTTGATGAAGACTCTGCATTACTCCAAACACAGGAGAAAGTTTGTGTGACGGTGCAGATCTTTCTCATTGATGTAGACTCTGCGTCACTCCAAACACAGGAGAAAGTTTGTATAACGGTGCAGCTGCTACATACAAAGTTGTTGTACCATGTTTGTACAATAGAACAAAATCACCAAACTTAATTGTAAATGTTGTTTTAATCTTCATGCAGATAGTTTAATCATGAACCTGTAACTACCTGATGAACCAGTTGACACTGCAAGCCCTTAATCAACCTGACATCAATTGTACCTCCTTGATGATACAGCATCTAAAGAAAAACTAAGGTATGGTGTCATCTTCTTCTTTTTTTTAACCAAAACTTAAGTCCTCAAGCTGCTTGCAACTGTCCTGTTTGTTAATCCTAAACCTACCAGCAATCACTGTCAAAAAACACAGGAGAAAGTCTGCGTATGTGGCACATACTGTTTCTTATTGAAGTAGACTTCCGTAACTCCAAACATATGAGAAAGTCTGTTTGACGACACATTTTTATTGTTGCTGAAGACTCTGGGTCACTAGAAAGCGAACGAGAAAGTCTGTGTTAAGGTACAGATTTTGTTTTTATTGATGTAGACTTTGCAACACTACAAACACATGAGAAAGTCTGTCTGACGGCACAGTTTTTTCTTATCCATGTAGACTCTGCGTCACCCCAATTACATGAGAAAGTCTGTGTGACAGCACAGATTTTCTTATTGATGTAAACTCAGCATCTCTCCAAACATGAGAAAGTCTGTGTGACGACACGTATTTTTATTATTGCTTAAGACTCTGGGTCACTCAAAAGCGCACAAGAAAGTCTGTGTTAGGGCACAGATTTTGACTTATTGATGTAGACTTTGCAACACTCCAAACACATGAGAAAGTCTGTTTGACGGCACAATTTTTTCTTATTGATGTAGACTCTGCGTCACCCCAAATACATGAAAAAGTCTGTGTGATGGCACAGATTTGTCTTATTGATGTAAACTCTGCGTCACTCCAAACACAGGAGAAAGTCTATAGGGCGGCGCAGCTTCTACTTACAAAGTTGTTACCATGTTTGTACAATAGAGCAAAATCACCAAACTAAATTGTAAGAATTGTTTTAATCTTCATGCAGATAGTTTTAACCATGAACCTGTAACTACCCTTAATCAACCTGACATCAATTGTACCTCCTTGAGTATAGAGCATCTAAAGAAAAGAACATGACTAACCAAGGTATGGTGTTGCCTTGTTTTCTTTTTTTAACCAAAACTTAAGTCCTCAAGCTGCCTGCAACTGTCTTGTTTGTTAATCCTAAACCTACCAGCAATCAGCGTCAAAAAACACAGGAGAAAGTCTGAGTAGTGGCACATACTGTTTCTTATTGAAGTAGACAGGCGTCACTCCAAACATATGAGAAAGTCTGTTTGACGACACATATTTTTATTGTTGACTCTGGGTCACAAGAAAGCGAACGAGAAAGACTGTGTTAAGGCCATTTTTTGTCTTATTGATGTAGACTTTGCATCACTCCAAACACATGAGAAAGTCTGTGTGATAGCGCAGATTTTTATTATAGATGTAGACTTGTCCCTCCAAACACAGGAAAAAGTCTGTGTGATAGCACAACATTTTTTTATTGATGTAGACTCTGCATCACTCCAAACACAGAATAAAGTCTGTGTAATGGCACAAGATTTTTTCCTTGATGTAGACTCTGCATCACTCCAAACGCAGGGGAAAGTCTGTGTGATGGCGCAGATTTTTCTGCTTGTTGTAGACTCTGCATCACTCCAATTACAGGAGAAAGTCTGTGTTTTTGGGCCAGATTTTTCTTCTTGATGTACTTGTTGACTCTGTGTCACTCCAAACACAGGAGAAAGTCTGTGTGATCGTGTAGATTTTTCTTCTTGATGTAGACTTGTCCCTCCAAACACAGGAAAAAGTCTGTGTGATAGCACAACATTTTTTTATTGATGTAGACTCTGCATCACTCCAATTACAGGAAAAAGTCTGTGTTATTGGGTCAGATTTTTCTTCTTGATGTACATGTTGACTCCGTGTCACTCCAAACACAGGAGAAAGTCTGTGTGGTAGCAGAGATTTTTCTTATTGATGTAAACTCTGGGTTGCTCTTAACACAGGAGAAAGTTTGTGTGACTTCGCAGATTTGTCATTTTGATGTTGACTGCGTAACTGCAAACACATGTGAACTTTCTGTGTGACTGTTCAGATCATTTCAAAAACTATTTTGCCTAATCTGTCGCAACCTATCCAAGTTGATGTCGTTCTCTTGAAATAATTTTTGCCATTTGATGAATTGACGACAGTTAGGACAGTGAATTTTATTTTGTTTGCAGATTATTCACTGGTTAAAGAGCAGCATCTATCATGAACAAGAGTTTCTTTCATCAGTAGATGTAGACTCTGCATCACTCAAAACGCAGGAGAAAGTCTGTGTGTTGGCGCAGATTTTTCTGCTTGATGTAGACTCTGCATCACTCCAAACACAGGAGAAAGTCTGTGTGATGGCGCAGATTTTTCCTCTTGATGTAGACTCTGCATCACTCCAAACGCAGGAGAAAGTCTGTGTTATGCTCCAAGATTTTCTTCTTGATGTAGACTTTGCGTCACTCCAAACACAGGAGAAAGTCTGTGTGATGGTGCAGATTTTTCTTCTTGATGTAGACTCTGCTTCACTCCAAATGCATGAAAAAGTCTGCGTGATGGTGCAGATTTTTCTGCTCGATGTAGACTCTGCATCACTCCAAACACAGGAGAAAGTCTGTGTGATGGCGCAGATTTTTCTTCTTGTTGTAGACTCTGTGTCACTCCAAACATAGGAGAAAGATTTTGTCTCAAAACCATTCCAAGCTGATGTAGAACTGTTCAGATCATTTCAAAAACTATTTTGTCTTATCTGTTGCAACAGTTCCAAGTTGATGTTGATCTTTTAAAATAATTTTTGCCATTTGATGACTTGACGACAGTGAAATTTATTTTGTTTGCAGATTATTCACTGGTTAAAGAGCAGCATCTATCATGAGTTTCTTTCATCAGTAGAGGCATCTATCAAAGTCAACTTAGATTGTCATGTTTGGGATGGCTATGCATCACTCCATCTTTGTCTGAGGTAAGATTAATGTCATGCCATCTCTGAGACCAGTATCAAAGTTCAATTTGCCTTGTTGTTTTAAAATATTGCTGCAGACTCTGTGTCACTTCGAACACAGGAAAAAAGTTGTGTGACAGTGCACTTTTTTCCATTTATGTAGACTCTGGCTCACTCAAAACACAGCAGAAAGTCTTACTTCTGTAGACTTTGTGTCACTCCAAGCACAGGAGGAAGTGTTTTGTGACGGCACATACTTTTTTCTTATTGATGGAGACTCTGGGTCACGCTAAACACGTCAGAAAGTTTGTGTGATAGCACAGATTTTGTTTATTGATGGAGACTCTGCGTTCCTTCCAAACACAGGAAAAAGTCTGTGTGGCTACACAGATTTTTCTTTTTGATGTAGACTCTGAGTTCTTTGCAAAACTAAGCATGCTGAAAGCTGATACTTCCAAAAATCTATGGTCATATAATCAAGGTGTCATAGATTTATCTTTGTTCGATTATAAAGGAGTTGTAAATTTGAGTCTAGGGGTCATTTTTGGGTTTAAAAAAAGCTTTGCTTGAAGCATTCTTTGGCAACAGTTTTTTAGTTTAAATGAAAAATTGAAGTAGAATTCGTTTGGTGGAAGCTTGACAGTTAACTATCCTTTCATCATTGTGGTTGATTTGAACTTATCTTGCAATGAACATATGACTAGCCAATGTACAATTACTTCCAAACAGCCTTTTTGTCAAATCATCATGTAATAGTTGGAGTTGTGTTTTGCTCTTCTAAGCTTAGGTTGTTGCACAAGAAGAGTTACCTAGCCCAGTGGGTACCTTGAAGGTAGTTAATTAGAAATTCTTAATCTTTTTGACTAGCAGAGTAACCGAGCCTTCGATTGGTTGAAGTTAAATGCAGCTACTGTAATTTACTAGGGTTAGCCTAGTAGTTGAACTTAAAGACAGAATGTAGATTGTAGACTCAGCAAGTGTGGTTAACTAGGGTTAGCAGTTGAACTTACGGACCAGATGTACATGTAGATTGCACAACAGCAGAGTAAGCAAGCATTGATGATTGGTTGTAGTTAAATGCAGCAACTGTAGTTCACTAGGGTTGGTAGTTGAACATACAGACGAGATGTACATGTAGGTTGTAAAGCAGAAGGGTAACTAAGCTTTGATGATTGGTTGTAGTTAGAAGTAGCAACTGTTGTTTACTAGGGTTAGTAGTTGAACATACTGATGACGAGATGTACATGTAGATTGTGAACCAGAAAGGTAAGCAGGCCTTGGTGATTGGTTGTAATTGAAACTTGTCAACTGAAATGATTGCAGTCAATAAGAATAAATGCTGTGCTGTTCCTTTAAAGTGACAATTTATTTAACACTTTAACACATCTAGTACATTTTAAAAATAAATTGCTGTTGTTATTCTACTTAAAATTGTAGCAATGCCATGTTCTTGAAAATTGTGCATGTTAACACGCTTTATTGCGTTAAGGGGTTAAATAAAACCATTATTAATAACTTAACGTCAATTTTATGATTGCTCTTTTACACAGACATCTGCTGTCAATTGTATCCATCCAAAAGAATTGGGCCTGCTGGTCAACCATCTTGGATTGTATCTACTAGCAGACATATCTCAAGGAAAACAGAACCTCTCAAGGATCCTCTCTAAATAATGTATGGAGGATTATGTGACAACTCCATGGAGCAAGACATTTACATCCAGAGTTGAAGATCTAGAAGGCAGATCTTTGTTATATCTTGTCCTGTGAGCCATTGATTGTTACTAAGAACACTTGAGTGTACTCATGGAGAACCAAGCAAGTAGATACACATGTAAAGGTCGAAGGCTACACTTCCAAATAA
The DNA here is from genome assembly GCA_032158295.1 of Pycnopodia helianthoides. NCBI lineage: Eukaryota > Metazoa > Echinodermata > Asteroidea > Forcipulatida > Asteriidae > Pycnopodia > Pycnopodia helianthoides. Next base: position 15,252,669 of record CM063248.1, read on the forward strand.
AGGTAAATGTAGTTATTAAGATGTACACATAGGCCCAGTAAAGTATGCAAATTGATAATTTAAAAGAAGTTTATCAGTTTTAAAAATTCGCACAATAAGTTCTGTCGATGGGCACTGGTAGGTTGGCCGATTTTGCAGTTTCAACAGGTATGGGGTAGGGAACATTCTTTCCCAAGGGGTCTTGCCAAGAAGTTGGTGAACACATTTTTTGACATTCTGGAGCATGTACAGCAGTACAGTGTTCAATAAACACACCAATGAAGCATTGAAGGGGTAAGACAGTTTGACGTTGCAGATTTTCTTGTTGATGTAGAGTCTGCGTCACTACAAACGCTTAAGAATGTGTATTAGGAGACATCTCTGTGTGAGAGCACATAACTTTCCAATGATGTAGAATCTGCGCCACTTGTACAGGAGAAAGTCTGTGTTACATCAAAGGTCTTTCTAATGTATGTATCCTCTGCAACACTCCACACGCAGGAGAAAATCTGTTTGGTCATTGATGTAGAGTCTTCGTCTTTCAAAGCACAGGATAAAGTCTGCTTTACGACACGATTTCCCTTAGTCATGTTGACTTTGTGTCACTCCAAACACAGAAGAACATCTGTGTGACGGCGCAGATTTGTTCTTTAAATTAAAGGAAAAAGTCTATGTGACGTTACAAAATTCGTTAGGTTATGTTTGTTTGCGTCACTCCAAACACTTCAGATAACTGCAAGTTTGCCTAATGTACCTGACACCAACAAAAGCATTTTTGGAATTTGTCATTGTGTGTTTGAACTTATGATGAACTGTAACTTTTTAGGAACATGTTGAGGTTGAACTAAAATATCAGAGAGGAGGGTATAACATGAACTGTTTCAAGAGTCTTTCTTACTTTGACTTGTTTTGTTTTCTTTTGGCAGAAACCCAGGAAAACAAAGAAAGAAGAGGGACAAATGACTGCATCAAGCGAGGGAGTAAACCAGATATTCCTTACTGTGTAGCTGAACCTTTGTAAGTGTTTGAATAAATTTGAGTTCTTTGTCTGCTTTCATTTAGACTTGAACTTCTCTTTACTTTCAAGCATTATATGGAACTATTTGGGACTTGAATTAAGTAGTTAACTTACAGTCAACTACACTTTAGTAGTTGAACTTACAGAAGAGATGTACTTGTAGATTGCAAACCTGAAGAGTAGACAGGCCTGATAATTGGTTGTAGTTCGACCAAGCAACTGTAGTTTACTAGAGTTAGTAGTTGAACTTACAGACGAGATGTAGATTGTAGAGCAGAAGAGTAAGCAGGCCTTGATGATTGGTTGTAGTTAGGTGCAGCAACTGTAGTTTACTAGGATTTGTAGTAGAACTTATTGACGAGATGTACATTTGATGAAACAGGAGAAAAATGTGTATGGAGGCAAAGAATTTTATCCTTGTTGTACACTCTGCGTCACTCCAAACACAACAGTAAATGTGTGAGGGAGCAGATTTTTGTTATTGATGAAGACTCTGTGTCACTACAAAACACAGGAGAAAATCTGGCACAGATTTATCTTTTGATGAAGACTGCATTACTCCAAACACAGGAGAAAGTTTGTGTGACGGTGCAGATCTTTCTCATTGATGTAGACTCTGCGTCACTCCAAACAACAAAGTTGTTGTACCATGTTTGTACAATAGAACAAAATCACCAAACTTAATTGTAAATGTTGTTTTAATCTTCATGCAGATAATTTAATCATGAACATGTAACTACCTAATGAACCAGTTGACACTGCAAGCACTTAATCAACTGACTTCAATTTTACCTCCTTGAGGATACAGCATCTAAAGAAAAACTAAGGTATGGTGTCATCTTCTTCTTTTTTTTAACCAAAACTTAAGTCCTCAAGCTGCTTGCAACTGTCCTGTTTGTTAATCCTAAACCTACCAGCAATCACCGTCAAAAAACACAGGAGAAAGTCTGAGTAGTGGCACATACTGTTTCTTATTGAAGAAGACTTGCGTAACTCCAAACATATGAGAAAGTCTGTTTGACGACACATTTTTATTGTTGCTAAAGACTCTGGGTCACTAGAAAGCGAACGAGAAAGTCTGTGTTAAGGCACAGATTTTGTTTTTATTGATGTAGACTTTGCAACACTCCAAACACATGAGAAAGTCTGTCTGACGGCACAGTTTTTTCGTATCCATGTAGACTCTGCGTCACCCCAATTACATGAGAAAGTCTGTGTGACAGCACAGATTTTTCCTATTGATGTAGACTCTGGGTCACTCAAAACAAAGAAGAAAGTCTGTGTGAACGCCCATAATTTCTTATTGATGTAAACTCAGCATCTCTCCAAACATATGAGAAAGTCTGTGTGACGACACGTATTTTTATTATTGCTTAAGACTGGGTCACTCAAAAGCGCACAAGAAAGTCTGTGTTAGGGCACAGATTTTGACTTATTGATGTAGACTTTGCAACACTCCAAACACATGAGAAAGTCTGTTTGACGGCACAATTTTTTCTAATGATGTAGACTCTGGGTCATTCCAAATACATGAGAAAGTTTGTGTGACGCACAAATTGTTTCGCGATGATGTAGACTCTGCATCACTCGAAACACAGAAGAAAGTCTGTGTAACCACACATAATTTCTTATTGAAGTAGACTTTGCAACACTCCAAACACATGAGAAAGTCTGTTTGATGGCACAATTTTTTCTTATTGATGTAGACTCTGCGTCACCCCAAATACATGAAAAAGTCTGTGTGATGGCACAGATTTGTCTTATTGATGTGAACTCTGCATCACTCGAAACACAGAAGAAAGTCTGTGTAACCACACATAATTTCTTATTGAAGTAGACTTTGCAACACTCCAAACACATGAGAAAGTCTGTTTGACGGCACAATTTTTTCTTATTGATGTAGACTCTGCGTCACCCCAAATACATGAAAAAGTCTGTGTGATGGCACAGATTTGTCTTATTGATGTAAACTCTGCGTCACTCCAAACACAGAAGAAAGTCTGTGTAACCACACATAATTTCTTATTGAAGTAGACTTTGCAACACTCCAAACACATGAGAAAGTCTGTTTGACGGCACAATTTTTTCTTATTGATGTAGACTCTGCGTCACCCCAAATACATGAAAAAGTCTGTGTGATGGCACAGATTTGTCTTATTGATGTGAACTCTGCATCACTCGAAACACAGAAGAAAGTCTGTGTAACCACACATAATTTCTTATTGAAGTAGACTTTGCAACACTCCAAACACATGAGAAAGTCTGTTTGACGGCACAATTTTTTCTTATTGATGTAGACTCTGCGTCACCCCAAATACATGAAAAAGTCTGTGTGATGGCACAGATTTGTCTTATTGATGTAAACTCTGCGTCACTCCAAACACAGGAGAAAGTCTGTAGTGCGGCGCAGCATCTACTTACAAAGTTGTTACCATGTTTGTACAATAGACCTTTCTATTGCAACGTCACAGCCCGAGTTTTTGCCAACCGAGGTTCGAAAAATATAGAAAGCCATAAATGCAAATAAAAAACAGATAGCCATAGTTTTCAGCAATGTTACACAAATATTTTAAATTATGTTGAATTTGTTGGAAACAAATCAACCAATCGCAAGAGCTATTTCAGCTCATGAATCTTTACAGAAAATGTCGAATTTGGTCACAATTTCTTTTAACACGATTGATTGTTTTGCTAACATTCGGCCGGCCATGCCAACCAGCGCGGTTTGTTTATCAACAATGGAAAGGTCTATAGAGCAAAATCACAAAACTAAATTGTAAGAATTGTTTTAATCTTCTTGCAGATAGTTTTAACCATGAACCTGTAACAACATGAGGATCCAGTGGACACTGCAAGCACCTAATCAACCTGACATCAATTGTACCTCCTTGATGATAGAGCATCTAAAGAAAAGAACATGGCTTACCAAGGTATGGTGTTGCCTTGTTTTGTTTTTTTAACCAAAACTTAAGTCCTCAAGCTGCTTGCAACTGTCCTGTTTGTTAATCCTAAACCTACCAACAATCACTGTCAAAAAACACAGGAGAAAGTCTGAGTAGTGGCACATACTGTTTCTTATTGAAGTAGACTTTGCGTCACTCCAAACACAGGAGAAAGTCTGTGTGATAGCACAGATTTTTATTATGAACGTAGACTTGTCCCTCCAAACACAGGAAAAAGTCTGTGTGATAGCGCAGATTTTTTTTATTGATGTAGACTCTGCATCACTCCAAACACAGAATAAAGTCTGTGTAATGGCGCAATATTTTTTCCTTGATGTAGACTCTGCATCACTCCAAACGCATTAGAAAGTCTGTGTTATTGGGCAAGATTTTTTCTCTTGATGTAGTCTCCGTGTCACTCCATACACAGGAGAAAGTCTGTGTGATAGCAGAGATTTTTCTTACTAATGTAGATCCTGCGTCACTCCAAACAAAGAAGAAAAACTGTGAGACTGCACAGATTTTTCTTATTGATGTAGACTCTGGGTTGCTCTTAACACAGGAGAAAGTTTGTGTGACTTCGCAGATTTGTCATTTTGATGTTGACTGCGTAACTGCAAACACATGTGAACTTTCTGTGTGACTGTTGAGATCATTTCAAAAACTATTTTGGGTGATCTGTCGCAACCTATCCAAGTTTCCGCGTTCTCTTGAAATAATTTTTGCCATTTGATGAATTGACGAAAGTTAGGACAGTGAATTTTATTTTGTTTGCAGATTATTCACTGGTCAAAGAGCAGCATCTATCATGAACAAGAGTTTCTTTCATCAGTAGAGACATCTATCAAAGTCAACTTAGATTGTCATGTTTGGGATGGCTTTGCATCACTCCCTCCTTGTCTAAGGTAAGATTCTTTCTTATTGATGTAGACTCTGGGTTGCTCTTAACACAGCAGAAAGTTTGTGTGACCGCGCAGATTTTTCTTCTTGATGTAGACTCTGCATCACTCCAAACGCAGGAGAAAGTCTGTGTGATGGTGCAGATTTTTCTTATTGATGTAGACTCTGCGTCACCCCAAATACATGAAAAAGTCTGTGTAATGGCGCAAGATTTTTTCCTTGATGTAGACTCTGCATCACTCCAAACGCAGGGGAAAGTCTGTGTGATGGCGCAGATTTTTCTGCTTGTTGTAGACTCTGCATCACTCCAATTACAGGAGAAAGTCTGTGTTATTGGGCCAGATTTTTCTTCTTGATGTACATGTTGACTCTGTGTCACTCAAAACACAGGAGAAGTCTGTGTGATGGCGAAGATTTTTCTTCTTGATGTAGACTCCGTGTCACTCCGAACACAGGAGAAAGTTTGTGTGATAGCAGAGATTTTTCTTATTGATGTAGAATCTGGGTTGCTCTTAACACAGGAGAAAGTTTGTGTGACTTCGCAGATTTGTCATTTTGATGTTGACTGCGTAACTGCAAACACATGTGAACTTTCTGTGTGACTGTTCAGATCATTTCAAAAACTATTTTGCGTAATCTGTCGCAACCTTTCCAAGTTTATGGTCCTTCTCTTGAAATAATTTTTACCGTTTGATGAATTGACGACAGTTAGGACAGTGAATTTTATTTTGTTTGCAGATTATTCACTGGTTAAAGAGCAGCATCTATCATGAACAAGAGTTTCTTTCATCAGTAGAGGCATCTATCAAAGTCAACTTAGATTGTCATGTTTGGGATGGCTGTGCATCACTCCCTCCTTGTCTAAGGTAAGATTCTTTCTTATTGATGTAGACTCTGGGTTGCTCTTAACACAGCAGAAAGTTTGTGTGACCGCGCAGATTTTTCTTCTTGATGTAGACTCTGCATCACTTCAAACACAGGAAAAAGTCTGTGTGATAGCACAGAATTTTTTTATTGATGTAGACTCTGCATCACTCCAAACATCTGTGTAATGGTGCAAGATTTTTTCTTTGATGTAGACTCTGCATCACTCCAAACGCAGGGGAAAGTCTGTTATTGGGCAAGATTTTTCTTCTTGATGTACATGTTGACTCTTTGTCACTCCAAACACAGGAGAAAGTCTGTGTGATGGCGAAGATTTTTCTTCTTGGTGTACATGTTGACTCTTTGTCACTCCAAACACAGGAAAAAGTCTGTGTGATAGCAGAGATTTTTCTTACTGATGTAGATACTGCATCACTCCAAACAGAAGAAAAACTGTTAGACTGCACAGATTTGTCTTATTGATGTAGACTCTGGGTTGCTCTTAACACAGGAGAAAGTTTGTGTGACTTCGCAGATTTGTCATTTTGATGTTGACTGCGTAACAGCAAACACATGTGAACTTTCTGTGTGACTGTTCAGATCATTTCAAAAACTATTTTGCGTAATCTGTCGCAACCTTTCCAAGTTTATGGTCCTTCTCTTGAAATAATTTTTACCGTTTGATGAATTGACGACAGTTAGGACAGTGAATTTTATTTTGTTTGCAGATTATTCACTGGTTAAAGAGCAGCATCTATCATGAACAAGAGTTTCTTTCATCAGTAGAGGCATCTATCAAAGTCAACTTAGATTGTCATGTTTGGGATGGCTTTGCATCACTCCCTCCTTGTCTAAGGTAAGATTCTTTCTTATTGATGTAGACTCTGGGTTGCTCTTAACACAGCAGAAAGTTTGTGTGACCGCGCAGATTTTTCTTCTTGATGTAGACTCTGCATCACTTCAAACACAGGAGAAAGTCTGTGTGATGGCGCAGATTTTTCTTATAGATGTTGACTTGTCCCTCTAAACACAGGAAAAAGTCTGTGTGATAGCACATAATTTTTTTATTAATGTAGACTCTGCATCACTCCAAACACAGAATAAAGTCTGTGTAATGGCGCAAGATTTTTTCCTTGATGTAGACTCTGCATCACTCCAAACACAGCAGGAAGTTTGTGTGACCGCGCAGATTTTTCTTCTTGTTGTAGACTGCATCACTCCAAACACAGAATAAAGTCTGTGTTATGCCCCAAGATTTTCTTCTTGATGTAGACTTTGCTTCACTCCAAATGCATGAGAAAGTCTGCGTGATGGTGCATATTTTTCTGCTCGATGTAGACTCTGCATCACCCCAAACACAGCAGAAAGTCTGTGTGATGGCGCAGATTTTTCTTCTTGTTGTAGACTCTGTGTCACTCCAAACATGGGAGAAAGATTTTGTCTCAAAACCATTCCAAGTTGATGTAGAACTGTTCAGATCATTTCAAAAACTATTTTGTCTTATCTGTTGCAACAGTTCCAAGTTGATGTTGATCTTTTAAAATAATTTTTGCCATTTGATGACTTGACGACAGTGAAATTTATTTTGTTTGCAGATTATTCACTGGTTAAAGAGCAGCATCTATTATGAACAAGAGTTTCTTTCATCAGTAGAGGCATCTATCAAAGTCAACTTAGATTGTCATGTTTGGGATGGCTATGCATCACTCCATCTTTGTCTGAGGTAAGATTAATGTCATGCCATCTCTGAGACCAGTATCAAAGTTCAATTTGTCCTGTTGTTTTAAACTATTGCTGCAGACTCTGTGTCACTTTGAACACAGGAGAAAAGTTGTGTGACAGTGCACTTTTTTTCATTTATGTAGACTCTGGCTCACTCAAAACACAGCAGAAAGTCTTACTTCTGTAGACTTTGTGTCACTCCAAGCACAGGAGGAAGTGTTTTGTGACGGCACATACTTTTTTCTTATTGATGGAGACTCTGGGTCACGCTAAACACGTCAGAAAGTTTGTGTGATAGCACAGATTTTGTTTATTGATGTAGACTCTGCGTTCCTTCCAAACACAGACAAAAGTCTGTGTGGCTACACAGATTTTTCTTTTTGATGTAGACTCTGAGTTCTTTGCAAAACTAAGCATGCTGAAAGCTGATACTTCCGAAAATCTATGGTCATATAATCAAGGTGTCATAGATTTATCTTTTTTCGATTATAAAGGAGTTGTAAATTTGAGTCTAGGGGTCATTTTTGGGTTTAAAAAAGGCTTTACTTGAAGCGTTCTTTGGCAACAGTTTTTTAGTTTAAATGAAAAATTGAAGTAGAATTCGTTTTGTGGAAGCTTGACAGTTAACTATCCTTTCATCATTGTGGTTGATTTGAACTTATCTTGCAATGAACATATGACTAGCCAATGTACAATTACTTCCAAACAGCCTTTTTGTCAAATCATCATGTAATAGTTGGAGTTGTGTTTTGCTCTTCTAAGCTTAGGTTGTTGCACAAGAAGAGTTACCTAGCCCAGTGGGTACCTTGAAGGTAGTTAATTAGAAATTTTTAATCTTTTTGACTAGCAGAGTAACTGAGCCTACGATTGGTTGAAGTTAAATGCAGCTACTGTAATTTACTAGGGTTAGCCTAGTAGTTGAACTTAAAGACAGAATGTAGATTGTAGACGCAGCAAGTGTGGTTAACTAGGGTTAGCAGTTGAACTTACGGATGTACATGTAGATTGCACAACAGAAGAGTAAGCAAGCCTTGATGATTGGTTGTAGTTAAATGCAGCAACTGTAGTTCACTAGGGTTGGTAGTTGAACATACAGACGAGATGTACATGTAGATTGTAAAGCAGAAGGGTAACTAAGCTTTGATGATTGGTTGTAGTTAGAAGTAGCAACTGTTGTTTACTAGGGTTAGTAGTTGAACATACTGATGACGAGATGTACATGTAGATTGCGAACCAGAAAGGTAAGCAGGCCTTGGTGATTGGTTGTAATTGAAACTTGTCAACTGAAATGATTGCAGTCAATAAGAATAAATGCTGTGCTGTTCCTTTAAAGTGACAATTTATTTAACACTTTAACACATCTAGTACATTTTAAAAATAAATTGCTGTTGTTATTCTACTTAAAATTGTAGCAATGCCATGTTCTTGAAAATTGTGCATGTTAACACGCTTTACTGCGTTAAGGGGTTAAATAAAACCATTATTAACAACTTAACATCAATTTTATGATTGCTCTTTTACACAGACATCTGCTGTCAATTGTATCCATCCAAAAGAATTGGGCCTGCTGGTCAACCATCTTGGATTGTATCTACTAGCAGACATATCTCAAGGAAAACAGAACCTCTCAAGGATCCTCTCTAAATAATGTATGGAGGATTATGTGACAACTCCATGGAGCAAGACATTTACATCCAGAGTTGAAGATCTAGAAGGCAGATCTTTGTTATATCTTGTCCTGTGAGCCATTGATTGTTACTAAGAACACTTGAGTGTACTCATGGAGAACCAAGCAAGTAGATACACATGTAAAGGATGCAAGGCTACACTTCCAAATAAAGGTAAATGTAGTTATTAAGATGTACACATAGGCCCAGTAAAGTATGCAAATTGATAATTTAAAAGAAGTTAATCAGTTTAAAAATTCGCACAATAAGTTCTGTCGATGGGCACTGGTAGGTTGGCCGATTTTGCAGTTTCAACAGGTAAGGGGTAGGGAACATTCTTTCCCAAGGGGTCTTGCCAAGAAGTTGGTGAACACATTTTTGACATTCTGGAGCATGTACAGCAGTACAGTGTTCAATAAACACACCAATGAAGCATTGAAGGAGTAAGACAGTTTGACGTTGCAGATTTTCTTGTTGATGTAGAGTCTGCGTCACTACAAACGCTTAAGAATGTGTATTAGGAGACATCTCTGTGTGAGAGCACATAACTTTCCAATGATGTAGAATCTGCGGCACTTGTACAGGAGAAAGTCTGTGTTACATCAAAGGTCTTTCTAATGTATGTATCCTTTGCAACACTCCACACGCAGGAGAAAATCTGTTTGGTCATTGATGTAGAGTCTTCGTCTTTCAAAGCACTGGATAAAGTCTGCTTTACGACACGATTTCCCTTAGTCATGTTGACTTTGTGTCACTCCAAACACAGAAGAACATCTGTGTGACAACGCAGATTTGTTCTTTAAATTAAAGGAAAAAGTCTATGTGACGTTACAGAATTTGTTAGGTTATGTTTGTTTGCGTCACTCCAAACACTTCAGATAACTGCAAGTTTGCCTAATGTACCTGACACCAACAAAAGCAGTTGTTGGAATTTGTCATTGTGTGTTTGAACTTATGATGAACTGTAACTTTTTAGGAACATGTTGAGGTTGAACTAGAATATCAGAGAGGAGGGTATGACATGAACTGTTTCAAGAGTCTTTCTTACTTTGACTTGTTTTGTTTTATTTTGGCAGAAACCCAGGAAAACAAAGAAAGAAGAGGGACAAATGACTGCATCAAGCGAGGGAGTGAACCAGATATTCCTTACTGTGTAGCTGAACCTTTGTAAGTGTTTGAATAAATTTGAGTTCTTTGTCTGCTTTCATTTAGACTTGAACTTCTCTTTACTTTCAAGCATTATATGGAACTATTTGGGACTTGAATTAAGTAGTTAACTTACAGTCAACTACACTGTAGTAGTTGAACTTACAGAAGAGATGTACTTGTAGATTGCAAACCTGAAGAGTAGACAGGCCTGATGATTGGTTGTAGTTCGACCAAGCAACTGTAGTTTACTAGAGTTAGTAGTTGAACTTACAGACGAGATGTAGATTGTAGAGCAGAAGAGTAAGCAGGCCTTGATGATTGGTTGTAGTTAGGTGCAGCAACTGTAGTTTACTAGGATTTGTAGTAGAACTTATAGACGAGATGTACATTTGATGAAACAGGAGAAAAAATGTGTATGATGGCAGAGAATTTTATCCTTGTTGTACACTCTGCGTCACTCCAAACACAACAGTAAATGTGTGTGAGGGAGCAGATTTTTGTTATTGATGAAGACTCTGTGTCACTACAAAACACAGGAGAAAATCTGGCACAGATTTATCTTTTTGATGAAGACTCTGCATTACTCCAAACACAGGAGAAAGTTTGTGTGACGGTGCAGATCTTTCTCATTGATGTAGACTCTGCGTCACTCCAAACACAGGAGAAAGTTTGTATAACGGTGCAGCTGCTACATACAAAGTTGTTGTACCATGTTTGTACAATAGAACAAAATCACCAAACTTAATTGTAAATGTTGTTTTAATCTTCATGCAGATAGTTTAATCATGAACCTGTAACTACCTGATGAACCAGTTGACACTGCAAGCCCTTAATCAACCTGACATCAATTGTACCTCCTTGATGATAGAGCATCTAAAGAAAAACTAAGGTATGGTGTCATCTTCTTCTTTTTTTTAACCAAAACTTAAGTCCTCAAGCTGCTTGCAACTGTCCTGTTTGTTAATCCTAAACCTACCAGCATTTTGGCAAAAACACCAGGAAAAAAGGAGAGGGGACAAATGACTGCTTCAAGAGGAGGAATTCCGATATTCCTACTTGAGTAGTCCTTGTGTGTTAGACAAATTTTTTTTGTTTTTTTTGCTGAACTCTGTCACTTAAGCAATAGGAACAGGAGAAAGTCATGTGTTATAAGTAACTACACTGTTAGTTTGAATTAAATGTAGATACTTTGAACATTGCAAACAAATAACAGCTGAAGTCTGTTGTCGACAGCAACAGTTTTTACTATTCATAGTTGAACTTAAGCGTCAAAATTAACAGAAGAAAGAGCCTTTGATGTTGGTGAGACAGCAACAGAGTTTACTTATTGATGTAAACTTAGCAATCTCTAAACAGGAGAAAAATGTCTGTGTGGCGAAGAATTTTATCTATTGTTGTACCTCTGGGTCACTCAAAAGCCAACAGTAAATCTGTGTAGGGAAAGCAGATTTTGTTATTGATGAGACTTGATCACTCCAAACACATGAGAAAAGTCTGGCCACAGATTTTTCTTATTGATGTAGACTCTGCTACCCAAATACAGGAAAAAGTTTGTGTGACGGGCAGATTTTCTATTGATGTAAACTCTGCGTCACTCCAAACACAGGAGAAAGTTCTATAACGGTGCAGCTGCTACTTTACAAAGTTGTTGTACCATGTTTGTACAATAGACAAAATCACCAAACTAAATTGTAAATTTGTTTTAATCTTCATGCAGATAGTTTAATCATGAACCTGTAACTACCTGATTAACCAGTGACACTGCAAGCCCTTAATCAACCTGACATCAATTGTACCTCCTTGATGATAGAGCATCTAAAAGAAAATACTAAGGTATGGTGTATCTTCTTTTTTTTTTTAACCAAAACTTAAGTCCTCAAGCTGCCTGAACTGTTCTGTTTGTTAATCCTAAACCTACCAGCAATCACTGTCAAAAAACACAGGAGAAAGTCTGAGTAGTGGCACATACTGTTTCTTATTGAAGTAGACTTCGTAACTCCAAACATATGAGAAAGTCTGTTTGACGACACATTTTTATTGTTGCTGAAGACTCTGGGTCACTAGAAAGCGAACGAGAAAGTCTGTGTTAAGGTACAGATTTTGTTTTTATTGATGTAGACTTTGCAACATTCCAAACACATAAGAAAGTCTGTCTGACGGCACAGTTTTTTCTTATCCATGTAGACTCTGCGTCACCCCAAATACATGAGAAAGTCTGTGTGACAGCCACAGATTTTTCTTATTGGGAATTGATGTAAACTCAGCATCTCTCCAAACATGAGAAAGTCTGTGTGACGACACGTTATTTTATTATTGCTTAAGGACTCTGGGTCACTCAAAAGCGCACAAGAAAGTCTGTGTTAGGGCACAGATTTTGACTTATTGATGTAGACTTTGCAACACTCCAAACACATGAGAAAGTCTGTTTGACGGCACAATTTTTTCTTATGATGTAGACTCTGGTCATCCAAATACATGAAAAGTCTGTGTGATGGCACAGAATTTGTTTTTGGATGAGTAACTCTGCTCACTCAAACACAGAAGAAAGTCTTGGTGACCAGCTATTTCAAGTTGAATGTAGACTATAGCAAATCCAAATACATGAGAAAGTCTGTTTGACGGCACAATTTTTTCTTATTGATGTAGACTCTGCGTCACCCCAAATACATAAAAAAAGTCTGTGTGATGGCACAGATTTGTCTTATTGATGTAAACTCTGCGTCACTCCAAACACAGGAGAAAGTCTATAGGGCGGCGCAGCTTCTACTTACAAAGTTGTTACCATGTTTGTACAATAGAGCAAAATACCAAACTAAATTGTAAGAATTGTTTTAATCTTCATGCAGATAGTTTTAACCATGAACCTGTAACTACGTTAACCGTTAAATCAACAACACCTGACATCAATTGTACCTCCTTGAGTATAGAGCATCTAAAGAAAAGAACATGACTTTACCAAGGTATGGTGTTGCCTTGTTTTGTTTTTTTAACCAAAACTTAAGTCCTCAAGCTGCCTGAACTGTTCTGTTTGTTAATCCTAAACCTACCAGCAATCACTGTCAAAAAACACAGGAGAAAGTCTGAGTAGTGGCACATACTGTTTCTTATTGAAGATAGACAGCGTAACTCCAAACATATGAGAAAGTCTGTTTGAACGACACATTTTTTATTGTTGCTGACTCTGGGTCACTAGAAAGCGAACGAGAAAGACTGTGTTAAGGCCATTTTTTTTATTGTGGTCCTTATTGAAGTGTTACGACTTTTTCTATCACTGCTCCCAAACACATGAGAAAGTCTGTGTGACAGCCAGATTTTTATTATTATTATAAAAAAAAGTTTGTAAAGATGTAATCGCTCCTCCAAACACAGGAAAAGTCTGTGTGAGACAACGTATTTTATTATGTAGACTCTGGCATCAAACGCACAAAACAACAGAATATAAGACTTTGAAAATGGCGCAAATTTTTTCTTATGATGTAGACTCTGGATCACTTCCAAACATGGGAAAGTCTGTGTGATGGCGCAATTTTTCGCATGTTGTAGACTCTGCATCACTCGAAACAGAAGAAAGTCTGTAGTTTTTGGGGCACCATGAAGTTGTTAATTTTTTCTTATTGATGTTGACTCTGGTCACCCAAAACATGAAAAAGTCTGTGTGATGGCAGATTTGTCTTTTTGATGTAACTCTGTCACTCCAAACACAAGGAAAAAGTCTGTGTGATAGCACAACATTTTTTTTATTGATGTAGACTCTGCATCACTCCAATTACAGGAGAAAGTCTGTGTTATGGGTCAGTTTTTTTTTTATTACCAAATTAAGTCTTCTGCTGATGTCATGTTGTACTCCGGTCACTCCAAAACACAGGAGAAAGTCAGTCACTTCTTTGAGTGTGCCTCAACAATGAGAAGTCTGTTTACTTTTTATTGTGATCTGTCAAAAAACGAACTTGTGTGGATTTGCTCTTATTGATGTATTGATCTCGAACTCGAGAAAGTTGTGTAACATTTTTATTATGACTGTGAACTGCCAAACACATGGAAAGTTCTGTGTGCACATTTTTCGATGAGACTCTGCATACTCCAAACAAAAAGTCTGTGTTGCCAAGATTGTCTATGAACTCTGCTCACTCCAAATCGCAGGAAGTTCCTGTGAGGCGCAGATTTTTGCCTTTTGTAGAATTGACGACATTAGGAGACAGCTGATTTTTGCCAGATTTTGTTTGAGATTTGCCTGGTCATAAAAAAGAGCATGCATTTTCTATGCATGTAACAAGAAAAGTTTTGATTCACATAGATTAGACTCTGCATCACTCAAATACAGGAGAAAGTCTGTGTTTGGGTCAGATTTTTCTCTTGATTGTAGACTCTGCATCACTCCAAACACAGGAAAAGTCTGTGTGTATGGCGAGATTTTTCCTCTTGATGTAAGACTCTGGCATCACCTCTAAACTGTCAGGACTTTGAGAAGTCTGATGTTACTGCTACCAAGATGTGCTTCTTGATGTTAACAAAACTATTGCTAATCTGTCGAACATCCAAACTCTCAAAACACAGGGAGAAGTTAGAGTGATTTTATTGTGTTTGCGTATCATGGTAAGGCAGATCTTTGAACATTTCTTCTTGATGTAGACTCTGCTCACTCCAAATGCAGAAAAAGTCTGTGTGTTGCGCAGATTTTTCTGCTGATGTAGACTCTGCATCACTCCAAACACAGGAAAGTTGGTATGGCCAAATTTTTCTTGATGTAGACCTGCTCACTCAACGTTGAAATTGGCGCAGATTTTTTTCTTGATGTAGACTCTGTGTCACTCCAAACAAGGAGAAGTGTGTGATGGAGATTTTTTATGTAGACTCTGCTCATCCAAAAGAAAAATTCTGCTGATGTACAGATTTTTCTGTGATGTAGACTCTGCATTTCAACACAGGAAAAGTCTGGTGATCGAGATTTTTTCTGTGTGATCTGGTACTGCAAAACAGTGCTTTCCAAGGTTGACTGTTAGATCTTTTAAAAACTATTTTGTATTGTGCACATTCAGTGATTGATCTTGAAATAACATTGATGTTGACGACAGAATTTTTGTTTGCAGATTATTCACTGGTTAAAGAGCAGCATCTATCATGAGTTTCTTTCATCAGTAGAGGCATCTATCAAAGTCAACTTAGATTGTCATGTTTGGGATGGCTATGCATCACTCCATCTTTGTCTGAGGTAAGATTAATGTCATGCCATCTCTGAGACCAGTATCAAAGTTCAATTTGCCTTGTTGTTTTAAAATATTGCTGCAGACTCTGTGTCACTTCGAACACAGGAAAAAAGTTGTGTGACAGTGCACTTTTTTCCATTTATGTAGACTCTGGCTCACTCAAAAACACAGCAGAAAGTTTACTTCTGTAGACTTTGTGTCACTCCAAGCACAGGAGGAAAGTGTTTTGTGACGGCACATACTTTTTCTTATTGATGGAGACTCTGGTCACGCTAAACACGTCAGAAAGTTTGTGTGATAGCACAGATTTTTTTTTGATGGAGACTCTGCGTTCCTTCCAAACACAGGAAAAAGTCTGTGTGATAGCAGAGATTTTTCTTACTGATGTAGATCCTGCGTCACTCCAAACAAGAAGAAAAACTGTGAGACTGCACAGATTTTTCTTATTGATGTAGACTCTGGGTTGCTCTTAACACAGGAGAAAATTTGTGTGACTTCGCAGATTTGTCATTTTGATATTGACAGCGTAACTGCAAAAACATGTGAACTTTCTGTGTGACTGTTCAGATCATTTCAAAAAACTATTTTGCCTAATCTGTCAAACCTATCCAAGTTTATGTCGTTCTCTTGAAATAATTTTTCCATTTGATGAATTGACGACAGTTAGGACAGTGAATTTTATTTTGTTTGCAGATTATTCACTGGTTAAAGAGCAGAATCTATCATGAACAAGAGTTTTTTCTTTCATCAGATGATTTAGATTCTGCATCACACTTTCCAAAACGTCAAGAGAAAGTCTGTGTGTGCGCAGATTTTTTTTACTCTGCTCTTCGATTGTAGAATCTGAGACTTGATCACTCCAAAAACAGGAGAAAGTCTGTGTGATGGTGCAGATTTTTTGCTTGATGTAGACTCTGCTCACTCCAAACTCAGGAGAAAGTATGTGTGATGGCGCAATTTTTTTCTCTTTGATTGTAGACTCTGCATCACTCCAAACACAGGAGAAAGTCTGTGTGATGCGCAAATTTTTCTTCTTGATGTAGACTCTGCTTCACTCCAAACGCATGGAGAAAGTCTGCGTGTGATGGTGCAGATTTTTTCTGCTCGATGTAGACTCTGCATCACTCCAAACACAGAGAAAGTGTGTGTGATCGCGCAGATTTTTCTTCTTGATTGTAGACTCTGTGGTCCTTCCAAACAATGGGAAGAAAGACTTTTGTCTCAAAAACCATTCCTAAGCTGATGTAGAACTGTTTAGATCATTTCAAAAACTATCTTGTCTTATCTGTTGCAAAAGTTTCCAAGTTGATGTTGATCTTTTAAAATCATTTTTGCCATTTGATGACTTGACGACAGTGAATTTTATTTTGTTTGCAGATTTGTTACTGGTTAAAGAGCAGCATCTATCATGAACAACAGTTTCTTTCATCAGTAGAGGCATCTATCAAAGTCAACTTAGATTGTCATGTTTGGGATGGCTATGCATCACTCCCTCCTTGTCTAAGGTAAGATTCTTTCTTATTGATGTAGACTCTGGGTTGCTCTTAACACAGCAGAAAGTTTGTGTGACGCGCAGATTTTTCTTCTTGATGTAGACTCTGCATCACTTCAAACGCAGGAGGAAGTCTGTTTGATGGCGCACTCATTTTATTCGTTCATAGATGTAGATAGACTTGTCCCTCCAAACACAGCAGAAAGTCTGTGTGATGCACAGAATTTTTTTCTATGATGTAGACTCTGCATTACTCCAAACACAGAAAAGTCTGTGTGATGGCGCAAGATTTTTTACTTGATGTAGATCTGCATCACTCCAAATGCAGGAGAAAGTCTGTGTGATTGCGCAGATTTTTCTGTTGATGTAGACTCTGCATTCACTCCAAACACAGGATGAAAGTCTGTGTGATGGCGACAGATTTTTTTCTGATAGTAGACTCTGCATCACTCAAACACAAGAGAAAGTCTGTGATGAATGCGCAGATTTTCTTTGATGTAGACTTGCTAAAGAAGTTGTGTGACACAATTTTCTTCTGATTACTCGATCACCAAACACAGGAGAAAGTCTGTGTGATGGCGCAGTTTTTCTATTTTACTTGTCCTCTAAACCAGGAAATTGTGTATGCCATATTTTTTTTTATGTAGACTCTGCATCACTCCAAACACAGGAGAAAAGTATGTGTTATGCCCAAGATTTTCTTCTTGATGTAGACTCTGCGTCACTCCAAACACAGGAGGAAAGTCTGTGTGATCGTGCAGATTTTTCTTCTTGATGTAGACTCTGCTTCACTCCAAACTGCAGGAGAAAGTCTGCGTGATGGTGCAGAATTTTTCTGCTCGATGTAGACTCTGCATCACTCCAAACACAGGAGAAAGTCTGTGTGATCGCACAGATTTTTCTTCTTGTTGTAGACTCTGTGTCACTCCAAACATAGGAGAAAGATTTTGCCTCAAAACCATTCCAAGCTGATGTAGAACTGTTCAGATCATTTCAAAAACTATTTTGTCTTATCTGTTGCAAGTTGATGTTGATCTTTTAAAATCATTTTTGCCATTTGATGACTTGACGACAGTGAATTTTATTTTGTTTGCAGATTTGTTACTTGGTTAAAGAGCATCTTTCAAAGTCAACTAATAGATTGTCATGTTTGGGATGGCTATGCATCACTCCATCTTTGTCTGAGGTAAGATTAATGTCATGCCATCTCTGAGACAAGTATCAAAGTTCAATTTGCCCTGTTGTTTTAAACTATTGCTGCAGACTCTGTGTGGCTTCGAACACAGGAGAAAAGTTGTGTGACAGTGCACTTTTTTTCATTTATGTAGACTCTGGCTCCCTCAAAAACACAGCAGAAAGTCTTACTTCTGTAGACTTTGTGTCACTCCAAGTACAGGAGGAAGTTTTTGTGACGGCACATACTTTTTTCTTATTGATGGAGACTCTGGGTCACGCTAAACACGTCGGAAAGTTTGTGTGATAGCACAGATTTTGTTTATTGATGTAGACTTTGCGTCCTCCAAACACAGGAAAAGGTCTGTGTGGCTACACAGATTTTTCT
The DNA here is from genome assembly GCA_032158295.1 of Pycnopodia helianthoides. Taxonomy (NCBI): domain Eukaryota; kingdom Metazoa; phylum Echinodermata; class Asteroidea; order Forcipulatida; family Asteriidae; genus Pycnopodia; species Pycnopodia helianthoides. The sequence continues at coordinate 15,271,167 of CM063248.1, forward strand.
TTTTTGATGTAGACTCTGAGTTCTTTGCAAAACTAAGCATGCTGAAAGCTGATACTTCCAAAAATCTATTGTCATATAATTATGCTGCCATAGATTTATCTTTGCTCGATTATAAAGGAATTATAAATTTGAGACTAGGGGTCATTTGGGGGTTGAAAAAAAAATTGCTTGAAGCAACCTTTGGCAACAGTTTTTTATTTTAAATGAAAAATTGAAGTAGAATTCGTTTTGTGGAAGTTTGACAGTGAACTTCTTTTAACTATTGTGGTTGATTTAAACATGTCTTGCAATGAACTCAATACTAGCCAATGTACAAGTACTTCCAAACAGCCTTTTTGTCAAATCATCATGTAATAGTTGGAGTTGTGTTTTGCTCTTCTAAGCTTAGGTCGTTGCACAAGAAGAGTTACCTAGCCCAGGGGTAGCTTGAAGGTAGTTAATTAGAAATTCTTAATCTTTTTGAACTTCCTGTTGACATGTATGTTGCTGACTAACATAGTAACCAAGCCTTCGATTGGTTGAAGTTAGACGCAGCTACTGTAACTCAGTAGTTGAACTTAAAGACAGAATGTAGATTGTAGACCAGCAGAGTAACCAAGTCTTCGATGGTTGTGGTTAGGGTGCAGCAACTGTAGTTTAGTACTTTAAACTTATAGAGAAGATGTTCGTGTAGATAGCAGACCAGCAGAGTAACCAAGCCTTGATGGTTGGTTTTAGTTAGGTGCATCAGAGTACCAAGCCTTGATGATAGGTGTTAGTTAGACGCAGCAAGTGTGGTTAACTGGGGTTAGCAGTTGAACTTACGGACCAGATGTACATGTAGATTGTACAGCAGTAGAGTAAGCAAGCCTTGATGATTGGTTGTAGTTAGAATGCAGCAACTGTAGTTTACTAGGGTTAGTAGTTGAACTTACAGACCAGATGTACATGTAGATTGTAAAGCAGAAGGGTAACCAAGCTTTGATGATTGGTTGTAGTTAGAAGTAGCAACTGTTGTTTACTAGGGTTAGTAGTTGAACATGCTGATGACGAGATGTACATGTAGATTGCGGACCAGAAAGGTAAGTAGGCCTTGGTGATTGGTTGTAATTGAAACTTGTCAATTGAAATGATTGCAGTCAATAACAATAAATGCTGTGCTGTTCCTTTAAAATGACAATTTATTTAACACCTTAACACAAAGTAAATTTTAAAAATAAATTGCTGTTGTTATTCTACTTAAAATTGTAGCAATGCCATGCTCTTGAAAATTGTGCATGGTTAACACGCTTTACTGCGTTAAGGGGTTAAATAAAACCATTATTAATAACTTAACGTCAATTTTATGATTGCTCTTTTACACAGACATCTGCTGTCAATTGTATCCATCCAAAAGAATTGGGCCTGCTGGTCAACCATCTTGGATTGTATCTACTAGCAGACATATCTCAAGGAAAACAGAACCTCTCAAGGATCCTCTCTAAATAATGTATGGAGGATTATGTGACAACTCCATGGAGCAAGACATTTACATCCAGAGTTGAAGATCTAGAAGGCAGATCTTTGTTATATCTTGTCCTGTGAGCCATTGATTGTTACTAAGAACACTTGAGTGTACTCATGGAGAACCAAGCAAGTAGATACACATGTAAAGGATGCAAGGCTACACTTCCAAATAAAGGTAAATGTAGTTATTCAGATGTACACATAGGCCCAGTAAAGTATGCAAATTGATAATTTAAAAGAAGTTAATCAGTTTTTAAAATTCGCACAATAAGTTCTGTCGATGGGCACTGGTAGGTTGGCTGATTTTGCAGTTTCAACAGGTAAGGGGTGGGGAACATTCTTTCCCAAGGGGCCTTGCCAAGAAGTTGGTGAACACATTTTTGACATTCTGGAGCATGTACAGCAGTACAGTGTTCAATAAACACACCAATGAAGCATTGAAGGGGTAAGACAGTTTGACGTTGCAGATTTTCTTGTTGATGTAGAGTCTGCGTCACTACAAACGCTTAAGAATGTGTATTAGGAGACATCTCTGTGTGAGAGCACATAACTTTCCAATGATGTAGAATCTGCGCCACTTGTACAGGAGAAAGTCTGTGTTACATCAAAGGTCTTTCTAATGTATGTATCCTCTGCAACACTCCACACGCAGGAGAAAATCTGTTTGGTCATTGATGTAGAGTCTTCGTCTTTCAAAGCACAGGATAAAGTCTGCTTTACGACACGATTTCCCTTAGTCATGTTGACTTTGTGTCACTCCAAACACAGAAGAACATCTGTGTGACGGCGCAGATTTGTTCTTTAAATTAAAGGAAAAAGTCTATGTGACGTTACAAAATTCGTTAGGTTATGTTTGTTTGCGTCACTCCAAACACTTCAGATAACTGCAAGTTTGCCTAATGTACCTGACACCAACAAAAGCATTTTTGGAATTTGTCATTGTGTGTTTGAACTTATGATGAACTGTAACTTTTTAGGAACATGTTGAGGTTGAACTAAAATATCAGAGAGGAGGGTATAACATGAACTGTTTCAAGAGTCTTTCTTACTTTGACTTGTTTTGTTTTCTTTTGGCAGAAACCCAGGAAAACAAAGAAAGAAGAGGGACAAATGACTGCATCAAGCGAGGGAGTAAACCAGATATTCCTTACTGTGTAGCTGAACCTTTGTAAGTGTTTGAATAAATTTGAGTTCTTTGTCTGCTTTCATTTAGACTTGAACTTCTCTTTACTTTCAAGCATTATATGGAACTATTTGGGACTTGAATTAAGTAGTTAACTTACAGTCAACTACACTTTAGTAGTTGAACTTACAGAAGAGATGTACTTGTAGATTGCAAACCTGAAGAGTAGACAGGCCTGATAATTGGTTGTAGTTCGACCAAGCAACTGTAGTTTACTAGAGTTAGTAGTTGAACTTACAGACGAGATGTAGATTGTAGAGCAGAAGAGTAAGCAGGCCTTGATGATTGGTTGTAGTTAGGTGCAGCAACTGTAGTTTACTAGGATTTGTAGTAGAACTTATTGACGAGATGTACATTTGATGAAACAGGAGAAAAATGTGTATGGAGGCAAAGAATTTTATCCTTGTTGTACACTCTGCGTCACTCCAAACACAACAGTAAATGTGTGAGGGAGCAGATTTTTGTTATTGATGAAGACTCTGTGTCACTACAAAACACAGGAGAAAATCTGGCACAGATTTATCTTTTTGATGAAGACTGCATTACTCCAAACACAGGAGAAAGTTTGTGTGACGGTGCAGATCTTTCTCATTGATGTAGACTCTGCGTCACTCCAAACAACAAAGTTGTTGTACCATGTTTGTACAATAGAACAAAATCACCAAACTTAATTGTAAATGTTGTTTTAATCTTCATGCAGATAATTTAATCATGAACATGTAACTACCTAATGAACCAGTTGACACTGCAAGCACTTAATCAACTGACTTCAATTTTACCTCCTTGAGGATACAGCATCTAAAGAAAAACTAAGGTATGGTGTCATCTTCTTCTTTTTTTTAACCAAAACTTAAGTCCTCAAGCTGCTTGCAACTTTCCTGTTTGTTAATCCTAAACCTACCAGCAATCACTGTCAAAAAACACAGGAGAAAGTCTGAGTAGTGGCACATACTGTTTCTTATTGAAGTAGACTTGCGTAACTCCAAACATATGAGAAAGTCTGTTTGACGACACATATTTCTATTGTTGCTGAAGACTCTGGGTCACTAGAAAGCGAACAAGAAAGTCTGTGTTAAGGCACAGATTTTGTTTTTATTGATGTAGACTTTGCAACACTCCAAACACATGAGAAAGTCTGTCTGACGGCACAGTTTTTTCGTATCCATGTAGACTCTGCGTCACCCCAATTACATGAGAAAGTCTGTGTGACAGCACAGATTTTTTCTATTGATGTAGACTCTGGGTCACTCAAAACAAAGAAGAAAGTCTGTGTGAACGCCCATAATTTCTTATTGATGTAAACTCAGCATCTCTCCAAACATATGAGAAAGTCTGTGTGACGACACGTATTTTTATTATTGCTTAAGACTGGGTCACTCAAAAGCGCACAAGAAAGTCTGTGTTAGGGCACAGATTTTGACTTATTGATGTAGACTTTGCAACACTCCAAACACATGAGAAAGTCTGTTTGACGGCACAATTTTTTCTAATGATGTAGACTCTGGGTCATTCCAAATACATGAGAAAGTTTGTGTGACGCACAAATTGTTTCGCGATGATGTAGACTCTGCATCACTCGAAACACAGAAGAAAGTCTGTGTAACCACACATAATTTCTTATTGAAGTAGACTTTGCAACACTCCAAACACATGAGAAAGTCTGTTTGACGGCACAATTTTTTCTTATTGATGTAGACTCTGCGTCACCCCAAATACATGAAAAAGTCTGTGTGATGGCACAGATTTGTCTTATTGATGTGAACTCTGCATCACTCGAAACACAGAAGAAAGTCTGTGTAACCACACATAATTTCTTATTGAAGTAGACTTTGCAACACTCCAAACACATGAGAAAGTCTGTTTGACGGCACAATTTTTTCTTATTGATGTAGACTCTATGTCACCCCAAATACATGAAAAAGTCTGTGTGATGGCACAGATTTGTCTTATTGATGTAAACTCTGCGTCACTCGAAACACAGAAGAAAGTCTGTGTAACCACACATAATTTCTGATTGAAGTAGACTTTGCAACACTCCAAACACATGAGAAAGTCTGTTTGACGGCACAATTTTTTCTTATTGATGTAGACTCTGCGTCACCCCAAATACATGAAAAAGTCTGTGTGATGGCACAGATTTGTCTTATTGATGTGAACTCTGCATCACTCGAAACACAGAAGAAAGTCTGTGTAACCACACATAATTTCTTATTGAAGTAGACTTTGCAACACTCCAAACACATGAGAAAGTCTGTTTGACGGCACAATTTTTTCTTATTGATGTAGACTCTGCGTCACCCCAAATACATGAAAAAGTCTGTGTGATGGCACAGATTTGTCTTATTGATGTAAACTCTGCGTCACTCCAAACACAGGAGAAAGTCTGTAGTGCGGCGCAGCATCTACTTACGAAGTTGTTACCATGTTTGTACAATAGACCTTTCTATTGCAACGTCACAGCCCGAGTTTTTGCCAACCGAGGTTCGAAAAATATAGAAAGCCATAAATGCAAATAAAAAACAGATAGCCATAGTTTTCAGCAATGTTACACAAATATTTTAAATTATGTTGAATTTGTTGGAAACAAATCAACCAATCGCAAGAGCTATTTCAGCTCATGAATCTTTACAGAAAATGTCGAATTTGGTCACAATTTCTTTTAACACGATTGATTGTTTTGCTAACATTCGGCCGGCCATGCCAACCAGCGCGGTTTGTTTATCAACAATGGAAAGGTCTATAGAGCAAAATCACCAAACTAAATTGTAAGAATTGTTTTAATCTTCTTGCAGATAGTTTTAACCATGAACCTGTAACAACATGAGGATCCAGTGGACACTGCAAGCACCTAATCAACCTGACATCAATTGTACCTCCTTGATGATAGAGCATCTAAAGAAAAGAACATGACTTACCAAGGTATGGTGTTGCCTTGTTTTGTTTTTTTAACCAAAACTTAAGTCCTCAAGCTGCTTGCAACTGTCCTGTTTGTTAATCCTAAACCTACCAACAATCACTGTCAAAAAACACAGGAGAAAGTCTGAGTAGTGGCACATACTGTTTCTTATTGAAGTAGACTTTGCGTCACTCCAAACACAGGAGAAAGTCTGTGTGATAGCACAGATTTTTATTATGAACGTAGACTTGTTCCTCCAAACACAGGAAAAAGTCTGTGTGATAGCGCAGATTTTTTTTATTGATGTAGACTCTGCATCACTCCAAACACAGAATAAAGTCTGTGTAATGCGCAATATTTTTTCCTTGATGTAGACTCTGCATCACTCCAAACGCATTAGAAAGTCTGTGTTATTGGGCAAGATTTTTTCTCTTGATGTAGTCTCCGTGTCACTCCATACACAGGAGAAAGTCTGTGTGATAGCAGAGATTTTTCTTACTAATGTAGATCCTGCGTCACTCCAAACAAAGAAGAAAAACTGTGAGACTGCACAGATTTTTCTTATTGATGTAGACTCTGGGTTGCTCTTAACACAGGAGAAAGTTTGTGTGACTTCGCAGATTTGTCATTTTGATGTTGACTGCGTAACTGCAAACACATGTGAACTTTCTGTGTGACTGTTGAGATCATTTCAAAAACTATTTTGGGTGATCTGTCGCAACCTATCCAAGTTTCCGCGTTCTCTTGAAATAATTTTTGCCATTTGATGAATTGACGAAAGTTAGGACAGTGAATTTTATTTTGTTTGCAGATTATTCACTGGTCAAAGAGCAGCATCTATCATGAACAAGAGTTTCTTTCATCAGTAGAGACATCTATCAAAGTCAACTTAGATTGTCATGTTTGGGATGGCTTTGCATCACTCCCTCCTTGTCTAAGGTAAGATTCTTTCTTATTGATGTAGACTCTGACAGCAGAAAGTTTGTGTGACCGCGCAGATTTTTCTTCTTGATGTAGACTCTGCATCACTCCAAACGCAGGAGAAAGTCTGTGTGATGGTGCAGATTTTTCTGCTCGATGTAGACTCTGCATCACTCCAAACACAGGAGAAAAACTGGGATCGCGCAAATTTTTCTTCTTGTTGTAGACTCTGTGTCACTCCAAACATGGGAGAAAGATTTTGTCTCAAAACCAGTCCAAGCTGATATAGAACTGTTCAGATCATTTCAAAAACTATTTTGTCTTATCTGTTGCAATAGTTCCAAGTTGATGTTGATCTTTTAAAATCATTTTTGCCATTTGATGACTTGACGACAGTGAATTTTATTTTGTTTGCAGATTTGTTACTTGTTAAAGAGCAGCATCTATCATGAACAATACTTTCTTTCACCAGTAGATGCATCTTTCAAAGTCAACTAATAGATTGTCATGTTTGGGATTGCTATGCATCACTCCACCTTTGTCTGAGGTAAGATTAATGTCATGCCATCTCTGAGACAAGTATCAAAGTTCAATTTGCCCTGTTGTTTTAAACTATTGCTGCAGACTCTGTGTCACTTCGAACACAGGAGAAAAGTTGTGTGACTGCACTTTTTTTCATTTATGTAGACTCTGGCTCACTCAAAACACAGCAGAAAGTCTTACTTCTGTAGACTTTGTGTCACTCCAAGCACAGGAGGAAGTTTTTGTGACGGCACATACTTTTTTCTTATTGATGGAGACTCTGGGTCACGCTAAACATGTCGGAAAGTTTGTGTGATAGCACAGATTTTGTTTATTGATGTAGACTCTGCGTTCCTTCCAAACACAGGAAAAGGTCTGTGTGGCTACACAGATTTTTCTTTTTGATGTAGACTCTGAGTTCTTTGCAAAACTAAGCATGCTGAAAGCTGATACTTCCAAAAATCTATGGTCATATAATCAAGGTGTCATAGATTTATCTTTGCTCGATTATAAAGGAGTTGTAAATTTGAGTCTAGGGGTCATTTTGGGGTTAAAAAAAAGCTTTGCTTGAAGCAACCTTTGGCAACAGTTTTTTAGTTTAAATGAAAAATTGAAGTAGAATTCGTTTTGTGGAAGCTTGACAGTTAAGTATCCTTTCATCATTGTGGTTGATTTGAACTTATCTTGCAATGAACATATGACTAGCCAATGTACAATTACTTCCAAACAGCCTTTTTGTCAAATCATCATGTAATAGTTGGAGTTGTGTTTTGCTCTTCTAAGCTTAGGTTGTTGCACAAGAAGAGTTACCTAGCCCAGCAGAAGAGTAAGCCTGCCTTGATGATTGGTTGTAATTGAAACTTGTCAATTGAAATGATTGCAGTCATTAAGAATAAATGCTGTGCTGTTCCTTTAAAGTGACAATTTTTTTAACACCTTAACACATCTAGTACATTTAAAAAATAAATTGCTGTTGTTATTCTACTTAAAATTGTAGCAATGCCATGTTCTTGAAAATTGTGCATGTTAACATGCTTTACTGCGTTAAGGGGTTAAATAAAACCATTATTAATAACTTAACGTCAATTTTATATTGCTCTTTTACACAGACATCTGCTGTCAATTGTATCCATCCAAAAGAATTGGGCCTGCTGGTCAACCATCTTGGATGTATCTACTAGCAGACATATCTCAAGGAAAACAGAACCTCTCAAGGATCCTCTCTAAATAATGTATGGAGGATTATGTGACAACTCCATGGAGCAAGACAATTACATCCAGAGTTGAAGATGTAGGAGGCAGATCTTTGTTATATCTTGTCCTGTGAGCCATTGATTGTTACTAAGAACACTTGAATGACCTCATGGAGAGCCAAGCAAGTAGATACACATGTAAAGGATGCAAGGCTACACTTCCAAATAAAGGTAAATGTAGTTATTTAGATGTACACATAGGCCCAGTAAAGTATGCAAATTGATGATTTAAAAGAAGTTTATCAGTTTTAAAAATTCGCACAATAAGTTCTGTCGATGGGCACTGGTAGGTTGGCCGATTTTGCAGTTACAACAGGTAAGGGGTAGGGAACATTCTTTCCCAAGGGGCCTTCCAAGAAGTTGGTGAACACATTTTTGACATTCTGGAGCATGTACAGCAGTACAGTGTTCAATAAACACACCAATGAAGCATTGAAGGAGTAAGACAGTTTGACGTTGCAGATTTTCTTGTTGATGTAGAGTCTGCGTCACTCCAAATACAGGAGAAAATATGTGTGATGGCACAGATTTTTACTTATTGATGTAGACTTTGCGTCACTCCAAACACAGGAGAAAGTCTGTGTGATAGCGCAGATTTTTATTATAGATGTAGACTTGTCTCTCCAAACACAGGAAAAAGTCTGTGTGATGGCACAGAATTTTGTTATTGATGTAGACTCTGCATCACTCCAAACATACAATAAAGTCTGTGTAATGGCGCAAGATTTTTTCCTTGATGTAGACTCTGCATCACTCCAAAGCAGGAGAAAGTCTGTGTGATGGCGCAGATTTTTCTGCTTGATGTAGACTCTGCATCACTCCAAACACAGGAGAAAGTCTGTGTTATGTTGCAGATTTTTCTTATTGATGTAGACTCGGCATCACTTCAAACACAGGGGAAAGTTCTTGGTGATGGCGAAGATTTTTCTTCTTGATGTAGACTCCGTGCACTCCAAACACAGGAGAAAGTCTGTGTGATAGCAGAGATTTCTTACTGATGTAGATCCTGCGTCACTCCAAACAAAGAAGAAAACTGTGAGACTGCACAGATTTTTCTTATTGATGTAGACTCTGGGTTGCTCTTAACACAGGAGAAAAGTTTGTGTGACTTCGCAGATTTGTCATTTTGATATTGACAGCGTTAACTGCAAAAACATGTGAACTTTCTGTGTGACTGTTGAGATCATTTCAAAAACTATTTTGCGTAATCTGTCGCAACCTATCCAAGTTTATGTCGTTCTCTTGAAATAATAATTGCCATTTGATGAATTGACGACAGTTAGGCAGTTGAATTTTATTTTGTTTGCAGATTATTCATGGTTAAAAAGCAGCATCTATCATGAAAAAGAGTTTTTTTTCATCAGTAGAGGCTTCTCTAGAGGCTTCCAACAAAAGCATTTTTGGAATTTGTAATTGTGTGTTTGAACTTATGATGAACTGTAACTTTTTTGGAACATGTTCTTGAGGTTGAACTAGAATATCAGAGAGGAGGGTAAATTCATGAACTGGGTATAACATTGACAGCACTCCCAACACGTAAAAAAACACAAGAGAAAGTCTGAGTAGTGGCACATACTGTTTCTTATTGATGTGGACTTGCATCACTCCAAACATATGAGAAAGTCTGTTTGACGACATGTATTTTTTATTATTGCTGAAGACTCTAGGTCACTCAAAAGCTCACTAGAAAGTCTGTGACTCTAAGACACAGATTTTGTCTTATTGATGTAGACTTTGCAACACTCCAAACACATGAGAAAGTCTGTGTGACGGTGCAGATTTTTCTTCTTGATGTAGACTCTGTGTCACCCCAATTACAGGTGAAAGTCTGTGACAGCACAGATTTTTCTTATTGATGTAGGCTTTTGTGCTACTCCAAACACAGAGGGAAGTTTCTATGACTGCGCAATTTTTACTTTGTGATGTAGATCTTTCATCAACCAGAACGCATGACAATGCAGGCATAATTCTATGACGACATGTTTATTTTTGTAGACTCTGGGTCACTCCAAACACAGGAGAAATTTTGTGTTATGGCACCGATTTTTTCTAATTGATATAAACTCTTTGTCACTGGTGAAAGTTTGTGTGATGGTGCAGATTTTTCTTATTGATGTAGACTCTGCGTCACTCCCAACACAGGAGAAAGTCTGTATGATGTTTCAAATATGTTCTTTTTGATGATAGTTAGAAAGAAAAAAAACTTCCTTATCGTAGAGTTTTATTTTATTCTGTAGATGAGACTACTTCAAGCAAACTGAAACTGCTTCAAGACACCTCCTTCAATCATGAGGAAAGAGAAAACTAAGCAGCTTGATGAGAACATAACCAAATCATTGGTCCACTTGGAGTTTGTCATCTCTACAACGACAGTATCTGAGATTCATCTTGTACATAAGCAAGGTTGGTCAAGATTGATTATTCAAACATCCCTTGTAGTTACTGGACTTGTTTGGCAAAATCATTTGCATCATGTGGATTTGGTGCTGCTACATTGAAACATGGAAAAAACTTGGGTGTTCATTGCATTGATTGTAAGCATCTGATATTTATTGGTGAGGTTGGTTTTCATTTTGTAAGGCACCTTTGCCCAGTCTGCTTTGTAAGAGACTAAAGTAGCAATCCAAAATTGTTGTGATTTTCAGACATTGCTTTAGAGAGTACATTGTCTGTTTTTAAATGTCTCAATTTTAATTTTCATTTATAGCTTGAGAGTGATACTGGTTTCATCAAGAGAACATCAGTTATAAGAGCCCAAGACTGATCCACCTCAACTGTCACCTGCTAATCTACTCAAGATATGCACAAGTCAGCTAATCTACTCAAGATATTCACAAGCTGGACATGGCAGTGTTTGATCAAGACTGAAGTGAAATGCTATCAACGAGAATGATCAGCTTTTATCACCTACAAACAATCGTAACGAACTGTAATCTTTCTTTGGAAAGATTTAATCATGGGTTGATTTAATACTGAAAAGTGCATTTTTCAGTCAACATTTTTGTATTTATTATGGTTGCTTAATAGTTATTGATCGAATGATTAGCTTTGCATTCTAAGTTTGGTTGTGCTATTATCAAATGCTTTGTAATGTACATTGTTAAAATGTTTAACTTTGAAATATTCTCAGTTTCTATCTCTTCTTTTGCTATCTTGAACCTTCAACTATGTTCTCTTCTTCCTTGCTAAAAACCCAACCTTGTACGTGAAGTGTAATGTTTGGCCAGTTTTGATTCTTCAGTTGCAACCGTTTTACTTCAAGTTTACTTTGGTTCAATTTTATTTGTAGCCATTCATCTTTGAGAGTGATATCAACATACTTCAACGCAGCTAAAAATCTCAACATCTAAAGAGCTCTGCTTACACTATGGCTGATTGGCTTCAACTTTAAACAGTGTCTGTTTCAAGCAACCTTTCGACATAAATGGTTTGATGTTCTCATGCAACCTGATTGTTATGTTTTCAGTCGACTTGGTAATGTTCTTCAATGCAGCATTCTGTGTTTGGAGTGACACAGAGTCTACAGTAATAACAACAATCTGCGCCGTCACACAGGCTTTCTCCTGTGTTTGGAGTGACACAGAGCCTACATTAATAAGAAAAATCTGTGCCATCATACAGACTTTCTCTTTTTAAAAACCACAAAATATATGTAGTGTGCAAGGTTCACAGCATGAAAAGAAAACAAGTAGTAAGTTTCACGCTTTTGATGATTAGAATTCCTTCAGGAAAGAATTGAGTACTTGTGACAGTTAGGACAAAAAAAGAAAAGTGTGCTGGGTAAATATTGTAATGTGACAGCTTGTTTGGCAGTTAATAGATTTCAATTGTCCAGAATGTGTGATAACTTTATGGCATAGCTGCAGTGGGGAATATGCAAAGTGAAATTTCTGCAGATGCAGTTCAATTATAAGAAATGGCTGGAAGAGGTTTGTTGTATTGCAAAATGAAAGAATAGTTCAGTTCAGTCAATCTATGACAATGAATAAATGAAAGGGAGGATGGGGGGGGTGGGGTTTCGGTAAATGGGTTTCTTTAAATGGGTTTCTTTAAATGGGTTTCCTAAAGTAACGATATATAATAACAACAATAATAATAATAATGAAGGGGGGATGGGGGGTAGGGGGGAGGATAGGGGGTGGGAAATAGGGGGTCACCGGGGATTCTTTCATTTTAATAAGCAAACAAGAAATCTCTTCTATATATTAGGAATAAGACTGACCACGTTATTGACATGAAAGCATATTGATCATTGAAGCTGTGGTATTTGGTTGTTGTATAATCTGGATTGTGGAATTTTCTTAACAAGCCCAAGCGTGCACAAATAATTTTCTAATGATTCAATGAAATGATATTCTTCAATGCAAAATATGTTACCGCGTGAATTTGTCGCAGTTCTTCTTTAACAGTTTGATTTTTTTCTTGGGACTAAGTCGCATTCTACTTCAATATTGCAGATATTTTTATGGGACTTAGTCGATCTTCTTCAACTCATTGATATTTTCCTGCGACTTTGTCAACGTTCTTCTTCAACCCTCTGATGTTTTCTTCGGACTAAGTCATATTCTTATTCAATGCCGTAGATGTTTTCCTGCGACTTTGTCATGGCTCTTCTTCAAACCTCTGACGTTTTCTTTGGACTAAGTCATATTTTCCTTCAATGCAGTAGATGTTTTTTTCTGCGACTTTGTCATGGCTCTTCTCCAGACCTCTGATGTTTTCTTGGGACTAAGTCGTACTCTCTTTCAATATATGATTTCCTGCGACTTTGTCATGGTTCTTCTCCAACCCTCTGATGTTTTCTTGGGACTAAGTCGTATTCTCCTTCAATGCAGTAGATGTTTTCCTGAGACTTTGCATCGTTCTTCTTCAACCCTCTGATGTTTTCTTGGGACTAAGTCGTACTCTACTTCAATATTGCAGATATTTTTATGGGACTTAGTCGATCTTCTTCAACTCATTAATATTTTCCTGCAACTTTGTCGTCGTTCTTCTTTAACCCATTGATGTTTTGTTGGGACTAAGTCGTATTCTCCTTAATTGCAGTAGATGTTTTCCTGCGACTTTGTCATGGTTCTTCTCCAACCCTCTGATGTTTTCTTGGGACTAAGTCGTACTCTCCTTCAATGCAGTAGATGTTTTCCTGCGACTTTGACATCGTTCTTCTCCAACCCTCTGATGTTTTCTTGGGACTAAGTCGTATTCTCCTTCAATGCAGTAGATGTTTTCCTGAGACTTTGCATCGTTTTTCTTCAACCCTCTGATGTATTCTTGGGACTAAGTCGTACTCTACTTCAATATTGCAGATATTTTTATGGGACTTAGTCGATCTTCTTCAACTCATTAATATTTTCCTGCAACTTTGTCGTCGTTCTTCTTCAACCCATTGATGTTTTCTTGGGACTAAGTCGTATTCTCCTTCAATGCAGTAGATGTTTTCCTGCGACTTTGTCATGGTTCTTCTCCAACCCTCTGATGTTTTCTTGGGACTAAGTCGTACTCTCCTTCAATGCAGTAGATGTTTTCCTGCGACTTTGACATGGTTCTTCTTCAACCCTGTGATGTTTTCTTGGGACTAAGTCGTACTCTCCTTCAATGCAGTAGATGTTTTCCTGCGACTTTGACATCGTTCTTCTCCAACCCTCTGATGTTTTCTTGGGACTAAGTCGTATTCTCCTTCAATGCAGTAGATGTTTTCCTGCGACTTTGTCATGGTTCTTCAACCCTCTGATGTTTTCTTGGGACTAAGTCGTACTCTCCTTCATTGCAGTAGATGTTTTCCTGCGACTTTGTCATCGTTCTCCTTCAACCCTGTGATGTTTTCTTGGGACTTAGTCGTATTCTCCTTCAATGCAGAAGAAGTTTTCCTGCGACTTTGACATCGTTCTTCTTCAACCCTCTGATGTTTTCTATGGACTAAGTGGTACTCTCTTTCAATGCAGTAGATGTTTTCCTGCGACTTTGTCATGGTTCTTCTTCAACCCTCTGATGTTTTCTTGGGACTAAGTCGTATTCTCCTTCAATGCAGTAGGTGTTGACATCATTCATCTTTAATATTGCAGATATTTTCATAAGTCTCAGTCAATCTTCTTCAAACCATTGATGTTTTCATGCGACTTTGTCATTCTCCTTCAAGCCTGATGTTTGTTCGGGACTTAAGTTGTTTGGGACTTAAGTTGTACTCTCATTCAATGCAGAAGATCTTCTAGACAATTTTGTGTCAATGTTCTTCAGCCCTTTGATGTTTTCATGAGCCTTTGTCGACATTCTTCTTCAACTCGCTGAATTTTTAATGGGACTAAGTTGCAGTCTCCTTTAAAGCAGTAGATGTTTACATGCGACCTTGTCACCGTTCTTCTAGCCTTTTGATTGATGCTTGCTTGGGACTAAGTTGTTCTCTCCTTCAATGTAGCTGATGATCTCACACAATTTTGCCGTCATTCATTCTTCAACCTTTGTTTTCTTGGGACTAAGTCGTATTCTCCTTCAATATAACTGATGTTTTTATGCGACTTTGTCATGGTTCTTCTTCAACCCCTCTGATGTTTTCTTGGGACTAAGTCGTATACTCCTTCAATGCAGTAGATGTTTTCCTGCGACTCTGTCATGGTTCTTCTTCAACCCTCTGATGTTTTCTTGGGACTAAGTAGCATTCTCCTTCAATACAGTAGATGCTTTCATTTGACTTTGTTGTTGATCTTCTTCAAGCCTGTTTGATGTTTGCTTTGGACTAAGTCGTATTCTTCTTCAATGGTGTTGAAGTTTTCTGGCGACGTCGTCGTTCTTCTTCAACCCTGTCCTCAGGCAATTTTGTTGTCTTTCTTCTTAAATCCTATGTTTTCTTGGGACTTCAATGATGCGGTTATTTTCGTGTCTCTATGTCGTCAATCTTATTTAACCCATTGATGTTTTCTTGGGACTAAGTCAGATTCTCCGTCAAGGATAGGGATATTTTTCATGTAATTTTCTCGCCTTTCTTCTTCAACCCTTTCTTTTCTTCCTTCTTTTATCTACACCATCTTAAAGTGCATGGGTTTAGCTAGTTTAGTTGTGTAAATTTAGATAAGTGTTCTTTAGACATATTAAGAAATGTACTTGGTCAAATAACAAGTCGATTTTAAAAGGCACTTGTAAATTATTCACCTTTATAAGTGACAAGTCATATCTGAAGGACGTAACATTATGTTCAGTGTTATTTTTGTTCTATATCAACAGAGTACATCTCCTAACAAGTGTAATTAACATTTTGGTTAAGTTTATTTTCGTTAAGTATATTTTTGCTTTAAACATATCAGGAAATGTACCTTGTCAAAACCAAGTAGTTTTTAAAGGACGTATCTAGTATATGTCCTTTAAAAGTAACAAGTACATTTTTAGTGTATGTCCTTGAAAAATGACAACTCTTTATTTAAAGGACACAAAACAACAAAGTACATCCCCTCATATGTATAAAGCAAAATAATTTTTAAACTACAACTATTAGTATTTTTTACCTTTAGTTTATTTACCTTTTTCACCAATCACAAATTTAGTACATACCTAAGAAATCTAAGAACAAAATTGTACTCTCCTGTACAATTATTATAATTGTTTTTTAAATTTTCCTTAAACTTTTACATTTACATTCTTATACTTATACTTATTCTTATAATTTGTTTAAAATTTTCCTTAAACTTTTACATTTACATTCTTATACTTATACTTATTCTTGTAGTTTGTTTAAAATTTTCCTTAAACTTTTACATTTACATTTTTATACTTATACTTATTCTTGTAATTTGTTTAAAATTTTCCTTTAACTTTTACATTTACATTCTTATACTTATATTTATTCTTGTATTTATATTTGTTCTTGTTCACCTTCTCTTTCTTCTTCACATTCTTATTCTTGTTAACATTCTTTTATCTGTTAACATTTTTATACTTAATCACATTCTTATTAACATTCACATACTTATTCACACTCTTATTCTTGTTCACAATCACACTTATACTTATTTATCCCTCTTGTTAACACTCACTAACTTGTTTACACTCACCCACTTGTTCACACTCACCCTCTTGTTTACACTCACCCACTTGTTCACACTCACCCTCTTGTTTACACTCACCCACTTGTTCACACTCACCCTCTTGTTTACACTCACCCACTTGTTCACACTCACCCTCTTGTTTACACTCACCCACTTGTTCACACTCACCCTCTTGTTTACACTCACCCACTTGTTCACACTCACCCTCTTGTTTACACTCACCCACTTGTTCACACTCACCCATTTGTTCACTCACGCACCCACCTGCACACACACACCACCCCACTCACGCACCAACTTGCACACACCCCCACATGCACCCACCCACTTGTTCATAGGCACCGACTTGTTCACAGGAATTTCAAAAATTATATATAAATTTTAAAAAATTATCAATTTTTTTTTTTTTTTTCAAAAAAAAATGGATAAATTCGGTTTTTTTTGTTTTTTTTTCAAAAAAAAAAATGGATAAATTCGTTTTTTTTTTTTTTTTTTTTCAAAAAAAAATGGATAAATTCGTTTTTTTTTTTTTTTTTCAAAAAAAAATGGATAAATTCGTTTTTTTTTTTTTTTTTTTCAAAAAAAAAATGGATAAATTCGTTTTTATTTTTTTTTTTTTTCAAAAAAAAATGGATAAATTCGTTTTTTTTTTTTTTTTTTTCAAAAAAAAATGGATAAATTCGTTTTTTTTGTTTTTTTTTTCAAAAAAAAATGGATAAATTCGTTTTTTTTTTTTTTTTTTTTCAAAAAAAAATGGATAAATTCGTTTTTTTTTTGTTTTTTTTCAAAAAAAAAATGGATAAATTCGTTTTTTTTTTTTTTTTTTTTCAAAAAAAAAATGGATAAATTCGTTTTTTTTTTTTTTTTTTCAAAAAAAAAATGGATAAATTCGTTTTTATTTTTTTTTTTTCAAAAAAAAATGGATAAATTCGTTTTTTTTTTGTTTTTTTTTCAAAAAAAAATGGATAAATTCGTTTTTTTTGTTTTTTTTTTTCAAAAAAAAATGGATAAATTCGTTTTTTTTTTTTTTTTTTTTTCAAAAAAAAAATGGATAAATTCGTTTTTTTTTTTTTTTTTTTTCAAAAAAAATGGATAAATTCGTTTTTTTTTTTTTTTTTAAATGTGGGTGCGTGTGCGAGTAGGTGAGTGAGTAAGTGGGAACAAGTTGGTGCGTGTGCGTGAACAAGTGCGTTAGAGTTAGGGTTAGTGCGGGGTTGGGTGAGGGGAACAAGTTGGTGAGTGAGTGTGAACAAGTGCGTTAGAGTTAGGGTTAGTGCGGGGTTGGGTGAGGGGAACAAGTTGGTGAGTGTGAACAAGTGCGTTAGAGTTAGGGTTAGTGCGGGGTTGGGTGAGGGGAACAAGTTGGTGAGTGAGTGTGAACAAGTGCGTTAGAGTTAGGGTTAGTGCGGGGTTGTGTGAGGGGAACAAGTGGGTGAGTGAGTGTGAACAAGTGCGTTAGAGTTAGGGTTAGTGCGGGGTTGTGTGAGGGGAACAAGTGGGTGAGTGAGTGTGAACAAGTGCGTTAGAGTTAAGGTTGGTGAGGGGGAACAAGTGGGTGAGTGAGTGTGAACAAGTGCGTTAGAGTTAGGGTTAGTGCAGGGTTGGGTGAGGGGAACAAGTTGGTGAGTGAGTGTGAACAAGTGGTTTAGAGTTAGGGTTATGTTTAACTCTCATTTACATGTTAGTTCTACTTACAATTTACACTTCTGTATTATACATTTAGAAATTTATAACTATTACTTACAATCTACTTCTGTATACTTATACATTTGAAAGTAAATATTTTTGTTTAAGTTTACCTGTCTTTTACATCTAAGTTCTATTTACAGTCTAGTTCTTTATACTTATACATCTGAAAATCTTTTTGCAAATAAACAACTATCCTATAATGCTTGCATTTGTTTTAAATTTACATCTAAGTTCTACTTACAATCTACTTCTTTATCTTATACATCTGATAATTTGTTTGCAAATAAACAACTATCCTATTAATGCTTACATTTCTTTCAAATGCTACTTACTACGACTACAGTGTCCTTCTCTGAAAATCTGTTTGCAAATAAACAACTATCTTATAATGCTTACATTTGTTTTGAATTCTACTTACTACAACGCTCTTCTCTTTACTTATACATCTGATAATTTGTTTGAAAATAAACTACTATCCTGTAATGCTTACAAAATGTTCATTACACATGTTAGGACAAGTACTCTGTTCATGGTTTTTGAGGCATTGCATGGTGAGGTATCAATGTATATTCGGTTTGCAGTAACACCATGTGTATAGTTATCTACTTTGCTGTGTAGATTTTGTTCTTTACAGAACTTGTCTTGCTATTTGTTCTTCTACCGCGGAGTAGATTTTCGGAATTCGGGAGACTTCTCAGTTCTGAAAAGAACTGTCCTGCTTAATAACTACTACCTGGGCGAGAGGTAGGAGATCGGCCTGGACTATTACTTTAGCTTTGTGGATCTGGGACTTCTCGTAATTAACTGCACTGCCGCGGAGTGAGTACTTATTGGTCTCAACATTTCGACTAGCTTGCTCTAGTCATCGTCAGTCTCCTAACGATGACTAGAGCAAGCTAGTCGAAACGTTGAGACCAAAAAGTACTCACTCCGCAGCAGTGCAGTTAATTACGAGAAGTCCCCCCAATCCACAAAGCTAAAGTAGTAGTCCTGGCCGATTTCCTACTTCCCGCCCAGGTAGTAGTTATCAAGCAGGACAGTTCTTTTCAGAACTGAGAAGTCTCCTGAATTCCGAAAATCTACTCTGCTGTAGAAGAACAAATAGCACGACAAGTTCTCTAAAGAACAAAATCTACACAGCAAAGTAAATAATTATACACATGGTGTTACCGCAAACCGAATATATACTGAACATGTTGTTACGTCCTTAGAGATGACTTGTCGCTTTGAAAGGACGTATACTTTATAAACGCCCTTTTAAAAACGACTTGTTATTTGACTAAGTACATTTCCTAATATGTGTAAAGCACACTTATCTAAATTTACACAACTAAAAAAGCTAAACCCATGCACTTTAAGATGCTCTAGACAAAAGAAGAAATAAAAAACAGCAGTAAGAAAAGAAAGGGTTGAAGAACGACGACAAAGTTGCATGAAAAATATCCCTATCCTTGACGGAGAATCTGACTTAGTCCCAAGAATGACGACAAAGACTCATGAAAACATCAAAGGACTGAAGTAGATTGACACAAAATTGCATGAGATCATTGAAGGAGAGTACAACTTAAGTCCAGAGCAAACATCAAACAGGCTTGAAGAAGAACGACAGCAAAGTCGCAGTAAAATATCTACTACAGTGAAGGAGAATACGACTTAGTTCCAAGAAAACATCAATGGGTTGAAGAAGAACGACGACAAAGTCGCATAAAAAAATCAGTTATATTGAATGAGAAACTTAATACCAAGAAAACATCAAAGGACTGAAGAACATCGACACAAAATTGCACTAGAACAGCAGCTACATTGAAGGAGAGTACAACTTAAGTCCCATACAAACATCAGGCGTGAAGAACGAGAAAGTCGCATGAAAACATCAATGGGTTGAAGAAGAATGATGACAAAGTTGCATAAAAAACATCAGTTATATTGAAGGAGAAAACTTAATACCAAGAAAACATCAAAGGACTGAAGAACTTTGACACAAAATTGCACTAGAACATCAGATACACTGAAGGAGAGTACAACTTAAGTCCCTTACAAACATTAGGCGTGAAGAAGAACGAGAAAGTCGCATGAAAACATCAATGGGTTGAAGAAGAACGATGACAAAGTGGCATTAAAACATCAGTTAAATTGAAGGAGAGAACTCAATACCAAGAAAACATCAACGGGTTGAAGTAGAACAATGACAAAGACTCATGAAAACATCAAAGGACTGAAGAATATTGACACAAAATTGCGCTAGAACAGCAGCTACATTGAAGGAGAGTACAACTTAAGTCCTATACAAACATCAGGCGTGAAGAACGAGAAAGTCGCATGAAAACATCAATGGGTTGAAGAAGAATGATGACAAAGTCGCATAAAAACATCAGTTATATTGAAGGAGAAAACTTAATACCAAGAAAACATCAAAGGACTGAAGAACATTGACACAAAATTGCACTAGAGCATCAGATACATTGAAGGAGAGTACAACTGAAGTCCGGAGCAAACATCAGGCTTGAAGAAGAACGACAAAGTAGCATGAAAACATCAAGGGTTTGAAGAAGATTGACTGAGTCCCATAAAAAAAAGCTACAATATTGAGGAATGATGACAAAGTCGCATCAAAGCATTAGTTATATTGAAGGAGAAAACTTAATACCTAGAAAACATCAAAGGCTGAAGAGTGATGACAAATTTGCAAGAGATCATCAGCTACATTGAAGGAGAGTACAACTTAGTCCCAAGCAAACATCAAACAACAGGCTTGAAAAAGATTGATGACAAAGTCGCTTAAAAACATCAAGGGACTGAAGAGCATTGACACAACATAAGCCACATTGAAGAAAAGTACAACTGAAGTCCCGAGCAAACATCAGGCTTGAAGAAGAACAACAAAGTTGCATGAAAACATCAAGGGGTTGAAGAAGATTGACTGAGTCCCATGAAAATATCCGCAATATTGAAGATGAATGACTTAACCCAAAGAAAACATCCAAGGGTTGAAGAAATACGATGACAAAGTCACAGAAAAACATATACTGCATTGAAGGAGAATACGACTTAGTCCCAAGAAAACATCAGAGGGTGGAAGAAGAACCATGACAAAGTCGCAGGAAAACATCTACTACATTGAAGGAGAATACGACTTAGTCCCAAGAAAACGTCAGAGGGTTGAAGAAAAACCAGGACAAAGTCGCAGGAAAACATCTACTGCATTGAAGGAGAATACGACTTAGTCCCAAGAAAACATCAGAGGGTTGAAGAGAAAAACCACGACAAAGTCACAGGAAAACATCTACTGCATTGAAGGAGAATGCAACTTAGTCCAAAGATAACATCAGAGGGTTGAAGAAGAATGACGACAAAGTCGCAGGAAAATTTCGATGAGTTGAAGAAGATTGACTAAGTCCCTTAAAAATATCTCCAATATTGGAGTAGAATGAAACTTAGTCTTGAGAAAACTTCAGAGGGTTGAAGAAGAACCATGACAAAGTCGCAGGAAAACATCTACTGCATTGAAAGAGAGTACGACTTAGTCCCAAGAAAACATCCGAGGGTTGAAGAGGAATGACGACAAAGTCGCAGGAAAACATCTTCTGCATTGAAGGAGAATACGACTTAGTCCCAAGAAAACATCAGAAGGTTGAAGAAGAACGACGACAGAGTCGCAGGAAAACATTTACTGCAATGAAGGAGAGTACGACTTAGTACCAAGAAAACATCCAAGGGTTGAAGAAGAACCATGACAAAGTCGCAGGAAAACATCTACTGCACTGAAGGAGAATATGACTTAGTCCCAAGAAAACATCAGAAGGTTGAAGAAGAATGACGACAAAGTCGCAGGAAAACATCTACTGCATTGAAGGAGAATACAACTTAGTCCCAAGAAAACATCAGAGGGTTGAAGAAGAAACAGAAGCAGGAAAATATAAATGAGTTGAAGAAGATCGACTAAGTCCCATAAAAATAACAGCAATATTGAAGTAGAATGCGACTTAGTCCCAAGAAAACATCAGAGGGTTGAAGAAGAACGACGACAAAGTCGCAGGAAAACATCTACTGCATTGAAGGAGAATACAACTTAGTCCCAAGAAAACATCCGAGGGTTGAAGACGAACGACGGCAAAGTCGCATAAAAACATCTACTGCATTGAAGGAGAATACGAATTAGTCCCAAGAAAACATCAGAGGGTTGAAGAAGAAACATGACAAAGTTTTGCGATAACATATTTTGCATTGAAAAATATCATTTCATTGAATCATTCCAAAATTAATTGCGCACGCTTGGGCATGTTAAGAAAATTACACAATCCAGATTATACAACAACCTAATACCACAGCTTCAATGATCAATACCCTTTCATTTCAATAATGGAGTCAGTCTTTATCTGTAACCCATTTAAAGTAACCCATTTAAAGCAGAAGAGATTTCTTGTTTGCTTATTAAAATGAAAGAATCCCCGGTGACCCCCTATTTCCCACCCCCTATCCTCCCCCCTACCCCCCATCCCCCCTTCATTATTATTATTATTATTATTATATATCGTTACTTTATGAAACCCATTTAAAGAAACCCATTTAAAGAAACCCATTTACAGAAACCCCACCCCCTTCCCCCCATCCTCCCTTTCAATTATTCATTGTCATAGATTGACTGAACTTAAAGACACTGGACACCTTTGGTAATTGTCAAAGACCAGTCTTCTCACTTGGTGTATCTCAACATATGCACAAAATAACAAACCTCTGAAAATTTGAACTCAATTGGTCGTTGAAGTTGCGAGATAATAATGGAAGAAAAAACACCCTTGTCCATGTTACATGAAGTTGTGTGCTTTCAGATGCTTGATTTCGATTTCGAGACCTCACGCGTGGGGTCTCAAAATCAATTCAAATATTTTACTGAGAAATTACTTCTGTCTGAAAAACTGTTACTTCAGAGGGAGCCGTTTCTCACAATGTTTTATACAATCAACAGCTCTCCATTGCTCGTTACCAAGTAAGTTTTTATGCTAACAATTATTTTGAGTAATTACCAATAGTGTCCAGTGCCTTTAACTCTTCTTTCATTTTGCAATACAACAAACCTCTTCTAACCATTTCTAACAATTAAACTGTCTTTGCACAAATTCCACTCATATCCACCCTTGTAGCTGTGCCATAAAGTTATTACACATTCTGGACAGTTGAAAAATATTAACTGCTAAACAAGCTGTCACATTATAATATTTACCCAGCACACTTTTCCTTTTTTGTAGTAACTGTCACAAGTACTTAATTTGTTCCTGAAAGAATTCTAATCATCGAAAGTGTAATGTTTACCACTTGTTTCTTTTTCATGCTGTTAACCTTGCACACTACATATATCTTGTGGTTTTTACAAAGAGAAAGTCTGTATGACGGCACAGATTTTTCTTACTAATGTAGACTCTGTGTCACTCCAAACACAGGAGAAAGTCTATGTGAAGGCGCAGATTGTTTTATAAATGTAGACTCTGTGTCACTCCAAACACACAATGCTGCATTGAAGAACGTTACTAAGTCAACTGAAAACATTAAGTGGTTGAAAAGCAGCAACCAGGTTGCATGAAAACATCAAAGCGTTTATGTCGAAAGGTCGCTTGAAACAGACACTGTTTGAAGTTGAAGCCAATCAGCCATAGCATTAGCAGAGCTCTTTAGATGTTGAGATTGATGGCTGCCTTGAAGTACGTTGATATCACTCTCAAAGATGAATGGCTACAAATAAAATTGAGCCAAAGTAAATTTGAAGTGAAACGGCTGCAACTGAACAACCAAAACTGGCCAAACATAACACTTCACGTACAAGGTTGGGTGTTAGCAAGGAAGCAGAGAACATAGTGGAGGTTCAAGATAGCAAAAGAAGAGATAGAAACTGAGAATATTTCAAAGTTATACATTTTAACAATGTACATTACAAAGCATTTGATAATAGCACAACCAAATTTAGAATGCAAAGCTAATCATTCGATCAATAACTATTAAGCAACCATAATAATACAAGATGATGACTGACAAATGCACTTTTTAGTATTAAATCAACCCATGATTAAATCTTTCCAAAGAAAGATTACAGTTCGTTACGAATGTTTATAGGTCATAAAAGCTGTTCATTCTCGTGGATAGCACTTCACTTCAGTCTTGATCAAACACTGCCATGTCCAGCTTGTGAATATCTTGAGTAGATTAGCTGACTTGTGCATATCTTGAGCAGATTAGCTGACTTGTGCATATCTTGAATAGATTAGCAGGTGA
This sequence comes from Pycnopodia helianthoides, assembly GCA_032158295.1. Classification (NCBI taxonomy): domain Eukaryota; kingdom Metazoa; phylum Echinodermata; class Asteroidea; order Forcipulatida; family Asteriidae; genus Pycnopodia; species Pycnopodia helianthoides. Next base: position 15,295,413 of record CM063248.1, read on the forward strand.
CAGTTGAGGTGGATCAGTCTTGGGTTTTATTAAACTGATGTTCTCTTGATGAAATCAGTACCGCTCTCAAGCTATAAATGAAAATTGAAATTGAGACATTTAAAAACAGACAATGTACTCTTTAAAGCAATGTCTGACAATCACAACTTTTTTGCACTCTAAAGCAATGTCTGACAATCACAACATTTTTGGATTGCTACTTTAGTCTCTTACAAAGCAGACTGGGCAAAGGTGCCTTTCAAAATGAAAGCCAACCTCACCAATAAATATCAGATGCTTACAAACAATGCAATGAACACCCCAGTTTTTTCATGTCTTAATATAGCAGCACCAAATCCACATGATGAATTTGCCCAACAAGTCCAGTAACTACAAGGGATGTTTGAATAATCAATCTTGACCAACATTGCTTAGGTACAAGATGAATCTTAGATACTGTCAAGAGATGACAAACTCCATGTAGACCAATGATTTGGTTATGTTCACATCAAGCTGCTTAGTTTTCTCTTTCCTCATGATTAAAGGAGGTGTCTTGAAGCAGTTTCAGTTTGCTTGAAGAAGTTTCATCTACAACATTTTAAAAACTCTACAATTAGAAAAATATTCTTTCAAACTATCATCAAATAGAACAAATTTGTAATGTGTCACAAAAACTTTCTCCTGTTTTTGGAGTGACGCAGAGTCTACATCAATAATAAAAATCTGCACCGACACGCAGACTTTCTCCTGTGTTTGGAGTGATCAATAAGAAAATTCTGCGCACATACTTTCCCTAGTGTTTGGAGTGAAGCAGAATTTACTTCAATAAGAAATTCTGTGCCGTCACACAGACTTTCCCCAGCGTTTGGAGTGACACAGAGCTGAAATATCTCCTCAAACACACATACTTTCCCCAGTGTTTGGAGTGACGCAACGTTTCATCAATAACAAAATCTCTGCCGTCACACACAATTTCCCAAGTGTTTTGTTTGCAGTGATGCAAGGTCTACATCAATAAGAAAAATCTGTGGCATCACACACACGTTCCCCTGTCTTTGGAGTGACGCAGAGTTTACATCAATAAGAAAAATCTACGCATTCAAACAGACTTTCTCCTGTGTTTGGGAGTAATGCAAAGTCTCCATCAATAAGAAAAAATCTGTGCTATAAACAGACTTTCTCTGTGTGTTTTTGAGTGACCAAGAGTTTTCAGCAATAAGAAAAGTATGTGCCATCAAACATACTTTTTCATGTGTTTTTGACAGTGATTGTTAGCAGGTTCGGGATTTTCAAATGGGACAGTTGCAGGCAGCTTGAGGACTTATGTTTTAGTTTTTAAAAAACATGACAACATACCTTGGTAAGTCAGGTTCTTTTCTTTAGATGCTCTATCATCAAGGAGGTACAAATGATGTCAGGTTGATTAAATTCTTGCAGTGTCAACTGGTTCATCAGGTAGTTACAGGTTCATGATTAAACTATCTGCATAAAGATTGAAACAACATTTACAATTTAGTTTGTGATTTTGTTTTATTTACAATCATGATACAACAACTTTGTATGTAGAAGCTGCGTTGTCGTCAAACTGTCCCAAGTGTTTCAAGTGATCAATAAGAAAAATCTGTGCCATCACACATACTTTCCCCAGTGTTTGGAGTGAAGCAAAGTTTAAAACAATTAGTAAAATCTGTGCCACACAGATCAATAAGAAAATCTGTGCCATCACACAGACTTTCCCCATGTTTGGAGTGACGCAAAGTTTACAACAAAAAGTTAAAAAGTGTACGCACACAAACTTTCCCCAGTGTTTGGAGTGACGCAAAGTCTAATCATTAAGAAAATCTGTGACGTCACACAGAATTCCCCAGTGTTTGGAGTGAAGCACAGTTTACATCATTAATTAAAAATCTGTGCCGTCACACAGACTTTCCCCAGTGTTTGGATTGACGCAGAGCTACATCATTAAGAAAATCTGTGCCGTCACACAGCCTTTCCCAAGTGTTTGGAGTGACACAGAGTCTATTCAATAAGTAAAAATCTGTGCCGTCACACACCTTCCCCAGTGTTTTGGAGTGACACAGAGTCTACATCATAAGAAAATCTGTGCCTCACAAAGACTTTTCCCAGTGTTTGGAGTGAAGCAGAGTCTACATCAATAAGTAAAAATCTTACAAACACATACTTTCTCATTTGTTAGAGTGATGCAAGTTTCAGCAATAAGAAAATCTCTGCCAACACACACACTTTCTCCTGTCTTTGGAGTGACGCAGAGTTTACATCAATAAGAAAAATCTGCGTCATCAACGCTTTTTTACAGTGTTTGGGAGTAATGCAAAGTTACATCAAAAAAACAAATCTGTGCTATAAACTACTTCTCCTGTGTTTTTGAGAGACCAAAGTTTTCAGCAATAAGGAAATATTGCTGTCAACAGACTTTTCATGTGTTTTTTGACAGTGATTGTTAGCAGTTCGGGATTACGACGGGCATTGCAGCACTGAGACTTATGTTTTAGTTTAAAAAAACACACAACATACTTCGTAAGTCAGGTTTTTTTCTTTAGATGCTCTATCATCAAGAGGTACAAATGATGTCAGGTGATTAGTTCTTGAGTGTCAACGTTCACAGTATTACAGGTTCATGATTAAACTATCTGATGAAGATAAACAACATTTACAATTTAATTTATGATTTTGTTTATTACAATCTGATACAACAACTTTATATTAGAACTGCGCCGTCATCAAACTGTCCCAAGTGTTTCAGGATCAATAAGAAAACTCTGTGCCATCACACATACTTTCCCAGTGTTTGAAGGGAGCAAAGTTTAAATCAATAAAAAATCTGTGCATGACACTTCTCTCCTGTTTGGGGTGACAAGGTTTCATCAAAAAACTCTGTGCCATCACAGACTTTCCCCACTGTTTGGAGTGACAAAGAGTCTACATCATAACAAAAAATCTGCGCAAACATACCTTCTTTCCCCAGTGTTTGGAGTGATGCTAGGTTCACATCAATAAGAAAATCTGTGCAGTCATACACACTTTCCCGATGTTAAGAGTGACGCAGAGTTTCATCAATAAGAAAATCTGTGCCAACACACACACTTTCTCCTGTCTTGGAGTTACGCAGAGTTTACATCAATAAGAAAAATCTGCGCATCCAAACAGACTTTCTCCTGTGTTTGGGAGTAATGCAAAGTCTACATCAATAAGAAAAAATCTGTGCTATAAACAGACTTTCTCTGTGTGTTTTTGAGTGACCAAGAGTTTTCAGCAATAAGAAAAGTATGTGCCATCAAATATACTTTTTCATGTGTTTTTGACAGTGATTGTTAGCAGGTTCGGGATTTTCAAATGAGACAGTTGCAGGCAGCTTGAGGACTTATGTTTTAGTTTTTAAAAAACACGACAACATACCTTGGTAAGTCAGGTTCTTTTCTTTAGATTCTCTATCATCAAGGAGGTACAAATGATGTCAGGTTGATTAAGTTCATGCAGTGTCAACTGGTTCATCAGGTAGTTACAGGTTCATGATTAAACTATCTGCATGAAGATTAAAACAACATTTACAATTTAGGTTGGTGATTTTGTTCTATCGCACAATCACGGTACAACAACTGTATATGTAGAAGCTGCGCCATCATCAAATTTTCCCCAGAGTTGTAGTAATAAATAAGAAAAAACCTGCACCATCACACAGACTTTCCCCAGTATTTGGAGGGAAGCAGAGTTTACATCAAAAAGTTAAAATCTGTGCCATCACACAGACTTTCCCCAGTGTTTCGAGTGAAGCAAAGTTTACAACAAAAAGTTAAAAAGTGTGCCGTCACACAGACTTCCCCAAGTGTTTGGGGTGAAGCAAAGTTTACATCAAAAAGTTAAAATCTGTGCCGTCACAGAGACTTTCCCCGGTGTTTGGAGTGAAGCAGAGTATACATCATTAAGAAAATCTGTGCCGTCACACAGACTTTCCCAAGTGTTTGAAGTAAAGCAGAGTCTACATCAATAAGTCAAAATCTTCACCAACACACATACTTTCTCATTTGTTTGGAGTGACGCAAGGTTTCAGCAATAAGAAAATCTCTGCCAACACAAGCACTTTCTCTTGTCTTTTGAGTGACGCAGAGTTTACATCAATAAAAAAAATCTGCGTCATCAAACAGCCTTTTTTACCTGTGTTTGGGAGTAATGCAAAGTCTACATCAATAAGAAAAATCTGTGCCATCACACACTTTCCCCACTGTTTGGAGTGACAAAGAGTCTACATCAATAACAAAAAACCTGCGCAAACATACCTTTTTTCCCCAGTGTTTGGAGTGATGCTAGGTTCACATCATAAGAAAATCTGCGCCATCACACATTCTCTCCACTGTTTGGGGTGACACAGAGTTTCATCAATAAGAAAATCTCTGCCAACACACACACTTTCTCCTGTCTTTGGAGTTACGCAGAGTTTACATCAATAAGAAAAATCTGAGCATTCAAACAGACTTTCTCCTGTGTTTGGGAGTAATGCAAAGTCTACATCAATAAGAAAAAATCTGTGCTATAAACAGACTTTCTCTGTGTGTTTTTGAGAGACCAAGAGTTTTCAGCAATAAGAAAAGTATGTGCTGTCAGATTTACTTTTTCATGTGTTTTTTGACAGTGATTGTTAGCAGGTTCGGGATTTTCAAATGGGACAGTTGTAGGCAGCTTGAGGAGTTATGTTTTAGTTTTTTAAAAAGACGACAACATACCTTTAAAAGTCAGGTCCTTTTCTTTAGATGCTCTATCATCAAGGAGGTACAAATGATGTCAGGTTGATTAAGTTCTTGCAGTGTCAACTGGTTCATCAGGTAGTTACAGGTTCATGATTAAACTTTCTGCATGAAGATTAAAACAACATTTACAATTTAGTTTGGTAATTTTGTTCTATCGTACAATCACGGTACAACAGCTGTATATGTAGAAGCTGCGCCATCATCAAATTTTCCCCGGGGTTGTAGTAATAAATAAGAAAAAACCTGCACCATCACACAGACTTTCCCCAGTGTTTGGAGTGAAGCAGAGTTTACATCAAAAAGTTTAAAATCTGTGCCGTCACACAGACTTTCCCCAGTGTTTGGAGTGAAGCACAGTTTACATCAAAAAGTTAAAATCTGTGCCGTCACACAGACTTTCCCCAGTGTTTGGAAGGAAGCAGAGTCTACATCATTAAGAAAATCTGTGCCGTCACAAAGACTTTCCCAAGTGTTTGGAGTGAAGCAGAGTTTATATCAATAAGTCAAAATCTTCACCAACACACATACTTTCTCATTTGTTTGGAGTGACGCAAGGTTTCAGCAATAAGAAAATCTCTGCCAACACACACACTTTCTCCTGTCTTTGGAGTTACGCAGAGTTTACATCAATAAAAAAAATCTGCGTCATCAAACAGCATTTCTTATCAGTGTTTGAGAGTAATTCAAAGTCCACATCAATAAAAACAAATCTGTGCTATAAACATACTTTCTCCCTGTGTTTTTGAGCGACCAAAAGTTTTCAGCAATAAAATAACTATGTGCTGTCAAACAGACTTTTTCATGTGTTTTTTACAGTGATTGTTAGCAGGTTCGGGATTTTCAAATAGGACAGTTGCAGGCAGCTTGAGGACTTATGTTTTAGTTTTTTAAAAACACGACAACATACCTTGGTAAGTCAGTTTTTTTTCTTTAGATGCTCTATCATCAAGAAGGTAAAATTGATGTCAGGTTGATTAAGTTCTTGCAGTGTCAACTGGTTCATCAGGTAGTTATAGGTTCATGATTAAACTATCTGCATGAAGATTAAAACAACATTTACAATTTCATTTTGTGATTTTGTTCTATCGTACAATTCTAGTACAACAACTGTATATGTAGAAGCTGCGCCATCATCAAATTTTCCCCAGGGTTGTAGTAATAAATAAGACAAAACCACGCCAGTACACAGACTTTCCCCAGTATTTGGAAGGAAGCAGAGTCTACATCAAAAAGTTAAAGTCTGTGCCGTCACACAGACTTTCCCCAGTATTTCGAGTGATCCAGAGTTTGCATCAATAAGTTAAAATCTGTGCCGTCACAAAGAATTTCCCCAGTGTTTGGAGTGAAGCACAGTTTACATCATTAAGTAAAAATCTTTGCTGACACAGACTTTCCCAAGTGTTTGGAGTGAAGCAGAGTCTACATCATTAAGAAAATCTGTGCCGTCACAAAGACTTTCCCAAGTGTTTAGAGTGAAGCAGAGTCTACATCAATAAGTCCAAATCTTCACCAACACACATACTTTCTCATTTGGTTAGAGTGATGCAAGGTTTCAGCAATAAGAAAATCTGTGCCAACACACACACTTTCTCCTGTCTTTGGAGTGGGCAGAGTTTACATAAATAAGAAAAATTTGCGTCATCAAACAGCCTCTTTTACCAGTGTTTGGAAGTAATGCAAAGTCTACACCAGTAAAAACAATTCTGTGTTATAAACATACTTTCTCCCTGTGTTTTTGAGATACCAAGAGTTTTCAGCAATAAGAAAAGTATGAACTGTCAAACAGACTTTTTCATGTGTTTTTTGACAGTGATTGTTAGCAGGTTCGGGATTTACGAACGGGCAGTTGCAGGCAGCTTCAGGACTTATGTTTTAGTTTTTAAAAAACACGACAACATACTTGGTAAGTCAGGTTTTTTTCTTTAGATTCTCTATCACCAAGGAGGTACAAATGGTGTCAGGTTGATTAAGTTCATGCAGTGTCAACTGGTTCATCAGGTAGTTACAGGTTCATGATTAAACTATCTGCATGAAGATTAATAAGAAAATCTGTGCAGTCATACACACTTTCCCCGATGTTCAGAGTGACGCAGAGTTTCATCAATAAGAAAATCTCTGCCAACACACACACTTTCTCCTATCTTTGGAGTTACGCAGAGTTTACATCAATAAGAAAAATCTGCGCATTCAAACAGACTTTCTCCAGTGTTTGGGAGTAATGCAAAGTCTACATCAATAAGAAAAAATCTGTGCTATAAACAGACTTTCTCTGTGTGTTTTTGAGTGACCAAGAGTTTTCAGCATTAAGAAAAGTATGTGCCATCAAATATACTTTTTCATGTATTTTTGACAGTGATTGTTAGCAGGTTCGGGATTTTCAAATGGGACAGTTGCAGGCAGCTTGAGGACTTATGTTTTAGTTTTTAAAAAACACGAAAACATACCTTGGTAAGTCAGGTTCTTTTCTTTAGATTCTCTATCATCAAGGAGGTACAAATGATGTCAGGTTGATTAAGTTCATGCAGTGTCAACTGGTTCATCAGGTAGTTACAGGTTCATGATTAAACTATCTGCATGAAGATTAAAACAACATTTACAATTTAGTTTGGTGATTTTGTTCTATCGTACAATCACGGTACAACAACTTTATATGTAGAAGCTGCGCCGTCATCAAACTGTCCCAAGTGTTTCAAGTGATCAATAAGAAAAACTCTGTGCCATCACACATACTTTCCCCAGTGTTTGAAGGGAAGCAAAGTTTAAATCAATAAGAAAATCTGCGCCATGACACATTCTCTCCACTGTTTGGGGTGACACAGGGTTTCATCAAAAAGAAACTCTGTGCCATCACAGACACTTTCTCCTGTCTTTGGAGTTACGCAGAGTTTACATCAATAAGAAAAATCTGCGCAAACATACCTTCTTTCCCCAGTGTTTGGAGTGATGCTAGGTTCACATCAATAAGAAAATCTGTGCAGTCATACACACTTTCCCCGATGTTCAGAGTGACGCAGAGTTTCATCAATAAGAAAATCTGTGCCAACACACACACTTTCTCCTGTCTTTGGAGTTACGCAGAGTTTACATCAATAAGAAAAATCTGCGCATTCAAACAGACTTTCTCCAGTGTTTGGGAGTAATGCAAAGTCTACATCAATAAGAAAAAATCTGTGCTATAAACAGACTTTCTCTGTGTGTTTTTTGAGTGACCAAGAGTTTTCAGCAATGAGAAAAGTATGTGTCGTCCAACATACTTATCATGTGTTTTTTACAGTGATTGTTAGCAGGTTCGGGATTTTCAAATCGGTCAGTTGCAGGCAGCTTGAGGACTTATGTTTTAGTTTTTAAAAAACACGACAACATACCTTGGTAAGTCAGGTTCTTTTCTTTAGATGCTCTATCATCAAGAAGGTAAAATTGATGTCAGGTTGATTAAGGGCTTGCAGTGTCAACTGGTTCATCAGGTAGTTATAGGTTCATGATTAAACTATCTGCATGAAGATTAAAACAACATTTACAGTTTCATTTTGTGATTTTGTTCTATCGTACAATCCTGGTACAACAACTGTATATGTAGAAGCTGCGCCATCATCAAATTTTCCCCAGGGTTGTAGTAATAAATAAGACAAAACCACGCCAGTACACAGACTTTCCCCAGTATTTGGAAGGAAGCAAAGTCTACATCATTAAGCAAATCTGTGCCGTCACAAAGACTTTCCCAAGTGTTTGGAGTGAAGCAGAGTTTATATCAATAAGTCAAAATCTTCACCAACACACATACTTTCTCATTTGTTTGGAGTGACGCAAGGTTTCAGCAATAAGAAAATATCTGCCAACACACACACTTTCTCCTGTCTTTGGAGGGACGCAGAGATTACATCAATAAAAAAAATCTGCGTCATCAAACAGCCTTTTTTACCAGTGTTTGGGAGTAATTCAAAGTCTACATCAATAAAATCAAATCTGTGCTATAAACATACTTTCTCCCTGTGTTTTTGAGAGACCAAGAGTTTTCAGCAATAAAATAACTATGTGCTGTCAAACAGACTTTTTCATGTGTTTTTTGACAGTGATTGTTAGCAGGTTCGGGATTTACGAACGGGCAGTTGCAGGCAGCTTAGACTTATGTTTTAGTTTTTAAAAAAGACGACATCATACCTTGGTAAGTCAGGTTTTTTTCTTTAGATTCTCTATCACCAAGGAGGTACAAATGGTGTCAGGTTGATTAAGTTCATGCAGTGTCAACTGGTTCATCAGGTAATTACAGGTTCATGATTAAACTATCTGCATGAAGATTAAAACAACATTTACAATTTAATTTATTGATTTTGTTTTATTTTACAATCATGATACAACAACTATATATGTAGAAGCTGCGCTGTCATCAAACTGTCCCAAGTGTTTCAAGTGATCAATAAGAAAAACTCTGTGCCATCACACATACTTTCTCCCCAGTGTTTGAAGGGAAGCAAAGTTTAAATCAATAAGAAAATCTTCGCCATCACATGTTCTCTCCACTGTTTGGGGTGACACAGAGTTTCATCAATAAGAAAATCTGTGCCAACACACACACTTTCTCCTGTTTTTGGAGTTACGCAGAGTTTACATCAATAAGAAAAATCTGCACAAACATACCTTCTTTCCCCAGTGTTTGGAGTGATGCTAGGTTCACATCAATAAGAAAATCTGTGCAGTCATACACACTTTCCCCGATGTTCAGAGTGACGCAGAGTTTCATCAATAAGAAAATCTCTGCCAACACACACACTTTCTCCTGTCTTTGGAGTTACGCAGAGTTTACATCAATAAGAAAAATCTGCGCATTCAAACAGACTTTCTCCAGTGTTTGGGAGTAATGCAAAGTCTACATCAATAAGAAAAAATCTGTGCTATAAACAGACTTTCTCTGTGTGTTTTTGAGTGACCAAGAGTTTTCAGCAATAAGAAAAGTATGTGTCGTCAAACATACTTATCATGTGTTTTTTACAGTGATTGTTAGCAGGTTCGCGATTTTCAAATCGGTCAGTTGCAGGCAGCTTGAGGACTTATGTTTTAGTTTTTAAAAAACACGACAAAATACCTTGGTAAGTCAGGTTCTTTTCTTTAGATGCTCTATCATCAAGAAGGTAAAATTGATGTCAGGTTGATTAAGGGGGTAGCAGTGTCAACTGGTTCATCAGGTAGTTACAGGTTCATGATTAAACTATATGCATGAAGATTAAAACAACATTTACAATTTAGTTTGGTGATTTTGTTTTATTTTACAATCATGATACAACAACTTTATATGTAGAAGCTGCGCCGTCATCAAACTGTCCCAAGTGTTTCAAGTGATCAATAAGAAAAACTCTGTGCCATCACACATACTTTCCCCAGTGTTTGAAGGGAAGCAAAGTTTAAATCAATAAGAAAATCTTCGCCATCACATGTTCTCTCCACTGTTTGGGGTGACACAGAATTTCATCAATAAGAAACTCTGTGCCATCACACACTTTCCCACTGTTTGGAGTGACAAAGAGTCTACATCAATAACAAAAATCTGCGCAAACATACCTTCTTTCCCCAGTGTTTGGAGAGATGCTAGGTTCACATCAATAAGAAAATCTGTGCAGTCATACACACTTTCCCCGATGTTCAGAGTGACGCAGAGTTTCATCAATAAGAAAATCTGTGCCAACACACACACTTTCTCCTGTCTTTGGAGTTACGCAGAGTTTACATCAATAAGAAAAATCTGCGCATTCAAACAGACTTTCTCCAGTGTTTGGGAGTAATGCAAAGTCTACATCAATAAGAAAAAATCTGTGCTATAAACAGACTTTCTCTGTGTGTTTTTGAGTGACCAAGAGTTTTCAGCAATAAGAAAAGTATGTGTCGTCAAACATACTTATCATGTGTTTTTTACAGTGATTGTTAGCAGGTTCGCGATTTTCAAATCGGTCAGTTGCAGGCAGCTTGAGGACTTATGTTTTAGTTTTTAAAAAACACGACAACATACCTTGGTAAGTCAGGTTCTTTCCTTTAGATGCTCTATCATCAAGAAGGTAAAATTGATGTCAGGTTGATTAGAGTTCTTGCAGTGTCAACTGGTTCATCAGGTAGTTATAGGTTCATGATTAAACTATCTGCATAAAGATTAAAACAACATTTACAATTTCATTTTGTGATTTTGTTCTATCGTACAATTCTGGTACAACCACTGTATATGTAGAAGCTGCGCCATCATCAAATTTTCCCCAGGTTGTAGTAATAAATAAGACAAAACCACGCCAGTACACAGACTTTCCCCAGTATTTGGAAGGAAGCAGAGTTTACAATCAAAAAGTTAAAGTCTGTGCCGTCACACAGACTTTCCCCAGTATTTCGAGTGATCCAGAGTTTGCATCAATAAGTTAAAATCTGTGCCGTCACACAGAGTTTCCCCAGTGTTTGGAGTGAAGCACAGTTTACGTCATTAAGTAAAAATCTGTGCCGTCACACAGACTTTCCCAAGTGTTTAGAGTGAAGCAGAGTATACATCATTAAGAAAATCTGTGCCGTCACACAGACTTTCCCAAGTGTTTAGAGTGCTAATAAACATACTTTCTCCCTGTGTTTTTGAGTGACCAAGAGTTTTCAGCAATAAGAAAAGTATGTGCCATCAAAATACTTTCATGTGTTTTTGACAGTGATTGTTATCAGGTTCGAGATTTTCAAATGGACAGTTGCAGGCAGCTTGAGGACTTATGTTTTAGTTTTAAAAAAACGACAACATACCTTGGTAAGTCAGGTTCTTTCCTTTAGATTCTCTATCATCAAGAAAGGTACAAATGATGTCAGGTTGATTAAGTTCTTGCAGTGTCAACTGGTTCATCAGGTAGTTAAGGTTCATGATTAAACTATCTGCATGAAGATTAAAACAACATTTACAATTTAGTTTGGTGATTTTGTTCTATCGTACAATCACGGTACAACACACTGTATATGTAGAAAGTCTGTTAAGTCTGTCGCCGTCACACAGATTTTTCCCCAGTATTTGAGTGACCAGTTCATCAATAAGTACAAAATCTGTGCCGTCACACAGAGTTTCCCCAGTGTTTGGAGTGAAGCACAGTTTATCATAAAAAAAATCTGTGCCGTCACACAGACTTTCCCAGTTTTGAGTGAACCCAGAGTCATAATCATTAAGAAAATCTGTGCCGTCACACAGACTTTCCCAAGTGTTTGGAGTGAAGCAGAGTCTACATCAATAAGTCAAAATCTTGCCCACACACATACTTTCTCATTTGTTTTAGAGTGAGAAAGGTTTCAGCATAAGAAAATTTTCTGCCAACACACAACACTTTCTCCTGTCTTTGGAGTGACCAGAGTTTACATCTATAAGAAAATATTGCACATTCAAAACATTTTCATGTGTTTTTTGACAGTGATTGTTATCAGGTTCGAGATTTTCAAATAGGACAGTTGCAGGCAGCTGAGACTTTATTGTTTTAGATTTTAAAAAAAATTTACCAAACATACCTTGGAAGTCAGGTTCTTTTCTTTAGATTCTCTAACATCAAGGAGTACAAATGATGTTCAGGTGAATAAGTTCTTGCATGTCAACTGGGTTCACTCAGTATTTACAGGTTCATGATTAAATCTATCTCAATGAAGATTTAAACAACATTTACAATTTAGTTTGGTGATTTTGTTCTATCATACAATCGCGTACACAACTTTATATGTAGAAAGTCTGTTAAAAGTCTGTGCCGTCACACAGACTTTCCCCAGTATTTCGAGTGATCCAGAGTTTGCATCAATAAGTTAAAATCTGTGCCGTCACACAGAGTTTCCCCAGTGTTTGGAGTGAAGCACAGTTTACGTCATTAAGTAAAAATCTGTGCCGTCACACAGACTTTCCCAAGTGTTTAGAGTGAAGCAGAGTATACATCATTAAGAAAATCTGTGCCGTCACACAGACTTTCCCAGTGTTTGGAGTGAAGCAGAGTCTACATCAATAAGTCCAAATCTTCACCAACACACATACTTTCTCATTTGTTTAGAGTGATGCAAGGTTTCAGCAATAAGAAAATCTCTGCCAACACACACACTTTCTCCTGTCTTTGGAGTTACGCAGAGTTTACATCTATAAGAAAAATCTGCACATTCAAACAGACTTTCTCCGTGTTTGGGAGTAATGCAAAGTCTACATCAATAAGAAAAAATCTGTGCTATAAACATACTTTCTCCCTGTGTTTTTGAGTGACCAAGAGTTTTCAGCAATAAGAAAAGTATGTGCCATCAAATATACTTTTTCATGTGTTTTTGACAGTGATTGTTATCAGGTTCGAGATTTTCAAATAGGACAGTTGCAGGCAGCTTGAGGACTTATGTTTTAGTTTTAAAAAAACATGACAACATACCTTGGTAAGTCAGGTTCTTTTCTTTAGATTCTCTATCATCAAGGAGGTACAAATGATGTCAGGTTGATTAAGTTCTTGCAGTGTCAACTGGTTCATCAGGTAGTTACAGGTTCATGATTAAACTATCTGCATGAAGATTAAAACAACATTTACAATTTAGTTTGGTGATTTTGTTCTATCATACAATCACGGTACAACAACTTTATATGTAGAAGCTGCGCCGTCATCAAACTGTCCCAAGTGTTTCAAGTGATCAATAAGAAAAACTCTGTGCCATCACACATACTTTCCCCAGTGTTTGAAGGGAAGCAAAGTTTAAATCAATAAGAAAATCTGCGCCATCACACATTCTCTCCACTGTTTGGGGTGACACAGAGTTTCATCAATAAGAAACTCTGTGCCATCACACACTTTCCCCACTGTTTGGAGTGACAAAGAGTCTACATCAATAACAACAAATCTGCGCAAACATACCTTCTTTCCCCAGTGTTTGGAGTGATGCTAGGTTCACATCAATAAGAAAGTCTGTGCGGTCATACACACTTTCCCCGATGTTTAGAGTGATGCCGAGTTTCAACAATAAGAAAATCTGTGCCAACACACACACTTTCTCCTGTCTTTTGAGTTACGCAGAGTTTACATCAATAAGAAAAATCTGCGCATTCAAACAGACTTTCTCCAGTGTTTGGGAGTAATGCAAAGTCTACATCAATAAGAAAAAATCTGTGCTATAAACAGACTTTCTCTGTGTGTTTTTGAGTGACCAAGAGTTTTCAGCAATAAGAAAAGTATGTGCCATCAAATATACTTTTTCATGTATTTTTGACAGTGATTGTTAGCAGGTTCGGGATTTTCAAATGGGACAGTTGCAGGCAGCTTGAGGACTTATGTTTTAGTTTTTAAAAAACACGACAACATACCTTCGTAAGTCAGGGTTTTTTCTTTAGATGCTCTATCATCAAGGAGGTACAAATGATGTCAGGTTGATTAAGTTCTTGCAGTGTCAACTGGTTCATCAGGTAGTTACAGGTTCATGATTAAACTATCTGCATGAAGATTAAAACAACATTTACAATTTAGTTTGGTGATTTTGTTCTATCGTACAATCACGGTACAACAACTGTATATGTAGAAGCTGCGCCATCATCAAATTTTCCCCAGAGTTGTAGTAATAAATAAGAAAAAACCTGCACCATCACACAGACTTTCCCCAGTATTTGGAGGGGAAGCAGAGTTTACATCAATAAGTTACAATCTGTGCAGTCACACAGACTTTCCCCAGTGTTTGGAGTGAAGCAAAGTTTACAACAAAAAGTTAAAAAGTGTGCCGTCACACAGACTTCCCCCAGTGTTTGGAGTGAAGCAAAGTTTACATCAAAAAGTTAAAAAGTGTGCCGTCACACAGATATATTGAGCTTTTTCGGGACAAAATCATGACGTCACCATCTCGCAAAAAGCTCTTAGTTGCCAGGGTTTTTGGAATTGGCCTGTTTCCCACACGAAAAGTGTCTTCGGGGATATCTAATCTATCGTTTTGCACCGTCAATTCAACTTCTTTTTTTTTGACCCGCCATTAAAAAAGTTATAAGGTAGTACCCTTATTAATATTCACAAAAATCGAACCATGCCAAAATGCCCCATTTCTGCGATCACTTTTTGCGGGCACCTCCCCCGATGCTGCCCATATAATTTTCAAGTCCGCAACTCTTTTATCCTAGGATATATTGAGCTTTTTCGGGACAAAATCATGACGTCACCATCTCGCAAAAAGCTCCTAGTTGCCAGGGTTTTTGGAATTGGCCTATTTCCCACACGAAAAGTGTCTTCGGGGATATCTAATCTATCGTTTTGCACCGTCAATTCAACTTTTTTTTTTGACCCGCCATTAAAAAAGTTATAAGGTAGTACCCTTATTAATATTCACAAAAATCGAACCATGCCAAAATGCCCCATTTCTGCGATCACTTTTTGCGGGCACCTCCCCCGATGCTGCCCATATAATTTTCAAGTCCGCAACTCTTTTATCCTAGGATATATTGAGCTTTTTCGGGACAAAATCATGACGTCACCATCTCGCAAAAAGCTCTTAGTTGCCAGGGTTTTTGGAATTGGCCTATTTCCCACACGAAAAGTGTCTTCGGGGATATCTAATCTATCGTTTTGCACCGTCAATTCAACTTTTTTTTTTTGACCCGCCATTAAAAAAGTTATAAGGTAGTACCCTTATTAATATTCACAAAAATCGAACCATGCCAAAATGCCCCATTTCTGCGATCACTTTTTGCGGGCACCTCCCCCGATGCTGCCCATATAATTTTCATGTCCGCAACTCTTTTATCCTAGGATATATTGAGCTTTTTCGGGACAAAATCATGAAGTCACCATCTCGCAAAAAGCTCCTAATTGCCAGGGTTTTTGGAATTGGCCTATTTCCCACACGAAAAGTGTCTTCGGGGATATCTAATCTATCGTTTTGCACCGTCAATTCAACTTTTTTTTTTTCACCCGCCATTAAAAAAGTTATAAGGTAGTACCCTTATTAATATCAAAAAGTTAAAAAGTGTGCCGTCACACAGACTTCCCCCAGTGTTTGGAGTGAAGCAAAGTTTACATCAAAAAGTTAAAAAGTGTGCCGTCACACAGACTTCCCCCAGTGTTTGGAGTGAAGCAAAGTTTACAACAAAAAGTTAAAAAGTGTGCCGTCACACAGACTTCCCCCAGTGTTTGGAGTGAAGCAAAGTTTACAACAAAAAGTTAAAAAGTGTGCCGTCACACAGACTTCCCCCAGTGTTTGGAGTGAAGCAAAGTTTACAACAAAAAGTTAAAAAGTGTGCCGTCACACAGACTTCCCCCAGTGTTTGGAGTGAAGCAAAGTTTACAACAAAAAGTTAAAAAGTGTGCCGTCACACAGACTTCCCCCAGTGTTTGGAGTGAAGCAAAGTTTACATCAAAAAGTTAAAAAGTGTGCCGTCACACAGACTTCCCCCAGTGTTTGGAGTGAAGCAAAGTTTACATCAAAAAGTTAAAAAGTGTGCCGTCACACAGACTTCCCCCAGTGTTTGGAGTGAAGCAAAGTTTACATCAAAAAGTTAAAATCTGTGCCGTCACAGAGACTTTCCCCGGTGTTTGGAGTGAAGCAGAGTCTACATCATTAAGAAAATCTGTGCTGTTTCACAGACTTTCCCAAGTGTTTGAAGTAAAGCAGAGTCTACATCAATAAGTCAAAATCTTCACCAACACACATACTTTCTAATTTGTTTGGAGTGACGCAAGGTTTCAGCAATAAGAAAATCTCTGCCAACACAAGCACTTTCTCTTGTCTTTTGAGTGACGCAGAGTTTACATCAATAAGAAAAATCTGCGTCATCAAACAGCCTTTTTTACCTGTGTTTGGGAGTAATGCAAAGTCTACATCAATAAGAAAATCTGTGCCATCACACACTTTCCCCACTGTTTGGAGTGACAAAGAGTCTACATCGATAACAAAAAACCTGCGCAAACATACCTTCTTTCCCCAGTGTTTGATGGGAAGCAAAATTTATATCATTAAGAAAATCTGCGCCATCACACATTCTCTCCACTGTTTGGGGGGACACAGAGTTTCATCAATAAGAAAATCTGTGCCAACACACACTTTCTCCTGTCTTTGGAGTGACGCAGAGTTTACATCAATAAGAAAAATCTGAGCATTCAAACAGACTTTCTCCATTGTTTGGGAGTAATGCAAAGTCTACATCAATAAGAAAAAATCTGTGCTATAAACAGACTTTCTCTGTGTGTTTTTGAGTGACCAAGAGTTTTCAGCAATAAGAAAAGTATGTGTCGTCAAACATACTTATCATGTGTTTTTTACAGTGATTGTTAGCAGGTTCGGGATTTTCAAATCGGTCAGTTGCAGGCAGCTTGAGGACTTATGTTTTAGTTTCTAAAAAACACGACAACATACCTTGGTAAGTCAGGTTTTTTTTCTTTAGATGCTCTATCATCAAGGAGGTAAAATGATGTCAGGTTGATTAAGTTCTTGCAGTGTCAACTGGTTCATCAGGTAGTTACAGGTTCATGATTAAACTTTCTGCATGAAGATTAAAACAACATTTACAATTTAATTTATTGATTTTGTTTTATTTTACAATCATGATACAACAACTTTATATGTAGAAGCTGCGCCGTCATCAAACTGTCCCAAGTGTTTCAAGTGATCAATAAGAAAAACTCTGTGCCATCACACATACTTTCCCCAGTGTTTGAAAGGAAGCAAAGTTTAAATCAATAAGAAAATCTGTGCCATGACACATTCTCTCCACTGTTTGGGGTGACACAGGGTTTCATCAAAAAGAAACTCTGTGCCATCACACACTTTCCCCACTGTTTGGAGTGACAAAGAGTCTACATCAATAACAAAAAATCTGCGCAAACATACCTTCTTTCCCCAGTGTTTGGAGTGATGCTAGGTTCACATCAATAAGAAAATCTGTGCAGTCATACACACTTTCCCCGATGTTTAGAGTGACGCACAGTTTCATCAATAAGAAAATCTGTGCCAACACACACACTTTCTCCTGTCTTTGGAGTTACGCAGAGTTTACATCAATAAGAAAAATCTGCGCATTCAAACAGACTTTCTCCAGTGTTTGGGAGTAATGCAAAGTCTACATCAATAAGAAAAAATCTGTGCTATAAACAGACTTTCTCTGTGTGTTTTTGAGTGACCAAGAGTTTTCAGCAATAAGAAAAGTATGTGCCATCAAATATACTTTTTCATGTGTTTTTGACAGTGATTTTTAGCAGGTTCGAGATTTTCAAATGGGACAGTTGCAGGCAGCTTCAGGACTTATGTTTTAGTTTTTAAAAAACACGACAACATACCTTGGTAAGTCAGGTTATTTTCTTTAGATTCTCTATCATCAAGGAGGTACAAATGGTGTCAGGTTGATTAAGTTCATGCAGTGTCAACTGGTTCATCAGGTAGTTACAGGTTCATGATTAAACTATCTGCATGAAGATTAAAACAACAATTACAATTTAGTTTGGTGATTTTGTTCTATCGTACAATCAAGGTACAACAACTGTATATGTAGAAGCTGCGCCATCATCAAATTTTCCCCAGAGTTGTAGTAATAAATAAGAAAAAACCTGCACCATCACAAAGACTTTCCCCAGTATTTGGAGGGAAGCAGAGTTTACATCAATAAGTTAAAATCTGTGCAGTCACACAGACTTTCCCCAGTGTTTGGAGTGAAGCAAAGTTTACATCAAAAAGTTAAAAATCTGTGCCGTCACAAAGACTTTCCCCAGTGTTTGGAAGGAAGCAGAGTCTACATCATTAAGAAAATCTGTGCCGTCACAAAGACTTTCCCAAGTGTTTGGAGTGAAGCAGAGTTTATATCAATAAGTCAAAATCTTCACCAACACACATACTTTCTCATTTGTTTGGAGTGACGCAAGGTTTCAGCAATAAGAAAATCTGTGCCAACACACACACTTTCTCCTGTCTTTGGAGTTACGCAGAGTTTACATCAATAAAAAAAATCTGCGTCATCAAACAGCCTTTCTTACCAGTGTTTGAGAGTAATTCAAAGTCCACATCAATAAAAACAAATCTGTGCTATAAACATACTTTCTCCCTGTGTTTTTGAGAGACCAAAAGTTTTCAGCAATAAAATAACTATGTGCTGTCAAACAGACTTTTTCATGTGTTTTTTACAGTGATTGTTAGCAGGTTCGGGATTTTCAAATAGGACAGTTGCAGGCAGCTTGAGGACTTATGTTTTAGTTTTTAAAAAACACGACAACATACCTTGGTAAGTCAGGTTCTTTTATTTAGATGCTCTATCGTCAAGGAGGTACAAATGATGTCAGGTTCATTAAGTTCTTGCAGTGTCAACTGGTTCATCAGGTAGTTACAGGTTCATGATTAAACTATCTGCATGAAGATTAAAACAACATTTACAATTTAGTTTGGTAATTTTGTTCTATCGTACAATCACGGTACAACAACTGTATATGTAGAAGCTGCGCCATCATCAAATTTTCCCCAGGGTTGTAGTAATAAATAAGAAAAAACCACGCCATCACACAGACTTTCCCCAGTATTTGGAGGGAAGCAGAGTTTATTTCAATAAGTAAAAATCTGCGCCATCACACAGACTTTCCCCAGTGTTTGGAATGACGCAGAGTTTATATCAATAATTAAAAATCTGTGTCATCACACATATTTTCTCCTATGTTTAGAGTGACACAGAGTCTACATCAATAAGTAAAAATCTGTACCGTCACACAGACTTTCTCCTGTGCTTGGAGTGACACAGAGTCTATATCAATAAGTAAAAATCTGTGCCGTCACACAGACTTTCCCCAGTGTTTGGAGTGACACAGAGTTTATATCAATAAGTACAAATCTGTGCCGTCACACACACTTTTCCCAGTGTTTGGAGTGACACAGAGTCTATATCAATAAGTCAAAATCTGTGCCGTCACACAGACTTTCCCCAGTGTTTGGAGTGACACAGGGTCTATATCAATAAGTAAAAATCTGTGACGTCACACACACTTTCTCCTGTGTTTGGAGTGACGTAGAGTTTACATCAATAAGTAAAAATCTGTGCCATCACACAAACTTTCTCCTGTATTTGGAGTGACACAGAGTCTATATCAATAAGTTAAAATCTGTGCCGTCACACACACTTTTCCCAGTGTTTGGAGTGACACAGAGTCTATATCATTCATCCGTCACCCATCTCCGTTGATATTCATAATCATTGCAAATCTTCGTTCACCACTTTTCGTGTAGTCACTTCTGATGAAGTGATGAAGTTTATAAAATCTTGTACAGTTACCTCCTGCAAGTTGGACCCTCTGCCATTATCTGTTTTTAAGGAGTGTTGTTCTGATCTGCTGCCAGTCTTCACAGAGATTATTAATAAGTCTTTGTCTTTTGGTCATTTCCCTGATCATCTTAAGGAGGCATGCATCCTGCCACTTCTGAAAAAGCAACATTTGAACCCGGAGTGTCTGTCAAATTATCGCCCTATCTCTAACTTGTGATTCATCTCCAAATTGATTGAGCGTGCAGTAGTTAGTCAACTTCAAGACTATCTCTGTGAAAATAACCTCCATGCTAAAATGCCCTAAAATCTGTGCTATAAACAGACTTTCTCTGTGTGTTTTTGAGTGACCAAGAGTTTTCAGCAATAAGAAAAGTATGTGTCGTCAAACATACTTATCATGTGTTTTTTACAGTGATTGTTAGCAGGTTCGGGATTTTCAAATCGGTCAGTTGCAGGCAGCTTGAGGACTTATGTTTTAGTTTTTAAAAAACACGACAACATACCTTGGTAAGTCAGGTTCTTTTTTTTTAGATGCTCTATCATCAAGAAGGTAAAATTGATGTCAGGTTGATTAAGGGCTTGCAGTGTCAACTGGTTCATCAGGTAGTTATAGGTTCATGATTAAACTATCTGCATTAAGATTGAAACAACATTTACAATTTCATTTTGTGATTTTGTTCTATTGTACAGTCCTGGTACAACAACTGTATATGTAGAAGCTGCGCCATCATCAAATTTTCCCCAGGGTTGTAGTAATAAATAAGACAAAACCACGCCAGTACACAGACTTTCCCCAGTATTTGGGAGGAAGCAGAGTTTACATCAAAAAGTTAAAGTCTGTGCCGTCACACAGACTTTCCCCAGTATTTCGAGTGATCCAGAGTTTGCATCAATAAGTTAAAATCTGTGCCGTCAAACAGCCTTTTTTACCTGTGTTTGGGAGTAATGCAAAGTCTACATCAATAAGAAAAATCTGTGCCATCATACACTTTCCCGACTGTTTGGAGTGACAAAGAGTCTACATCAATAACAAAAAATCTGCGCAAACATACCTTCTTTCCCCAGTGTTTGAAGTGATGCTAGGTTCACATCAATAAGAAAATCTGTGCAGTCATACACACTTTCCCCGATGTTTAGAGTGAAGCAGAGTTTACATCAAAAAGTTAAAATCTGTGCCGTCACACAGACTTTCCCCAGTGTTTGGAGTGAAGCAAAGTTTACATCAAAAAGTTAAAAAGTGTGCCGTCACACAGACTTCCCCCAGTGTTTGGAGTGAAGCAAAGTTTACATCAAAAAGTTAAAATCTGTGCCGTCACAGAGACTTTCCCCGGTGTTTGGAGTGAAGCAGAGTCTACATCATTAAGAAAATCTGTGCTGTTTCACAGACTTTCCCAAGTGTTTGAAGTAAAGCAGAGTCTACATCAATAAGTCAAAATCTTCACCAACACACATACTTTCTAATTTGTTTGGAGTGACGCAAGGTTTCAGCAATAAGAAAATCTCTGCCAACACAAGCACTTTCTCTTGTCTTTTGAGTGACGCAGAGTTTACATCAATAAGAAAAATCTGCGTCATCAAACAGCCTTTTTTACCTGTGTTTGGGAGTAATGCAAAGTCTACATCAATAAGAAAATCTGTGCCATCACACACTTTCCCCACTGTTTGGAGTGACAAAGAGTCTACATCGATAACAAAAAACCTGCGCAAACATACCTTCTTTCCCCAGTGTTTGATGGGAAGCAAAATTTATATCATTAAGAAAATCTGCGCCATCACACATTCTCTCCACTGTTTGGGGGGACACAGAGTTTCATCAATAAGAAAATCTGTGCCAACACACACTTTCTCCTGTCTTTGGAGTGACGCAGAGTTTACATCAATAAGAAAAATCTGAGCATTCAAACAGACTTTCTCCATTGTTTGGGAGTAATGCAAAGTCTACATCAATAAGAAAAAATCTGTGCTATAAACAGACTTTCTCTGTGTGTTTTTGAGTGACCAAGAGTTTTCAGCAATAAGAAAAGTATGTGTCGTCAAACATACTTATCATGTGTTTTTTACAGTGATTGTTAGCAGGTTCGGGATTTTCAAATCGGTCAGTTGCAGGCAGCTTGAGGACTTATGTTTTAGTTTCTAAAAAACACGACAACATACCTTGGTAAGTCAGGTTTTTTTTCTTTAGATGCTCTATCATCAAGGAGGTAAAATGATGTCAGGTTGATTAAGTTCTTGCAGTGTCAACTGGTTCATCAGGTAGTTACAGGTTCATGATTAAACTTTCTGCATGAAGATTAAAACAACATTTACAATTTAATTTATTGATTTTGTTTTATTTTACAATCATGATACAACAACTTTATATGTAGAAGCTGCGCCGTCATCAAACTGTCCCAAGTGTTTCAAGTGATCAATAAGAAAAACTCTGTGCCATCACACATACTTTCCCCAGTGTTTGAAAGGAAGCAAAGTTTAAATCAATAAGAAAATCTGTGCCATGACACATTCTCTCCACTGTTTGGGGTGACACAGGGTTTCATCAAAAAGAAACTCTGTGCCATCACACACTTTCCCCACTGTTTGGAGTGACAAAGAGTCTACATCAATAACAAAAAATCTGCGCAAACATACCTTCTTTCCCCAGTGTTTGGAGTGATGCTAGGTTCACATCAATAAGAAAATCTGTGCAGTCATACACACTTTCCCCGATGTTTAGAGTGACGCACAGTTTCATCAATAAGAAAATCTGTGCCAACACACACACTTTCTCCTGTCTTTGGAGTTACGCAGAGTTTACATCAATAAGAAAAATCTGCGCATTCAAACAGACTTTCTCCAGTGTTTGGGAGTAATGCAAAGTCTACATCAATAAGAAAAAATCTGTGCTATAAACAGACTTTCTCTGTGTGTTTTTGAGTGACCAAGAGTTTTCAGCAATAAGAAAAGTATGTGCCATCAAATATACTTTTTCATGTGTTTTTGACAGTGATTTTTAGCAGGTTCGAGATTTTCAAATGGGACAGTTGCAGGCAGCTTCAGGACTTATGTTTTAGTTTTTAAAAAACACGACAACATACCTTGGTAAGTCAGGTTATTTTCTTTAGATTCTCTATCATCAAGGAGGTACAAATGGTGTCAGGTTGATTAAGTTCATGCAGTGTCAACTGGTTCATCAGGTAGTTACAGGTTCATGATTAAACTATCTGCATGAAGATTAAAACAACAATTACAATTTAGTTTGGTGATTTTGTTCTATCGTACAATCAAGGTACAACAACTGTATATGTAGAAGCTGCGCCATCATCAAATTTTCCCCAGAGTTGTAGTAATAAATAAGAAAAAACCTGCACCATCACAAAGACTTTCCCCAGTATTTGGAGGGAAGCAGAGTTTACATCAATAAGTTAAAATCTGTGCAGTCACACAGACTTTCCCCAGTGTTTGGAGTGAAGCAAAGTTTACATCAAAAAGTTAAAAATCTGTGCCGTCACAAAGACTTTCCCCAGTGTTTGGAAGGAAGCAGAGTCTACATCATTAAGAAAATCTGTGCCGTCACAAAGACTTTCCCAAGTGTTTGGAGTGAAGCAGAGTTTATATCAATAAGTCAAAATCTTCACCAACACACATACTTTCTCATTTGTTTGGAGTGACGCAAGGTTTCAGCAATAAGAAAATCTGTGCCAACACACACACTTTCTCCTGTCTTTGGAGTTACGCAGAGTTTACATCAATAAAAAAAATCTGCGTCATCAAACAGCCTTTCTTACCAGTGTTTGAGAGTAATTCAAAGTCCACATCAATAAAAACAAATCTGTGCTATAAACATACTTTCTCCCTGTGTTTTTGAGAGACCAAAAGTTTTCAGCAATAAAATAACTATGTGCTGTCAAACAGACTTTTTCATGTGTTTTTTACAGTGATTGTTAGCAGGTTCGGGATTTTCAAATAGGACAGTTGCAGGCAGCTTGAGGACTTATGTTTTAGTTTTTAAAAAACACGACAACATACCTTGGTAAGTCAGGTTCTTTTATTTAGATGCTCTATCGTCAAGGAGGTACAAATGATGTCAGGTTCATTAAGTTCTTGCAGTGTCAACTGGTTCATCAGGTAGTTACAGGTTCATGATTAAACTATCTGCATGAAGATTAAAACAACATTTACAATTTAGTTTGGTAATTTTGTTCTATCGTACAATCACGGTACAACAACTGTATATGTAGAAGCTGCGCCATCATCAAATTTTCCCCAGGGTTGTAGTAATAAATAAGAAAAACCACGCCATCACACAGACTTTCCCCAGTATTTGGAGGGAAGCAGAGTTTATTTCAATAAGTAAAAATCTGCGCCATCACACAGACTTTCCCCAGTGTTTGGAATGACGCAGAGTTTATATCAATAATTAAAAATCTGTGTCATCACACATATTTTCTCCTATGTTTAGAGTGACACAGAGTCTACATCAATAAGTAAAAATCTGTACCGTCACACAGACTTTCTCCTGTGCTTGGAGTGACACAGAGTCTATATCAATAAGTAAAAATCTGTGCCGTCACACAGACTTTCCCCAGTGTTTGGAGTGACACAGAGTTTATATCAATAAGTACAAATCTGTGCCGTCACACACACTTTTCCCAGTGTTTGGAGTGACACAGAGTCTATATCAATAAGTCAAAATCTGTGCCGTCACACAGACTTTCCCCAGTGTTTGGAGTGACACAGGGTCTATATCAATAAGTAAAAATCTGTGACGTCACACACACTTTCTCCTGTGTTTGGAGTGACGTAGAGTTTACATCAATAAGTAAAAATCTGTGCCATCACACAAACTTTCTCCTGTATTTGGAGTGACACAGAGTCTATATCAATAAGTTAAAATCTGTGCCGTCACACACACTTTTCCCAGTGTTTGGAGTGACACAGAGTCTATATCATTCATCCGTCACCCATCTCCGTTGATATTCATAATCATTGCAAATCTTCGTTCACCACTTTTCGTGTAGTCACTTCTGATGAAGTGATGAAGTTTATAAAATCTTGTACAGTTACCTCCTGCAAGTTGGACCCTCTGCCATTATCTGTTTTTAAGGAGTGTTGTTCTGATCTGCTGCCAGTCTTCACAGAGATTATTAATAAGTCTTTGTCTTTTGGTCATTTCCCTGATCATCTTAAGGAGGCATGCATCCTGCCACTTCTGAAAAAGCAACATTTGAACCCGGAGTGTCTGTCAAATTATCGCCCTATCTCTAACTTGTGATTCATCTCCAAATTGATTGAGCGTGCAGTAGTTAGTCAACTTCAAGACTATCTCTGTGAAAATAACCTCCATGCTAAAATGCCCTAAAATCTGTGCTATAAACAGACTTTCTCTGTGTGTTTTTGAGTGACCAAGAGTTTTCAGCAATAAGAAAAGTATGTGTCGTCAAACATACTTATCATGTGTTTTTTACAGTGATTGTTAGCAGGTTCGGGATTTTCAAATCGGTCAGTTGCAGGCAGCTTGAGGACTTATGTTTTAGTTTTTAAAAAACACGACAACATACCTTGGTAAGTCAGGTTTTTTTTCTTTAGATGCTCTATCGTCAAGGAGGTACAAATGATGTCAGGTTGATTAAGTTCTTGCAGTGTCAACTGGTTCATCAGGTAGTTACAGGTTCATGATTAAACTTCTGCATGAAGATTAAAACAACATTTACAATTTAATTTTGTATTTTGTTCTATTGTTACAATCACGATACAACAACTTTATATGTAGAAGCTGCGCCGTCATCAAATGTTCCCAAGGGTGTTTTCAAGTGATCAATAAGAAAAACTCTGTGCCATCACACATACTTTCCCCAGTGTTTGGAAAGGAAGCAAAGTTTAAATCAATAAGAAAATCTGTGCCATACACATTTCTCCAGTGTTTGGGGTGACACAGGGTTTCATCAAAAGTAAAACTCTGTGCCATCACACACTTTCCCCATGTTTGGAGTGACACAAGAGTCTACATCAATAACAAAAATCTGCGCAAACATACCTTCTTTCCCTGTGTTTGGAGGTGATGCTAGGTTACATCAATAAGAAAATCTGTGCAGTCATACACACTTTCCCGATGTTTAGAGTGAGCACAGTTTCATCAATAAGAAAATCTGTGCCAAACACACACACTTTTCCTGTCTTTGGAGTACGCAGAGTTTACATCATAGAAAATCTGCGCATTCAAACATGACTTTCACCAGTGTTTGGGAGTATGCAAAGTCTAATCAATAAGAAAAAATCTGTGCTATAAACGCTTTCTCTTGTGTTTTTGAGTGACCAAGAGTTTTCAGCATAAGAAAAGTATGTGCCATCAAATATACTTTTTCATCTGTGTTTTAGACAGTGATTTTTAAGCAGTTCGAGATTTTCAAATGGGACAGTTGCAGGCAGCTTCAGGATTAGTTTTAGTATTTTAAAAAACACTGACAACATACCTGGTAAAGTCAGGTTATTTTCTTTAGATTCTCTATCATCAAGGAGGTACAAATGGTGTCAGGTTGATTAAGTTCATGCAGTGTCAACTGGTTCATCAGGTAGTTACAGGTTCATGATTAAACTATCTGCATGAAGATTAAAACAACAATTACAATTTAGTTTGGTGATTTTGTTCTATCGTACAATCAAGGTACAACAACTGTATATGTAGAAGCTGCGCCATCATCAAATTTTCCCCAGAGTTGTAGTAATAAATAAGAAAAAACCTGCACCATCACAAAGACTTTCCCCAGTATTTGGAGGGAAGCAGAGTTTACATCAATAAGTTAAAATCTGTGCAGTCACACAGACTTTCCCCAGTGTTTGGAGTGAAGCAAAGTTTACATCAAAAAGTTAAAAATCTGTGCCGTCACAAAGACTTTCCCCAGTGTTTGGAAGGAAGCAGAGTCTACATCATTAAGAAAATCTGTGCCGTCACAAAGACTTTCCCAAGTGTTTGGAGTGAAGCAGAGTTTATATCAATAAGTCAAAATCTTCACCAACACACATACTTTCTCATTTGTTTGGAGTGACGCAAGGTTTCAGCAATAAGAAAATCTCTGCCAACACACACACTTTCTCCTGTCTTTGGAGTTACGCAGAGTTTACATCAATAAAAAAAATCTGCGTCATCAAACAGCCTTTCTTACCAGTGTTTGAGAGTAATTCAAAGTCCACATCAATAAAAACAAATCTGTGCTATAAACATACTTTCTCCCTGTGTTTTTGAGAGACCAAAAGTTTTCAGCAATAAAATAACTATGTGCTGTCAAACAGACTTTTTCATGTGTTTTTTACAGTGATTGTTAGCAGGTTCGGGATTTTCAAATAGGACAGTTGCAGGCAGCTTGAGGACTTATGTTTTAGTTTTTAAAAAACACGACAACATACCTTGGTAAGTCAGGTTCTTTTATTTAGATGCTCTATCGTCAAGGAGGTACAAATGATGTCAGGTTCATTAAGTTCTTGCAGTGTCAAACTGGTTCATCAGGTAGTTACAGGTTCATGATTAAACTATCTGCATGAAGATTAAAACAACATTTACAATTTAGTTTGGTAATTTTGTTCTATCGTACAATCACGGTACAACAACTGTATATGTAGAAGCTGCGCCATCATCAAATTTTCCCCAGGGTTGTAGTAATAAATAAGAAAAAACCACGCCATCACACAGACTTTCCCCAGTATTTGGAGGGAAGCAGAGTTTATTTCAATAAGTAAAATCTGCGCCATCACACAGACTTTCCCCAGTGTTTGGAATGACGCAGAGTTTATATCAATAATTAAAAATCTGTGTCATCACACATATTTTCTCCTATGTTTAGAGTGACACAGAGTCTACATCAATAAGTAAAAATCTGTACCGTCACACAGACTTTCTCCTGTGCTTGGAGTGACACAGAGTCTATATCAATAAGTAAAAATCTGTGCCGTCACACAGACTTTCCCCAGTGTTTGGAGTGACACAGAGTTTATATCAATAAGTACAAATCTGTGCCGTCACACACACTTTTCCCAGTGTTTGGAGTGACACAGAGTCTATATCAATAAGTCAAAATCTGTGCCGTCACACAGACTTTCCCCAGTGTTTGGAGTGACACAGGGTCTATATCAATAAGTAAAAATCTGTGACGTCACACACACTTTCTCCTGTGTTTGGAGTGACGTAGAGTTTACATCAATAAGTAAAAATCTGTGCCATCACACAAACTTTCTCCTGTATTTGGAGTGACACAGAGTCTATATCAATAAGTTAAAATCTGTGCCGTCACACACACTTTTCCCAGTGTTTGGAGTGACACAGAGTCTATATCATTCATCCGTCACCCATCTCCGTTGATATTCATAATCATTGCAAATCTTCGTTCACCACTTTTCGTGTAGTCACTTCTGATGAAGTGATGAAGTTTATAAAATCTTGTACAGTTACCTCCTGCAAGTTGGACCCTCTGCCATTATCTGTTTTTAAGGAGTGTTGTTCTGATCTGCTGCCAGTCTTCACAGAGATTATTAATAAGTCTTTGTCTTTTGGTCATTTCCCTGATCATCTTAAGGAGGCATGCATCCTGCCACTTCTGAAAAAGCAACATTTGAACCCGGAGTGTCTGTCAAATTATCGCCCTATCTCTAACTTGTGATTCATCTCCAAATTGATTGAGCGTGCAGTAGTTAGTCAACTTCAAGACTATCTCTGTGAAAATAACCTCCATGCTAAAATGCCCTAAAATCTGTGCTATAAACAGACTTTCTCTGTGTGTTTTTGAGTGACCAAGAGTTTTCAGCAATAAGAAAAGTATGTGTCGTCAAACATACTTATCATGTGTTTTTTACAGTGATTGTTAGCAGGTTCGGGATTTTCAAATCGGTCAGTTGCAGGCAGCTTGAGGACTTATGTTTTAGTTTTTAAAAAACACGACAACATACCTTGGTAAGTCAGGTTCTTTTTTTTTAGATGCTCTATCATCAAGAAGGTAAAATTGATGTCAGGTTGATTAAGGGCTTGCAGTGTCAACTGGTTCATCAGGTAGTTATAGGTTCATGATTAAACTATCTGCATTAAGATTGAAACAACATTTACAATTTCATTTTGTGATTTTGTTCTATTGTACAGTCCTGGTACAACAACTGTATATGTAGAAGCTGCGCCATCATCAAATTTTCCCCAGGGTTGTAGTAATAAATAAGACAAAACCACGCCAGTACACAGACTTTCCCCAGTATTTGGGAGGAAGCAGAGTTTACATCAAAAAGTTAAAGTCTGTGCCGTCACACAGACTTTCCCCAGTATTTCGAGTGATCCAGAGTTTGCATCAATAAGTTAAAATCTGTGCCGTCAAACAGCCTTTTTTACCTGTGTTTGGGAGTAATGCAAAGTCTACATCAATAAGAAAAATCTGTGCCATCATACACTTTCCCGACTGTTTGGAGTGACAAAGAGTCTACATCAATAACAAAAAATCTGCGCAAACATACCTTCTTTCCCAGTGTTTGAAGTGATGCTAGGTTCACATCAATAAGAAAATCTGTGCAGTCATACACACTTTCCCCGATGTTTAGAGTGAAGCAGAGTTTACATCAAAAAGTTAAAATCTGTGCCGTCACACAGACTTTCCCAGTGTTTGGAGTGAAGCAAAGTTTACAACAAAAAGTTAAAAAGTGTACCGTCACACAAACTTTCCCCAGTGTTTGGAGTGACGCAAAGTCTACATCATTAAGAAAATCTGTGACGTCACACAGAATTTCCCCAGTGTTTGGAGTGAAGCACAGTTTACATCATTAATTAAAAATCTGTGCAGTCACACAGACTTTCCCCAGTGTTTGGATTGACGCAGAGCCTACATCATTAAGAAAATCTGTGCCGTCACACAGCCTTTCCCAAGTGTTTGGAGTGACACAGAGTCTATGTCAATAAGTAAAAATCTGTGCCGTCACACACACTTTCCCCAGTGTTTGGAGTGACACAGAGTCTATATCAATAAGTAAAAATCTGTGCCGTCACACACACTTTCCCCAGTGTTTGGAGTGACACACAGTCTATATCAATAAGTAAAAATCTGTGCCGTCACACACACTTTCCCCAGTGTTTGGAGTGACACAGAGTCTATATCAATAAGTAAAAATCTGTGCCGTCACACACACTTTCCCCAGTGTTTGGAGTGACACAGAGTCTATATCAATAAGTAAAAATCTGTGCCGTCACACAGACTTTCCCCAGTGTTTGGAGTGACACACAGTCTTCATCAAGAAGTAAAAATCTGCGCCGTCACACACACTTTCCCCAGTGTTTGGAGTGACACAGAGTCTATATCAATAAGTAAAAATCTGTGCCGTCACACACACTTTCCCCATGTTTGGAGTGACACAGAGTCTATATCAATAAGTAAAAATCTGTGCCGTCACACAGACTTTCCCCAGTGTTGGAGTGACACAGTCTATATCAATAAGTAAAAATCTGCGCCGTCACACACACTTTCCCCAGTGTTTGGAGTGACACAGAGTCTATATCAATAAGTAAAAATCTGTGCCGTCACACACACTTTCCCAGTGTTTGGAATGACGCAGAGTCTACATCATTAAGAAAATCTTTGCCGTCACACACACTTTCCCAAGTGTTTGGAGTGAAGCAGAGTCTACATCAATAAGTCAAAATCTTCGCCAACACACATACTTTCTCATTTGTTTGGAGTGACGCAAGGTTTCAGCAATAAGAAAATCTCTGCCAACACACACACTTTCTCCTGTCTTTGGAGTGCCGAAGAGTTTACATCAATAAGAAAAATCTGCGCATTCAAACAGACTTTCTCCTGTGTTTGGGAGTAATGCAAAGTCTACATCAATAAGAAAAATTTGCCTATAAACAGATTTACTCTGTCTGTTTTTGAGTGACCAAGAGTTTTCAGCAATAAGAAAAGTATGTGCCGTCAAACATACTTTTCATGTGTTTTTTACAGTGATTGTTAGCAGGTTCGAGATTTTCAAATGGGACAGTTGCAGGCAGCTTGAGGACTTATGTTTTAATTTTCAAAAAACACGACAACATACCTTGGTAAGTCAGGTTCTTTTATTTAGATGCTCTATCGTCAAGGAGGTACAAATGATGTCAGGTTCATTAAGTTCTTGCAGTGTCAACTGGTTCATCAGGTAGTTACAGGTTCATGATTAAACTATCTGCATGAAGATTAAAACAACATTTACAATTTAGTTTGGTAATTTTGTTCTATCGTACAATCACGGTACAACAACTGTATATGTAGAAGCTGCGCCATCATCAAATTTTCCCCAGGGTTGTAGTAATAAATAAGAAAAAACCACGCCATCACACAGACTTTCCCCAGTATTTGGAGGGAAGCAGAGTTTATTTCAATAAGTAAAAATCTGCGCCATCACACAGACTTTCCCCAGTGTTTGGAATGACGCAGAGTTTATATCAATAATTAAAAATCTGTGTCATCACACATATTTTCTCCTATGTTTAGAGTGACACAGAGTCTACATCAATAAGTAAAAATCTGTACCGTCACACAGACTTTCTCCTGTGCTTGGAGTGACACAGAGTCTATATCAATAAGTAAAAATCTGTGCCGTCACACAGACTTTCCCCAGTGTTTGGAGTGACACAGAGTTTATATCAATAAGTACAAATCTGTGCCGTCACACACACTTTTCCCAGTGTTTGGAGTGACACAGAGTCTATATCAATAAGTCAAAATCTGTGCCGTCACACAGACTTTCCCCAGTGTTGGAGTGACACAGGGTCTATATCAATAGTAAAATCTGTGACGTCACACACACTTTCCTATGTTTGATAACACAGAGTTTACATCAATAAGTAAAAATCTGTGCATCACACATACTTTCTCCTGTGTTTGGAGTGATGTAGAGTTTACATCAATAAGTAAAAATCTGTGCCATCACACAAACTTTCTCCTGTATTTGGAGTGACACAGAGTCTATATCAATAAGTTAAAATCTGTGCCGTCACACACACTTTTCCCAGTGTTTGGAGTGACACAGAGTCTATATCATTCATCCGTCACCCATCTCCGTTGATATTCATAATCATTGCAAATCTTCGTTCACCACTTTTCGTGTAGTCACTTCTGATGAAGTGATGAAGTTTATAAAATCTTGTACAGTTACCTCCTGCAAGTTGGACCCTCTGCCATTATCTGTTTTTAAGGAGTGTTGTTCTGATCTGCTGCCAGTCTTCAAGAGATTATTAATAAGTCTTTGTCTTTTGGTCATTTCCCTGATCATCTTAAGGAGGCATGCATCCTGCCACTTCTGAAAAAGCAACATTTGAACCCGGAGTGTCTGTCAAATTATCGCCCTATCTCTAACTTGTGATTCATCTCCAAATTGATTGAGCGTGCAGTAGTTAGTCAACTTCAAGACTATCTCTGTGAAAATAACCTCCATGCTAAAATGCCCTAAAATCTGTGCTATAAACAGACTTTCTCTGTGTGTTTTTGAGTGACCAAGAGTTTTCAGCAATAAGAAAAGTATGTGTCGTCAAACATACTTATCATGTGTTTTTTACAGTGATTGTTAGCAGGTTCGGGATTTTCAAATCGGTCAGTTGCAGGCAGCTTGAGGACTTATGTTTTAGTTTTTAAAAAAACACGACAACATACCTTGGTAAGTCAGGTTCTTTTTTTTTAGATGCTCTATCATCAAGAAGGTAAAATTGATGTCAGGTTGATTAAGGGCTTGCAGTGTCAACTGGTTCATCAGGTAGTTATAGGTTCATGATTAAACTATCTGCATTAAGATTGAAACAACATTTACAATTTCATTTTGTGATTTTGTTCTATTGTACAGTCCTGGTACAACAACTGTATATGTAGAAGCTGCGCCATCATCAAATTTTCCCCAGGGTTGTAGTAATAAATAAGACAAAACCACGCCAGTACACAGACTTTCCCCAGTATTTGGGAGGAAGCAGAGTTTACATCAAAAAGTTAAAGTCTGTGCCGTCACACAGACTTTCCCCAGTATTTCGAGTGATCCAGAGTTTGCATCAATAAGTTAAAATCTGTGCCGTCAAACAGCCTTTTTTACCTGTGTTTGGGAGTAATGCAAAGTCTACATCAATAAGAAAAATCTGTGCCATCATACACTTTCCCGACTGTTTGGAGTGACAAAGAGTCTACATCAATAACAAAAAATCTGCGCAAACATACCTTCTTTCCCCAGTGTTTGAAGTGATGCTAGGTTCACATCAATAAGAAAATCTGTGCAGTCATACACACTTTCCCCGATGTTTAGAGTGAAGCAGAGTTTACATCAAAAAGTTAAAATCTGTGCCGTCACACAGACTTTCCCCAGTGTTTGGAGTGAAGCAAAGTTTACAACAAAAAGTTAAAAAGTGTACCGTCACACAAACTTTCCCCAGTGTTTGGAGTGACGCAAAGTCTACATCATTAAGAAAATCTGTGACGTCACACAGAATTTCCCCAGTGTTTGGAGTGAAGCACAGTTTACATCATTAATTAAAAATCTGTGCAGTCACACAGACTTTCCCCAGTGTTTGGATTGACGCAGAGCCTACATCATTAAGAAAATCTGTGCCGTCACACAGCCTTTCCCAAGTGTTTGGAGTGACACAGAGTCTATGTCAATAAGTAAAAATCTGTGCCGTCACACACACTTTCCCCAGTGTTTGGAGTGACACAGAGTCTATATCAATAAGTAAAAATCTGTGCCGTCACACCCACTTTCCCCAGTGTTTGGAGTGACACACAGTCTATATCAATAAGTAAAAATCTGTGCCGTCACACAACTTTCCCCAGTGTTTGGAGTGACACAGAGTCTATATCAATAAGTAAAAATCTGTGCCGTCACACACACTTTCCCCAGTGTTTGGAGTGACACAGAGTCTATATCAATAAGTAAAAATCTGTGCCGTCACACAGACTTTCCCCAGTGTTTGGAGTGACACACAGTCTTCATCAAGAAGTAAAAATCTGCGCCGTCACACACACTTTCCCCAGTGTTTGGAGTGACACAGAGTCTATATCAATAAGTAAAAATCTGTGCCGTCACACACACTTTCCCCAGTGTTTGGAGTGACACAGAGTCTATATCAATAAGTAAAAATCTGTGCCGTCACACACACTTTCCCCAGTGTTTGGAGTGACACAGTCTATATCAATAAGTAAAAATCTGCGCCGTCACACACACTTTCCCCAGTGTTTGGAGTGACACAGAGTCTATATCAATAAGTAAAAATCTGTGCCGTCACACACACTTTCCCCAGTGTTTGGAATGACGCAGAGTCTACATCATTAAGAAAATCTTTGCCGTCACACACACTTTCCCAAGTGTTTGGAGTGAAGCAGAGTCTACATCAATAAGTCAAAATCTTCGCCAACACACATACTTTCTCATTTGTTTGGAGTGACGCAAGGTTTCAGCAATAAGAAAATCTCTGCCAACACACACACTTTCTCCTGTCTTTGGAGTGCCGAAGAGTTTACATCAATAAGAAAAATCTGCGCATTCAAACAGACTTTCTCCTGTGTTTGGGAGTAATGCAAAGTCTACATCAATAAGAAAAATTTGCCTATAAACAGATTTACTCTGTCTGTTTTTGAGTGACCAAGAGTTTTCAGCAATAAGAAAAGTATGTGCCGTCAAACATACTTTTCATGTGTTTTTTACAGTGATTGTTAGCAGGTTCGAGATTTTCAAATGGGACAGTTGCAGGCAGCTTGAGGACTTATGTTTTAATTTTCAAAAAACACGACAACATACCTTGGTAAGTCAGGTTCTTTTATTTAGATGCTCTATCGTCAAGGAGGTACAAATGATGTCAGGTTCATTAAGTTCTTGCAGTGTCAACTGGTTCATCAGGTAGTTACAGGTTCATGATTAAACTATCTGCATGAAGATTAAAACAACATTTACAATTTAGTTTGGTAATTTTGTTCTATCGTACAATCACGGTACAACAACTGTATATGTAGAAGCTGCGCCATCATCAAATTTTCCCCAGGGTTGTAGTAATAAATAAGAAAAAACCACGCCATCACACAGACTTTCCCCAGTATTTGGAGGGAAGCAGAGTTTATTTCAATAAGTAAAAATCTGCGCCATCACACAGACTTTCCCCAGTGTTTGGAATGACGCAGAGTTTATATCAATAATTAAAAATCTGTGTCATCACACATATTTTCTCCTATGTTTAGAGTGACACAGAGTCTACATCAATAAGTAAAAATCTGTACCGTCACACAGACTTTCTCCTGTGCTTGGAGTGACACAGAGTCTATATCAATAAGTAAAAATCTGTGCCGTCACACAGACTTTCCCCAGTGTTTGGAGTGACACAGAGTTTATATCAATAAGTACAAATCTGTGCCGTCACACACACTTTTCCCAGTGTTTGGAGTGATACAGAGTCTATATCAATAAGTCAAAATCTGTGCCGTCACACAGACTTTCCCCAGTGTTTGGAGTGACACAGGGTCTATATCAATAAGTAAAAATCTGTGACGTCACACACACTTTCCCTAGTGTTTGGCATAACACAGAGTTTACATCAATAAGTAAAAATCTGTGCCATCACACATACTTTCTCCTGTGTTTGGAGTGATGTAGAGTTTACATCAATAAGTAAAAATCTGTGCCATCACACAAACTTTCTCCTGTATTTGGAGTGACACAGAGTCTATATCAATAAGTTAAAATCTGTGCCGTCACACACACTTTTCCCAGTGTTTGGAGTGACACAGAGTCTATATCATTCATCCGTCACCCATCTCCGTTGATATTCATAATCATTGCAAATCTTCGTTCACCACTTTTCGTGTAGTCACTTCTGATGAAGTGATGAAGTTTATAAAATCTTGTACAGTTACCTCCTGCAAGTTGGACCCTCTGCCATTATCTGTTTTTAAGGAGTGTTGTTCTGATCTGCTGCCAGTCTTCACAGAGATTATTAATAAGTCTTTGTCTTTTGGTCATTTCCTTGATCATCTTAAGGAGGCATGCATCCTGCCACTTCTGAAAAAGCAACATTTGAACCCGGAGTGTCTGTCAAATTATCGCCCTATCTCTAACTTGTGATTCATCTCCAAATTGATTGAGCGTGCAGTAGTTAGTCAACTTCAAGACTATCTCTGTGAAAATAACCTCCATGCTAAAATGCAGTCTGCTTATCGTCCTTTCCACAGTACTGAGACTGCTCTCATTTGTGTACATGATGAATTCTTGCGTGCACTGGACAATCATAAGGAAGCAATCCTTGTGCTGTTAGATTTTTCCGCTGCTTTTGACACCATCGACCATAAGCATCTCCTTCAACGTTTATCTTCTCGCTATGGAATTACTGGAATTGCCCTTAACTGGTTCTCTTCTTACTTAAACAACAGAACCCAGCATGTTCTCATCAACAATGCAAAATCAGATCGTCATCATCTCTGGTGTGGTGTTCCTCAAGGTTCAGTAGCTGGGCCTCTTGAATTTATAATGTTTAGTGCACCCTTACAAGACCTCATTGCTGCCCATGGTATTTCTAGTGTTGCTTATGCTGACGACACCCAGCTTTACGTTACATTTGACCCAGCTGATCGCGCTTCTGCCATTGCTAAAGTCGAATTATGCATTCGGGATGTCAAATCTTGGGCTTTGTCCAACAAACTCGTTCTGAACGACTCCAAAACTGAGATCTTATTTTTAAGATCGCGTTTCACAAATAAGATTTCTCCGCCACCCTTACATATTGCCCAGTCTGTTATTGAACCATCTGAATTTGCCCGTAACCTCGATGTAACCATGGATTCTTCATTGTGCATGAGTGGACATGTTGCTAATGTTTGCAAATCAGCTCTAATGGCTATCAGAAAAATAGCACAGATTCACCGCTACCTGGATGAAGCTACTACTCTTCGTCTTGTTCACGCTTTCGTCACAATTAGACTTGATTCCTGCAATTTTCTTTTGTATGGCCTCCCTGATAAAGATCTCGCTAAAATTCAACGTGTACAAAACACTGCTGCTCGCCTCGTTTCTTGCTTGCCTCGTTCTCACCATATCACACCAGTACTAATGAAATTGCATTGGCTCCCAGTTAAGTTTCGTACAGTTTATAAAATTCTTTTGTTAACTTTCAAAGCTCAAACATGTCAATCTCCTGCTTATTTATCTGAACTTGTTCACCATTACTCCCCTGCTAGGACTTTACGTTCATCACAACAATCATTGCTTACCACTACTACTAGGGCTTCTTCCATTTTTTATGGTCAAAGATCATTTTCTTACGCTGCTCCATTTCTTTGGAATAGTCTTCCTGTGCATATTCGCCAGGCTAGTTCTTTACATTGTTTTAAGTCTCTGTTAAACTCATTTGTTTGAAAGTGCTTATTTGTAATCTGCTTACTTGTAATGTTTCTTTCACTTATTGTATATTTTATTATTCTCTTTATGTGCTTAGAGGCTTCTGCATTAGGCGCTTTACAAATGTCGTATTTATTATTATTATTATTATTATTATATCAATAAGTAAAAATCTGCGCCATCACACATACTTTCTCCAGTGTTTGGAGTGACACAGGGTCTATATCAATAAGTAAAAATCTGTGACGTCACACACACTTTCCCAAGTGTTTGGCATAACACAGAGTTTACATCAATTAGTAAAAATCTGCCCATTACACAAACTTTCTCCTGTGTTTGGAGTGACATAGAGTTTACATCAATAAGTAAAAATCTGCGCCATCACACAAACTTTCTCCTGTGTTTGGAGTGACACAGAGTCTATATCAATAAGTAAAAATCTGTGCCGTCACACACACTTTTCCCAGTGTTTGGAGTGACACAGAGTCTATATCAATAAGTAAAAATCTGCGCCGTCACACACACTTTTCCCAGTGTTTGGAGTGACACACAGTCTTCATCAATAAGTAAAAATCTGTGCCGTCACACACACTTTTCCCAGTGTTTGGAGTGACAAAGAGTCTATATCAATAAGTAAAAATCTGTGCCGTCACACACACTTTTCCCAGTGTTTGGAGTGACACAGAGTCTATATCAATAAGTAAAAATCTGCGCCGTCACACACACTTTCTCCTGTGTTTGGAGTGACCCAGAGTTTACATCAACGAGGCAGAAAGGTTGAGTTGGACACGGTATGCAGATGCATTATTTTTGTCCATATTCCATAAGTGCACTTAAAGGAACATTACAGAATTGGTAAGAAAAAAACTTGTAAAATATACTTTTTGATCACAGATTTACATAAAACTTACACGGTCTAATGATGATGATTGTAGAAAACATCCCTTGAAATAATTCTGTCTGAAATGCCATATTTGATGAGAAATAAATAAACTAATTTTCTGATTGGAGTTTATCGCTCAGTGAGCGTTTTATTCATTTGTTGAATCTATATGATTTGATGTAAATGTGTAATCGGTTTTTCACTATTTTCTCGTGACCCAGATGGCCGATCGATCTCAAACTTCTACAGGTTTGTCAGTTTATGTATATGGTGGATTACATAAAGTGCTTACACTGCCAGCAACTGTTTTGTTAGCAATAACCAATTCTGTAATGTTCCTTTAAGGAAACTTGATGTGCAGCTTAAAATAGCGCAATATGCAGCGTTAGAACAGTGCATTAGAAAAGTGTTTGTTACGTTTTATATGTTCATGTTACATTCTTGTTGCCATGGATCAACCAATCAGAATCAAGGATTTGAGTTTGCTAGAAAATCAAAACTGTATGTTGGGAATGTAATGTAATTGTATTGCTTCTACAGTGTTCTAGCAAGGATGAAAGTTTTAGCGCAGGGGCCGTTTGAACTAGATGATCAAGCAAATATAAACACACCAAAAACAGCTCCAAATGTTTAAGTTAACTTTGCATCAAGTGTAACTATGCAAAGAAATAAATGTTAACTTGACTTGATTTGAAAAAGTCAAAAAAACTGCATCTATAGCCACTCTTAATTATGTATCAACAGTTA
Source organism: Pycnopodia helianthoides (assembly GCA_032158295.1). NCBI lineage: Eukaryota > Metazoa > Echinodermata > Asteroidea > Forcipulatida > Asteriidae > Pycnopodia > Pycnopodia helianthoides. The sequence continues at coordinate 15,334,324 of CM063248.1, forward strand.
TCATACATGTATATGTAGTGATGTTTGTTGATGGCATGACTTTCCCATTAAAAAAATGAATATAAACAATAGCTTTCGTTGCGACTGTCGGGAGGATGGAGGGTTTTGCTTATCGGAATAACTTGAAAACTGTGACCAAAGACAGCACTAACTATTTCAATGGGACAAGTAAATTAAATGTATTTTGAGGTTAATTACATAAAGAGAGGGGAAAAAAGTAACTTTAAAACCGACTTGAAACAAAAAGAATGACATGCACTAGTTATTGAGCCTATGGTTATTTGAGAGGTAGGATTATGTACGATCGTTGCAATAGCATTTTCATTTTTAATATCATAAAAGGGGATCAAGGTTGCTGCAATTCTCCAACTTCCATGCAGAAAAACAACCAGTTAATACAAACGGCACAACAAGAAGTGGTAGGCAGCAGTTTAGTTGAAAATCCCCAAATCGCCGTTGCTCAGTCCAGTCAGAGCTGCAAACAAGCAAGCAGTCCGGTTGTTAACCGGTTCGCTTTGCCTACACAGTTAAAATCTGCTTAGCCATTCCGCACAGTACATGGGCAATCTATCGATGGAGGCCAAAACCAGACACAAACACAGCTGCCTAATTTACATAGCACGAAACAAATGTTTTTATTGGCTGTTGAATTCCTAAATAGCGTGTTACAAATTTTCCATCGGCCGATTTTGCTGTACGGCCAGTGGGTGGAATTTCCTTTACTTTGTTTTTGGATGTCCATGATATTAAGGTTTCAAAAGGTCTTGGCACAAGATCCCGCAGGTGTGGATTCAGGAATTTTACGGGGAGAGGGGGGGGGATGTCCACCTTTGCCTTGACCAAAATTAAAAGGTTGGTAATATCCAGGATAAATGCAAAAGGTGCACTGCAGTCCAAGTGTACACAACATACACATGCCGTGAACATCACCGGATGGAAGGTAAATTTATGCATGATTATTATGAGTTTTCCTTCATATTTATGTAACAGTAAAGCTACTTCAAAAAGAATTGTTTGTAGTAACAATTGACAAAATAGGGAGACCGCCAACTTAGGGCTAGATAGCTCAGTTAGTAGAGCGCCGTTAATCCGGAGGTCGCTGGTTCAAATCCCGCTCTAGTCAATTTTTCTTTGTTCAAACCCAAACCACTAGTAAACATTGTGTGAAGTTTCATTCACAAACAACTGTTTACAAGCAAAACAAAAAACTCATCTTGCAGTCGATGAAACATTTTTACAGTAGTGCATGACGTCGATTCTATTTTGTGCGTGGGTAGCTTCAACGAACCCAGTTATATTTACTGCATGAAGCATCGCTTTTCTTAGAACTGTGGCAATGGCTGCGACAAATGCAAAAAGAGCGAGGCACAATCTAACCTACAAGAACATTTAGAACAATGCTTAAATTCATCCCTTTTACTTCCTCAATCTTGCTAATGCTAGTCTAGAGACTTTTTAGTTAGTTTTACTAAAAAATATTTCATTTTATTGCATGAACGATAAAATACATTATTCCCCGCAGATGACCCCCACACCACAGTGTATCAGAGCTGTGGTGCAATACACGGCTCTGACAGTTTGGGTAATAGCGCCCTCTGCCGCTTGGCTGTTTGACCTGCCTTGGTGACGTCCCTTGCTGTGGTTTGGACGTAAGCCAAGAAAGTAAGCTAACTTTTTCCAGGGCAGCGGGGCGGGGCTGACCTAGTTGCAAATTGCGCATACGATGGTCAACTTGACCAATCAGGTTGCAATTTGGTGCAACAAAAGCGTTGGTACATACAAGGAGCGGGAAAGCTCATCACTTCGGCTCAGCTTTCATTTGAGTAAACATCTGCTTCTCTTTCTAGCTGTCTAGTGCTAGGCCATAACCTTGTACTTGCCATTGAACTGTTGTGCAGTTACATATTATTATTCCAATGCTTATTGATTTAGCAAACCCATGATAGACTGATGAATGATTGCTTATGTTAAGTTTTACTTGTTTGTTTTTCTTTCCTTGGTTTATACAGCTCTAAGACCAAGGGGAAAAGTTCACTGAGATTGTTTGGCAGTGATTGTGAACATCTTCAAGGACAAGGCTGTCAAGTAAACCTTGATATGTACATGTGTTGGATCAAAGAGCTGTATCTTGTAACGCAGAAGACAGAGCTACATTCATACATTACAATGGATAGCCTAACTTATTCAATTTAATGAAAGGAGAAGAAGCTGAGATGAAGCTGAGATGACGTAATTGAGATGACGTAGTGACTCTTGATCCCATTCCTCTTTCCAAACAAGTCATAAAGGTAACAATTAGGAAAGACTTGCTTTGGTCGGAAATCTTGACAGTAAAGTGATCATACAAGACCTACTTTAAATGATTTGGTATATTGACAACTGCTCCTCCATATCAAAAATAGTTTCCCATTTTGAAGTGTACAATAATGTGGGCTACTACTCTATTATCAGGCCTTGAACTTCGTGTTCAAAAGGGGCAAGGCAATAAATGCTGTGCTTTTTCTAAAATTTGAAGGGTGTTGCAGCATTTCCAGAAGTGTAAAAAGGGCACCACGGCATTTTTGGTGGGGCATCATGGCAAAACTAAATTTAACAAAATTTATCAAGACAGGGGACCGTTTCTGAAACACTCGGTTACATGTGTAGCCGAATGTTTCAGAAACAAAATCTAAGGTTCAAAAGATCAACAGCCGCGTAAGTGATCCAAAACAATGCATCTTCATCACAGCATTTTGACTTAGCGCATACACCCCGCAAAAAAATCCCCAAAACAACAAAACAAACCAAATTAAAGAAGAAACAAATCTTACGCTTTACAGTAAACTAATCTTTCTGGCGATCCAAAGTTTCCAAAAATGTGTAATTAAAAAAAAAAAAGGCTACAGGTTGTGCAGTCTTTTGTAAACAAGCTAACAATTCTGAGGAACTGTGCTTCACAGAGCATGCTGTCGACGGCTTTTGAGTGTATACCAGTGACGACACTGTTTTGTAAATGATTTTAGCGAGCGCACCAATATGGTGAATATTGCAATTTGGGGGAAAAACACAATATTCCTGAACATGCGCAGACCGTAAAGTCTTTGGTCAAGGCGTTTTAAACAGGTGTCGTGATCTATTGCGTAATGCATTTGGTTATTTCACCGATAGAGGAAGTTTACTCTCCTGCTATCGCATCAGTCTGAAATGCCCTCTAGCGTTCGATATTTCTTGCCTTTATTGTAGCACGCAAAGTAAAGAGATAACAAAGACTACGAGCCTGTAAATTGGAAGCGATGTGCCTGCATGTGTTGTGTTAATTGTCAGGGCTTGACCTTAACGCTAGCCCTGAGTACATTTTCAAGTAAAAAATGCTGCGGGCAAGTAAAAACCACTTCTCAACTTGCCCGGCGGGCTACTTTAAAACAAGTGCACGTTCCTTGTTTTTTCAGATGTGAATAAAGAAAATAAAACGATTTCTTGAAAGCTTAATTACCGTTTGTGTGTCGTGAATGTAACTTTATTTGATTGCAAATGCAATCATATGAAATCTCCCATCAACGCTACGACTACAGTTGTATGCATCGTACGGGTACAGACGCACGTACAGTACATGTACCATGTGTATGTGTACTACCTATCAACGATAATTTCACCAGTAGTCAGTAACCTGTATAAATAACCAATACTATTAACATACAACTCATACTGGGAACCAGATACAAAAAACCGATGCCGCGTCAATATTTTTTTCCCTAGTGCAATAAAGGACATTTATTTTGCTGTGTGTTTAAGGGAAAAAATACCGTTAGCACAACGCATGGTCATGCGTGTGTTGTGACAGCAAGTACAATCAACTCAAACGTGTTCACAGAATTTTTTTACTACCGGCTGCAAGATGTGGCGGTACATGTCCACCGTTAAAAATCCTCCATCAAACAAGCGAGAAAATGCACCCCATGAACATGAAAATACGAAGAGAAAGCGAATGTACAGGCCACAATGGGAAACACAATGGAAATGGCTGCGCTGTGATGGCGACGCAAACGCCATGTTCTGCGCAGTGTGCAGAGATATGAAAGTGGTGGGCACTGGAGCTGGGCTTGGGCGCAAACGGAACATTTTTTATGATGGAACGGACAACTTCAGGGTTGACTCTGTGAAAGCGCATGGTCAATCAGACAATCATATGTTTGGCCTCGTCTCGCCAATCTGCGAGTAAAATGAAACCCGGCACAAGCGAGGCAGAGAAGATGCTCAAAAAGATGAACGCAGCAGCAGTAGACAGATTAAAACTTTAGTTTCGAAATGCACATGCCATTGCAAAGCAAAGTCGTCCATTCACAGATTTTGTTTGGCTAGCTGATCTGGACGTTGCCAAGGGAATCAACGTTGGCTTGTCATATCGCACAGACAAGTCTGCAGGAAATTTTATGCACTTCATAGCTGATGTAACTATGAAGTGCATAAACTTTGATTCCCTTGGCAACGTCCAGATCAGCTAGCCAAACAAAATCTGTTGTAAGTCCTTCTAACAATTTGTTCTAAAGTTTTACTAGGTTTTTTGCCAATTTGACCTGAAATTTTGGATTTGTTAAATTCAAATACATTATTTTCTTTGATGGGGTCGAGAAAGTTAGGCCAAATAAAATTTAAAATAAACATGTTTAGCGTCCCCGCCCACTTCCTTTTTTGGCCCCTGCTTGTTTTTTTTCAAAACATATTTTCAAGGGCCAGTAAAAATGTACGCAGGCAAGTATAAAACACAATTTACTTGCCCGGTGGGCTACTCTCAGAAAAAATTAAGTGCAAGCCCTGATTGTGATTACACTGTGATGAATTTTACGGAACTTTCGAGTGAATTTTTTTGACATTTATTTAAATATATGTAAACATTTAACTGGACATTTCGTAAGCAGTTGGATAAAAAGGGCACGGCAAATATTGCTGTGAACTGTCGGTGATTATGAGGGCATCGTGGCAATAATATAAGGCACCGACGGCAATTGCCGTCAAATTGTCGTCAGTGCTGTCGGTAATTTTGAGGCCTGCTATATATTAAGTATACAGTTTAATGACGCAAGGATCAGAGTAAAATTTAATGAATCCCAAATGCTGTTCACAACAGTGTTACATGCAATGCTGGTGAGATCAATTGTTGATAAAACTCCAGGTGATTATGAGGGCATCACGGCAATAACATAAGGCACCGACGGCAATTGCCGTCAAATTCGTCAGCATTTTTCACGAAGTGCCAAAAAGTCCCCTAAAGCCAAAAATGTATGTTTGGAGAAAACCGTGTTTGAAGTTAAGCTAATTTTGAAATTACTGGTTGGTAGACTATTCGCAATTTAATCTTTGAAATTTTACATATCAGGGAAGCAGAGATCCTAAATCATTCAAATCTGCGTTCAATTTTGTCCATAACGTGTTTAATTAATGAGGAATTATCTAATTAACAAGATTGTCTCTTCGTGAAAACTGTACAAATTGTGGTCTGTGTGCAGCGCGCGTGTCGTGTGTAAACTTTTTGGCTGTTCGTGAAAACGCAATAACAAAGTTTTTGGCACTTCGTGAAAACGCAAAAGCCGGAACACTCATGATTGGCAATGTGCCAGCTATACAATCAACGCGGTCGCGAATACACAAAATGACAAAAAGGTTTTTGGCTCTTCGTGAAAACGCAATTCCAGGTTATTGGGGTTTTTGCCTTTCATCCATTTAGTATAATTAAGAAACTAGACGCTTTTGAGAGTTGTAACTTTGTCAATTGTTAGATACCAATCAACTACATTGAAACCAACAAAAAAATCAATATGAGGTTTCTACCAATTTTTCAAGTTTTTGGCACTTCGTGAAATTGCTGACGATACTGTCGTCAGTGCTGTCGGTAATTTTGAGGCCTGCTATATATCGAGTATACAATTTAATGACGCAAGGATCAGAGTAAAATGTAATGAATCCCAAATGCTGTTCACAACAGTGTTACATGCAATACTGGTGAGATCAATTGTTGATAAAACTCCAGTTGAAAAATTACTGCTCTGAATAAACAAATATTACTAGGTTTACACAAATTGTGTGTGTATTTGGTTGTGAGAAAAATTGAGACAGAGTTTGGTTTGTATATTTTTTACAGATTAAATCATCATTCAGAATTCCCAATCCTTAGTACTAAAAAAAGATTAAAATTATTTTAAAATAAAGAACAGTGGACTTTCTTGAAAATTGTAAGAATCCCCTCTAACATAAATGTGTTTGAAGGCAATTATGTGAACATTTTGACAGAATCTTTTTGGAATACATGTATTTTTTTTCTTCTTCCAATTGACACTCATTAAAATTTATGAATAAATAGGGCCTAATAAAAATAATTGCTGTTTCCGGTAACCCAACCGTCCATGCAAAAACCTTGTGACCGATACAACCGAGTACGCTACTACAAATGGTTGACAAAGACTCGTCGTCAAGTTCCTAGCTGCAAATAACAATATGGTTTACTCCTTGAGCCAGGCACCCGATTATTGCAAGTGTAAGCTAAACCATTTTTACTTTCGCGTGTTCATAAATGTAGACAAAAAACTGTCATGTTGAATTGACGGATTTCCTTTAAATGACTATTGGGTAAAGATGAGACTTTTGTGATCTTTTCAAGAAATAAAACCAAATGTTTATAAAGCATTTTTACAAGATTGTTTTTGTTCGAGAATTACAGTGGTGTCATTGAAGGTGCTACTAAGTAAATTCAAAGATGCAGTAGCCCGCAGGATTCACTGCATGCGCATGGTATACAACAATGGCTTTAATAACATCTGTGAAAACTGAAAAAGCATTACAAAATTTGACTTTAAAATGGAAAATTCTTTCACTAAAATTTTGGACACTCCTTTTTCGGGAATGGAAGGGGCACACAGACCATCGTCGCGCTGGACTCTCCCCCCCCCCCCGGCAACCAGGTGACCCGGCAAGGGTTCCAAGTTAGGAGGCTCCCATCCCCCTGTTCCATTCCCCCCCCCCCTACCACTGGTCAAATAAGTAGGGTAGTTCTTGGATGGCCATAAATGTAAAATCACTCGAAAAAACATGCCTGAAACTTTTAAGGCTGAATATAGAGAGAAAAAAACAATATGCTATACAAGTTTTGCAGGCAAATCAGAGGGGTTTACCTGGGGATCCTAGATGACTCATTACAGACCGGAGTTCAACCTTAGCAGTGATTCGCTGACCAAATGCCAGTTAAAACAGCGGCGGACCAGCTTGAAACACCTTGTCAAATGGTCTGGCCAGCCAGTCAAAAATATCCACACTGGTTCTACAGAACTTGTCTAAGGAGGCCACCCTTTTAAAAATAATACTACGAAGTGCAAGCAATAACAAAGTTTTGCCGTGGGGATGGAAGATTCGAGTTTTCCTGGTCTGAGGCAGTGCACACAGTACATACAGCTAGCTAGCTAGCTACAATGTACATATATGAACAATGAATTGTGAGGGAGGTGCACCTGTGCTAGCCATACAGCAAAATTAGGGAGTGGGAAAATTTGTTACAGGGTATGTAGGAATTCAACAGCCAATGAAATCATCAGTTTTGCACAATGTTAATTATACAGTCAAGTCCGTGTCTGGTTAATGCCTCCATCGATAGATCGCCCATGTACTGCGCAGTATGGCTGTGCAGACTTACTGTGTAGGCAAAGCGAACTGGTTTGCAACCAGATTGCAGGCTTGTTTGACTCACAGGTGTGGATTGTTTATTACATGTATTATGACATAGTAGGGTCAATTTATGAAAAAATACCCCTCAACCCCCAAAAAATTGTAACAAAAGGTTTTTTAACGGATTATGGTAGTATGACCATCAAAAATAACATATCAAAAATCTAAGAAATTCGGAGCAAAGGAAAAAGGTTATTTTCAAGATGGTGTCCAAGATGGCCGCCATTACAATAAAATGGCAGTAAGTCATTTATTATTTACCCTAGAGTCATCATTTTGGTGTCTACACCCATGTTTTGGGGGTCAAGAATTCCATTAAGACCAGTAAAAATGTCATTGAGTAATCAGGTGACCTAAAAATCCAAGATGGCGTCCAAAATGGCCGCCAGTACATTAAAATACACTAAAAATGACTATAAGTCTTTTACTATTCATATTAGAGTTTCAATTTAGGTGTCTACATTTATGTTTTAGGGGTCAAGAAACACATTAAGACCAATGAAAGTTTCATTGAGTTATCAGGTAACCTGCAAATCTAAGATGGCATCCAAAATGGCAGTATATTTCCCTTTTCTAAAATGTCCTTCACAACCTCAGGTTCCGTGTAATTAGTCAGGTTCATTGTGTTAGTCAGGTTCCACAAACCAAATTCGGTCACATGTAGTTTCTTAGTATTTCGCACTTCATATTTCCCTTTTCTAAAATGTCCTTCAGAACCAAAGGTTCCATGTAGTTAGTCAGGTTCTTAGTATTAGTCAGCAAATTTTATTCAGTTACAGACCCCTATTATTTCGCATTTCATAATTCCCTTATCTGAAAAAGTCTTAACAAAAATAGTGATAATACAAAACTAAAAAACTAGTAGCATACCACTTCCCTCTTTCACCACTCACCCCTTACCATTTCCCAACTCCCCCTAACATCAACCCCTTTTCCCACTCTCCACCAATTTTCTCATGTCCCTTTCCTAGCCTTCCTTCCCTCACATCCACAACACCTGATATACCACCTAAATATACCTTCTCCCAACACCCCTAACCCATTCCCATACCCACCCCTACCCCATTATACCAATTACATTTACATATACTTTCTTCCCACACCCCTAACCCCTTCCCATACCCACCCTAACCCCTTCCCATAACCATCCTACACATATACCACCCACATATACCTTCTCCCAACACCCCTAACCCCTTCTCATACCCACCCTAAGTCATATACCACCCAAATATACCTTCTCCCCACATCCCTAACCCCTTCCAATACCCAACCCTACCCATATACCACCCACATAAACCTTCTCCCCACACCATAACCCTTTCCCATACCCACCGATACCCATATACCACCCACATATACCTTCTCCCAACACCCCTAACCCCTTCTCATACCCACCCCTACCCCATATACCACCCACATGAACCTTCTCCCCACCTTCCTAACCCTTTCCCATACCCACTCCTACCCTATATACACCCACATATAACTTCTCCCAAACCCCCAACCCCTTCCCATACCCACTCTTTACCCATATACCACCCACATATACCTTCTCCCCACACCCTTACCCCTTCCCATACCCAACCCTACCCCATCACCCACATATACCTTCTCCCAACACCCCTAACCCCTAATTCCCATACCCACCCTACCCCATATACCACCCACATATACCTTCTCCCTACACCCCTAACCCCTAATTCCCATACCCACCCTACCCCATATACCACCCACATATACCTTCTCCCTACACCCTTAACTCCTTTCCATACTCACCCCTACCCCATAAACCACCCACATATACCTTCTCCCAAACCCCTAACCCCTTCCCATACCACCCACATATACCTCCCAGCACCCCTAACCCCTAATTCCCATACCCACCCTAAGTCATATACCATACCCAGCCCTACCCCATATACCACCTACATATACCGTCTCCCCACACCACTAACCCCTTCCCATACCCACGGCTACCCCATATCCACTTCTTAACCCCATATATTACCTTCCTTTCCCTCCTCTACACCCTCCCTTATACCATCTTCAACCTCTTTCATCCCTCTCCCTCTCCTAACCCATAACACTTGCCCTCATTTACACCACATTAGCCTCTCCCTATCCTAACCCCTAACACCCCGGACATTAACCCCTCCTACACCTCCCTCACCCTCCATTTTTTCAAACACCCCTCCCTTCCTCCCTTACAACCCTCCCCTTTTACCATCCTTATTCAACTACGTCTCCCAAACACCTAGTGGCTCACCCTCCCCTTGCCTCCACGCCAGTCATAATACACTGCAAAACTTGCTATTTTTGAATTTTTCTTCCATTTTTATGCGGTGTGTATTCAATGTCTAGATCTTTTATAACTAGTCGGTACACTCATTCTACGCTATTCTTTAGTGAAATCCTTTATTACACGGTGGTGTCTAGGCTACCATGAGGTATACGTAAGGCAATTAGACTATAGGTCTCCCTTTATACAACACTTGGGTTAAAAGACAAACTCTGACAGCCATTTTGGACGCCATTTTGGACGCCATTTTGGACGCCATTTTGGACGCCATTTTGGATGCCTTCTTGGATTTTTAGGTTACCTGATTACTCACTGAATTCTTTTTGGTCTTAGTGGGTTTCTTGATCCATACAAGATAGATATAGTCACAAAAAATTAAACTCAAAGGGTGAATATGAAGTGACTTGTAGTCATTTTAGTGTTTTGCGGCCATTTTGGACGCCATCGTGGAATTTTAGGTTAGCTGATTATTCAATGACCCTTTTGTTGGTCTGAATGAGTTCTCTGACCCCTAAAACCATGGGATAGGCACCAACATTACAACTGTAGGGTGAATAATGATTGACTTATAGTCATTTTAGGATATTGTCGGCCATCTTGGACGCCATTTTGAAAAAAACAGCTTTCTGGTACTCTGATTTTCTTAGATTTTTAATATGTTATTTTGGATGTCCAATAGTACCTGAAACCGTTGAAAAACCTTTTGTTACAATTTTTTGGGGGTCAAACTGTATATTGACCCTACTAACAAAGCAACAGTGATTATGGGTTTTACAACTAAACTGATGCCTTCTGCTTGAAAAATAAGAAATAACTGTGGTCTGGATATAGGCTATAATAGCAACTGCAGTTTGTATTAAAATCATTGTTTTTCGGCATATAGGCCTAAGTTGGAAAATGCAAAAACTTTGGTCACTACGAATCTCCCATCGCTACACTAGTCTCTAGTACAACCAGTAAAATTACAACTGATGCAACGATTGTACATTTATCTCTCTACAGTACCGTATATGTGAGACATGTATATTTGACATGTCTAAACTGTGTCCCAGTTAGATTTTTATCGTTCATGAATTAAAAAAAATGTTATGACATCATCAGCAAACATACTCCGATATACAAATACAATATAAACTGTCTAAACATAATCAAGTCTGGCTTTCGATGCAGTTATTCTGACTTCGCATAATCCATTGAATTGAAATAGTGACAATGAAAAATCAGAATGTGTTTCGAGTCGGCAAGACAAAATTTATCAAATATGGCAGCCCCATAAAAACCTGGCAGACAAGTTAAAAAATAAAGCCATCTGGTCCTACGGGCTAGTTCTAGTTGTGACTGTTCAGGTCTTTTCAATTACATAATAACACCTCACTGTGTAATATCTTGAACAACAAAATTGTGTTAAATGTTGACTTTAAGTCTGATAAAATATATTTTCTATTGAGTAACGAAGTACACTAAATACCCATAAAGAAAAATGACAAACGAGATAAACATTCTCTTAACATGTCTTAGTGCTTAGTTTAAATAAAAACAGTTAAATGAAGGTTAAACTGTGTCAGGAAGTTTTTCTCATTCCAGATTCTGGTCTTGTAAAAACATTCCTGTAAATATTTGGAGCCTACAAGTCCTGTGGTCCCCACAAATTCGAACCCCGATTGTATAGATACAGTAATTTCAGCTATAAAAGTTCACATACCTTTGTAATTATTCCTTTCCATCTTGTTATGAGGACAACAGGAACCATGAGTTCATCTCGCAGGTTCTGGGCAACACCAAGAAGGCTTTCATGGAGGGATTTGAATTCAAAAACATGAGAAGGTTGACATCAAGGGGTCTTCATTGCGAGTTGACTCTACTCCAGCAAGTGATCGCCCAGTGTATGATAGGCGACAGTAGGTGTTGTCTTCACTCTTCAGTGGAATGTGACCGAGTTTCAAGAGTATGTCACTGCTGGGTTCCATGTATAAATCCACGAGTTCTTGTGTTTCTGCGATAACATCAAGGAGTGACTCACTGAAGCATCCAAGATGTTTATACAGGTAACTCAGTCTTCACTGCCATGGATGCTGATGGCGTGGGATCATCTATGCTTGAACTGTATTGTAAAAAATGAGAATTTGATTAAGGTTCTTTCACCCAAAGTAGAGAACATTTCTGTGCACATTTCATGGGTATTTTAATGAAATCCTATAAAGAACTCATTATCGGAAGTTTTCTATAGGTACCCTTCTAAATGCATCAAAATAATACTCAGTAGAAATAAAAACCCTGCTAAATGAAGCAAAATGCAACATGTGCTTCTGTTGCATTGTGAACTCCAACGCCATGATTGTTACAACACTGTTTGAATGGGAACGGAATTATGGTAAGAATTTATTGCTTTTTACAATTTTAAATTTGCGGCATGGATTTTCTTGACCCATGCAACGCTCAATGAGATTTCAAGGAACACGTAGAGCCTATTTTTGGCGAGATCCGATTTCAAATGAGAACTCCAGGTGCAGAAACGTAAATGGCAAAAAGTTTTGTATACGAATTTGTACATGTAGCTCTATCAGGTTCATGGAGCCGATAGCGGATCGAACCTCATAATTCTAGGAGTAAACTGGCGCCACCCCCCTCCCACCTAAAAATAATTTTGCATTATGTTCATCACCAACAACCGATATACCGCTTAGGCCTACCTGAGCACAAAATAAAAACTGCAATAATTCATTTTTAAAGCTTCAAAAATCCGGCAAATTTTCCTTTTTTCAATGTTTTGGAAACTACATCACAAATTACCTTTTGGGGACTGAGCATTTGTAAGGGGTAAGGGAGGCTGGAATACCGCTTCAACTTCAAGCAATGGAGGAATGAGAGTTAAAGAAAATTAACACCACTCTGAATTATCGTTCAACAAATGTGAGGGGGGGGGGTCCTGTGTGGTACATGCAGGGTTGTCACGGTTTCGACACGGGGTAGGAGGGCCTAGTTCGGAACACGAACCCTCACAGAAAAACACATTATTTCACCAGTAATTATTTACAACACAACACAAACTTACCAAAATGTTCTTCAATTCTTGTGGAATAAGCTAACGTGTCCATGTTGATAAAAAGATTCCAATTTGGGAACATTTTCCCCGTCATTTGAGGCTTGAAAATTGTCACCACGTGTGTTTGACGAGAGGCGCCATTTTCAATTGTCCGCGGGACCGAATTACGCCCGTCACAGATTAAACGAATACACCATGTATCAAGTAGGTCCTAGATTTGATGTTTCAAACGTTCTTTTTGAAAACTATTGTGTTCCCTTGCCCAAATAATGGAAATATTTAACATAATTTTGTTTTTCTATGACTTGGCTTGTGATTGTTTACATCAAAATTTGACAGAAAAAAACTCTTCAAATTAGGATTCCAGCAGGCGGAAGGATCGGTATCCGACTGGTTTCATGTTTGCAGAAAATAAACAAATTTTCTGTAATATTCGGTTTGCGGTAACACCTTGTGTATAATTATCTACTTTGCTGTGTAGATTTTTGTTCTTTAGAGAACTTATCTTGCTATATTTTCTACTACCGCAGAGTAGATTTTCGGAATTCGGGAGACTTCTCAGTTCTGAAAAGAACTGTCCTGCTTATTAACTTCTACCTTGGCGGAAGGCACGAAATCGGCCGGGACTGCTACTTTCGCCTCATAGTGGATCGAGGGGACTTCTCGTAATTAATTGCACTGCCACGGAGTGAGTTCTTTTGGTCTCAACGTTTCGACTAGCTTGCCCTCGTGATCGTCGAGCAGTAGTTTCTCAATTTTGTTGTTTAGAATGTTCGTATTTATGTATATTTTTCCCTTTCCAAAATATTTGAAAATATTTAACATAATTTCTTTTCTATAGGGGGCCTAGTTTGACTAGCGATTGTTTACATCCAAATTTGATAGAAAAAACCCTCTTCCACAAGTATTCTAGCGGGCAGATGGATTTCAACCAATCCCAGTAGGAGTATGCAAATGTATGTTGCAGAAATATGCAAATTTGCGGAAGAAATTAAAAAGGAACAATTCCAAAATTTGCATATATTACTACAAGTGAGACATAAGTAAGAATGGAAGTTCAACAGTACGTGAGCCATCTGCCATTCGTTATCAATGTGTTTGCCCCGAAAATGTCAGTGGGTAGGTCACTATAGAAATTTGTTAACAAAAACAAGGTAATTCTGTACAAGCAAATTTGGTCCAATGAGTTTCTTTTTTTCGGGGGGGGGGGGCATTGATAATTCTGAATCCCCTAAGAGGTATCAGGAACTATCTACAGCTTGTTTATTTCCCTTCTTTAAAATGAAAAATAAGAAAAATGGCAGGATATAAGGAATATAAATAAGGCCTGGTTGCTCAAAGCCTTCACTCAGCATCTGACACTACTTGCCTCATGGAGCCAAACTCTGTCAAAACGCTCAAGTGTGCATCAAGTCGCACCTTTTCTCATTTTGCTCCCCAAACCAGAGAATCCGACTCTTTATGCAAATTTAAGACATGTATCAAAAATTATTTTTACCGGATCTAATGCATTGTGTTCTTGATGTAGTGGTGCTTTATAATATGTATGTACGTGTGTATGTACGTATAGACAAGAACAATTACCTATACTGTCTGAATAACAACACAACAAATCACTGTCTGAAATGTCTTCATTTATATGTACGTTTATTTGATATTTACACTTTTTCAATTCCTGCTTTTTTTTTGTTTTAACTTCCCACATCACTCATCCACATTTTACAACTTACAACTTACACACTGGCAATTTTTCTGACAATTTGTATAAAGAAGGGACATAGATATCTCCAGAATAGATGAACAGAAGTGACATCAATGTACAAACACACACATCCACATGTTAATTGTGCTCAGCAAGAGAAAACAAATTATTGCGAAGCAACAGTAAGCAGGGAACCGTTCACAAGCAATATACAATCACATGGCATTTTTTGGCTGGTAACCTGTGTATCTGCTCAGCAAAGCTTTTTCTGTTCTTAGAAATTGTTGCTGCTTTTTTTTTTTTTTTTTTTTTAATTGTGCAGCAAGGAAAAAAATCTCCCACCTCCCCAATATGATTAGGTGGGGGGAATAGTTCCCAGAAAACTCTTCCACAAATTGCTTTTATGGCGGTCTAGATACCAGTCTGGAGTGACCAACGCTGCGAACCAAGCACTTTGGGCAGAATGTAACATTCTTTCACAATGACCATTTTTAACAAAATTCCACATTTGTCATTATGACATACCAATGACTGATGTGCAGCAGCAGACATGAGTGATGACCATGTCAAATGTCAAACGAGTCGGCGTACAATTCTGGCGGGAATGTTGTTACTAAAAATGGAATTAATCGGCCAGTTTGTACACACTTACCGAATGTGTACAAACTGCAACATTTTGGCGTCATGCACAGAGTATCTGATTTGCCAGCCCAGCCCTACTTCGTCTCCAGTGCCCATTTTACAGAGTTTTAAACTGTGTAACAACTACAGTTGAGACTAGTTAAGCGCTCCAAATTATTGTATCACAAATTTAAGAGCAACCCGTCTCAAGCGTCTTGAAGTTCATATAAAAACATACAGTTATCCTGAATTCAAGAAATCATTTATGTTTAAATGCTTTATGATTTCTTATTATAGACATACTCCTTTTTTCTAAGCTAGTTATAATAATACGTATCTGATTTTTATACAAATAGTAGGTCTTCATCCGTCATATTTTTATTATTTGGGGTTACATGTTGGATTTATTTTTAAAGAAAAGAAGTTGTACTGAACTTGGATACCACTACAACTAGATAACGAGGTATATAATGCTATCTTTGTAAAAAAATTGTGATAACTACAATACTTTAGGATATATTTTTTACTACTTTATAGGAAAATGAGTATAGCAATGATTATTCTTGCAACAGATGCAAGTGTTTTTGTACTTATTACAGAAACGCAAATTTCAATACATTTCTAAACATTTCCCTTAATATATTCAACAAAAATGTCCATTTTAGGAACTCAATATAACAGGATTATGATTCATCTTTTTTTTAAATACAATTTCATTTCTTCTCTTCCAATAATACCATCTCATTGTAACATTTTATGGATTAAATATACAGATAGAGAAATCCAATCTGGAAAAAAAAAAATTAATTGTACAATTTTTTTTGAAGCAGTTTTTGCAGCTAAGTGATTTTAGCTAACATTCCACAAAATAGGTCCATCTGATCTATTTTACCATAAATAAACACCTCTCCGCCATTCCTACGTTTGTGAGTATAAATTCAGAGAGAGGGAAACAGTCCCTCCGCATTCCTCAACCTCATTCCCCGGGCTGAAATTATAAGCAGCATACATAATCAAGTAAATTGTTTCTTAAAGCCCTCAGAAAATCAGTCAGATTTATATTAAAAAGCAAGACAAGTTCAAGGGTCAAACATCACACCTGCAATAGAAGGTTACATTTCTTCTATAAATACATCCAAATGTAAATGAAAATGAATCAACCTAAAAGAAACATTACCAGAGCTTTAATATCTTCATCCATTGTGATCATTTTTCATTTAGGCTGGGTTCATCCAGTGTAGGATATAGGGTTACACACCAATGTTCTGACACCCCTACATTGACACCCCCCCATGCTTCGACACCCCATTATCCTATCCCTTACCCTATCCCTAATCCTATCCCTAACCCTAGCATATAGATCACAAGTGACTATGAGAAAACAGGGGCATCAGAACATAAAAGAGTCACCGCATGTAGCCCTCCTCATGTACAGACCAATCATCTTTTCTTAATGTAATGTTCTCCATCTTCTTGGTCTTCCCCTTCTCCTTCCCCCTCCCTCCCGCCACCTTTTGAGCCAATTCATTAGTTCTTGTTGTCCACCTGCTGTCTGTTATTTGGCCATTGTGTCCAGCCCATCTCAATTCAGCTTATCTCTACTGTCCTTATGACGTCTCAATTTTCTTGCATCTGACCCTGTCTCTAATTGAGCTGTGTGTAGTATCTGCCTCTTCATTGCAGCAACGGGGGCCTGAGGGGCACATGCCATCCCCCCCCCATACCCGTCCCTCAGAATAAAAACCAGATAAATGCAGTGCCCTACAAAAAAGAACATGCCCCACCCCCACTAAACTAATGCCCCTCCCCAAGTGGAAAACAAAACCTGGCTATGCCACTGCTCTTTGAGCAATACAAAACTTGTGTTTTTATTATATCTGTGTCGATCGACCCTCTGTATCTAGCAGAACAAATATTGCGATACAAAACAATTTCGTAACTTGGATTGTCACCGTGTGTTCTTTTATCAAGGTGCAGGTAAAGGTGCATCCAGGCAATCAGACAGAGGCTTGAGGGGGAAATAGACTGGCCCCTTCTCCTTCTATCGGTGCTATCTCCATTTACTGAATGCATGGAACATGACAATCAGGACATGATACAGATCAGAGTGCAGACATTGGAGTTGCAGAGAAAGCAGAACAGAACCCATACAAGGACAGCACAGTTAAAGTTTTTTTTTTTTTTTTAAAGCTAACTGTAATTGGTTGTTGTCCTAAAGTTTCCTCACATTATCAAGCGGCTCTTTTTTATAAATTCCAAAAAGACATTAAGTCATCATTACACAGACCAAAGCTTTTTCTTGGGTGAGTTTTACAACATCTAAACTGAACTACTCTCGTGTCCGTCCAAATAAGCCGGCTTTTGCTGTAGCTAAAGCTTACTTGCTTCTTCTTCAACCCATACTTCAGCCGTTCCGGACAAAGCGGATACGGACAGGACAATCTGTCAAAATGTACAAGGTAATATTTATCGTTGGATGTTTACCTTTCCACCATCAATAGCTAAGCATAACGCAACCAGTGAAATAATACTGCTAATACTTGTTTAAGATAACAATTCCATAAATCTGAATTATACAAACCGAAAAATAAAAATGGACAAATGAGAAAAATAAAATACAAAAATCCATTAAATAAGCATTGCACGTCATTAAAAAATATATCGCAAATTAACTGTAAGGAACTTCAGCAAAAATTCACAAATGGTACGTGTATCACACCAAATCGCTTTAGTCGTGGATTTGTTGTAGTTGCTTGATACAAGTCACTTTTTTGTCCTCATTTTCCTGGGCTTGTTTCTTTTGCATTTAAGCCTCACAATTACGACACAAAACCGAGGAAATTCTGTCGCTCGCATGGACATCCTCACCCACTGACCATAAAAACAAAACGATCAAATACTTGCATAACTTATCCCAATATATAACAGCAATATGCACAGATGTTATGAGTACCATACTTGGTAGACTATGAATAAATCATGTTGGTATTAAAGAAATGTTGACACGGCATCCTAACCCCCCTCCCCTTCCCGACCAAACACTAACCAACAGTTTATGAAGGCCAAAGGAAATGCATCTACTGCCTTTTTCTTCAAGGCAAATCAGAAAGCTCTACTTAAACAATTAAGACTAAATCTCCGCCTTGCCTAATAGTACATCCCTACTCTCAGGAACGTACATGTAGATTAAATAACATATCTGGCTAGGAGCTCATAATATAATGCACTTGCTTTGTTTTCCCAACACACCCAGTCCATCCCTCCATACTCTGCAACAAAAACTGTGCAGAAATGCATTACAATTTGAGTTACAATTTGAGTTCTACGAAATGAACTGCATTCGGTCATTTGTATTATTTTGGTTCCATTGTTAAATACACCAATAAACACTGTAGACACCGTGCTTTTAGGGTCCTGCATATCTCAATACACATGGAAAATGAGTTTCTGAGTCCTGTATATCTCAATACACATGGAAAATGAGTTTCTGAGTCCTGTATATCTCAATACACATGAAAAAAGAGTTTTCAAGTCCAATCTCAACACACATGGAAATGAGTTTCTGAGTCCTGTATATCTCAACACACATGGAAACCAGTTTCTGAGTCATGTGTATTTTAATACACATGGAAAATGAGTTTCCAAGTCCAATCTCAATACACGTGGGAATGAGTTTCCAAGTCCAATCTCAACACACATGGAAATGAGTTTCTGAGTCCCGTTTATCTCGGTGCACATGTAAACGAGTTTTTCAAACATTGCCTCATTCTGCAAGCATTACGTTCAATTCCGATCTACGAAGTTCTTTTGAAAATCAACTTAATTCTTACAAGTTTACTTGTCGGTGATTTTGTTTTGTTTTATATTTGTTTCTTTTCAGGACAATTGCTTTTAGTTGTTGTTTTTTTGTCATATAAATTTTGATATTTTTTTTTGTATACATCATGTATTTTCCATTTTTTTTATGTTTTATTTTTGATTTTTGAATGTATTTTTTTTTTTTATAAAATTTTCTTTGTGCTGATACTATACTAGACAGCTTTAGTTTTTTTCTCTCTTTTTCCGAGTACCCAAAACAGACAAAAATTAAAATTCCGTTTAAGCTTTCGAAAGCACAGCCTAATAACTTACCAATGTAAAGCCTTCCCTATACAGAATACGCATAGAGTCTCTCACAAAACAGACCCAACTTAATACTTTCTCTACTGCAAGACACTATTGCGGGATGCTAGCTGTATAAAAGCCCTTTATTCAGTCAAAATTCTCCAAATCTCAAGTTTGCTATAAACCCCTGATGTATATATACCCAAATGACAAATAGTTTTGACAGAAATGATTTGAGATAACTTGGGTTAAGAATTTGAGAGATTCCACGGACTGTTTATATTTCACATAGATTGGTAGGACGGCGGTTGAGCTCTTTAGAAGTGGGAACACGGGGGGGGGGGGGGGGGCTGCTGCAAACTTCACACTAATTCAAAGCAAAAATTTGACGTCACAATTTTACATGGCAAATGCGGCTTAACTTTTAAGGAACATTGGCACAGTTCTGAGATGAGAACTCCCTTCGTTCACTTCGTAGAAATGTCAGTCAGGGAACCAAGTAAAAAGAGTCTCCATTCAGCCATACACTATCTCCATGTAGCCAGTTAGTGTATACCACTTCCTCGAAGAATGATGATGGACAGGTCAGAATGTTGGGAGCGTAGTCGCCGCAGACACGGGATTCCACTTTGACTGATCAGGAATGATTGAATCTTCAGCACACTTGTTGTACCAGACTTCACAACCCCCCTTTCACCTCCTACAGGGTTTATGCCTCGGTGGCGGTGGGGGGTTTCAGAATGTGTGAGCGTTCCTACAGACTCCACAGCCCAGGGCGAACTCTTCCCCCGTCGGTGGGTGCTCTACGTGAAGAGGGCATTCGTCTCCTTCAAGCTGCTTGGCCCTCGGACCTAAACCAAGAAACAAAGTATAGGATCATTCCCAGCGTCTAACGCTAATAAATTGTACTTGCCTCTGATCACAGAACATATTAGAACTTACTCCCTTCTTACCACTTCCCAGTCTCTGCTATTGCAATAAATCCATCCATCAACATCAAAGTAGGAAAATGTTATTGAGTACAAGATTAGGGCAGGATTTGACCCAATGCCCTCCGGATTAACATGCCGCTATCTAGCGTATCCCAGCGCCTTAGTACAGCCAGGATATTTTAAATGAAATACGATGCTTCTGCACTATCAAACTCACTTGAAACATTTTTGTGACACAACGATGTCAAGTCACAAATATTATTAGGCAATCAGATTTCTGATACCTATAGTGAATACAAATTTGAGTAACCAGGGAATTTCCCCCACCGTCTCCAGCCCAACTCAAACTCTATCGATCCATCCCGCCCCACGCCTTCAACTATCACTCCTGGTGTCCCCCCCTTCCCAACCCCTGTAGTCTCTTACCAGCCGGGCAGTGAGGAAGATCTGGCTTTGGAATGCTGGTGATCCTTTGGAAGTCATCGTGGCAAGCATTGCAGAAGTGCGTACGACCGAAGCAGAAGAACACAGCGACTGAACAGCAGTAGCGGCATTTGTACTCCAGGAAATCTGTCCCGTGCTTTGGACACATCTGAGGTAGAATCAAAAGGGAACATGAAACGTTGGAGTTTGGAGGATTTTAATATTCATAAAAAGCATCTTCTGCAAAAGGTGTTCATGTCTTAGTAGGTTGTACTCTCTACAGCTCTTGTAAATTGTGTCTTATCTTTGTAATGTGTCTTGCATTTTTTATTTCATCATATATCTTGACACAAGTTTTGATCATTTTGACAGGCCTTTACGAGGTAGAATCGAGAGAGAAGGTGGAGCAATGCATTTCAGAGGTTTTTGTCATTCATAAAAAGCATCTTCTGCAAAAGGTTTCAATCAATGGTGTTCATATCTTAGTAGATGGTATTCTCTACAGCTCTTGTTAATTGTGTGTTAACTATGTAATGTGTCTTGCATTTTTATTTCATCATATATCTTGACACATGTTTTGATCATTTTGTTTACAGGACTTTAGCTGCACTGGGGTGTTTGTAGGGGTGTCTACCCGTTGAAACTGAGGAATCTAACAGAAGGGATCTACGCGCTTGTTTTGACAGAGCAAGGGTGTCCTTGCTTCACCTTCATGTACAAAACCAACAGAGACATCGCTAAAACAAAACCAAGTCCAAACAATTGGAGAAAAGAGAGAGAAGTCCTTGATTTGTGTGATGGGTGGATAATTGTACACATTCAAAGTGGGACACTACAACAAAAGGGGCAATGGCATCCCCAGTTGGGTGAAGGTCCATAGTTGGAAAGTATGTACAAAATCAATGAGAGCTTGTAGCCAATAAGTTACAAACAAGAGAGGAACAGGAGGTCTCCAATTGCAGGTGTTTACACACTTGAGTGAGTGTGTGTATAAATGGAGGGCGAGATAAGGAAGGAAGAGGTTGGCCCTCATTCAGCTTAATGTATGTATTGTCTACACTGTACTAAAAAAGTAGTTGTTGCTACCGAAAGCTCATGCAGTTTTTTTTATATAATTAATTAGTCTTTATTTGCTACCACTACCTTCCTTGTTTCGTCGATACTGGTCATTGCACTACTTCAAAAAGCTGTGTTTCACTGAAAGGTCACCCCAGGTTCAACGGTACATAAATAACACAAGACGGAAGTAAAATGAACAAAGAAATATGTTATGTGCAAAACCCATACCTGCGCCCTGGAGACATCTGAGCAGGCACCACACACTAACTCCGTGGGGTCATAGTCACCCTGTATCCCAACCTCTTGATCACAACGAGCTTCACCCCCGTAGTAAGCCTGAAGAAAAGAGGGAGAACAGACCAACATTTAGATTGAAATGTAACAACATAACTACACGCAGTTTTTGTCTGTGTATGCTTTGCATTATCCACAAGCCAGCCCTGGTAGGACGCCAGTCTCCATTGCACTGCACCAGAGCTGCCAACATTTGCATCTTGCAATCAGGGAGATTTTTTACAGGAATCACAGAGATATTTAGAAATACATTCAGCATAATATGGAAAAAAGTTTCCACAATCAGGGAGACTTTCAACTTTGTTCATCAGAACATGGAAATATTGGTTTATTTTCAGGGAACTTTCTGCAGAATCAGGGAGGGTTGGCAGCTCTGCTGCACTGACTACCTGGGTATAAAGCCTCTTTACAAAGCCAATCAAACTTCAACTGATGCTTGTTCATAGTTTTTACCTGTATTAAGAAGCTGAAATTGCATTCATATATTCTTCTTGTTCATAACTATACTGTCGATGGGTCCACAAGTAACAAATATATTCATAAAACGGAAAGCAGATTCACGCTTCCATTGTAAGCATTATATACGGATCAACAGGCAACGATTCCAACCTGGGCGAATTAGCCGCCATAGCCGAGGTCAGTGCTTACCTTTTTACATTTGAAGCACACATAGTACGCATAACGATTCATTGCAAAGCCTGCTGTATCATTATAGAACCTGGCACCGGGCGTGGTGATAGCTTCACAGTTATGCAGACCCTCGTACTCTAGTCTCATCAGAGCTTTACGTCTCACATCGGCCTGGAGATCAGTGATTGGAGCTAAGACGTCGTGGAGGACTTTATGTTCCATGTTGGCCTGGAAGGAAGCATTGCAATACAATTATTATTTTTTAAATAAAGGAAGGCGTTTATACCATTTAGAGAAAGTACTGATTCTGGTGTAGTGACCCAATCCATCTGATGTCATCATCACAACAATCTTGGTTGCACCATTTTGGGAGTCAATGTGTGCTATACAGTGTAGTGTGCATTGAATCAAGATAAGGTACAGCATCAGTGTTGGTATGACTGCTGCTTCTGGTATGCTCATTAAATCAAGATACCGTACAGCATTGGTAATGTTGGTGAGACTGCTGTTTCTGGTATGCTCATTGAACCAAGATGCGGTACAGCATTGGTAATGTTGATGAGACTGCTGTTTCTGGTATGCTCATTGAATCAATATAATGTACAGCACTGGAAGTGTTGGTGAGACTGCTGTTTCTGGTATGCTCATTGAACCAAGATGCGGTACAGCATTGGTAATGTTGGTGAGACTGCTGTTTCTGGTATGCTCATTGAATTAAGATAAGGTACAATATAGGTAATGTTGATATGACTGCTGTTTCTGGTATGCTCATTGAATTAAGATAAGGTACAATATAGGTAATGTTGATATGACTGCTGTTTCTGGTATGCTCATTGAATCAGCATAAGGTACAGCATTGGCAACGCTACAAATTGAAAGTCATGCCTAATGATGTACTGTATCTCCTGCTTCATACCTTGCAGATCGGGCAGAGGGAGAATCCAAAGGTGATCCGGGGTCCAACCCACTGTCTCTCTAACACATTCTGGCAGCAGTGTTGATGGAATACATGACCGCAGTCAAGCTATATCAAAAGAGTATGACGAAATAAGGCGTTACAAATTCTACAAGCTATATCAAAAGAGTATGACAAAATGGATGATTTTGGATGACTTTGAATTTTCAGACAGTAGGAGGGTTGACTGTGTACTTTGTGGATGCATTCACCACATTATATCATAATGCAGGCAGGAATAGTTTATCTATCAATCAAAACCATGTGCACAATATACATTGATCAAATGGTAGGAGGGTTAACTATTGTTGTTATAAACATTACTGAATCATGTACGATACCTGTATAGCAGGAGCACACGCCAAGGCCTCTGTGAAGCATATCATGCACATATCATCAGCATCTTGCTTCAGGGAGACGTCCCTGCTGCACCCGTGAAGACAAGGTAGGCAGACGTCTTCGTCCTTGACCCCTCCACAGAGATGACCGCACGGCATCGTCTTGGTGCAGGCGTTCTTGATGTGTTTCTGGCAGTCAGGGTCATCACAGACGCTGCCCACGGCCAAGAGGCCACTGGTCGCTAGGGAGCCGCAGAAGCGGCAGGTGCCGACGGTGCTACCCGCTGCAGCACTAGCTGAGTTACCTGTTAATGGCATGTGACATGGCGAATATTACATGAGTGAACAGTGTGATTCATCATTGCTTTTTAGAAGAGTACATTCATTCCAATCCTAACCATTATTGCTTAGTCCTTCGGATGGGCGAAAAAGCTGTTGGTTCCGCAAGTTGTGTAAGGCACGTAAAAGAACCTAACTACACTTATTGCTAAGAAAAGAGGTTTGCCCCGGTGTTTCTGGCAATGGCTGCTGAATGCGCCACAGCACCTTGTAAACCCTTATAAAGGTGTTACATAAATGGGTCTCATAATTCAAAAACTTCAAAAACCTGTCTGGAAATTAATAATGATAAGAGCTTTTAGACGCCCGTAGATAAAGCACTATATAAAAATAGTTATTATCATTATTATTAACTAAATAGAATAAAAATCCATATTCCTGAGTTATCAACTAACAAACTTACATTTTTTTAAACAGAGGGATACATAATAAATTTTATGAGAACAGAAAAGAAGAAGATGTGTCTCCCCCTACCTGAGGCAGCCTCTTTGAATTCTACCATTGCTTTGAGCGTCTTGGAATCAGTTAACGTCATGATCCAGAAGAGTTTACTACGACCGCATCCTTCATGGAGATCCACCTTAATCGCCTCCTCCTCTTCCTTGAAGACCTTCAAACATCATGAAGACAAGAAACAATCATTGAACAAAACATCAACAACACTCGTAATAATTGAATAGATGCTATATTTGCATCTGGGATAAAGAATAGTATTCGGTTATACCCTTACACCGAAGTGTGTAAAGCACTGTGTACTCGGTACTTCTGAAAAAAACAGTTTCACAGACAAATTACTGGAGTGAGATTCAAACCCACGACCTTCGCCATTATAGAGTAAGAATTGGTAAGACATTTGCTCAGGCAGGCATCAAGGAGGAGCTCTCTGTCTATCCCTGACAAGTAGCACTGATGAAGAGCCTTTTGGAATTGCAAAGGCCGTGGGCTCGAATCCCACCCGAGTAACATGCCTGTGGATTTTGGTATTAGACATAGCCATGGCACTATCAAATAGGAAAATAGCCTGTCTCTTTAATATTGAGCACGTATCACCAAAAAAAAAGAAGAAAAGAGGCAAAACACAAATGAGGAACAAACATTTCTTCTTGTCAAGCCTAAATCAGTCTCATAATTCAAAGACTTAAAAAAAACTGTATCAAATGTTTCTCTTTGTTCAAGCGCCTTGAGTACCTTATTGGTAGATACGAGATAGTTATAGAAGACTTTGGTGTTATTTATTGTTTAATTACCTTGCGTTGATGAGATCTCGTTCTGCGATGTAGATGCAAGACCTTGTCACATTCAGCACAAAGGTTCGCACATTCATTGCACAGGATAATGGCTGGTGTCTCACCGTCGTCATGATTATCACAAGTCGGCTGGTGGGAGAGACAAATGGAATACATGATATTAAATAGAACATACAAATTGTACACAAATTCATTAATGCATGGATACATTATTTTGTCATGAAGGACCGCCACAGGGATTCAAGTGTAGTCTGACATGCTGACATTACTGGGATGGGACACCCTGCATGACAGACATCTCCTTCATCAGGTTGTAATCATCTACAAAATTCTACATGGCCAAGTAAGTATAGCTACTCCTCCAAACATCATCCCCTATACGATCAAGCAGACACAACCAGACCAATCAAACATAGCCTCACCTACGGGCAACCATTCGCCAGAGTTGACTGGTACCTTCTATAGCCCTTTCACAAGAGCTGTTCATATTAGGAACAGGCTACAAGTGGCTGCAATCACTGCAAACGAATTTGGCGCTTGCGATCCCCATTCTCCATTGACTGTGTAAGCGCCAAATTTCTACGCTAGCTGTATAAGCGAAGAATGTACGCATGCGCACAGGCAAAAATTCCCTGCTACACCGTGAAATACACTTGACGTAAGCGTAGAATTCCTTGCTTCCGTAAGCGCCGATTCTTCGCTTACGGTAAGCAGAGCCATGAAATCGGACCTGGGCCCAATTTCATAGAGCTGCTCAAGCAGAAAAGTAAGCTTAACAGCTTTTTGCTAAGCAAAAATAAGCAGGGTACCAGTCGTAGATTGTACATGTGACATGGTCTTTTGGCTGGTAACCTTATTCTGGTAAGCATAATTTTGTTATGCTTAGCTAATTTTAGTGCTTTAGCAGCTCTATGAATTTAGGACCCGTCAGGACCCAATTTCATAGAGCTGCTTAAACAGAAAATATTGCCTAACATTTTTCTGCTGAGCAGAAATCAGCAGGATACCGGTCACAAATTGTACATATGACATAGTATTTTGGCTGGTAACCTTATTCTGGTAAGCATCATTTTGTTGTGCTTAGCTACTTTTTGTGCTTAAGCAGCTCTATGAAATTGGGACCTGCTCAAGATAAGGAACATACCTTTTGTTTGGCGGCTCCAGCTTCTTTACTGTGTCCCCATTGACTTGATGATAACCTCTCTACATGCTCCGTCTCCAGTACACACAGTGAGGATAAAGATAACCATAGCTGCAGAGGGAGGAAAGAGTCATTATAAGACCGTGGTCCAGTGGGTAGACTTGCAATCACAAGGTTATGGGTTCGAATCCTACCGAGCTAACCGCTGACTTCACAATGACCAGAATAAGTATTGTCCTCTAGTTACTGAATCATAAATACTTGATTTGTCAATTCATAATTCAGAATAGACGTTAAACCAATGTATGTATGAGAGAGATTGGCTGTTGCCAGCTTGGAGTTTATATCCCCTTGTGGGAGTTTGCCAAGTTCCCTTGATGGAAGATCCTCAAAACAAACAAACACATCCGGGAGAAAATCTTGCTCAAACTTTCAAGTGCGCGTATAAAGTGAAATACATCAGTGGTAGATTTCACGAAGCACTAAGATTCATCTTAAGATGAGTTGTCAGTATTAACATAACAGTGATTTGTATTGCGATATCGTGCGTGTTTAAACATTTTTTGACCCACTTCGGTCCCACTTACATTTCTTTAACGCGTGAAGGAAACAAACTTGTGCACTTAGAGTTCCAATACATACAAGACTTGCACAGTCTATTTGGAACCGGCCAACATTTCATTCTAAACATTTGTGATCCCCCCCCCCATGCCAAAATCTGTTGATTTTCGGAAATAGCGAAATTGGTATTAGAAGTGAAATAGGGCCCAGACCCACCACCCTAAACTGAACTCACAGTGTGTGTCTTGATGCACTCTGCCGGTTGTCTCTTAGTCTCATCTAGCTTGGTGAGGGAGAGCACTGCTTCGGCTATTGCACCCTTGGTGACTGTGGCCCATACTTCCGACAGCTTACCCTGCAAAAAGGAATCAACAAGAAACCAGTGATTATTGAACAACCCATTGGAGTCGAGCAAGCCCCCATCATTACAAAGCAAGCTCGATTGTGTATCGTCATAAAAGATATTTTCGTAGTGCCGTTACCCGTTATAAAGACGTTTCCGAATTGGTGGCTACAACTACGGCTACGGCTACGGCTGGATTCCCGCATCATCATGCGTTGAAGTACAGGACATCCTTAGCAATAGTCGTAGCCATAGCTGTAGCCACCATTTCAGATACGGCCTTACCCAGGTCACTGGGCTAATAATATGGACAGATCGATTTATTTTCAGGGAACTTTCTGCAGACTCGGGGGAGAGTTGGCAGCTCTGAGATTGAGGTATGAACGTAGATAACTCACCGCCGACATATCCTTGATGAGACCGATCACCCTCTCGGCGATGTTATGCGAGATGCTTCCCCTCATCCACCAGCGTCCCTTACTGGACCTCTTGGACGGGCTCTCCTCGACGGGGTACAGCTGCTGCAGGCGGGCCAGGGTCAGGGAGTGGGTCCCCTTCCCACCGAGCCCCGGTATCTGGCCCCCGCCACCCTTCACCTTGCTCTGGACGGTCAGCGTCTTGGCCACGCAGGCCAGGAAGATGTCCAGGATGCCCACGCTCTCCTCCGAGGGGGACTCCGGGTTGGGCTTGTCACTGGACTGGGTGAGGATGCTGAGGTCAGCGGGAGGTAGAGAGGTGACCCCGGTCAGCTTTGCGAAGTGGGTTGGAGGGATTTCCGGAAGTAGGCGACGGATTATGGACGTAACCTGAGAGGGAACAAGTGAAAAGAAAGACAGGCTTGGTGTAAAATTGTATTTAAGTACAAGTACGGAAGGTACTAATTTACCAGGGCCCAATTTCATAGAGAACAAAAAGAATCTGAACACAAACAATTTGCTTACCAGATAAAAAGGCAGTGGATACTTTTGGTAATTTACTCAAGAAATACAATACCATAAAAACTTCAACCGAAATCAGCTGCTGCACTTTTTAGGTTTTCAGATAGTTTTCTCGAATATTACTTCATTTCAGAGGGAAATATTTCACAGAAAAATGGTTCCAGTATGAACTTCATAGTCAGTAAGCTTTCAGACTAAAATTAAACAATGACGTTTTATTTATCCTTACCAATCCTGTATACTACCTTTGAGCCACATACAACGCTCCCAGAAACACACAATTTTGGCATCATCTTGAAACAAATTATTTGGCAGGTTATCGATTGCAGAAATGGAACTCAACTCCATGATTGAAGTCATTCAACTTAGCTTGAAATCTGGCTTCTACCAGTTTCAAAATGACAAAAATCGCGACCCCATTTTTCTACCAGTGTGTAACATGGGCAAATTAGGTCTCCGATGTTTACTGAGCAATGTGTGAAATGATTTTTATAAACAACCACCCCCAAAAAACAAAAAGACAGACCACACACCTGTCTCTGGACCCGTGGCGTCCCTGTATGCAGCAGTGAGAGTAGATCCTGCAGCAAGGCGGCCTGCTGGGCGACGTAGACTCTCCCCACGCTGGACCCGCTTAGGGCCAGCACCATGGAGAGGAGCTCAAAGCAGTAGGCGTCCGTCGACAAGAGGGACTGGGGGTCGTCCACGGGGCTGAGTACGACGGCTGCCGGCTTGGTGGCTAGGTTGGACTCCCACTCCTCTCTCATCTTGGTGGTTTCTTTGCGGATGGCTTGAACGATGTGGGAGCAAACCTTTCACAAAACAAACGGACACAACTTTTCTAAATGATGACATTCTTGCATCAGACAATAGATAATTTCCATCTTTCCTGGCAACTTTGGTTTTAGCTTTGACCCACCTCAAGCATTCTCATTTTTCTACCCAGCCAAGTGGTTCAACAACCAATCATGCAAGGAAATTTGATGCAAACCGCAAAGTTGTGTGTTACAAAATGATGAATCAATGCCCAGAAAGATGGCCGACTTTACACTCAGTGGTGTCAGGTGGGAATATCTATACCACGCAATTTACATCGGCTTCTGAACACTGGTGGTTGTGGGTTAGAATCCCTCCCTGCATGTTTGTGAATCTCTTTTTCACACAATTCACATGTTGAAAATACTAATTACAAGTGTCTCTTAAAGGGGCACCTTCGGATTATTATAAGACCGTAGTCCAGTGGTTAGACTGACAACTGGTGTTTTGGCTTTTTTTTTCCTTCGGATGTTCTCCTTGAGTAGTGGAGTCCCATCTTACCTGCTTTTGTAGATTCGTGAGCTTGCTTCGGCTGAAGAGAATCCCAACCATATGCTCCCTAAGATCTGGATCTCCAATATCCTGAATTCATGAAAAACACAACAAATCAAACAATGAATGAAGGAAAATCGAAGACTGTAAGTACAATTTGTTGTGTTGCGCAAAAGCCAATCATGGCTCGATGTCACAAAGCACTAAGATTCATCTTAAGATGAGTTTGCCTATATCACTATTGTGATTTGAATTGTGACATCACACTTGGCTTAGCAATTAAGACTGATACACAGTTAACATCAATCTCAGCCATTTTGTGTGCCTAACAGTTTTCAGCGGTGTCAAGCTCAGAATACTGTGTTCATTTTACGTGTCCCTTAAAGCTGACATTGCAAAGCCAACGTACATCAAAGCAACAGAAAAAGTACAGTATTGATAAAACTGTTTGATAAAACTGTTTGAATTTATCAATTCAGCAATATTTTCAATCTCAAAGGTCGCTGATTATAAAGGTCACACCCGCACCAATCATCCAGAGAAATATTTCCCTCTAAAATACTCTCAAAGTCAGGAAAAATGCATCTAAAAGAAACCTAAATCACAATCCCACTTCGGTTGCAGCAATCGAAAATAAGTCAGATATAAACATCCACAAAACCCATGACAGAACAGACGAAGGTTGGCTTTAGGCATGTTGTAGCCCAGCGGTTAACAGCACCGGATTCAAGCTCTGATGTTTAAGATCAGCAGAGTGTGGGTTCGAGTCCTGGTTGTGGCACTTGTGTCCTTGAGCAAGATACTTTAATACCATAATTGCTTTGTCCATCGGAGGGGACATTAAGCCATAGGTCCCGTGCACTAGGACAGTAATCATGGAAGAGTAGGGGCTAACCCGGTGTTTATGGTTCACATCGCAAGCACCCTTTGTTTACAGGTTTCCTCAGGCTTGTGAGCTACAGTGATTAAGTTCATTTATGAGGCATCCTTGGTTTCATTACCAAAAATATATAATAATAAAAAAATTTCCCTGTATTCAGTAAAGAGTGAAAAACCTGGATGTGATGAAATTTTCAAAGGGCTAAGTTTTGAGAAAAAAAGTCAAAAAGAGCAACTTACAGCAGCATCTTCATCCTGTTTCTCTCCGTTCTCCTCCAGCCTGTCCTCTCCCGACTCCTCATCACTCAGGAGCTTCCCAAACACCTGAGACGTTAGTAGCCTGAAGACACGTAGCGTCTCCGCCTCGCAGTTCTTCTGCTGGAGGGCTTGCGCCGACTGCTGAGGACCTGCATCAGATTCAAGAGAAAGGGTTAACCTTTGAACAATGCCCTCTTGAAATTGTTTACACCCAGGACCCAGTATTATAGAGTTGTTCAGCCCAAAATGGTGCTAACCAAATCAAATTGTTCAGCTCTGCAAAATTCAGCAGGGAACCGGTCACAAACAACACACATTACATTGGTATTTTGGTTGGTAACTTGCTTGTGCTCAGCAAATTTTGTGCTTGGATACCAAGAAAGATGATGAGGCCTTTCCGGATTTAAAAACAAAACTATCACTATATAAAAATGACAAGTTGAAATCTTGCCTTAGCATAACATATTCATTTATCATTACAAGTGTAGAATGTCACGGCCGAGTGGTCTAGTGCACCGGACCCAAATTCTGGTGGCTAAGTCATCGGGGAGTGGGTTTGAATCCCGATCATGAAACGGTCGTGTCCTCGAGCAAGATGCTTTACTATAATTGCTTCTCTACACCAAGGGGTATAACTGGGTACCTGCAAGGGTAGAGGTTGATATTGTGTTTGAAAAAAGCCTTTAAAGCGCCATGAGAGCCCGGGCTGTATACTCCCCAGGGAGCTGAGAAAGATTACAGGAGTATTGTTGGCCCAATGACCAGGGCAAAAATATAAAGCCCATTAATATGTTAATATAAAATTCACTATATAAAAGCTAGTTATTATTATTATTACTACAAGTGTCTACTGTTTAAACAAGTTCCTAGCTCATGAAAAAATTGGAACGTACCCGTGCTGAGATTCTCCCCTTCGTTCTGTCCCAGTACTTTGACCTGTCTGACCCTCAGGTGACTGTCTGGCCCCCTTAGCTCCACCTTGATGATCTTCGGACTCTCCGTGCACAGGTCAAGATTACAGGTCACCCAGCCAACGTGTCTGGCCTCGAGGTTAGAGTTGAGGGTTTTCAGAAGGTACTCCGAGTTGGCGCCGATGAAAAACGTGACGCCTGTGACCTTGTTCTGTAAAGTGGAGTAAGGTGGAAATTTAGATGCGAAGAAGACTTGGACACATTGCACGCTGAAGAGGTTTGTGGTAAAAGTATTTTGAGTTCGTTTGAAACATTGCAAAGCGAAATTTCAATCTAGGGAGGTTGCAACCTTTCTATGAGTAGGATTTGAAACTTTGCATGACGCATAAGATAAACATTGCATGTGGACTTACAATCTTTGGAGGTTTGTGGTAGTGAGGTTGAGTTGCAGCATACCTTGAGTAGGATTTGAAACTTTGCATGACGGAAATTCAACTGAGAGGACCTTACAGTATTACCAAGGATAGTTTTTATGAGTAGGATAAAAAGCATTGTAAGATGAAATACAATCCTTAGAGGTTTGTCGTCGAGCCATTGAGGTATCTTCTGGAACATTGCACTGTGAACCTCCAACCCAGAGAGGTTGAGTTGCAGCATCCCATGAGTAGGATTTGAAACTTTGCATGATAGAAATACAATCTAGTGGTCTTACTATGTTATAATATTTTATTTTAGAAGTAGAAGCATCAGATGTGGAAATACAATCTTTTTAGGTTTGGGGTAAACACCATGGAATACCCCTTAAAAGTTTGCTTTGAGTAGGATTTGAAACTTTGCATGGTGGAGATACAATCCAGTAAGGTTTGCAGCAACACCATGCACAATATTTTCTCTCCGGGTTGTGGTAGTTCTGTAAAAAAAACGGTGGTGTAACAACTCAAAGTTTCGATCAGTATGCTATAATTGTCTTCAGCAGAAGGCTGTTTTACTCTGTTTTTAGTTTTGGTTTTACTCTAACACAGACCTCGTGCCGGATTTCTTATACCACCAGCAACAAAATATTACCTACATCCCCATCCTCTTTGTCCCTGGAGGGACATAACACCCTAAAAAACATTGCACAACTTGTCATCAAGTTAGACTTACCCCCAAGTCTCTTGAATTATCCACATGTACAGCAACCATCCTGGCAACCAGACCATCATTGCATGTGACTGTAATGGACTTGGTCCGGTTACGGTCTTCATCTCCAGACTCCCAGAACGTCTCCGTGGACCCGTCCGTCAGGCTGGGGAGCATAGCGGCTCGACTGGAGACTAACAGCTCGGTGGCGTTGGTTACATCACGTAGGAGCTCTACCTTGGCTGTATTCTTTTTTTAATTGGCAAATACAAAACAAATCAAAATGGCTAAATTTATTTCAAGAAGACTTTTAGCTAAATTGGTCCCAGCTCATCAAACAATGTAAAGCACTTTTATAAAGTTTTCTGTATCCCTTCAAATTTTACAGTTGGATTCCCCACGTGTTACTGTGGAGTAAGCATTTTAGGTGATGCATGTGTTGTTAAATTTGCACCATATCTTGACATGCAAATTGACCATGACCAAAATGTCAAACCACGGGGCAGACTGTAGCTGGGTTTGTCGTCAGTACCGGGGTTAACAGTACGGGACAAACCACATTAACCCTTTAAAGACCATTCATTTTTGTATTGTAATCATCACCATGCGCCCAGACATTGCTAATCTTGTTGATTTTTTTTTTTATTATCAGGAAAAATGTCAGGAAGATTGTTAAGAAACAGAAATACATGGTCCAAAACCTTTTATCTGACCCTCTTGTTTGAGCGAAAGGAGGTCAAATTTTGCGGCCGTTTCCGGCCGCTATGGGCATTTTGGTACGAGCCGCTTGCGGCCGCTATGGTCTCTAAAGGGTTGAACATGGTAGATTTATGTCAGAACAGATGTAGTGTTTCACAACATACCAGGCTGGCTGGCAGGGAGTCGTTACTGGAAGCCACGCTGTCCTCCCCCTCTCCCTCCTGACTGTCCGACCGTGACAAGATCTGGTTGATGTTGCTGAACACGTGGGAGTGATGCAAGAAGACGTGATCGGCCGGGCGGAACCGCAGGCACCAACACCGCATGGCCATCTGCTGGAGAGCGCTGCCGTGGGGCAGGAGCATCATCATATCGGCCACCGTCTGGAGGAGGGTGTGGAAGGACGTTGGCAGGGGGTGGACCGCCTCGCCGGCAATGGAGATGTCGGAGAGAGGATGCTCACACATTAAGCCATCAATGTCTTGCTGAATGGGAGACAGGGGGGAGAAATGTACCAATGAAAAAGTTGCCAAAAGAATGTGAAAGAAAGTAAAGTGGTTCATGCTTCATATCAGGTTTGACGTCAAATCTTCTTTCCCTTCCCTTTGCCTCTGACTGATCTTCTGGTTTTCCTTCTTATCTTTCTTCTCTTCCTCCCCTTTACCTTTGAATAACTGCCTCTGGTTCATATCTATCTTTCTGTTTTTCCTTCCCTTTGCCTTTGACTAACCCATTCTGGTTCCTTCTTATCTTCCTTCACTTTGCCTTTGAGTAACCTGTTCTAGTTCCTTTTTATCTAGCTTTTCTTCCTTCGCTTTGCCTTTGACTAACCTCCTCTGGTTCTATCTATCTTACTTCCCTTCCTTCCCTTTGCCCTTGACTAACCTGTTCTGGTTCCTTCTTATCTTTCTTCTCTTCCTTCTCTTTGCCTTTGACTAACCTCCTCTGGTTCTATCTATCTTACTTCCCTTCCTTCCCTTTGCCCTTGACTAACCTGTTCTGGTTCCTTCTTATCCTTCTTCTCTTCCTTCCCTTTGCCTTTATCAGCATCCGCTACCTCTTCCTCCTTCTCAGGGCCCAGGGGTGTTAAGGCACCCACATAGTGCCATAGGAGGTCGTGTAGACACGTTAGTTGGGTGACACTGCGTAGAAGCCAGTTCAGCGCCTGTTTAAGAGTGTGGGATGGAAGGAAAGGAAGTTGGCAAGACTAAGAGTTAAAATCTAGCATGATGGAATTTAATCAAGGGTAGCTTGTAATTTCACAAAGGAAAGTTTTTGTTTTGAGTTATGTTGTCTATCAAAAGATCCATAGGAAACTAGATGTCTTTAAAACTTGTGTTTTTTCCGATTTGAAGTTTTGAATAGTTGCAAAATAGAACAAGCCTACATTAACAGTTAGAGGAAACCTTTGAAAGAATACTAAATTACAGTGGATAATCCTCCAAAAGGGAAGCCTGTGTTTCATTTTATCTACACCACTCATTTCCGTGCAATGTAATTCAAAACATTTCTTTTAATAGAAAGGTACAAATATGAAAATGTTTACGAGGCCACAACCCTCAAATTGCATTTTTGTATTCATTTTGTTAATTTGTTCTCCAAATGTGGTTATTTATGAGTGGCAGTGAACCACTTGATTGGGTCATTGGGGTTCTCTTAGAAGACTTAATGAAAAGATGCAAAAAAAATTGCAATTTGAGCAATTAAAGCAGCCAAACAGACATGGGACATGTTGCTCTGAACAGTAAGGGGTGTTGTTAATCCAAGAAAAGGTAGTCGGATAACAATTCTTCGATGTCAATTTTTTGTTGGATTTCCGTCCCACTGTATTTCTATGAGAGACATGGTTTTACTCTATGAAAGGCACGCAGTTCTCCGATGCACTAAAGACATGCCCTAATGCCAATGCACCCCCACTGAGCACTCTGCTGGTTTGACTGGCTCATTAAATATGTAGCATAAACAAACTTGCGGTTTTGGAGCGATCTGGAAGGTTTGGGTCATTGTATTTAACTAAGATGTGCAGTGTGATTTGTTAGTGAGACATGTAGAGACCCCTTGCTTGTTTTAAAGTATACAGCAATCTCAGTCTCTTTGGTTTGTAAACAAATGTAACCCCAGGCACTATGAATTTCTCCCATGTTGAATTCCAGATGGTACTTATCTCCTGGTTGTCCTGGACTAATTTTGACAAGGTCCCTAGCATGCGTTACCAGTCAGTGTGTAAAGACACCAAGGACGCAACACCTACCTGAAGTGCATAGACCCGACACGATGCTTTGCGTAGCGCCTGCTTCATGGCTAGCTGTAGCCCTTCAAGATCATGGCGTTGTACAATGAAAGACATGACTGGTCGATGGAGGGCCCGGCAGCCTTTACTACCCCCTTCCATCAGCTTGGCTAGTAGGGCTGACGGCCGGCGTAGTAATGATGAACCATCTTCTGTTAACGACAACGGACAAGATATTGAGAATAAACACACTTCTCTTGTTAAAGGAGAAATGCAAAATGAAACAGGCGGTAACTTGAGGTTGCTTGAGGTTTTCCGGGGTTCAACCTCGAGCTACCTCAAGTTACCGCTTGTTTAATTCTTGAGGTTTTCTGGAGTTATCTGGGGTTTAACCTCGAGTTACCGCTTGTTTAATTCTGCGCTTCTCCCTCATTACTGAACCAACACAACTATTACATGGTGTTAATCTTAGATCATGAATTACCAGAACATGGATAGATTTCTGCAAAATCAGGTAGAGTTTGGCAGCTGGTTTTTACTCAGTTTAGATATTTTTGTTGTTGTGAGGCTGGTAATTATTTTTCACGTTCACGTCCCCCCTTCAAAAGTCCCAAAGTGCTCGTGCAATACTGATATGGGAGTGTGATTTTCTTTAGTCAACTCTTTTGGGGGGAAAATGACATGCTGCAAATCGCCAGTATTTATCACATCAATTGAAATCTTTTATCCAATGACCCAATCTCACCTGAGGAGCTGCTACTGTTGTTCCGTCTTCTCATCTTGGTCTTAGTCTCGGCTTGATTACCAACCTGCCCCGTCATGGAGATGGAACGGAAGTAAGCCACACGCTTGGTGCTATCCAAACCCTCGTCCACTACGATTTGAATTTAAAGCAGAAAATTTAATAAAAATTTACCTCACAATTAAGTAAGTTGCGTACCAAGGTGTGGTTTTGCAAAAATGAGTAGAGGGTCTCTGTCTTGCCTTGAATTTAGAAGATGAGGCCTCCATGAGCCACTCCCATGTGGACAAAAAACTCTCTGCATCATTAAAAATACAATCCTAGAAGTAGAGATATAGAATTTTGTCTCCTTGGGTCCCTTCCTTACTTCTTAGACATTAACAAGCCTTTGAGTCATGGCAACAGAAAGTGCAAATCCATGGACAGGAACAATTGTTAAATTTGTTGGGAACACATGGTCTACTAAAAGAAACAAAATAAAACATTATCCCTACCTCCCAGGCCAGTTGACCTCAATCATCCACTTTCCTCCATTCCTATGTCACTTCACACCCACATGTAAGCAATTCTTAATTGCGCCAACAGCCCTCAATCCTCCGTAATCCTCCATTTCATGAAAAAGGATTTTGGAGGATCCAGGAGGGTGGGGGTTAGTAAACTTTTTCTAAAGAATCATCTTTAGAGTGCCAACTAAAGGTTTTTTTAATGCCAGGTTAGATTTTTGTCAAAGTCCATTTAGAAGTAGCACAAAGAAGCATCTTTTAACTGCATTATATACCGCACACATAGATCCTTGTCATTTGATTGGTGGAACATGCGTCACATGTCATACTTTATTGAGGCGTGACGCTCCAAAATTGAACATAGGAGTCCTGTATTGACAAATATAGGGCGCTTGGGCCACTTCTCAGCAAAGCTTCACATCATCGTTTCGAAAAATAATCGTTCCTGCCCATTCGTGTCAATGAAACAAGGTGTGTTGGAAAAAGTTGGTGTCTACATGGAGTCGTCCACATTGTTTAGAAGGTTTTTTTTGTTTCTTTCTAAGAGTGTGGGGTGGACAAGTTTCTGTGTCTATTTTGTGCTTATTGTGAAAACAATTAAAAAGACAAGGATTATGTGTGTGCTGTATAATACAAATATTGAACGCATTTTACTCTGTGAAATCTGGCTTTTCCATTTCAAGTCTCGTGAATTGGAAGAGTCCAGATTTCACCTCATGATTATATTCTGCGACAATGCACTCACATGCATCCAATATTTGTATAATGAAATATAAATCTATAATTTGTCAGACATTCTCATAGCTTACCTAGTCTCTTGCCATCAACTGAGGCAGACTTGATGAGAGGTACTGGAATTTCATGATCCGTCCGAGACATCATG
Organism: Pycnopodia helianthoides; assembly: GCA_032158295.1. Taxonomy (NCBI): domain Eukaryota; kingdom Metazoa; phylum Echinodermata; class Asteroidea; order Forcipulatida; family Asteriidae; genus Pycnopodia; species Pycnopodia helianthoides. The sequence goes on from CM063248.1 coordinate 15,372,520, forward strand.
TGGATGGACCGGCCCTCCATCAGCAAGGTGTGGCAGTCCGATATTGACCCCCGTCTCATCAGCTTGACAAACTGAAACGGCACCGGTGGAAATTGAGAGCTCAGCGCCTCCGTCTCGCTCAGGATGGGCAGATCGAAGCGCGTGGCCTTCCTCATGGGGCTGGTCCCCGGGTAGGTGGGACCGGCAGCACTGGCAAGGTCGAGGAGAAACATGGCATTGGCCTTCATGACGTGATGGGCTTCGAGCGGGGGAAGCATTTTGGGGGTTTTCAGCGGGGGCAGTTTTTTCCTTTGCTTCTTCACTTTGTCCTTGAGTTTGTCCTGCCGCTCACGGATGTACTTTTCGCGACAGCGTTCGCACATCAGGTACCAACTGCTTCCCCCGACTCCTCCATCGCCGCAGTTTCCAGCCCATCCACCGCAGTAGTGTCCACTGCTGTTGTACCCCTGTCCCCCAGCATGGCGTCCGCAGCCTGGGTGGGATTGTCTCATGTGGTACGTCACAGGGTGGGGGAAGACTCCATGACAGAGATCGCAGACAGTTTCTCGGTCGCTTCCGCCGACGGGTACACCGGCGGCCTCGCCGAAGAGGTTTCCACGTCCGCCGCGGACCGATTTGTCGCGTCGCTTCTTGCCTTTCGGATCTTTTTCCTTATCCCTGATTTTAGATTCTAGCCGGCTGCGTGATTTGGTTATCGGAGCAGGACTCGGCAGGACGAGCTGCTGGGAGGCAATGTTGATGGTCGCCTGAGTCAACTCCTCCCAGAAGGAGAGGAGAAATTTAAGGGTTACGGGCAATATTGATGGAAGCTGGGCTTCCATGGGTGGCTTCAGGCTCTCCGAGTCCCGAACAGCATTCCTGTGATTGACTGAATCCGCCCCTGTACTTGAAGCCCTCTCTCGCTGATCAGAGTCACTGGACGAGATCCCGTTTTCTCCCTTGATTAGTACTGTGCCCTGTTGTTTCCTAACCTTAGGGCTACGGGAAGGAGAGCCCTTTGGGAAGTGCTTTGGTGAATGCTTGGGGGAGGAAAGCGGAGAAGCCTTGGCTAGCTTCTCTGCGAGATGCTGCAATGCTGGAGTAGACTTTGGGCTTTCTTCTACGGGTGCTTTAGCAATGTCCTGAGCATGTTCTCTCTGTTCGCCTAAAATAACAGGGCCTGGAGAGCTGGGCAAGTCTGCCTCATTTTGATTCAAGACGTCCCGATTTGAGTTCCTGGTCTCCGAAAAGAACATTCCATCGTTCAAACTTTTCGAGAAATCCATGGAGTGTCTGTTCTTCAACTTGGCTTCCCTCTGGGCGTCCTTCGGCTGATGGGAAGTCTGTTTGCCGAGGTGGGGGTTGAACTTGAGGAAGGAGGCACACGCCATGGCATCGTGCACCAATCCTTCATGCCACAGGAAGGCTGCGAATACACACCTAGCACACTCCGCAACGGATGTTGCAATGGCCGCCTGGGCACTCTCTTTGATTTCGGTTTTGGCAGTGCTGGCTTTGGTCCTGGCGGGGGACCTATCCTTTGAAGATGGCGACGCCGTACGGTCTCGCTTCCCGAATACAGTTCGTGACTTCCTGCCTTGCTTTGGAGACATTCCACTCTTTGGTGAGCCCTGTCCGTCGCTCACACCAATTGAGAAGTGACCCTTTGAAGTCCACTGTGTGGTTCCTCCAGCAGCTGACCCGTCCGATCCCGAAGACTGTTGATCCTTCGATTGCTGAGTCCCCGTATCTGCCTTAAATGGAGAAGGGCTTTCCCCATCTAGAGTGGACATTCCTTCAGGAATACTGTTTGAATTAATGATATCCCTATGATTGGAGTTCTGAAAAGGCGACGGCTCCTCGGCCCCCGTTTCCGAATCAATACTAGAGCGCTTAAAGTTTCCCTGGTGACCTCCTGCACCGGGTACCGCCACGCTGGGCATGTCTGCGTGGTGACGAGGGCTGAGAATGGCCTCGCCGCCGCCGCCCGCTCCGAAGTCATCCAGCGGGTCGATTCCGTTGCCAGCGAAACCGTTTGCCATACCGACTCCTCCATGCGGCCAGGGACCTGGCGCTTTGTGCTTGGGAGTATCCAAGACCGAGTTGGACATCCGTGGTCCCCTCTCGACAACACCAACCTGTTCTTCCTCTCCGTTTTGGTCAAACGGCGGGCGTGGCTTAGCGGCTCCAAACATGAAGGGAGTTAGATCTAGACCAAAGAAAGGGGCAGAGGTTAAAATCATCTGTTCAAAAAATCACAAGTTATGAGATTATAACCAGATTTGTCTGAAAAAGGCAACTAGATCGATTTTTATCAAGAATGCAGTATTTCCTTTCTACTTTGAAATATATATCAATATTTTAATCACAAATTATTCAGAATTTTAAAAATAATAGTTTAATGTTTTTACATTTAAATTTTAGGTTAAACAAAGAAAAATTTACCAGGGGATTTGAACCCTTCGACCTACGGATCAATGTGGCAGCGCCACTACCAACTGGGCTATGTTGGCGGTCTCCCTATTTTGTCAATATCTTTGTTCAGGGAGCTATTTAGAAGCCATTCAACCTGTAACTGCCATAAAGCCAGAGATCACACCAAAGTTTACAACCCAGGATTTTATTTCTTGTTACAACTTTTTCAAAAATCATTTTGCTCAATTAAGTGCACACAAGGTGGGTTTCTGTATACCTCAACATTATTGTTACAGATTTCTAAAACTAAACTGAAAAAAAATCTCAGCATATTAGCAGTCTTTTTTAGTTCATGAAATTCAAAATATGATTCACTTACTTGTTGGCGCAAACCCCATGGCCGGCGTGGCCTGCGCATTCTTGAAGTCAAAGCCCGAGGGCTTGTTACGCTGCTTGCTGCTGTCGCCGAAGAACAAGAACGGCCGCGACTTGCGCGCCTTCTCCCTGTCGGCAGAGGTCAGGTCGGCCTCGTGGATGAGGTACATGAGACCCTTGCCCTGGGCCAGGGACCACGCTTCGCCCTCCGTGTTCTCACAGTAGTGGGCCATGCTCTCTTTGTCTAACTTCACCCAGACTGAGCCGTCAACTTGTGCCATCTGAGGGTTAGGAGGAAGGAGGAAGGAGGAAGGATAATAATAACCGATTTATAAAGCGCCATATATCCAACAAATTGCTCAAAGGCGCTGTACATACAAAAGTTAAACAGTCAACAATAAGAAAGCAAAACAAATGGTAAAAAAGGTACACATTTTGTTAAGCAAAAAACTTTTAAAAAGTACAGACACCTGACAGAAGGTACGATTCATGACAAAAAGCATGAATCAATGTTCACAAACAATCACAAAATCTTAAAAAGCTAAGGAGTTCAAATTTCTTAAGTTCGCAGGAAGTCTGTTCCATAGCTGTTGCGCCACCCTGCAGAAAGCTCTTTCCCCAGATGATTTAAGGAGTGTGTTTTAAATTAGAATACTCCATCTTACACGACCACCTCACTCTCCTTTTGAATGTTTGGCAGTAGTTGATAAACTCTTCTTTTTTTATTATATTTCAAACAAATTATGGCTGGCTTTTTCCACTGAATTTTTATCATAATTTTGAACTGTTTAACAACCTCATATCTTGATTGTGCAAACAATATCATATCTCACATGAAGATGCTCCATTGTATTGGTGTTGTGTGCTCTGAGCTGACTGGGTTTTTCAAGATCTTATAAGTCCTTTCTGTTCTGAGCCAACCATACATCATCAACCCGAAGGAATTATCATAATATCTATCTCCACTATGCAAAGCCCCAAAAATTCGACATAATTATACCACTCCCCCTTCAAAACTCAACTTGCTGTAGAGAGTGACTTACCTCCTGTGTGACGCTGACTTGGTTGCCGAGTACCATCATACCGATAGGGGTGGCTTTGATGCTGGCCCTGCACCTGATGTTGTGGCCCGAGGCCCCACAGTTTGTGACCTGGTACATCCCGGGTCCACCCGTCAACGGCCTGGTGGATAGACGACTGACGTGGGCTGTTGCCTTTGGCGATGTAGCAGCTGCTGCTGCTGCTGCTCCGCCCGCACCTACAGCCGACGGAGGTGATGCTGCTACCGCTGCTGCTGCTGCTGCTATGGCTGCTACTGCTGCTGCTGATGATGGAGTTTGGGGCTGCGTGGACGCCAGCGTACCCTTGTTTTCCTTTGGCTTCTCATCGTAAATTGACTTGGGTTCCTGGATGAATATTCGAAATGACTTAGTCAAAATCTAATCTTGTTTGTGGTAGCAATACTATACATTTCTGTCAATAAAACTGAAGATTCAGACTGCAGTCTTAAATTTGAACAAAACACACCTCAAGCCCGATGTCAGATCGCCCTTGAATTCTGTGACCCATGACATCACTTTGAATTAAATTTATGCCCAATGCATGCACACAACACTAGTCAGATTTTAATAGTGAAGATGAAACAAAGTGCACACGGTGCTTGTATTTTTTCTCTCTGCTCGATGCATGTATAAAACTTGTTTCTGTGATCAAAAAAAAAAACTCAACGATGCAATGGTTCTGTTTTGAACAGTCTGTGAGGAAACAAAATTTGTGTACTCCACCAAATACTCCCCTAAACGTCCCTAATGAGGCCTAGCCGTACAGTTTGGGAAATGTCAAATTACCCTTGGTTGATTCTCTCAACAAAACAACTTCCTTTAACAAAACCCATAGGAATTGTAAATAAATCTCTTAGCCTTGGGCTAGAAGCCGCTCCTAGCTGAAATCAATCATGTCTTCAACAGATGGCTTCCACATGGCTTGGCGAGTTGGAACTTGTTTTACAGAGGCTGTTATCAGATGGTTTAGACTTTTTGAAATGGGTCGCCGCGTTCCCACATGCAAAAAATGGTAACATGGCACGTTACTATAAAACGTACAGGTGGAAAACAGTATGATGGTGTAAGCGTGTGCATAGATTCCAAAGGTGTCACCGAAGGCCAACAAAAAGCTTTGAAACAAATTTTGTTTGAGAGTGGTGTACACTAGATAAGCTAGGGCGATACCGAGATATTATCGAATATCGCGATACTAGTTCTGAAACGATTACGATATCGGGTCACGTTTTTTTTTTATATCGTGATATCGGTAAATCGCAATATCGTTAAGTATCGTGATGCATTTACTAGCCGAGACGATCTTGCAACAATAAATCTCCTAGTCGAGACGATCTTGCTGCAACAAAGAGCTGCAAGTCACAGGCCGAAACCGCAAGATTCCCCAACAGATCCGATCCGACGGGGTTTAGTCTTCGAAAAACCAACATCAAAGCCTTAGCGATCAGGCGGTCTCACGCAGACGTGTGTTACCACGTGCGTGTTGCATACGTGCGAATAGCGTGATCTAATTAGTTATGCACACATATAGAACAGTCTGTCATGCGCAACAGTTAACACATTAAATGTGTGTAAGTAATAGGCCCAGGTTTTCATACCATAGGTTTAGAGTAAAACCTGAAGAACACTTCTTCGGAACAAAAGTGTGACAAGTGACAAGTTGTTACAACTTGCTCTGTGAGATTTGAAGAAGAATGTTGCCATCAAAAATAATCGCGATAATATCGAATACCGCGATATAATGTCGTTGATATATCGTGGATGAAAAAAAGCAATATCGCCCAAGCTTAACACTAGATAGGGTCAGCCAGAAGACTTCCCCTCTTTTCTTCCTATCTACTTACCTCTACAGGGACCAGCATGGTCTTGCCTATGTGTTGGTTGTACTGCAGACACCATCCCTCTCTGTGTCCATTACTCCTACAGTACTTCTCAATGGTCTCTGGGTTGAGTCGGACCCACACGCCATCCTCATTGTGAACCTGAACGCCCAAAACAAGAAAACAAGAACATGGTAAAGTACAGGGTTAATATTAATCAGGGGAAACAAAATGGTTCAGTTTCAATTTGAAAACTAACTCATCAGAAAGTAAAAACAAGTAATGGAACTTGGACTTTATAAATTTTTCTTTTTTTAAAGAACTTTTTTTTTTTTTTTTTTAAATTCTGTTGACATTTGTTTGTTTAGAACCCACCATCTTTAAACCAAGCATGACCGAGCCAACAACTCAGTCGGAACAGCTGTGTCACCGTGGCTGAACCCAACACGGGAAAACTCTTAACCAATGATCCAAGCTCAAACACGTTTCTGGTCGCGGTCACCAGAACACGTCCCCGGAGAAGGCAAAAATATATGGCTCTCGAGAAATTGTTCAGGTCAGTGAATTTTGCGTCAGAAACTTGTTTCTGGTCAGGGCGCCAAAACACGCCCTTGTATATTCTAACAGTTTCAGATCGCTTAAAGGTGGTTCATGTCATGGAACAATACTTCCAAACTTCCCTTATTCCCTCACAGTAGTGTTAACAAAAAAATCTTATGACCTCGGCGACCCCACACTGACCTCATCAATAAACGTGATGACCCCGTTGACCTCTACGATTCCAATCTCCTCACTCTGGAGCGATGGACTGCTCCGAATACGAAGACCTCTGCTCTGCTTCATCACAAACTTACGCACCTGTTGGTAAAAATCAATAAGATACATTCGCATACTCAAACGTATATTGATAACATAATATGGAACATTTGTTGAGTCGGTGCATTGTGATATGAACTTGGTGGAAGTGTTTTTTTGTACATGCAACAAGGTCTTATAAATTCTTTGCTGTGGTACTGAGGCGCTCCTTCTGCATGCAATTGGTTGTCACTAAATGTTTGCATCGAGCGACAAGGCCCTTCGACTAACCTTGCTGGTTTGTTGCGCCGGTTTCTTGGCTGTTGGATTTGGCGGCAGCACTCCCTGTGGAGGCTCACTAACTTCAATCTGGGGCACCTCATCTGAAAAGTAAACAAAGGAGAAAAACAATCAGAAAAAAAATTGATGCACTATTTAGATTAAAGGCACTGGACACTATTGGTAATTACTCAAAATAATTGTTAGCGTAAAAACTTACTTGGTAACGAGCAATGGAGAGCTGTTGATAGTATAAAACATTGTGAGAAACGGTGTCAGTTTGGTCTCAATTGGTCATCAAAGTTGCAGGAAAAAAAAGAAGAAAAAAAGAAGAACAAAAAAAACATGCTTGTTGCACAGAATTGTGTGCTTTCAAATGCCAGAGAAAGGCTTCAAACCTGAAGCCTTTCTCAGATTCAAATTTTTTGTGAAAAATTACCTCTTTCTCTAAAAAATACATTACTTCAAAGGGAGTCGTTTCTAACAATGTTTTATAATATCAACAGCTCCGTGCTCTTTATCAAGTAGGTTTTTATGGTCATTAACTTGTGGAGTAATTACCACAAGTACACCCTGCCTTTAAACTGGTTGTAATCAGTACCACTAGTACATCAGAAAGATACATCTATGACAATACTTGTTAAATCTTCCTGGGGGCAAGTAAAATGCAAAGTTTACTAGCAAGTTGGGCTACTTTACAAAAAGCTTAAGCGCAAGGCCTGCTGCTTGAACAGTGTAACCTAAGAATGCTTAGCCAGCTGAAGTGCACATCCCACCAGTGACAACTTCTTCTTAAGTGTGAAATACATTTACAAAAGCGCTGAAGTTTCAGTTTGGAGGGAATGCAGTGCTCGAGTTATTATAGGTAAGACCTACCAAGCTGGTACCCATCAATGGTAACATGTATGGCGTACAGGCCCATTGAGCTCGGCGTCCAGTTAGCACTGTAGCATCCATCACTGTTATCTCGTACAAGCATGCTCTCATGGGGCCTGTAATTAGAGGAAACCAACATTAATAAAAAAGTATGTGGAAATTGTCCTTTTTAATACATGGTGTTATCTGATCACATTTATTGACTTAGTCCTCTCCTTTGCATGTTTTTTTAGTACCTTTGAGATATGGTGGACACTATAGGAGTGCACTGTTTGGTTTGAGATATGGTGGACACTATAGGAGTGCACTGTTTGGTTTGAGATATGGTGGACACTGTAGGAGTGCACTGTTTGGTTTGAGATATGGTGGACACTATAGGAGTGCACTGTTTGGTTTGAGATATGGTGGACACTATAGGAGTGCACTGTTTGGTTTGAGATATGGTGGACACTATAGGAGTGCACTATTTGGTTTGAGATATGGTGGACACTATAGGAGTGCACTGTTTGGTTTGAGATATGGTGGACACTATAGGAGTGCACCGTTTGGTTTGAGATATGGTGGACACTATAGGAGTGCACTGTTTGGTTTGAGATATGGTGGACACTATAGGAGTGCACTGTTTGGTTTGAGATATGGTGGACACTATAGGAGTGCACTGTTTGGTTTGGGTGTATACAGACAAATTTACCCAAACCTAATAGTGTCATAGTATTGTGTCCACCATATCTCAAAATGGCTTATTGCTTGCTTCTCTCTCTGTTGTTACGCCAAAAGCTAAGAAACTCTACACATGCCTATTAGTGTTAACATGATCATTTATTCCACCTGAGATTGGGAGAGAGGTTGAAATTGTTACAGCACTGACAGACAAGCAAATATTTTATGTAAGACTTGATGCTTTGGAAATGACAGTTAGACAAACAAATGGCCAAAGAATAATACATCAGTGGCTTACAGAAGAGCAATGGTCATATTTTAGTGAATGTTCATATCATCACGTCAGAGCAAAACCATCGTAATCTTGGGGGCTACGGTTTTGTGTCTACGTCCGAGGTACAACTTTTCCAACACAATTAGTGTTATCATGATCATTATTTCCATTAACACATATTATTAAATACCTTGGAGAATTTATGCACTCTGATTGGTCAAAGACTGGTGGGGTTGTTGTATTAACATGTGATATACAGACTGGCTCTGTGAACTATCGAATAAGTGGCCCCTAAACAAGCATATTGTTGGGTAAAAGTTCTGTATGCAACTGTGCTTGTTGTGCGGGGAACTATCAAATCAACTGTTTTTTTTGTGTGTATTTTGTTTGTTATTTTGGCACAGACAGATGGTGCTTTATGCACGTGCATACTACATGTAGCAATGAACGTGTGGACAATGTATCAACTTAAGGTAGCTGGTACTCGCATGAAAAAACATACTGCAAAACATAAAGTATTTCTACTTATGGTGCTGTTAATTTTCAAAGCTCATAGTCTGGTTCTTGAAAATATGCACAAATAGTTAATTATGTGTACGTGATTGGGTGCCACACAAAAGTTGAACCGCCAAAAGAATGGCCATTGAACATTTGTAGAACATATTTCTAAAACATAACGGCGACAGAAAAATCTCTGAAGTTTTTTACCATTTTTTCGTTAAAGGTACTTATTAATGGGAATAACAGTGTGGAAAGCCAGTCTTCACTACGTGGTAATGACCTTGGTTGACCTCTGTCTTATCTTTTTCCCATAGAGAGAATTTCCCAGTTAACTCCTCTTACCTTGTGACCGGCAGTGACGCATATCGCAACTCTTCAAATGAATACAACTCATACTCCTTCATCATGGTGATGGAATTATACGCCATGCTGTCCTTCCGTATCGTGGCCTCGTACGGAGCTTCCAGCTTGGGGGGAGGGTGTCCCCCGAACGTCAGGTCCTTCTCCCCAGGGGGTGTGGCTTTGAACAGTTTTGCGCCGTGATAGGTCTTCTCTCTCTTGCCAAGTGGTACGGCTTCAACTTCCACCTGAGATTGGGAGAGAGGTTGAAATTGTTACAGCTCTGACAGACGAGCAAATGTTTTATGTAAGATTTGATGCTTTGGAAATGACAGTTAGACAAACATATGGCCAAGGAATAATACATCAATGGCTTACAGAAGAGCAATTTCGTGTCCATCCTCAACAATACAAACCAATTTTCATCAAATTTTGTGGTCATATGTTCATATCATCGCGTCAGAGCAAAACCATCGTAATCTCGGGGGCTACGGTTTTGTGTCTACGTCCAAGGTACAACTTTTCTAACTAACGTGTAATGTAAATCCTTTTTGGGGGGAGCTACATTGTTTTGCACTGACATGCCAAAATGTTAGCATTCATAAAATCTCTGGCAAAATATAGACTGTTTTTTACTAAGTGCCCTACACTCAAATTACTACCCCTAGTTATTGGGCCTAATGTACTCCAGAAATCATCTCATCTCCTTTTGGAGTATGCAGCACCGGCAGCCGAATGAGCGCACAGGTTGCTAATCATTCACATCAACAATCTCTACCCTCGCAGGCACCCATTTACTCCTGGGTGATGAGAAGCAATTATAGTCAAGCGTCTTGCCCAGAAACACATGTGCCACAACCGGGATTCGAACCCACACTCCTATGATTCAGCCATCAGAACTTGAATTTGATGCTCTTAACCACTCGGCCACTACACGCTATATAACGGACACAAAATTGTGCACTAAAAACAGGTCCAATGGCAAACGCACAGTTTATTGCTATGTCTTCAAGGACACAGCAAAGCTTCACAAAGTAAATTATTTTTAATTGTGTAGCCATCTTTCTCCCCATGAGAATGTGCATGACCAAACTGAGGCTGAACACAACATAGTCTGGTTCCTCAAATGAATAACTGCTGTAATCATCTTGTGGAAATGGGAAACAAACAAGATATGGCCATGGTGGGACCAAAATCTGTAACCCAATCTGAAGGCTCCTTGTGAAATAAAAAAAATTAAGCTTTGTCCTCTCACTCCTGCCTATAGGTCCACTACAAGAGCATACCTACCTTAAGATTAGAGACACAAACCAGGCTACCGTACTGATCTCTACTCATGATGGTGACTATAGTAGGCATACTACATCGAATGTCATCACGCTGGAATACAATATCACACTGCCTGGGATCGACGTATGACTCTGGCTGCATCCATCTAAAGAAAAAAAAGAAAAAAACAACAACTGAACAGCTAGGCATGATATTTGGTCCATGGGAAAAAAGTATAAATACTTTTTTGAGTACAAGGGCTGACCTACATGTACACATGGTGTAGGGTTTTATAGATATTTCAGGCTATTTAATCACATTTTTTATTCTTATTTTTTCCAAGAGCAAAAATATCGGATATCAGACTAAAGTAGGAAGAATATCATGCCTATGAACCTTAGTGACCTCAACAAATATCTGCTTGCATCTTGTACCAATCAAGTAAAATATATTCCAAACAATTTAATGCATACAGTTCTGCACTTTCCCCTACTCCAGAACTAACTGCAAACAGATGATCTTTGCAATTTTACTGGTGTGCGAGGGCGCTCTGCCAGCTCTGTCTTTGATACTGTTTAGAAAGAATTGAATTGAAGTTGAATTCAAGCAAAATTAATTCTGATTGTAATACCAGGTCTGAATCAGGCGTCTTTGGCTATGGCTGTGACCACTGGCCACAGCAACAATGTTGAAGAATAGGACTTTTCAGCGATCTGGCCATATCCAGAGCCGAAGACAGAAATTAGGGCATGGCCTGAGAAAGCCCCTCGAGCCAGACACTGAAAATGATGTCCGTAAAAGCAAAGTCCAGGCAATATTTTGCATGAACATGCCTACAGGTTCAAAGTGTTTTTTGAAATGCCAACCACAAATCACTGAAAAAATAGTCAAAGGTTCAATATTGAACTGGCTGTGCACACATGCTTTTTGTGATCTGTTCTGCATACCTTGCCAGTCGTCCACCACTGGTGCCGTGCGTACACTGCACAAAGTCTTTCAGAAACGCCCGCTCGTTGGACTGCGTACTCAGTGGAAGGCTGCCCTCTAGTGCCTGGTGAATGGTAGGCGGATGCGACAGCGCGAAACCTTTGCCGAGAAGTCCTGAGTGCGCCCCAAATACCTGCAAGTGAAATACATGACGGATTAATACACTAAACTTATCTTAAAGCAAACTTGAACCCTTGATTCCCATTGGTTGTTCTAACTTGCGCTGTTCTCACTTTGCATATTGCTAAAATAAGCTAAAATAGCGTGTCTGCGTCCCATATCCAACTCGACCTTTGGCCTCATTGGATATGGGATGCAGAAGCGCTACATTTTCCCATATTCCACTTGCATTTATGCGATACCTAATACTGTTACACTGCACCAGCATTGCTGTCAGTGATCCCTTGTTTAAAAAAAAAGCAAGAAGCATTTGAATCAGCGGATGGGCAGATACCATACCAGTGTCCCATAGCATCCTTTGTCAGAGATTTCAGAGAATGTTTTGCTTCGTAACAATTTTGCTCATTGCAAACTTCACTCTGAACCGAACCATATTCACACAGCAAATCTAGAACTAGAACTGTTGCGTCCAGATGAACGTCAGTAACAAATAATAATAAAAAGATATTTATAAAGCACCAAAATGCCAAAAAGGCCAAAAAGGCCTCAAAGCGCTAAAATACAAAGGTAAAAAGCAATTTCCAAAATACAACATTACAATACAGAGGGTTTCCGAAGAAAACAATTTAAAAAGACAATTACAAAATCTTGTTAACTCTAAAACTGACCTGTTGAGCAACCTCCGCAATGGGTTCAACCTCCTCCTCTCCATCCTCTCCCAGTATGGGAGGCAAGACAATATCCTTCCTGAGGAGGGACCCGGCACACATCCCACCGAGGTACGCTAGCTCCTTCTCTAGTTGCACCAGACCCTTTGAGACGGAAGAACACACCGATAATGTAAACCATGTCACTACTAGAAGAGACGTACAGACCATGTGACTTGTGACATCACATGTTAACAAAAAAAGAGCCACAGAGCCTGGACTTCCTGCAGGCACGATTTGTACACAGCCCAATGGAACAAACATTCAATCTTATAATTTAAGATAATGAGCGCTTTGAGACGCCCTCGGTATGTGAAAAAGTTCTTCATAAGAACTCCGTATTTATTATTTCCTCAGCACTGAGCTAGCACCTTTCCCAAAAATTAAAAAAATGAATGTGTGCCACACAAAGGAGGGACACCTTTCTTTAGATAGTTTTAACCGTTATGACCTACCTCTTCATCTGAGGACCATTCATAACCCACTACAGCGCACTTGAAGCCAAACGTCGTAGCCTTCTCATCCTTCATGTAGTCCGAGGCAGTCTCCAGTGAAAACGTGACTTCATTACCTACGACCAACAGGAAACAAATGTCACATTAGGGGGTCATCAACCTCGTTCCCAGTGGTGTACGATCTCGCACGATCATAACCCCTGGAAGTGTGACTTTGAAATATCCAAATATAGTGGATATTTTAATTAGTCCTGTGGTTGATCTGTTCTGTGTTGGAAACACACACAGAGCGTGCTATCATAAGAGGCATCAAATCATAAAGCAATGGTCCTCTCTCATTCTTCTTCGATCTTGTGATATGCTTAACTGTATTCAGTTTAGGGTGACCTTGTAAATACATGATTCATTTGACCTGGATTACATCAAATTATTTGCATTTTGGCACGCGAGTGTTAGGTGCCCCAAAACATCAAAATATTTGCATTTTGGCACGCGAGTGTTAGGTGCCCCAAAAGCACTACAAAGTTTTTAACAAGCCTGCACACAGAGCAGTCACTTCAGGTTAGCCAATCAGTATAGTTTTTCAGCACTTCCCTATCCAGGGGTTAGTGACCAGGGGTTAGGTTTCGATACGGGGTGCTGCCCATGGAAGCAAGGCTGGGGGTTCACATCTTTTTTTTTATATTTAAAGGCCGAGAGAGATGCCCAAAAAACTTTGAAACCAGAAAAAGAATTCCTCACAAACAACAGGCCTGCAATTTTGTTGGTCAGAATAAAACCCCCCAACCCCCCCAAAAAATTAAAATATTTTTAAAAACATGAATAAGCACCCACCTGGCAAGATAAGAGCTGATGTTGGCCAATTACTGCTCCCATGGAAACGGCCGAGCACTGGCCAATGAGTGAGTTGCAAATCGTCCGACGTCTCCTCTCCCTTCTTTTTGGGTCGGGCCACCCCCCTGGCGGGGATGTAGAGCTGGAGTCCGTCCTCTGGCTGAGCCGTGCCGCACTGAGAGTCAAACTCTAGTAGCATCCACTGGACATGCTCTGGGAAGGCAACCTGGGTGTGGCAAAGGAAAGGGCAAAGCGTTCACTTGATGCGATGGATTGTTTTTCTCATTAACACAAATATATATCTCAGAGACCTCTGAGCGATATACCGACGAGCTTCAATGTCAAATTGAGTTTTGTGATGCACTCATTTTGCAATAGATAGAGTCCTCATGGAAATATGGACAAAATTACAAGTGTCTAACCTCAAAAAATTGTGCAAAATGTCATTTCATTTGGTACTCTTCCAGAATGAAATTTGAAAACATTGCATCATCAGACATCAAATACAAAAGGGTCTGTACATATCAAAGAGAATTTTTTTGCGCCAGGAGAAAGGCCAAATCCAATGCTGTTTTGATTGAATTTTATCAAAATTCAGGAATGACATAAAAATTCTCCGTACAAAAACAGACAGACCATAATATATGGTCTGTACGTTTTTGTATTATCTGAAATGTGACGTCGTTCAACATTCTTGGATTTTGAAGAAAAAAAATTGCTAGTGAGAAAACATGCCCATAGTTCAAACCTAAAGTATTAAAACCAGGCATGATATTTGGTCCTTGAAAAAAAGTAGGAAACATTCTTTGAACACAAGGGCTAACCTACATGTACACATGGTGTAGCCTTTGTTAATCTTTTCAGGCCATTTAATCACAGTTTTTCAAATTTTTCCAATATGGCAATAAAAAATTGGAAATCAGACAAAAGTAGGAAGAATATCATGACTGTAAAAAACAATCAGGACAGTTTCTCAGAATGAAAGTTTATTTAATTACCCTGTAGTTGGCGACAGTTGCCGGCTTGTACGGGTGGTCACTCTCCACCACCGCGTAATGAGGTGATGTGGTGACTCCGCCCACCTCTCCCGATTGGCTGGCCGCACTGTCCATGGAATGATTGGCAGTGGCAGAGGCAGTGATGATGGGCGGGGAGAACTGGAGATTGACATCTGCAACCGGGGGAGGAGCTCCTGTATGAGGTCTAGGATTTGTACAGCACTCTGCAAAAAATAAAGTTTTAAAACTATTATCATTTTTTTGGAATGATTATATGATTGCTTCATTAAAACAAAATAAAAATGGTATGTTGAAAACTTGAACATAATTCAAAGATACGTTACAGAATTGGTAAGAAAAAAACTTTTTTAAAATATACTTTTTGATCACAGATTTACATCAAACTTACACGGTCTAATGATGATGATAGTAGAAAACATCCCTTGAAATATTTCTGTCTGAAATGCCATATTTGATGAGAAATGAATAAACTAATTTTCCGATTGGAGTTTATCGCTCAGTGAGCGTTTTATTCATTTGTTGAATCTATATGATTTCATGCAAAAGTGTAATCAGTTTTTCACTATTTTCTCGTGACCCAGATGGCCGATCGATCTCAACCTTCTACAGGTTTGTCAGTTTATGTATATGGTGGATTACATAAAGTGCTTACACTGCCAGCAACTGTTTTGTTAGCAAAACCAATTCTGTAATGTTCCTTTAAGGGTTTACGAAGGTGAAGTGGCAATCTTAGACAAGAACTGAGCACAATATGAATCCAACAAATACCAGTTATTTTTTTTGTGGGGGAAAGATCTTGTAAAATACACCTTAAAAAAATCACTGGAATTGACAAAATGCTTACCTTAGGATCTGATATAGCAACAGGCCCAATATGAGCCAATACAAGAGGTAATAGGCTGGTGAATAGATGAGCTGAGCCTAAGATCTCTGATAACTCTGCATCTATATGGGATTAGAGAAAAAGAAGAAGATAACTTAGCTATGTAAGTTGAGCAAATTTACCCAAATTGCTGACATCATCACAATAATCTCGGTTGTGACATTTGGAGAGTCAATGTCCCTGTATAATATACAGTGTAGTGCACATTTTAGGCAAAGCTGCGTTTACATGCTGACCATAATTTTGTCAATGCAATTTGACTCCTGAAATGCAGAGAGTGGCAGACAGTGGCTACATTGGTGCAGGGGTCAATAGAGCGATTAATTAAGCCCTTTTATGCATAAAACCTGGTCCATACTTCTCGTGTGACGCACTGCTTTCTAGCTGTGAAGCAAGAAAACTCGCTTCACTTTCACAATTTGTGTGAACTATGAACCAGGCTTTACGCAATCACAACCGTGACATCCAAAAAGTCTTAACAGTTTCAGAAATTAAAATCACATTTGGGACATATCATCCACTGCTTTGGCTAGAGGAGATCAAGTGGCCATGTTTAAACAGGTCATATAAACCCGATGAGGAAAGTTTAAACACAGCCCAAGGAATTTGATTCAAATGATTGCGCAGATCGTGCAAATTTCATGGGCCAAAATTTAATTTGGAAGGTCTTACATCTGGCTCGCACCAGTTTGAAACTTAAGCGCGCTAAGGAGCTACCTAGCGCAGAGTCAAGTAATTCAGCGCAGAGTCAAGGTGAGCTGAGGCTAAACTGTCAGATTTGTTCTCAACTTTCAAATGATTTTGGATGTTTCTAACGGAAAGGTATTTATGAATGGGAATAAAAGAATGGCGGCTCGGTCCTTTCTCACACGGCCACGACCCTGCTGGTTATAAACAGCCATTTAAGACCTCGTCACCTACTCTTTTATTCCCCTTATTAAAAAGTGTTAACAAGCTATCACCGCCGATAGCTGCATGTTGTGTGTGGTCCAGTGCACTTCTCTGCAAAGTGGAGCTGCACATGCCGTACAGATGTTACTAATATGGACGCTGTTGATGGTGGGTGTCGCTTCATACATTGGTGTAATGCTATAGTCAGCACAAGTCTCAAGCGTATGCGAATGTTGGGGCCCCTTTAAACTTCAGCTTACTTCACATGTAAAAGACTTTACAAAAGTTTCACAAAAATGTTCAAATGCATTCAAGACTTCCACAGTTTATTAGAATTTACACTTTCATGTTTTCTTTTTTATGGTAAAAAAAAAAAAACATACAATATTATTGGTTTAATAAGTTCTGAAGTTCATTTCAATAAATGATAGATGAGTTGCTTACCTTGCAGTCCCTGGGCTTGGTAGAGGAGTTCAGCAGCAGCCTTGATGATGGTACTGGTGATGGATAGTGCACTCTTCCTGGCCTGTCGCTCAATGACTACAGACCTGGACTCAGTCTGCGTGTGCTCACTGTCTGCTGTAGAACTGCCAAGAGAAATACAACAGAGATCAAGTTGTTAACTTCTTTTCTTGAAAACTTCACTTGGTGCAGACAAAGGCAAAGAATAACTTCAATCTAAAAGCTCACTGATGATAAAGTTGATACCAGTACTAATTCCCCAGAAAAATGTTTCCATTTGAAGTACTGTTTATGTCGAGAAAGTAGCATTTAACGAGCTTCAAAATCACTGTTGCTTATTTTAACACAATAATCAAAATGAATTTTGTTTAGTGTTTTTTTTTTCCTCACTAAAATATGACAACCAAATCAGATGTGTTTATTGAATGCAAAGGACGGGAGGAAATTTACTCTAAAAACCAATGATTTGCTCTTCCAAAACCAATCATTTACTCTTCCCAAAACCCATGTTTTACTCTTAAAAAAAAACATGTTTTACTCTTCCAAAAACCAATGATTTACTCTTCCGAAAACCACTGAACTTACTTGAAGTAGAGGATTTGCGGGACTTGTCCTCTGGTCTGACTGGTGCCGTTGCTACTCAGGGGGCAGGTGCTGAATGTGTACACTACTCCGTCGTGGCATTTGACGTGGGTCGTGCCACCGTCCCCGTTCACCGTTCTGTTGCCGTGGTTTCGTAACCTCACTGCGTACTTTACTCCCTCCTGCATTGATATTGATTGTTTTAAAAAGTACAGTTAATGGTGATTTTAAAATAATTAATTAGTTTTAGTCTAAAAGCTCACTGATTATGAAGTTCATACCAGCACCAATCCCCCAGAGAAATATTTGCGTCTGAAACACTTTCAAAAGTTGAGGAAATAGCATTTGAAGACCCCCAAATCAACATTGGTTATTTCGATTGCCGCATCCAAAAGTTGACCAACCATTAAACACCATTGAACTGCGTGGGCTCTATACTGTGTAGATGCATTCATCACATCACATGATATCATAGTGCAGGCTGGCATAGAGCATCTATCATTCAAAACCACAGTGGATGATATTAAATGGTCTAACTGTAGGGGGGTTGACTGTGTACTGTGTGATGCATTCACCCCATGATACAATATTGCAGGCTGGCATAGTTAATCTACCATTCAAAACCACAGTGGATGATATTGAAAGGTCAGACAGTAGGAGGGTTGACCACGTACTGTAAAGATGAATTCAAAACATAATAGCTCATAATTTACCTATTATTCAAAACAGTGAAGACGATATTGAATGGTCAGATAGTAAGAAGGTTTTTAATGAAATCTCAATTAGATTATGATTAGTTTCTCAAAAGTTGCTGCCCAGACAAAAACTTACAAAAGTACTGAAGTAAAAGACTGGGGTTCAACAAATGGTTTTACAAAGATTGTACTCTGCTTGCAAATTTGTTTTTAAGCACAAACTTTAGAGGCCAAGATGCCTTGATTGGAACCTACCTTAATTGGTACAGGTCTGTCAAACTTGATTTCGGCGACATCATTAATGAGATCGTTGGGGCCGTAGGATCCCTTGACTATCTCTAGGGAGTTCCAACGATGGCTGTGACCATCTGCTCCTGTCTCACTCTAAAGAGAAAGAAGACAAATATGAAGCTTCTAGTAGGGGTTTGTGGTAGCACCATGGAAATAATCTCTCTATGACTTGTGGTGGTTCTGAAAAGAACTAGTGGTGTAAAACCTTAAAGCCTCACATTAAAATAGACCGGATGTACACACAAAACAAATACACACCGAGAATCAATGCTTTTGCACGGTGCATCAATCCTGAACAGTGTCTTGACATCTGCTCCTTTTATTTGACAGGACAGCTCATATTTCTGACTGGAATTGGTAGAAACGGTCTAACAGTTAAACGAAAGTCAAAAGTTCCGTTTCGAATGGAAACAAATAAACGTAGATGCGAAAACCCTAACCCTGAAGGCAATTGATAAACAGTTGAGCCCCTTACCCCGTCCAGCAGCTCCAACTCGTAGTTGTAGTGACCCCCTCCACCGTACACACAGAATCCCGCTATGAGTATCCCTGGCTTGTCCACGCTGAAGCACACTGCATCCGGCGTACCGTTCCCTGTACTCCATCCCCTGCCCTGGCTCACCCGGGTGTAGCGGGACGGAGTGCAGAATAGAGGCCGCCCCGTGGCTTGGCTCTCCCCCTGGATAAAATAACCATCATTAATACATTTTTCATAGAGATATGGAATTGAGTGTTATGCGACTATTGGATGTATTTGAGTGCATTGTTGCAGAACATAAGCACGAGGCGAAATCTGGACTAGTCCATTTCAGGAGGTGAAGCTGAGTGAAATTGAAAAGCCAGATTGTACTTAGTGATTATATTCTGAGACAATGCACAAATGAAATGCATTCAATGCTTGTTTTAAAATATATAATGCACAGATCCTTGTCATTTGAATTTTTTTCACAATAAACATAAAATAGATACCGAAACACGTCCCCCTCACACTCTGAAATTCTTTTCAAACAACCTTCTCAACAACATGAACTACTCCATTGTAGACACCAACCTTGTCCGGTGTGCCGCGACACGACCTCGGAACGAACAGGCGGGTACATTATTTTGAAAACGACAGTGGTAAGCATCGCTGTAAAGTACCCCAAGTGTCCTATATTTATCAATATAGGACTCCTATATTAAATTTTGGCAGTAAATACATGGCAAAATATAGAATGACATGTGACGTGTGTCCCACCAATCAAATGACAAGGATCTATGTGTGCGGTATATTATAGGCAATGAACAACAAGAGTTTTCCGCACATAAACAGTGTACGTTTGACAACAAGAAATCTGGTTCTCCTATTTGGATACTTACGTCTGAGGAGATAGCTGAAGCAGAAAGCTCTGCAATGACACAAGCAAGGAGACGGCTGGTATTGGAGACTAGAAGAGGGTAACTAGTTGGCTGCTTCTATGATGAATAAAGCAAACATGAAAAAAAAAAATCAATATAAAATAATCAATAGAATAAACAAGGAGAAGTTTGCAGATGCACCATGTAAGGATTTCTTAAGGGTTCCCTCGAGACCTTCCTATTCCCAGATTTTTCTTGATTTTTGCTTTTGTCCTGGTTAGAGTGTATTGTTCAATTTGTCTTGTCCCCTTTTGTGTATCTATTCACCCCCTTTTCACCCCCTTTCACTAACGAGTGTATGAGAATCACTGCTGATAAAAATATCAGGGACTAGGACCCAAATTGTAGGAGGCATGTGGTAAGGATGGCATTTCCACCTTTTGGTATTTAGCCCCAAGAACTATAAATTGCAAGGAGCTTTTGAGAACAGCATGCCTCAGTGCGAGAGAGAAGAAAATAACAGCTATTTTTGTCATCAAGCCAATACAAACAAGTTTGACTTTGAAATTTCTCATCCCTGGGTACAAATTTTGGGGAGGGAAGGAGGGGATCTTTAAAAAAAATCTTTATAAATTAGAAGATTGAGGAAAAATATCCTTTCTTTCTCCCGAAGTTGACGGCCATTCTTACCTTTTCCAAGGCTTGCTGTACAGGGCTGATGAGAACATTCAACAGCCTGTCAAGAATATCATGAAAGTTCGGACTTGGTCTTACACCATCCAGCTGAAAACAGAAACACACGATAACAACAAAATTGAAAACACATCAACCAATTTATGATCAAACAGTTCCTCAACCACAATTTTCATAAAAGACGTTAAGTCAAAATAGAGAACATACCAGGGTACCAGTTAAAAGGAATCTTCAATGCAAGGTATTTTGGATGGTAACCCAGTTTCTGTGGAGCAAAAACCTAATTAAAATTAGCAATTATATGATCTTAATGCCTTATGAAATTGGCATTTTATGTGTAAATTGGCTAGAATTTTGGTTTACAAAGAGGTGCATGAAATTCGTCAACATGGCGTGAAATTGTATCAACCCTAAAAAGGCTTTGTCACACAGGGCAATTTTTTCAGGCAACTTGGAGGCAACAAACTGCACTGCGTGTGAAAGGAACACTTGGGCAGCACAAGAGACATTCCTCTGGCTATAACAACCTATTCCCAGGAAAATAATGAGATAACTGAAATGTGAATTAATTTTCTCAGTGGAGTATGCCTGGAACTGGTTGCCTAAAAATTGCCTCGTTTGGCATGGACTGTATTGCTCAGACCATTTTTTAAATGTGTAATTTCTTTTATTTAATTTTTCATTTATTCAATTCAATACGTTTCTTTCCACTCCAACAGAAAACAAATCATCACAACAATCGTAAAGATCAGTAAGAGAAAATGGGGGCATAGCCAGAAAAGCCAGAGCTTGTGATGGGTATCCCCGGACAAGCGAAAAACTAAACTAACTAGTACAGTGTGAGTATTTGTACAGAAGTAAAACCCAGAGAAAGCTGTGTGTGTAGTTATGTTTTAACGCTACTTACGAAGTGCGGACTTCAGAACAAAAGAGGTCCACATAATGTAGGGACTTGAAACACTATGTGGATTTACACACGTCCACACAGTGTTTTTTTTACAGTGTTGAGGAATATGATTTTCCTTAAGTGTACAGAACAAAGGAATGTCCACAGCGTGACTGCAACACGGAGCTGGATGTGTGCATGTCTGCTCAGAGGCAGTTTGTGCAGGCTGCCATTTTGTTGCCGTATGACAAAGTTACCCTTTCCCACTGGATCATTTTGCCATACACATCACATGGTAGTGACCCTCTTTTGTTCCCAGCTGATCTAGAGGGCATTCACAGCAGACACAGATGCCAATAAACCCTTCCCATGAATTGTGTAAATTGAACATCGTGCCTGCGCACTCTCCCTACTGGTTGGCAAAATGAGTGAACATCGCGCCTTTATGTGGGACTGATGGCGGCGTGACGCACAGGCGTTTGTGCATCTGCCTAGTGTACAACTCTATGGTGTTTGCCAACTGAGTGTGTCTGTACGCATGCGTGAATCTAATAAGCATATTTCATTGGAAAGGTCCATTGAGCTCGGCAATCTCTGGGTTCTACATGTATGTCTAGGGTTAATAGCTCTTACTCGATAATGGAGTAAGATTTACTATTATGGAATATCCACAATTTTAAAAGTGCTTGGATTGTCATATTGACATCAACAGGATAAAGGTTTCTAATTAGATTAGGAGGATTGCAATGAAGACGGACGAGGAGGTGAGTGATCGTTCCTCAACAAACAGTGAATGTAATCGACCACTCCAGTTTGTTCTCAGTGTGTAGTTTGTACTTTTGTACTGATTTCGTCTTTATACATTGTGCATTGTGAGAACATAGAACACTGAGTAGAACTGTTAGTAATGACTGTAAGCAGACTTCCAACTGTAAATCTACATAAATGTTAAAATCAAGTGGAGAATCATGCAGAAAATGCAGCAGTAAACCGTTTTAATGAGTCAAATCCAAACAACAAACCACAGGGCCCAATTTCATAGACTGTTTTAAACCAGTGAATAAATTTGTGGGGCCTCAAATATTCTCAGCATCACCTGTGACTCTTCAACTAAAAAGCTACCATGCCCTTTCTACAGTGTTGAAGAATAAGATTTTCCATAAGTGCATAGAACAAAGGAATGTCCACAGAGGGTATGTAACACAGAGCTGTGTGCCCCTCCCTGGGTCATACGCCTTTGTTCAAGACGATAAGATGCTCTACTGTTTGCTACGGACATTTTTTTATATTTTTTTTCCAAGTATATTTAATGAACTTCCATTCTCCAGGTCTTCCACTCATTAATCCATCCTTCATGGCAAAACCGATCAAAACAAAATCAGAGGGATGAGGTTAGTTTGGATTCATAACAGTGTGAGTGACAAGTTTTTTTGAGAAACACGTGAGTTAATAGTCCACCCAATCCACAGAACTCAACATAGAAGGGTTAATTAGCATGCAAACCTGAATTCGTTCCTCCATTAAGGTAACCAGTGCCACTGGGTTTGCACTCACATCCGTGCCGGCGGTGGCAGCCGACGGCGAGGCGTCCTCCATGGAGCACTGCTTGGTCAGGACGATGCTGGGCTCGCTGTCTCTGTCCCTGAGGATGGGCAGGACGCTGGAGAGATGAACGGAGGGGTGACAGAGGGCCTCTAGCACGGCTGCTAGGAGGTTACCGTTGGGCTCCAGTTGATCCGCCTGGAAGATTTGAGAGGAGCAAATGAATCAATAAAAAAAACACTTTGGCATTTTAGCATACGTCATGATGACATATCCTATGACATAGCCGTATAATGAACACAGACTATCAGTAAATAGGATGGTCAGGTTTTTTCAACAAAAGATTAGGTCTGCTTGGAGAGGGCAAGGCCATTTTCATTTTGTAAAAGGCGCCTTCGTTGGAAAATCTTACAGTCTATGGGGAAGTTTTGAGGGGCACAAAGGCCAAGACCAAATTATCAACGCAGCTGCGTTGTTCACTAACCAATCGAGCAATGAGTTTTGTGAAATGTGCCCCTGCTGTGCTAGCCAAATATGCAACCTACCAACTTAAATTGGGGGGGGGGGGGGTGAACTTTGCACGCTCCATGCAATCATCTGATAGCACCCGCTTCTAACTCACATTCCTCAGGCCATGTTTTTTAAACACTCATCGTGTTTATAAAACACGCTTAAACATGGCCACATGATCTCCTCTGGACCAATCAGAATGAATGTACTGATCCAGTTATTTATGAATGATGTGTAACAGAACATCTACTGGATTCATTAAAATCATTACAAAACATGAAAAACCCTCACTGATTTTCTGAAATCTTGGCGAAATAAACTCTTCACACACAAAAATGTACACAAATATTTTCTTTCAATAAAAAAAACCCGAATAAACCCAAAAAACAAACTCACCGTGCTCATCGACCCGAGCAAGTCACACAGGAACAGCCACTTGAGCTGAGACGACGGGTAGAAGGCGTGGAAGCAGGCCACAAAGGTGCGGTGGCACTCGGCCAGGATGCTCTCCCACAGCACCCGGAAGCGCTGGGTCTCCATCGCCACCCTGTTCATCAGGTGCTGGATGGACGGCTGCGTGGAGTTGGACAGGATGACGCGCAGGAGATCACAGCACGAAGCGATGGACTCCGGCAGCTGGGAACTATCTTGGGAGTGCTTCTTGGAGATGGATGCTATTCGAAAGAAAAATACAAAATCAATCTTAATGTGACACAGTCATACTCTTAAAGGCCCTGTACACTATTGGTAAGATCGAAAACACAAATGTTCACAGATTCACACATAACTTACATGATTTAAAGTAAGTAATGGTAGAAAGGGTTCTTTAAAATATTTCTGCCTAAAATGCTATCGTTTCTGAGAAATGAGTAAAACAATAGTTTTTATCACGCGCGATAATAAACTTGATGTTTGAAAAACAGAAAACACATAAGGTCTCTTTTCACTATTTTCTTGTGACCTCGATGACCAATTGAGCTCAAATTTTCACAGGTTTGTTATTCCATGTATGTGGTTGATTACACAAAACATGAACACTGTCTGTGATTATTTTGTCAGCTCTACCAATCCTGTATAATACCTTTAACAAGAGATTTTAATGCGGCAACAACAAAAGATAACCACCGAAAAAAGGGTTGATACAGAGGGCGATCTACAGGTGGTGAAACATAGAAACCGCCAATGGAAAACCATCTGACTCTTTAACTCTCCATTTGAAAACAATAAACTCTCAGTAGCAATAGCAGGTCATGTCCACTTCACAGTGGAGTGAGTGGAATAATGTAAAAGTGCCCCTCAGTGCTGGGTGCTGAACACCTCCAAGTCCACTGCACAAGGTTGTTGCTAGGCAACAGCAGTACTTAAAGGGTTGCACAAGTAAATACCTTAACTAAAGCGACAGTGCACTAAGGGTGCCTGGTCACATTAAGATAAAGATTCTACGGTCAAACCTCAATTCTAACTCTCTCTCCAGTGATTTGCTAGGGTACTTCCTCACTCTTTAACAAAATCCAACACCATTTATGGTAACTCAACATCCAAACTGTTGGCACTCTGATTATGGTGGTATACCTGATTCCATGTAAAGCATAATCAGTTTACTAATGAAGTCCTCAGTCCAACAAAATCAAACAAAGCATACAGAAAAAAGAAGCTAAGACCATTGGAACATGATGTACTTGACTAAACTACGAGGGTCTAAGAGTAACTGTGTTTTTCCCTGAATTTCAAGGTGCATGTATACATTTCATATTAACATTTTTTAACATGAGTTGCACGAAAGGTTGAGAAGCATACGCAGTATAGCCAATTTCAAACAAAGCATTGTCAACAAAAATAAAAAGTTCCCTTCACACAATGATCACGCGCAGGAAAAATTTGTAGTAGGTCCACACCTAAAACAACATTTCTCATGCGCGAGAAGATTTTCAAGGATTACAGCAAAATATCATACTTTATAGAGTCCTTTCACACGTAGTCCATTTCAAAATATTTCTCAGGCACACAAGGAAATTTAGCTAAGCGCCTTTGCTTTTTTGCTCTAATGTGAGAGGGCTGAAGAAGGATTTGCAGAATGAGTTCTCTACAGGAACTGTTATCGGCTCTGGTTCTTATAAAAAACAGACAGGTTTTCTCAACGTTTTAACTAGTCTTCATCAGGAGCTGAGGGTCATCCCAAAATAATTAGGTTCCCGAAGGAAGCCCGGTTCATACTTCCTGCGAAGTTTCTTGTGTCACAATCGGAAAGGGAACGCATACCGATTATTGCGTCGCCAAAATTCGCTTCGCATTCGCATTTGCAGGAAGTATGAACCGGGCTTAATGACAAGGTTTCTTACAAGGGCTTGGGTAGACCTCACACACATAGCTCCGTAGCAATCGAAGGCAAGCCGTAGCGATGTACATGAGCCTCTCTAGATCCAGTGTGAAGTCCACCAGTTTCTTCCCTCCTTGCTTCAGGGCCACCAGGATGCCTTCAGCTAGTTTGTTCCAGCTCCAGTTGAGGAGACGGAGGAGTGACTTGAAGACCTCCTGTAGATTGATAGATAGAGAGGGGGGTACAAAATCACTATCAGCCAGTTTGAGATATGGTGGACACAATAAAAAAACACCATTAGGTTTGGGTCAATTGGTCTGTCCAACACCCAAACCAAACAGTGCACTCCTACAGTGCCCACCATACCTCTAACAGGCTAATGAAAGTATGTCCAATATTCTATAACAATTATCTTGTTTTCAATAATCAATTGATCGATAGATAAAGAGGGGGATACAAATCACCATCAGCCATGTTTGAGATATGGTGGACACAATACAATGACACCATTAGGTTTGGGTCAATTTGTCTGAATAACGCACAAACCAAACAGTGTACTCCTACAGTGCCCACCATATCTCTAACAGGCTAATGGAAGTGTGTCCAATATTCTATAACAGTTATCTTGTTTTCAATAATCGACCGTACAATCAACCTGTCAAAATGTATGCACATTAGGTGGTCAGGTTTACAACAAACAGCGAACAATGGTACCATGTCATTTTGTACCCATCTAATTGTACTTGATCCCAATCAATCAACCGGTCAATACGTTATTTCCACTCCATCAATCAATAATACACGCGATATACGGGGATAAATTAAGAATAGAGTGTGATTAAGTGTCGAGTAGAGGCCTCCATGATGTATGTGTATGTGTAGCTTACAGGTTTAAAGGCAGGGCCATAGATTAGTTTTGTCAATGGAATGCTGAGTTATAGGACAAATTGTCAATAACTTGTGAAAGTTTCAGCTGAATGCAGTGTCTACTTGCTGAGAAAACAGCAACAAAAACTGTCATGGTATTATCGTCAAGAACATCGCAGCATTCACAAATGGACACTGCGGAAATTTGAATCCCCAAAACTCACCTGAGGTGAGTTTTTTTGACATACTTCTATTGATTTCTAATCAACGGGGGCATTTCAGACGAAAAAAGCTTACAGGAAGCTTACCATCTTTATAACAAGCCACTTTTTTTTATTATTAAGTGAAAAATATTGGAACGAGCATTGTTTACCGAGGTAACGGTGTTGCTGAATCTCGATGTGAGGATGTGAACAGGTTCTGTCTGGGACGCCACTCCTCCCGATGAGCTAACGTCAAGTTGAGGTAGCCTAAACATGATAGAACAGAAAGCGGACGTCAATCGAAAGTGACCAATTTGTGATAATTTAATTATTTTATCTAATTTATTCTGGTTGTGGAGCCAAGGACTCTCAGAAAGTGATCTTCATCACTATACCATGGAAAGAAGACAATGAAAGAAGTTTCAGTTTCAGATGTGGGAGGAAAACCCCAGAGAAATATTCCAGGGAAAACCCACGCAATCAGGCAGAGACTGAAAAACCCAATCTACGTAGTACCCCGGCGTGATTTGAACTGGGGTCCCCAGAGGTGGAAGGCAAGGCAAGATACCACTAAGCCAACCTGACTGCAGACTATTTGTGAAGCTTCATGGAATAATAAGGGTAGTTATTACTCACCGCTGTTCTACTTATTCACTTTTTGTTTACAAATCACAAGGAAACTGGCTGGGTAAATTTTTATTCAATTTTGGGGCGAACAAAGCAAAATTTACTTGAAGAGGATTTGAACCTGCGACCTCCGGATTAACATGCCGGCACTCTACCAACTGAGCTATCCAGCTCTCATGTTGGTAGTCTCCCTATTTTGTCAAGATCTTTGTTTGTGGGTGCTGTCAGAAGCCATTCAACCTGAAACTGCCATATAGCCAGGGATCACACCCAAGTTCAAATATTTCTGCCAACTCATACCTGTAGAGTAACTGGGGGATCTGACCAGCGTTGATATCTGTACCATTGTTTGACTTCTTGGAACTCATAAACTGGAACGTCACTCTGCAATGAGACAAGATAATAAAGAAAATAAGTTGACATGTCGTGGCCGAGCGGTCTAGCGTACTGGACTCAAGCTCCATGGTGTTTCTGATCAGCAGCGTGTGGGTTCGAGTCCCGGTCTTGACACTTGTGTCCTTAAGCAAGACATCTAACCATTAATGCTTTGTCCTTCGGATGGGACCTAAAGCCACAGGTCCTGTGTGTTGTGTAATGTATGTAAGAGAAGGGGTTAGCCATGGTCTTTCTGGCAGTTGCTGCTGAGTGGGGTGCAGCACCTTGTGAACTCTTAACCACTTTGGGTCAGTAGTCGGGGAAGTATTTTCCGTGCCAACCTGCTGTAATTTTTTTCCTTCAGAACTGCTCGGAACTTCTGGCGCACTTACTGATTATACAATAACATCTTAATGCCTGTAAAAGCCTGGGCCCAATTTCACAGAGCTGTGTAAGCAGTCGATATTGCTTAACAATATCAGCTAAGCAAAAATAAGCAGGAAACCAGTCCCATATGTTACATGTAACATGATAATTTAGCTGGTAACAATATCCGTTAGCACAATTATTTGGTGCTTTCCTAATTTTTGCTCTTGAGCAGCTGGATGAAATTTCAATGCGGCATCTGTTGGACGTCTTATTTTGGGGTTTTTTTTTTGTCATTTATATGTAAAAGTATTGAAAGTGAACTTTGAACACATTTGAATTTTCAGAAAATTTCAGAACCCAATTTTCAGAACCTGGCCATCGGCATAGTTCAGGCCTACAGTGCTAGTCATTATTTGTGGATCCCTTGGTTTTAATAGAAAGCTAGAAAAACACTTGTTACAAACAGGACTGTACAATTTGAACTCATTGAAAATCTACTCACTGGTCGTCTGTGGTGATGGACGTCTGACCCCCTGAGCCACAATCGCTGCTGGGACCGTTCACCCTGGCCCAGGCTACATACCAACAACCCGCAGTCAGAGGAACCGGCTCGTCAAATAGCACTGGGAACTTTTCTCTGTAAACACAAACAAATAAACACGTCACAAAATGTTGCTTTTATGGAGCTCTGTCAAAGGGAAAAGTTTATTTTTAGAACCGTTCGATTGTTTCAATCCTATTTAAATGTAAACATATACAATAAAACCAACCAGTGAAAATTTCAGTTCGAAAGGTGGTAGTGTTTTTGAGATATCACCAAAAATCTGGAGCAGTTATGTCCATGCAGGAAGAATAATTTGTAATTGGAATACACAATCTGAGAAACGTTGAATGCATTGGACGTTTCTCAGATTGACAATTATTTGAACCCCTTCCTCTAAAACCACATTACTTAGAAGGGAACCACTTCTCATAATGTTATACATTATCAACAGCTGCAGTGCTTCTTACCAAGTAAGTTTTAATGGTTATTAATTTTTGGAGTAACTACCAAAGGTACACCCTCCCTTTAATGAGAATAATAATAGCTAGTTTTTATATAGCGCATTTTACAACAACGTATCAATGCATTTTACATTACACCCTCTGCCATTTTGTACAACCAAATTTTTGACTCCACAAAATTTCGGACTGTGTTAGTTGACAATGTAAAAAGGAAAACCACACAATTTCGAGGAATATTTGTGTGAATCATTAAATTCTACTTTAAAAACATCTTTCCAACCACGTTTCAAAAAAGACGCTTTTATAGCCCAAAGTGCCCAATCCAGAGGCATTGATGACCATTTTGGGAGATTCCATCCTGTAAAATCTAAGGCTGTGTCCAAGTCAGTGGCTACAGCTATGGCTACAGCTATGGCTACGTCGCAGTGTCATCATGCGCTGAAGTACAGGTCATCCTTAGCAACACCCTAAGCCACAGCTCTAGCTGTAGCCGCCAACTCGGATACGGCCTATGCATATTTTCCATGGTTTACTAAGATCAACAAGGATCCCTTTCTTACCGTGCTCCGCACTCAAAGGTGATATCATCACTCTCTGCTAGTGGGTCTCCATCAGGCTCATACTCTGATGCCTTGGTACCTAGCTCATAGAGCTGTAGAGAGCAAAGAACGAACGGCATACCATAAGAGTACCTCACATTACAATTAACAGCCATTCCAAAGTCACAAGAGTCAGAACAGAAATTTTAAATCTGCTGATGTACGTATGTGACGGTCCATGCCAACACCAGGCACTTCCTGCCGAGACTCAAAACTGTGTTTATTTGCTCATCAAAAAGATGAGAATAAGAGCTTTCAAATAACACCTCATTGGGTCGATATGGTAAGTATTTGTTTTAAGTATAGAATCACATCGTGATATCGTGGCTGATGTTTCAACTTTGTCTTCACTTTTAAAGATATAATGACAAGATCTGCCTAATTTTGGCATGGGGCGTCACATATGCAAGTAGGTGGCAAGACATTTTGATCATTATAACTAAACCTAAACCTACTCAACGTAACCGTAAACATCAAGATTTGTTTTCCTCCTCACTTTCCCCTACATGCAAAACTGTTACTCCTTTAAAAACACTTTCCATCAATTATTAATGGGAATGTAGATAAGATCTGATGAGTTCCAAGAAGGCCAGATGTGCACAAGGGTTTGGGGTTCAGGTGGGACATTAAGCCATAGGTTCTGTGCGTTGTGCAATGAACGTAATAGAGCCCAGTTACACTTATTGTAAAGAGACTGGGTTTGCCATGGTGTTTCTGCCATGGTTGGCTGCAGATTGCTACATATGTCTAAATTCAATCAATCAATCTACGTCCTTGCAAACCCTTACAAGGTGCTATATGCAGGCATGCAATTGTAACTTCACTTCAATTTTGAATGGTAAAACTGAGATTTAAAAAAGAGGAAATCAGCTGATCCGAGGTTGTCCTTACCTTAATCTTAGCGTTGTATTCACCTCGTCCACCAAATAGTCCCAGACCACCGAGGACAACATCCGTGTCTACGCTGAACCTGAGAGCTTCTACAGAATGACCTGAGTAGCCCCAGCCTCCACCATAACCTGAGGTAGGACCAAAAACACAAGTAATCATCAGTCTCCAACATCCTTGCTCCTTGAAGGTGTTTCATCCCGTGAGCTGTCCAGTCTTCCATTGGACGGCAAAAGATGGATTTTTAACAGCTTTGGTCAGCTAGATGGATGTCTTTGGACGGCCAACCGGCCATTCAGCAGGACGGCTGCTGACCAAAGTCCAGTGAACAAAATGTCTAAGTCAGTCTGAAACACCAACATTTAGAAGGGGAAAAAAGGAGGGGACGCATAAAAGAAAATTACCAGCTTGTCTGCACAGTGCACTACTACAGTATGACATGTATCTCAAACCTAGTGGTCTTGCTCCTCTCCTTGTTGAACAGTTACAACTGAACTTACATAATGTGCACCATACCACTGTTAGATAGACTTGCTATGCACGCCTCAAGTTGGCTGTATGTACTTTTGAAAAGGCACCAAGGCCAAGAACAAGAGCAACACAGTCCATGGCCTGCGTGTAATTCCATGCCTGAGATTACCTGGAACTTGCTGCCAGTAGATTCTCTCTTACCTTCAAATCTGTTGACAGCGTTGAAGTCCTCCTTGGTGTACACTTTGGTGATGCACTGCTTCTCGGTCTGTGCCGCGGTGACCGTCAACTGGGCCTCCTGGGAGGCAGTCAACGTATCCAGACACGCCAGCATGTGAAGGGCACAGTGAGAGCGAGACAACAGGATGGATGGGGTGGAAGGGAGGGCCAGCTCGGGGGTCAGCACCGAGGCGGAGGAGGGTAGCGTGGGGATCGGACGCACGCAGGGCTTGATGACACTGTGGCAGGTGATTCTGCCCGTGGATGGCTGGAAGCTAACAACGAGAAAACAGAACAGAAAATTTATAAGTCAAATCACAAGTTCAATTCAGTTCTCAGTACTTGCGTTGCAATCATTTGATAATTTAGATATTGACTACAGATAAGATCATATTGCTTTAGGTCTACACTGTACATATGGCGTGTCGTGGCCGAGCGGTCAAGCTCACTTGACTCGAGCTCTGGTGTTTCTGATCAGCAGAGTGTGGGTTCGAGTCTCGGTCTTGACACTTGTGTCCCTAAGCAAGACACTTAACCATTATTGCTGCATCTGTCGGATGGGACGTAAAGCCGTAGGTCCCGTATGTTGTGTAATGCACGTAGAAGAACCAAGTACACTTATCGCTAAGTACACTAATTGCCCTTTCTCTGGTATGGTTGGCTGCAGATTGTGCCACAGCACCTCTTACACTATTACATGGTGCTAGGTGAATAAATGGGTCCTATATTTCAAAAATAGCTCCGTATAACTTGTAGAAAAAACTATCGAGCACTTTGAAATGCCCTCAGGTGTGATAAAGCGCTGTATAAGAACTTTATATTATTATTGTTATTACAGAGGGTAGGGGGTGCAGGGGAGGGGGCATTTTTACTCACCACCACAGAACATTATACAGTGGGTCCAGACAGACACTCGAGTCACCGAAGTTGAAAGATGATTCTTGCTCGCTGTAGCTATTGCATGTGCCGTCCACTCTACTCAGCATGAGGCACTTGACACCTGTCAAGCCGTTACGTGGTACTACACCTGTAAAAAAAAAAATTTAAACCAATTAAAGTCATGGCTTTTAGGGATTATTTGAACATGGTCCAATATTGTGCTCTGTGGTTGTTGACTTTGTTGACAAGAGTTCCCCCCCAAAACAGCCCCATTTTGCTCACAATCATAGGACCCTTTTTCAAAGCGGAGTCTGGCCGGTTTACTTACTCAGGGATGGTTTCATTTTGATTGGGATAGCTCAAAAATTTAATAAACAATAATAGCCTTTCACACGTGCACGCTTCATCAACGATGGCGGCCAATGCAAGGGGGTCTAGTCACTGGACTTAGACATTTAGTTAGACAGGCCAACGCAAGATGAAGATTTAGTGTGGTGCACCCTTAAGATTTGATACCGATGACGATGAGTAACCGAGGGGGCACTACTGACTCACCGATGACACTCTGATTGGCAAAGACCAGCGAGTTCTCCAACATCATTGGGTTGATCAATGCCTCGTCTACCTTGATGAACGTCTGATCCCCGCTGGCTCCTATCCACGTGGCCTTGCGCCCGTACTGTGGACCCATGTCGGGCACGGGACCCGGCCTGGAGTGTGACACTGCGCCTTGGGCATTGGACTCCTCCAGGATGGCCCGGCAGAGCTGACCCTTCTGGTGTTTGGAAAGAAGAGACAGGAACGATTGTTATAAAGAGGGCACAAGATTGACTTTTGGCTGTGTCCCACATGAAACTATAAAAACTTCTACATCATCAGGTGTCGAAAAATGCTCAACCGAAGTGTCATATTTCAAAAAATCATACATCCTGAACAATAAACAACTGGATTTTACAATCTATAAGTCAACGGAAAGGTCTTCAAAAAACTAAAAAATATTGTCTCTAAAATTTTGACTTTATCTTCCATAAAATATTTCCAGGCCCTATACTGGGGTTTGTAGACAATGTGAAAGTAAATTTTTGGGGTATCTGTGTATGAAATAATGTTTGAACCCTGGCCTCTTCAAATAAGCTAATGATGACTTCATCAAGAGCGCCCTCTGGTGACTTTTTGAGGTTCACATTTTTTATGGTTGCTGACTCTTCCTTTATGATTTTCCCAAACATCCAGTGTTTGTGATGTCACAAAACACTGCCTCTGTAGTTTCTACTTGTTTTAGATTACAATTAAAACCAAAATTCCGCACCTGGAAGTTTCCGCAGGTGTAGACGTTCCCCGAGGTACCGAGCAGGACAGTGTGATTACTCCCGGCAGCCACCTGGATGACAGCCTCTGGAACCTGTAGCTGCACCGGGGCAGTCCTGGTGTCAAGAATGATCAGAATAATCAATGTAAACCTTAGGAAGCGTCCAATAGAAAACTTGATACAATCATCTGAGAAAAAATGTACACTATATGACTAAATATTGGTTTCTAACCTCGAAACGATAAAATAACTGTAGAATTGTGGCTACAAATGATATTGTGATACCATGGTGATAGATTGTGAAATTTTATTGGTCGAGAACCGATCACGTGTTGTGCTACAAAGATACATGTACATGGCTCAGGGGGACAGGAGTGATGTACCCAACGCAATCAACACATGCCAGTATTCCAAAATGCTGCTGCGAGATTACTGACAGATACAAAAAATGTCTTCTCATATCTCTCCAATCCTACACAATCTGCACTGGCTACCCATTAGATTCAGAATTCAGTACAAGATCAACCTCCTGACATTCAAAGCACTTCATGGTTCAGTCCCTCCCTACATACAGAGCTTGCTTCAACACCAGCATGTTCATCGGTCAGCATGCTGTTTGTTCCCTGGACTCGCCTAGCCACTTATGGCCACTCCTAACCTAAAACTGAGCATTTCTTCTTGTTTCCTTTTCATCCTGTTACTTGCACTAATTGTGCTGTTGGATGTGTAATAATGTCCCTATTCTATTGGTAGATTTTCTGGGTTGACGATTTCAAATTAAGATGCACTATAACAAAACAATGGAAATGCGCAACGGAGATCTTAAGAATGTCTGGAGGGGAACGAAAACCATCACAGAGGCTCCAGTAATGATTTCAGAAACCCCCATGATTAATGTAGGAAGTAAAGCCGTATGACTAATGACACCAAGCCGACACCAAGAAGATGTTTTTTGAAGAACACCAAGATGGCTTAGTTATCACAACTTCCATCAAATAATAACAATGATACTGGGGTCTTATCAAGCGCTTTACCACACCCCTAGGAGCCTATGAAAGCGCTCATTATTTGTTTTTCAACAGGATAAACAGAGCTATGTTAGGGCCTTTTCAAACATTGCCCCCCGCCTCTGGAACTCTCTGCCTAAATATCTTAGAGACAAACACGACATTTCTCACTTCCAGCAGTCTCTTAAAACACATCTTTTCAGATTGGCCTAGTATGAACACATCGGAAAATTCTTTGATTTACCTAGACCGGCACCTTTGAATGTTCAACAGATAATGTGCCCCACAAATGCTGTGTTATTATTATTATTTTTATTATTCAATCTAAAATCCATTAAGAAAATAGAATGATTGCAAAGTAATCGTTGGGAGTCGTTCATTTATACCCCATTGTGAAACCTGGCTACTGAGACAGCAATTTAAACTTCACAAAACAGGCAATGCAATGTTTTGACAGATCGTCCTATTGTTTTAGCGGTTTTAAACAACAAGGGTAACAAGTTGAACTCTTGGCCTTTACTAGAGGAATAAATGAGTGGTGACGAGGTCTAAAACAGCAGCTTACATGTACAGACTGGCAGGGCCGTGGCCGTGTGATAAAGGACCTTGCTGCAGGTGAGGTCCTTTAGCACCTTGCCATGACCGGTCTAAAATTACTGTTTAAGACCAATTCACTACTCATTTTATTCCCAAGTAAAGGCCCAGCTTACATGTATAGACTGGCAGGGCCGTGGCCATGTGATAAAGGACCTTGTGCTGGTGAGGTCCTTTATCACATTGCCATGACTGGTCTAAAATTACTGTTTAAGACCAATTCACTACTCTTTTAATTCCCCGAGTAAAGGCCCAGAGTTTGACTTAATAAAGACCCAGCAAAACGTTGGGTTTTTTTTCAGTCAATTAAAAACAAGTTTCTTGGGATGATCGGGGAGGTGGGGGGGGGGGAGGTGTTTTACCTGCTTCCAGAATCGCCCTGGCCCAGCTGACCATGGTTACCCAGACCAAAGCCATACACCTCACCATTCTTCAATAGTACCACTGCAAAATAAATAAACAGTAGAAATCCACCATTAATTACAATAGATCTTATATCCTAACGGACAGTCAAATCTCCACTCAGTGTGGGACGCAGTAGAGAAACAAAGTGAGGAACAGACAAACACACAGACTCTGGAGCAATCGCTACACCATCCAGCACTGCAGTTAAGTAAACACACTCCATACGACATTCGCAAAATGCTTGTAACACGCAAAGGGGGGGATCAGGTTGGATCAGTGGTTTCTTTCTCTGCCTTTCACCTCTGTGGACCCCGGTTCGACTCCCACCTCAGACCAGAACCTTGCATGTGGATGGAGTTTTCAGTCCCTACCTGATTGCATGGGTATTCCCCCATTTGGGGTTTGCCTCCCACATCTAAAACTGAAAATTTGTTCTTGTTTCCTATTCATCCTGTTATTGGCACTAATTGTGCTGTAATAAAGTAACTAAATTGTGGCTACATCTACAAAAAATATGGTATGAATTTGCACAGTGGAAAACAAAGTGAGAAAACTTTTACTGTACACTTAAGTTGTTGAAATATTATCCCTATTCTATTGGTAGATTTTCTGGGTTGACGATTTCAAATTAAGATAAACTATAGAAAAACAATAAAATGTGCATTTAAGATCTTACAGATGTCTGGAGGGGAACGAAAACCATCACAGAGGCTCTAGTGATGATTTCAGAAACCCCCATGATTAATGTAGGAAGTAAAGCCGTATGACTAATGACACCAAGCCGACACCAAGAAGATGTTTTTTGAAGAACACCAAGATGGCTTAGTTATCACAACTTCCATTGAATAATAACAATAATACTGGGTTCTTATCAAGCGCTTTATCACACCCCTAGGGGTGTATTCAAAGCGCTCATTATTTGTTTTGTTAACAGGATAAGCAGTACTTTACCCCTAGTCCTGTAATAAAAAATTGTTTAAAGGCCTTTATCCCTAATGCGAATATAACATGTTTTAACTCGTTGACTGCCGCCTACGAGTATATTTGTAGTAACAGGTGTAACGGATTCTGCCACTACGAATATACTCGTAGGAAATGAAAGGCTATGTATCGTTAATTGAATACACTGGCATCACTGAGCACTGTGTATGTTTTTAAAAAAAAATTTATAGTACCTATTTGGTATGCGCGCATGCGCACCGCACTTGGCAAATGGGAATGCCCTACGAATCTATGACCGGCAGTCAACGTGTTAAAATCGTTGCAGTGCCCGCTGCTAAAATAAAGGATTCAAACTGCCTCAAGCTACCGGGCAAACTCTGGGGGTCTAGTGGTAAGACATCTGCTTTAGAATGGCAAAGGTTGTGGGTTCGAATCCCATCCAACTAATATGCCTGTGGATTTTTTTCACAGGACTTGGGCAAAGCACTTAGTATGCCATGCTTAAAACACATCAGTGTATGGGTAAAACTAAAACAATATTCTTTGATTCAACTTAAACATCTATTAAAATATTGTACCATATCTTGAATCTTTTTTTAATATATTTGGCGTCATACCTGAATGGTGCAAGCCACAGGCTACCTGGGTTGCAGCCGATGGAAGGGTGATAGGCCCTGCTGGATGCATCACATGTTGGCCATAGTCTCTCTCCAACTCACGATCATCACCGCTGGTGCTACCCTCATCTGTTGGTAAAAAATTCACCACAAAGTTTGTTTTAAAAGCCTGATTTCCGTCTTTTACAGATCACTCATAGTTCGGATTGGAGTGTAGAAACGGTTTAACAGTTAAACGGTTAAATGGTTAACCGGGAGTCACAACTTTCATTTAACTGTTTAAGAAACTGTTTAAATAAATAAACGTAGATGCACAACCACCACCCCTGACCCGTAGCTATTCACCTTTTCCTTTGTCCTGATTCATGATAAACCCGAGTCGTCGGTGCTTCCCGTCCTGCTGCTTGTTCATCCCGTACCGTAGCTGTGCCAGCAGCTTGTGTTGTAAGATGTTCCCGTGCTGAACGAGGGCCCCGAAGAAGTTCCCCCCGCCGGGCACGGCACCCGGTATGGCGGCCTGAAGAGCGCCCCCTTGGCCACGACGGTGCTCCTGGGACTCACCGGCACATTCTTTACAGCAGCCGCACTTGGTGCAGCCCGAGTCACCCGAGCCACACCCACAAACCCTGTCACCCCAAAAAATGATAAGTCAGTGTCAATGCTAAATGTTCAACACCCAAACAGTTTCTCGCCATTTGATTGGAGAATTGTAGGTCATGTGGCATTCAGTTTCTCAAACCATTACATGGCTTAGGTCATAAACCGTGCATTTTGGTTCCATTCACATGGCCTTTTTCGTCCCATCCCATTGTATTTTGTGTTATAATTACCAATGACAGCTGAACAAGGTTTAAGATGTGCCCCCTTTCTTCATATCAAAAGTAAACAATGCAATATTGTATGTTTACACTGAACTGGTGTACAAATTGTACCTGCAGGAAGTCTAAGCTCTGTGGCTCTTATGACATTGCAATTTGCATACTTGCTAGAATTCTTGGGTCGGTAGAAAGCCAAAGGTTTATTTGACCCGTCACATCAAATACTTAAATGTAGAAACTGCATGGTCTACACCAAGCCCTGGCAGCCAATTAAAGTGCATCCTGAAAAAACAACAATGCGTACAGAATGCAAAAAGATCTTTACTAAAACAAGCAGATTTTGTCTTTGTTTTCAGTAGCGAGCTACATGATTTACAATTGTTGTTTTTTCAGCGTCTTGTTGCAATGAGCATGATTCAGGTGCAAGTTTTGTCTTAAATTCCATGAAGGAGAAACGGTTCTTACATTCCGGGATTCCTGCCTGGCTGGTAGGTATTGACGCACGCACCACCGTACCCCGTACAGAGTCCACACAGTGAACAGATCATGCATTGATCCGCCTTCCATTCGTGATCACATTGCTCATCATCTCTCTCATCCTCTTCCGCATCGTCTTCGGCACCAGGAGCAAGAATGTCCGCTACTGCTTCACCTGAGATGGTTAAGAAAGAAGAAAAAATTGTCAGTTAGCATCGGTGAAGAGGTCCACCTTCCATTCATGATCATCATCTCTCTAGTCTTCTTCTGCATCGTCTTCAGCACCAGGAGCAAGAATGTCCGCTAATGCTTCGCCTGAAATGGTTGAGAAAGAAAAAAAAATTGTCAGTTAGCATCGGTGAAGAGGTCCACCTTCCATTCATGGTCATCATCTCTCTAGCCTTCTTCAGCATCGTCTTCAGCACCAGGAGCAAGAATGTCCGCTAATGCTTCGCCTGAAATGGTTGAGAAAGAAAAAAAAATTGTCAGTTAGCATCGGTGAAGAGGTCCACCTTCCATTCATGATCAAACTGCTCATTATCTCTCTTGTCTCCTTTCACATTGTCTTTGGCACCAAGAGCAAGGATGTCTGCTAATGCTTCACCTAAGATGGATAAGAAGGAAAAGATTAACAGTTATTAACAGTGAAGAGGTCTGCCTTCCATTCATGATCACACTGCTCATCATCTATTTGTCTTCTTCCGCATTGTCTTAGGCGCCAAGAGAAGGTCTGTCCGATATTGAAGTATAAATATAACCTGAGGTGCAGATTTTATTCCCATCACCTTGATGAGCTAGTTTTGTGGAGGCAATCATAACTTTCACTATGTTGCTATAAACAAGAAAAAATGACCAATAAACTCTTGCTAAGCAGAAGCATGTAACCAGCAAACTTTCTATGCCATGTGGAATGGTTTTTTTACCAATTTGCTTCTAAACAGATAATTTCCTTTAGGGCCACAACTTCTGCTGTCATGAAGAATTTCAACTCTAAATCCATTTTGGCTTTTATCTCTCAAAAACTTTTGGACTCTCGATAAGATTGGCATGCCTGCACCTATGTCAAATATGTTTGGTTAGTAACATTAAATTCATCAGGACCCCTGATTTACAAACATTGGTTTTAACGAAAAAATGACAACAATACACTCCCTGGCAAAATGTTTTCTGAAATTAAAATTGTTCCTCCGTCATGCACAGTTTTTTAGAAGACATTCGCTTTCCTTACAGAACTTCAATCAGGCGGACGGATCCCAAGCCAGAGCCCAAGCCAGAGCCCAAGCCAGAGCCCAAGCCAGAGCCCAAGCCAGAGACCAAGCCAGAGCCCAAGACATGGTTTTGAAAATGGCTTATGAACTGCCAATAGGATTTGGGTTAATGAAATTGTGATTACATTTGAAAGTCAGATCATAGGTTTCTCAGGGTTACTTGCCTTCTGTGACGAGTCGTCCCATGAACTGCGCGACCGCCGATTCACCACCCTGTGGCTGTACACCATTACCGCACACATCGTCCGGACTCACTGCCTCCTTCCCAGAGATGTTGGCGTTCTTGCCGTCCTTCCCCGTGCCCTGTCCCAGTGACGGGCCCCTGCCGCACTGCCCCTTGTTGTTGATGCCCATGGTGTAGACGATGCCGTTATTGGTCAAGATGCAGGTGTGCGCCTTGCCGAGGGCAACCCCCGTCACCCTCACATTCTTAAGATCGGTCAACAAGCCTACAGAGGTGATATAAGGTGTGTACGGAATGAGTGACACTGTCATGAGCTACTACAGCAGAGCTGCCAACATTTACATCATGCAATCAGGGAGATATTGTACAACAATGGGGGAAGATATTTAGAGTTACATTCAACATAACAGCGAAAAAGTTTCCATAATCAGGGAGATATTCAAATTTGTTCATCAGAACATGGAAAGATTGGTTTATTTTCAGGGAACTTTCTGCAGAATCAGGAAGAGTTGGCAGCTCTGCTACAGCATTGGTAACAGTCTGACTTCAGAAAGTGCAAAACACAGTTCTCTTTTAACCACTGATTGCCTAGGTTTCCAAAATGTTTCCATGTTCACCTCCGAGATTACTTTTCTGGAACAATTTTGAGAATAGTTTTGTTACAATGAAACCATGACTATCAAACCAAGTAAAGACAATAAGCCTCTCATAGAATGCACCAGTATTTCTTTTTCTATTCCGAGAAAATGGGGTTCGTGTTCACCAAAAATCAGCCAAACGCTTGGCCGTAATCCACGGCCGATAATCGGCAACGGCATGCTGGACTCGCAGACTTAACTCCCGTCTTATTTTCTCAACAGTATTTCCAACAAGAGTTGTGCTTGTCTATGGATGAGATGATTGAATTTGTTTCTTTACCTGTGCTGTTGTCAGCGTTGTGGGTGTCCTTGCCGAACACGTACAGCTCCCCCTCCTTCGTCACGACTGCCGTACTGCCGTTATTACACGCTACGTATACTGCACATTTCCCGTCCATCTTCAGCATCTTCTTGGGCTTGGATGGTTTGAGTTGACGGCGTCCCTTCACTGGAACCAAACAAAATTTGAAAAAAAAGCTTGAGTGGTTAAGGTCTCGGGTTCGAATCCCACTCAAGTAATACGCCTGATGTTTTTTTCCACAGGGAAGTACTGAGTACACAGTGCTTAACACTCATGATGATGCGAAGTTGTGTTACACACCCTGATCTCTGTCTTCCCCCTTCCTGGCTGTCCATGCGAAGTACACACTTAAAATGTTAAAGGTTTTGGGTTCGAATCCCACCCAAGCAATATTCCTTTGAGTTTATAACACTCATGATAATGCCAAGTTGTATTACATACCTTGATCACCGTCTTCCCCCTTCCTGGCTGTCCCTGCGAAGTACACACTTCCGTCATCCCCAAGTAAGGCAGCATGGTATCCGTCGTGTCCAACGCTGCATTGCACAATCTTAGGTGACTTAGTGATAGGGAGCTCCGACCACTTGGTGCTGGTTTGACCACTCTGCTTGATGCCCAGACTCTGCGCTTTCCCCGCAAACAGCATCTGGAGGGGGGAATAATTGTATCATAATTTATATCAAATTCTGGTTGTCTATATACATGGCAATGCATGTCAACATGTCATGGTCGAGCCGTTAAGAGCACTGGACTCAAGCTCTGGTTGTTTCTGATCAGCTGAGTGTGGGTTCGAGTCCTGGTCTTGACACTTGTGTCCTTGACCAAGATGCTTTACCATAATTGTCCTTCGGATGGGACATTAGGTCAAAGGTCCCGTGTACTAGGAATGGTAGTGCCCGTAAAAGAGCCCAGAACCCTTATCGTGGAAGAGTAGGGGCAAACCCCAATGTTTCTGGTTCACATAGCAAGCACCCTGGTTTACAGGTTTCCTCAGGCTTGAGAGCTACAGTGATAAAGTTCACGTATAAGGCATCTTTGGTTTCATTACCAGAAGTATACCATAATAATAACAATACTAAAAACCAACGTAATAACAATTCTACTGACTTTCCATCGGTGAAAAACAAAATTCTGTATTCGTATTTAAATACTAATCACATTATGACTGTACATAATTGACATTAATTTCTAAAGATCAAACTCATGATTACCTTTCCAGAGACGGTCCTGACGAGAGTGAATTCTTTACCAGCTGCTATGTACATGCATTCATCACTTACTCCAGTTTCTACAAAGTCAAACAAAAAACAAGACAACGAAATGACCACATCGTATCAACGGAACGAACTGAGCAGGAAATATTCTATGAGAGAGCATCATTAATCCCTTTAGGGAGGATCATGGCAGCCTCAAGAGGTTTGCACCAAAATGCCTGAAGCGGCCGCAATTAACAACAAGATTTGAGCTACTTCCCCACAACCATAAAGATCACAGTCACGCATGATATCTGATCCTCAGAAAAGAGTGGGACAATTTCATTCAGTACAAGGGCTGACCTATGAACGTATGGTATAGAATTTTATAGACCTGGCAGGATATTTACAAACAATTTTGCTGATTTTTCTAAAGGGGGAAAAAAAAAAACGGAAATCAGATTTAGGTACAGTAGGAAGAATATCATGCCTGCACAGGAAAGGTCATTTTCCCAATGTTTTCGATGTTAACATACAATCAAAATTTTTAGAACAAAAAGAAATTTCTGTTTCGTATTACTTTTCTATACATTTTATACTAAACAAAAATTGGCCAACGAAAAAACAACAATACAACAGCAGCTAAGTCTGGGTGTATGGTGATGATTATACAAAAAGGAATATCTCTAAAAGGGTTAAGTAGCTGCAGAGAAAGCAAAGAGCCTAAGAAAGGCCATATCCAAATAACACACGCAGAATTTCAAGTTTGACAAAAAGAAAAGGCAATTTCCAAGTCTCACATATCAAGATCATTATCAAGAAGCACCGACATAGATCATTTGTGACAAATTAAACTTCTTTTTAACTAACATAATTACTACATTCAGTGATAACAAACGGTATAGTTGGCATTTCACCTTTGAGAGGGCCAGGCCATTTTCATTTCGCAAAGGGCACTTCCATTGAAAAATTGAAAGAGCACTAAGGCCAAGACCAGGGCAATATTTACCACACATATAGATCTTTGTAATTTCATTGGTGGAACACGCGTCACATGTCATACTTTATTTTGCCATGTATTTACTGCCGCGATGCATGATGCAAAATGTAATATAGGAGTCCTATAT
Source organism: Pycnopodia helianthoides (assembly GCA_032158295.1). Lineage (NCBI taxonomy): Eukaryota > Metazoa > Echinodermata > Asteroidea > Forcipulatida > Asteriidae > Pycnopodia > Pycnopodia helianthoides. The sequence continues at coordinate 15,415,754 of CM063248.1, forward strand.
CGATAAATGTAGGAACCTTTGGGACACTTTCCAAAATAATAGTTCCCGCCCTTTCGTCTCAACGGTCTCAACGGAACAAGGTCAGGTCACGGTGGACAAAGTCGGTGTCTACATGGAGACGTCCCTGTTGTTTAGAATTTTCAGAGTGGAGGAGCTTCAGTCTATTATTTTTTTTATTGTGAAAAAAATTCAAACGACCAGGATCTATGTGTGTGTTGTTAAAAACACAAATAGTGAATGCATTTTGATAGTGCATTGTCTCAGAATGTAATCACTCAGTGAAATCTGTCTTTCCCGTTTCACTCAAATTTGCATTTGCAAAATGGAATAGTCCAGATTTCACCTCGTGATTATATTCTGCGACAACACACTCATATGCATCCAATATTTGTTTAACATATATATACGTACACTAGTAATACAATTGAAAGGACGTCAACTCCCCCCCCCCTCCCCCTCCCCATGATACATGAAGTGAACTAACATCTCCAGGGCAAACTCTTTGTGGCGCATCGTACTTTAAATCACCCCAATCTTTAAACATCTACTTATCTTTACCAGTAAGAACAAACAAACAATATTTTGAAAGCCTTACCGATCTATTTATTTTTTGCCCAAAGGAACAAAACGGAGGATATTTTCAAATGCTTACCAATCTCTTGTTTCTCTGTGTTCGACTCTTTTCCGTTGCCGTTCATGGACGGGCCGTAAGCGAGTAGAGACTTCCTGGCGAGTTTGACCGGGAGCTCTCCGATCTTAGACATCGGGGAACTCTGAGGGTTGAAGCTTTGGACGACAAACGAATCCTGGAACGACAAAATAATAACATTAATAATACTGGGTTCTTAGATAGAGCTTCATCACACCCCTAGGGGCGTATCAAAGTGCTCATTATTTGTTTTACAGCAGGATTAAGCAGAGCTATGTTCTAGATATGAGACCTGTTAACACAGCACCTTGTCATGGTTTACAAAGTGTTGTGAAGCAATCTGCTGCCACTACCAGGGCTCCAATTTAGGGGGAAAATCCTCAAAACCCAAAGGGCTTGTAGCTCAACATTTTTTACTGGACCCGGATTTTGTTTGTACAAGACCAGAATCAAAATGAGAAAATATTTTTAAAAGATCAGAATCAAAATGACAGCAATTTGTAACCACTTGCATAAACTGTTTGAACAAGCACCGAAAGGAGACTGATCTCATTTGTCTTATAGGTGAGTAAACTTTAAACACTCAACAGAGTTGAAAGATGTGTGACAGACTCAAAGTCAATAACATTTGAACATCATTTAAGTACAAATAAAGATATTGAATTGAAGAAAACAAGAAATTAAGAGTTATAGTTACTTCACAAGTACAAGACCGTCAGACTTGTCTGGTAATGAGTTTACTGGCCCGACGCTAAAAATCACTGGCCTCGGACCTACAGTCCACTGTAAATTTGGATCCCTGATTATGACCGAAACACCAGAGCAAACCCCTTGTCTTAAAGAAAAACAAGACTTCTGGTAGTCAATGTTACGTGTGAATAACCACGCCATCGCCCCTTTAACTTTTCGGGGCGACTTAGTCATGGGTGATGTCTTGCATATGGTATCACTTAGAAGCCATTACTGTGTGTTCCACACTTGAGGGACTTACATCATTTAGCGCTGATACACATCCGATGTTTTCACCGTCGCAGAATAGCAGAGATGCAGACGTGCTCCCTGAAGAGAACAAATGAAAATCAGGATGAATGTTAAGTCGATACGCTTTATGTATTTTTGCTCCAGTCATCTTTAATTTCTGAAGGGTTGACTATTTTTCATTCAGTTTTGACCTTGATTTATCAACAAACGCTACACTCGGTGGGTTCAGCCTGGTTTATACTCCACGCAAAAGCGAATGGGAAGCAAATTTCTAAAGCAATGTGAACACCCATAAATCGCTGGGCCGACTGCTTTTGGGGGGGGGGGTGGGAATGGCACACTGTATCGGGAGTATTGAGGGAAAGAGGTTGATAGTTCAGACTCACCGGTGGCAGGAATGTCGACCGACCCCGTCTCCACCAGTGTCTCTGTGTTCACCGTCACCACCGTGCTGACCGACGACGACGAGGACGACGACCCGCTGGGATCCAACGCGGTGGGCTTGTAAAGAAGCTGCCCCCTTGCCACGCCCAGCCAACCTCGCTCATGGAGATGAAAATCTCTGTTGACCGCGTATATGTGACCCTAAAAAATAAAAACAGCGCAAACTTGTTTTAAAACCAACAAATAATTTCAAAGTTGTCTTGATCTAGTACATGTGACATGTTTGGGGGAATCAGACAGAACTGGGCATAGACCAGTTAAACAGAAAAATGCATTTACAATATTCAAGCACTACATTAAAAATAACATTTTTGAGATATGGCGGACTCAATACTATGACACTATTAGGTTTGGTTAAATTTGTCTGTATACACCCAAACCAAACAGTGCACTCCTATAGTGTCCACCATACCTCAAAAAGGCTAATTCCATTTACAATCACACAAACAGACGTTTTGCAACTATACCAATAGATTATATTTGCAACTACATATACACTGATTCAGTGGTGTTTGTGGGCCAGTCTTACACAACACGCTTACGAATTGTAATTACTGGTGCACAAAATCCAATATGTGTAGATGATCACAAAAATAGTGTGCAGGCCAGGAATTACACAGAGGCCACATTCTCTGTTGCCCTGGTCTGGGCCTTGGTGCCTCCCTTTAAATGTTTTCCGAAGATTTTGAGATTGGAAGTGCCCCGTGCAAAATGAAAATGGTGTTGCCCTCTCAAAGATGAAATTCCAGGCCTGAGTGTGTGCCGTGGGTGAAGTGACATGTACAGTACATTTTCCACAGATTGTTAGATTTCAAAAAAACAACGAGAAGACAAATTTGGTCTCGATGTTCGAATTATAAATAAAGAATAAAAGCTCCGTACTTTATAACTTAAAATGACCACGAACCGACCTCCCACAATACCTCCCTTCCCCCCCCCTCCCTCTTTCTCAAGGAAATAAATTCATAGGCTACACCCACACAGACAACTTCACACACCAAACATTTCTTGAACAGGATTTAATCACATTTGTGTTCTCTCAACCAGAAATAAATTACCTCCAGACAAATCTGACATAGAGTGAATCATTTCCATCGATATTGTTTTATAAACTCGGCCAGCTGTTTTTCGTCACGATGTTCACCAATCCACAGAGCGGAGACAGTTCTTAGAGCTGACAGGTACATGTAACACAACTTGTCATCAAGTGAGATTTTGAAAAACTTCTCAAAAATTTGACATCCTCCCTTCAACCACCAGGGATTTAATATTTCAATCGTCTCTTCACGTTGCCAACTGAATATTTGTTACACTTTAACCTTCTCCTTACCGAACAATTTGGACAAAAATAACCGCCCTGCTGATGCCTGAAATGTTTGAGCACTTAAAAGGTGGGGTCATAGATTGGTTTTTGTCAACGTAATGCTTATTTATAGGCACAAATATAAAGAAAGATACGATAAAAGTCACACAGTGAAAGTTTCAGCTGAATACGGTGTTTACTTGCTGAGAAAATAGGAACAAAAATGTCAAGGTATTTTTACAAAAACTATGAAACAATCCACGTTTAGAGAGGTGACAGCGGATACCAAACCGCATCTCTGGTCGCAGCATTCGCTAACGGACACCAACCCTCAGAAATCTGAGAACAATTCATGCATGAATCTTTCTCAGACTCAACTGATTTGGGGTGAAAATTATCCAAACCATATTACTTTTGATGGAATCCTTTCTCAAAATGGTTTATACTATCAACAGCTGCAGTGGCTCTCACAAGTAAGTTTTGACGGTCATTCATTTTTGGAGTATATACCAATCTATGACTCTACCTTTAACGCTTGACGTACACTTTCATACACAACATTAAGCATGTATTCAGAGGACGATTTTACTAAACTCTATCATCATCTTGAAGATTTCACTTTAGAGCAAAATAAGATAGTAAATTTCCTTTTGAATAATAACAAAAGTTAAATAGTTTGGGGTTGAACAAAGAAAAATTTACTAGAGCAGGATTTGCACCAATAACCTCCAGATTAACGTGCCGGCGCTCTACCAACTGAGCTATCTAGCCCTATGTTGGCGGTCTCCTTATTTTGTCAATATCTTTGTTCTAGGGTGCCAGTCAGAAGCTATACAACCGTTAACTGCCGTGTAGCCAGGGATCACGACCAAGTTTACGATACAACCTAGAAAGCGGCAGCCAAGGGATCACCTTAAGGGGACGGGACTTTTTGTATTTCAAATGTCAAGTGTTCGTGCCTTTAGCAAGGTGTGCTTTGCTAGTTGAGCCGTTAGTGTCAATCTTACCTTGATCGTACTGGAGTATCCGGAGCCTATCTTATACAGGCCAGTGCCAGTGTGTATGTAAAGATACGATCCATCGCTGGCTATTGCACTGTTGTTGTCACAGCAAGCATCTGCAACAAAGAAGAAAAAGGTTTAACGGACGCTGTTTTCATACTTTAGTCACAAGTACCTGGGACAGTTTAATCTATTCTGATTGGCTGAGGAAGAGATCACGTTGCCATGTTTAGACGTGCGATATAAACACGGCCTGAGGAGTGTTTAAACATGGCCTGAGGATATTGAGTCAAACGAGGGAGCTATCAGATGATTGCACTGAGCGTGCAGGTTGGTAGGTCACATATTTGGCTTGCGCAAGTTTGAAACTTGCCTGCGATAGTTTGAAACTTAAGTGCGCAATTCGCACAGGAGCTACTAAGAAATTAATAGCAATTGATAGAAATTAAAATGCAGAGTCAAGGCGAGATACAACTTGACAATTGCAAACCACAAAGAGAATGAACAACCTCGGACGTCATGATTTGCACAATGTGTTTCAGTTGTCTTTGGCACACACATACAAATAAGTGGTGTTTGAAGCTTTGCATGGTGTTAAAAGTAAGAAGTCACTATAACTATAAATAGTAGTAAACTTGCGGGAACAAACATGTACACCTTCTCCTGAAGACGAGCAAAGTATACTGTTCGAAACGTCAAGACCAAACCGGCTCTTTTCAGAGCCAACACTCCTCCCAAAAGAGGTTTTTACACATGGTTGTACCCGCAAGTTTACTACTATTTATAGTTATAGTTACTTCTTACTCATATACAAGTTGTGTGCCCGCTATATGAATGAAAACATCTGAAGTTGTTACCTGTAGCTTCAAAGTCACATCAACATAAACAAATAAAACGTAGCTTACCAAGCTAGATGTACAGACGGCAAGGCCACGTCCCTGCCAGGCTTCGATAGACTTTCTATAAGGCTGCCGCCGACATAGTCATGTTCCTCATGTACAATAGCAATAACATGTACCAATTTGTAATCAGTATGAAGGGGGGGCGGGTCTATTCTTTCTCCAAGCCTCCGTTTGGTTTATTTGACTTAAATGACAGCAAAAGAAAAGGCTGTACTATGAAAAATACAGACTTTTAACATACCTGCCATTGCCACAACATTCCTGGAAGAAGTTATTCAAGGCTCAATGTTACTGAACCCAAGACATGAGTCTACATGTACCCCCTTTACCTAGCCAGCCACTCACCGATATCGATTTCCTTGACTTGCCACGAGTCGAGCTGCGATTGAGTGGGGATTCCCGACGTCAGCCAATCAGGAAAGTGGGTCTTGCCGAGAAGCACAGCGAGTACGCTGCGCTGCAGAGCCGACAGGATGGAGGGGACCTAGAAAAAATTGGCAAATGGGAATTGAAATTTGAAGCGGGATGGATTTTCTCCACTTTGGAAATATACCATTGTGTAGCGGATATTCCTTTTGAGTAAAAAAAAAAATGAAATGAAACTGAATCTGACTGGCTCATCCCCTAACTTCCCCTCTTTTCCAAGTAACTGCCTTACTGCACCAAATATGCTTGTCTTCACCATATGCAAAATTACTAGTGCAGTGACATAGCTAGAGGGGAATGTTCCCCCTCTCATTGATGTCTGTGCCCCCCTCCACCCCAATTTCAGTTCAGACTGTATTCAATCAAAACAAACAGAAATCCTTTCCTAGTCCTTGAGCAGTGTCAATATAACATACACATAGCTTTTATCAAAGCCAGCGTCCCCTAGATGCTTCCTGTAGCATTACCACAAAAAAAACAATAATTTGAAGTTAGGTGTAAAAGAAATTCTGAATTTAGTGTTACTCTTATCTTTGCATTATGTGAGCAGGACAAAAAATTTATCGAACACTAATGTGGTATGTAAAAACATTTCACATCATAAAATTTTTATAGAGACCACTTCCCTCGTTGCCCTTAGCTATAGACTTAGAGATTTTCAAACGGATGTGCCCTTGGAAAAATGAAACTGGCCTTGCCCTTTAATAGACAACATACATGTAGCTGTAAAAAAAAAAAAAAAACTATCACATGAAGCAAATCTTTACGCTGTACAAAATATTTAAAAGGGAGCCAGTCAAAAACAAATGGATTGACTCAGCATTTTGGCTGGTAACCTGTTTCTGCAAAGCAAGATTTTTTTTTTCTGTATTACGCAAATTGTTGTGCTGAACAGTTGCATGAGACTGAGGTTACATGTAAGAACAATGTCCACGATAAGCAAATATTTGGTAATTGGCAACTGATGATGGTGCCCCACCTCCCTTGCCCTGCCCCAGTATCATGGCTCTGCTTACCGGGGAATTATGCACTTTCACTCAACATTCTTTGCTTAGTGGGTGAGCACCAAATTTCTGCACTAGCTGTTTACCAATGAATGCTCAGTAGCATTAAGTACTCAAACGTACAAGCAACAACAATCTGTGTCATCCTGTGAAATCCTTTCGTGTTAAGCTCGGCTTTTTTACATGAATTGACTGACCTTGAATGCTTGCTGAGAGAGCCTCCCGGTGCCCATGAGGATTGCAGCTATCCCGGAGAGCATCTTGCCCGTGTTGCCGCTGGCGATGATGAGACTGAGGAGGCAGGCGCAGCTCAAGGAGGAGATGGAGAGTGTGCCTGGGGGCTCTTGACTCTCCAATCTGTGGTCTATCGAGAGGTCTAAGAGCAACTCAAACAAGGAATCTGCAAGGAAATTGTTCAAAACTTGTGTTAAAAAAGCGGAGGGAAAGTTTGAAGAAATAGCTGCAGGAGAAGCGACTCCAACTCTGATGAAAGGAACCAATATGGTATTGACCATAAATTCAATATAATAATAAATATTCCCTTTGCTACTGTTTTTTCAATATGAATATCAGAAATTGGAGGAATATTCACAAGCCAACAACATCTTAAATAATACCCCCAAATCAAACATTTACATGTAGGATTGAAATACATGTTATACAGGCCTAAAGTACTGCCCAAAAAATTAATAAATTAATTTTTAAAATGAAAAAAAAGTTACATCATGAGCTTTAAAATTAAACAATTTTCACCAAATAGGGTATAGAACTGTTTTTAACAGGCAGTCCACCACATACTGTACGTATAAGTAAATGTAGTACATGCAAATTCAATGTACATGTAGTACTTTTTTATGCTTGTCATAACCACAAAGCCAGTCAACTGTGAATTTAGCAATGGATGACTGGTTTAAAGTCACTGTAAGCTTTCTTTTTTGCAAATCCATTAACCACTATACAAGTACTTCACAAATTAACCCCCACCCCCCCAACCTCCACCCCAGTCCCCAGTCCCCAGCCCCCCAGCCCTCCACCCCAGTCCCCAGTCCCCAGCCCCCCAGCCCCCCCCCCCCCCCCGCCCCAACCTCCACCCCCACACACACACAAAGAAAGGTATTCCCCAAAGTAGTAAATTGCAGATTTTTACACAAAGAAATGGAGATCTGGCATACCTTGGGCAAGTGCTCGAAATCTGAACATGTACATGAAATCTGAACTGTGGTACTTCACAAATCAACCCCGACCCCCAGCACACAACTCAATTGAGATCTGGCATCAATTGTGCTGTAAAGCACGGTAAGATTTAGCAGACAGGTTTGGGAAATGACTTGAAATCTAAATCAGACTTAACCCAGAAAAAAAAGAAAAAAAAACTGAAGCATTCTTGAACCTAACACTACGTGGGTGTACAAGCTGATCACTGGAGATATACGCAACCCGTATTGATTGACACAAACGAGAAGGTTCTGGTGTACATGTGGGTGCATTCAAAGCAACAGGGACCAAGTGGCCAGCTGTTCCATGTGCAAGAGAGCTCTAACCGACCACAAACTGTTCAGCTCTACACACTGACTGCTGGATGCACTCTAACTACAGAGTGCAGGGATTGTTATCAACAAATAGTTGTGATCAGTTTCTGCTGGGCACCTCTGAAAAACAGTGTTTCACTGAGAGGTTTCCCCAGGGTAAATAAGAAATAAATAAAATATGTAATCTCAGTCTATACAAAGCTCATACCAGTACACATGTACAAATGCTCAAAGGAAAAAGTTCTATCTGAAATACTGTCATAGCTTTTGAAGCCCCCCCCCCCCTCAAAATCTACGTTGAAAAAAAAATAAGCTTGTTAATATACTGCGCACACAGATCCTTGTCATTTGATTGGTGGAACACGCGTCGCGTGTCTTTCTTTATTTTGCCATGCATATTGCTGCGACGTTCCAAACTTTAATATAGGAGTCCTACATGGATTATTATAGGATGCTATGGACGCTTCCTGCTGTTTCCAATATAATTGTTCCCCGCCTGTTTGTCCAAACAAGGCAAGGTGGTGTCGTGGCGGACAATGTTTGGTGTCTAGATGGAGTGGTCCAGGTTGTTTAGAAGGTGTTTTTATAATATAATTTTCAGAGTGTGGGGTGGGCAAGTTTCCGTGTTATTTTGTGTTCATTGTGCACAAAAAAATTTCCAATGACAGAGATCTAGTGTGAATTATAAAAAACAAATATTGAGAGCATTTCATTCATGCGTGTGACAATGCACTCATATGCATCCAGACTGTGAGTCATTCTTGCAGGGTCGTGGCCGTACGATAAAGGACCTCGCCTTCAGCTCGGTCCTTTATCACACGGCCATGACCCCGCCGCTTTTAAACGACCCTCTAAGAACCTCCTCGCCACTCTTTTATTTCCCTTATTTACGCACATATAAGTACCCCATGACGATTCAATATGCACATACTAGATTGCATTGTTGATTTCCTACAATGATTTAAATTTTCCTTTTTCCCAACTCTTTTTAATCCACTTTCAATTTTTTAAGACGTGCTATTTTTGCACTCCTCAACAATGTTAAGGGGGTTGATTGCACTTACACTTAAAAATGATGGTCTGCCCTTTGTAAGGTGCTACCATTTTTTTTAAATTTTTTTTTTAAGCGTTTATTTTCATGAGCTTCTGATCAACGCAAAGGTTATCAGATGATACATTCAAGTTTTTCTTTCGTAATTTCCCGCCACACCCCTCTCATTTCTGGGTTCCAAGCTCGGCGTAACTGCCTGGGTAATTCCCACTGGCATTATCTCTGCTGACCTTTGATTGCAAAAGGGTACAAAGTGTTGAGGAATCGGTACATGTAGTGCATTTAGGTTTCTTTTACTTCTTCTGGGGGTTTACTGATCAAACAGTATCAATGAACATTATCAAGTATGATTCGAAGCTTTGCATTGTGTTGGAAGTGAGAAATATCATAGCTTGTGAGATACAACCATGTAATAACCTCTTCTTGACAAAAATGTAAGTTCTGAGAAGAACCAGAGGTGAGATAATAATCATAATAACTAGTTCTTATATAGCTCATTTCAAAATAATGTATCAATGCGCTTTACATTAGTGCCCTGGTCATTGGGCCAATAACATTCCTGTAATCTGTCTCATTTTTTTTGCTGGCAGCCGGACGGTTGACATGAATATCCACCCGTACATCCATTGTGTAGCGTGCACAGGCATGCACCTACCATGCTACACTTTGTTTCACCCGTACAAAAAGGGACGGAAGGTACTGGCAATCGTGCCTCGTAATATCCCTTTTTCTGAGGGTTATTGTGTAATTCCTGATTCCGAACCTTTGTCCTGTTGTTGTACAAATGTGGCATACAGGATTGCAGGAATAGACAGGCTGCCACCATTATTTTATCGTTGTATTTGTCTCAAAGGGAGGTAAATCCGAGCGTTCTGAGATTCCAGCATAAATTCCAGATTATCACTTGTGGCTTGACTGCCGAGGTTCTGTGAATCACGGTGAGTGCCTACTCATGTTTTTTCATAAGACAACATCAAATCCCGGTGCTTATTTAAGAGAACCTTCCCTTTGTCAAGTAAGTGTTTCATTGTGGCAACAGTATTTCATCAAAGGAAAGCAAAGCTCTATGAAGTTCCCCAAAATAATACTGGAAACTTTTTCCAAGAACCGACCCGAAGTAATTAACACTGTCCCAGCATCCTGCAGATCTCATCCCCAGGTTTTGCCTAAACTTGACTGATACATAGCCGCGCAGTAAACCCCATGCTTTGCCAGGCATACCAATGAAGCTTCAGTTTACAGCGTTGAGCTGTCCATTGGCGAGGGAATTCCTGTCTAAAATTTGGCGAGGGAACGACTGTCCAGTTGGATTAAAACTTAAGCTTCACTGATGCCGAGTAATATTTTATCTACATTACCGATCATGTCGTCTGGCTCCTTGGCCAGCCCCTCGGGTGTCTGTCCCTGTAGCATATCCAGGAGGGCCTGGAGTGCCCTGGCGCACAGCATGGGATGGGAGCTGTGCGTATCTCGGATTAGAACAAACACACTCCGTAATCCAATACCAACCACCTGTGGAATATAGATGAAGAAATATTGGATATAGAAGCTTGACTAGTTGGAAAAGATCAATAAAAATGTACGTCAGGTGTGGGCTTTCTTATAAACATTCTACAGATTTAGGTTGTGTGTAGTACGTGTACATGTGATTTCATTTTCACTACCTTATGGAGACCGAGAACAAAACAGAAAATAGATAACAAAGAGTCTCCATAGGGAAATTCTAAAGACTGGGTTGCTCCACAAGGAATTTTGTGTACAAAGTCTATGGGAGGGTCTTTAACTACAGGGACAAAGGAAAGAACAAAAGATGTCTCCACAGGGATGCAAAAAATAGAATCTGTGGACTGTCTTCAGTTTGAGAGAAATTCAAATCTAAAACAAGAAATGTATTTGAGGAAACATGTTGTAATCCACATTTCATATTCATGAAAATCTCCATGAATAGTAAATGGCTGAAGATGAGTGTATTTACTTTTAACTTGAAGCCATTTCTATCTGAATCTGAGGCAATCTTACACTAGGTTTAAAACGTACAGTTTACCTTTCCAATTAGTCATTTTCCAAGTACTGAAAATTTAATTGAATTGACCTCAAGCATTGACGTCGCCACGCCTCCACCTTTGAGGTAAATTGATGATGAAACAATAGAAACCGCGCAGCTATGTATGCGCGGTGCACAGGATGGGTCAATGAGCGACCTTCTTTTGACCTCTAGTTGAGGGCGCCCTACTCACATGACGTCCTGTGCATCAGGTCTATCTTGAGTCTAATTTGGCAAACTATTTGGTAACTTATAAAATTATTGTCCGAAAAAAAGTATTCATTATAAAATTACTACTCAATTACCGACTCTACAATGATCAAATCCTGTGGGCATGTTGGGCTCAACAGCGAACTCCCAAACAAAGTCCATATAGAAAAACAATAGAAATAATCTCAGTACCAAAAGACAACAGTTCTATTGTTCTACAGAGACGACTTCAATGGGAGAGTTTTGAATGCTAGATGGCAGCAGACACACCAGGTAAAATTCCATTGTTCACGTAGTTCTACGCATGCCAAGAACAATGGATTTACCTGGTAAGTCTGCCGCCACCAAGCGTCCCAAAAGTCCCCCATTGACTTTAGTGGTTCTTTTCCCTACCCTTTCAGCCTCTGTGGACCCCAGCAGGAATCCCACCTCAGACCTAGAGCCTTGCATGTGGACTGGGTTTTCAGTCCCTACCTGATTGCATCCGCAAATTGCCGAGTACAATGGATTCACCTGGTAAGTCTGCTGCCACCAAGCATCCCAAAAGTCCCCCATTGACTTAGTTCTAAGCATGCCAAGAACAATGGATTTACCTGGTAAGTCTGCCGCCACCAAGCGTCCCAAAAGTCCCCCATTGACTTTAGTGGTTCTTTTCCCTACCCTTTCAGCCTCTGTGGACCCCAGCAGGAATCCCACCTCAGACCTGGAGCCTTGCATGTGTACTGGGTTTTTCAGTCCCTACCTGATTGCATCGGGTTTTTAACCTATATGAGATTTTCCTCCCACATCTTAAACTGAAAATGTCTATAACCTTAATGTTCACAGGTATCTTCAATCTTCGGTTAATACCAGACACTTTTGAGGACTCCTTGGTTTTTTTATAAGCAGAAAGACATTAATAGAAAGATATTAGAATAATAACCTTTGGTAATCGGAAAGCGTCTTCCAGTTTGCCGATGTCTTCATCTTCATGTCCCACCTCGTCGCTCTTACTCGCAGCAGAGTTGGCTCGTATCAGGATGAGCGCCCGCTCCATCATGTCCCTCTCCAGGACGTACTCCCGCACCGTGGCATAGATGCTGAACGCCGACGCATTGCCCTGGAGCTCGATGTTGGGCGGCTGGAATCGTACAGAGTCTGGACTGATCTCCTTCTGCAAGGGGAAACGGGGGAGAAAAAGAAGAAATTTCTTGATTATTAAGAAGTAGACTGAGTTGTATTTGCCATACTAAAATTCGCTCACATCTATAACCTTTTTTGGGGGGGGGGGGTCAGTATCCATTATTGACTCGTACCATGCATTCATCTAACATTTCATGGAAATTATTTTGAGACAGATCAAAAATGCTGGTTTCTGACGGAGGTTCCACTTTGAGAAATGTCCTTTGTAACTGTGTTCTGCATTCATACATCAAAGCAGTAACACAAACATTTCCCCTTACCAATCTATAATGACCTCTGAAGCTTGTGTACAGAAAGAACAGACCTTCATCATTTAGTACTAGTTAGCAACTTTTGTTACAAATAGAAATACAGAGAACACAACAATTATCACAAAAATTGATTCCCTGTTTAGAACCGACGATAGCCCAGTGTCATCACAACGCTCTTTTTTTCGCGCTCAAAGTTTGTGATTGACTTTTTGAAAGGAAAATCAGATGGACAGCGCGTGATAAAAGTTTACATCCTGCAACACTAAACCATGCACTTAAGGAAAAGAAGGAAAAAACACACCAGACACCAGACGAAGATCTGCTGGTTATTAATAGACGGACGGGGGGGGGGGGGGGGGGGGGAACTATTACGTCACTGTGACCAGGTAGTTTCGGTCAGTATGGTCGGTGATAAGATCAGTATGACAGAAGAGCGGACACAGTGAGTCAGAGCTGCGTTTGTATGTCCACATGTGGTGACATATCACTAGTAGCCTGTAAGCCTACAGTTTGGTACCAGACAGAGTGAATGAGCTTTCGACTGTTTCGCTTTTGAAAAAGAAAGCCGTACACTGGACATGGGATGAAAATGAGGCTGTGGTGGGAAATAGACAGTGCCCATTTATTTGCAGTACGAGTTATGGACCATGTGTGACGTCATGTCGCCAGCTTATACCAAAGTTGGTACCAGACAGAGAATGCGCTTTTGACTGTTTCGCTTATAATATAAAACAATATATACCGTACACGAGGGAATGAAACTGAGGCTGTGGGGAAAATAGACAGAGCCCATTAATTTATTTGTGAATGAGACAGCTTCTATTATGGTTGGTACCAGATCAGGCAAAGTTTTCAATCATCTCACTTCTACAATACTGTACATGAGATGAAACCGAGGCTGTGGGGGGAAGATACATGTCAACAGGCCTCAATTTTTTAGACCGAGTGAGTGGTCCAATGGTTCAGACATCAATTCCTTGTGGAAAATTGTTACTGTTAGTGCAAATCTCAACCAGCGCTTCGCATGAACAGTTTTAACAACAGTGAAGGGAAAAAACAGTCCTCCTGATACCTCATAGTCCAGTCCTCCTCAACGTTTTTTAAAGCTCACATTTGTACCAAAAGTAATATAATGCTTAACAACCACCCAAGAACTGTTTTTACTTCAGGTACTTGTACTCTCATTTTTTTTATTTATTTTTTTTTAAATTGAAGATGTCAGAGTGCAAACAGAATGTTAATGAGTGCCCATAAATCATAGATTGACTAGAAAGCACGACATTTATCATCCTCATTTTGTATCTAGCTTTAATACATCCGCACTGCATAGTGCAGTACCACGCAAGCAATCTGATTCCCAAACAAAATGTCGCAAATGAGATTTATCGCGGGTGATTACACTGATTAGCGTATTAGGTTAAGCACGGCTAATGCCAAATTTCCCGCTCTCAAAAAAGTTCTCTTTAATTTAAACACGTTCCATTGTCACGCAAATACGAGAAACACGTCTATGCCCAGGAGGCTTCAACCAAACTTGTGTGTGTACAACAATAAGTTAGTGCTCTAGTCAGCGAGCTCTACGACTTAAATGTAAACAAACATGTACATGTAATCATGTTGGTGCTACACATCAATGCATCATCATTGCTTGCTTGCAGTTATCGGGCATGCAGGTTTTCTTTACTTCTGGTCCCAAAACTGGCATAGATTTCGGTGTGACTTTGTCAACACTTTGCAGCCCAAGAGTTATATAAAGACAGGTAACCCGTCAAGAGCTTTTGCAGCATGTAGTTTGTGATAGGGGAGTCCAGGACCCAATTTTACAGAGCTGTTTAAGCAGACAATATGCTTTGAAACTATTTTCTGCTAAGGTACATGTGACATTGTATTTTGGCTAGTAACCTTGTTCTGCTAAGCATAGTTTTCGTGTGCATACATGTAGCTACTTTTTCTGATTAAGCAGCTCTATGAAATTGGGGCCCAATTTCAAATTTCAGAGAGCTGCTTAAGCAGAAAATATTGCTAAACATTTTTCTGCTCAGCAGAAATGAGCAGGTTACCAGTCACAAATGATGCACGTGACATGGTTTTTTGGCCGGTAAACTTATTGTGCATAATTATGTTGTGCTTAGCTACTTTTTGTGCCTTTAGCAGCTCTATGAGATTGGGCCCAGATCTTTACATGCTCTTGCAGAATGCCCAAAAGACATTCTTTCATACATGAGCATGTGTGGTGGTGTTCCATATGGGACTGTGATAATTGTTTGTGCCAGTCAGCACGATGCGGGACAAGGTTTTTAAATTTGAAAAGCGTAAAATCTGACCGGAGGTTAAATCCTTTTTCTCAAAATGTGAGCAAGACTGTGACAATTTTGACAACTAGTTTTTTTTGTAATAAAGGTGTACTTAGTGTTACTGAACAAATTAACTGAGCTCCCAAAGCTAACGTTTGTACGTGGCACGATCATGTACTTGCTTCAACATGTCAGGAGAGCACAACTGTACATGATGTAGGGGAATGTTCCCGATCAAGGGGATGAATGTTTGTAGACGTGCAGCTCACTTTAATCCCGGATTGAATCTGCGCTTTAATTGGCAGACACTTTAAAGCAGGCAGTGATGGGGGGAGAGAGAGTTTTGCAGCCGGCCAGCACACTTAAACTGCCAGGCTTTATATTCAGAATGAGTCAGCTAGCGGCATTGTTGCTGTACACACGGGCTGGGGCTGGGCTGACCGTACTATGTATGTAATATGAACTCCTTCATAAATCATACTGAATAAATTACGGCTTGTAAAGGTCACTCAGGCAAATATCTCTCCCATGTTGGAAACCGGTGACGTCTGGGAACGACCTCCTCTTTTGTACTCTCCGCATTTCTCGAATCCGTTTGATCAGGACACAAAGTACATTTTACTTTTCTTATTTTGTTCATCCATTCTCAGAATGTTGGACAGGGAAACACATGCACAATGTAGCTCCACACATGGGGTTTTTCTCCCCCTCGGGTGGTGGGTTTTTTCGAACTTAAAGGATAAGTGGAAACTAACTTCATAGCTTTTGCAGTGTTCGATTCTGGCGATCCAGATATTTAGTTGTTATTGACAATAATTGATTGTAGTTCCTCTGCCTAAGCTTCAGTGAAGACAATGTACACAAATGGTTCAGTGAGGTCAACAGAGAGGGAAGACTTTTGAGCACACAAGCGACCTGTTTCATGACCATTGGTCACGTGTACATTAAAGGGACACGCTGTATTGGATTGGGCGCTTTCGGCTATAAAATGCATTTGTTATGAAATGAATATGGCTGGAAAGATGTTTCAAAAGTAGACTTCACACAAACATCCCTCGAAATTGTGTGGTTTTCCTTTTACTTAATGAACTAACACGGTCCGCCATTTTGGGGACTCAAAATCTAATTAGACAAAATGGCGGACCGTGTTAGTTCACGAAGTAAAAGGAAAAAGCACACAATTTCGAGGGATATTTGTGTGAATCATTATCTTCTACTTTTAAAACATCTTTCCGGCCGTATTAATTTCATAACAAATGCTTTTTATCGCCCAAAGCGCCCAATACAGGGCATCGTGTCCCTTTAAAGTTACGTACAAGAAATGGATCTCGATACACATACTCATTCATGCTCCTATAAAAATAATTGTGCAGCTATGCTATGTACATATTAATTAATGTACACATAGCTGATGAATACAGGGGTGTGTTCTACAAAAATAACTAACAATCCTGGAAAATGGGTAGTTGTCTCTTCTTGGTCTTTGGAACCCAATAAACTCATAATATGACGATACATACATCTTTATGTACTTTAGAGGATTTACAGAATTTCTACGTCAGCACGGATGTAGATCTGGTCCAAATTTCATGGCTCTGCTTACTGCCGAATTCTGCGCTTGCGATCATCATTCTTCGCTTAAACATGTTAAAGGGCAAGCACCGAATTTCTACGCTAGCTGTATAGGAAAAGGATGCCTAGTAATGTGGAGTACACACGCGCACAAGATTCCAAACTTCCCTGCTTCCGTAAGCGCCGCTTCTTTGCTTATGGTAAGCAGAGCCATGAAATTGGGCACTGAGGGTTTTGATGTGTAATATGGGGGATATGGCTTTCTTCAGGAATATGAAAGAAGATCTGTGGAAAGAATTTATGAAATCAGGAAAACTCCTGATAAATCAGTCAGGAGAATTGGGAATAGTACATGTGCACAGTTGGAGGAGTAAGCAATTACATGTACTTAACTAATGTTGGCAGTTTGTCTGGTGTTGGCGTGAATAAAATGTTGTTGCATGTTCATCACTTGTATGCTCTTCCCTACCATTGACTAATTGTATGGCAGACCTAAATTCAGCCCTGATAGTGATACCTCAGAGTTCAGATTACAAGTAAAGAGCATCTCTATGAAGGAAAATTTAATTGTCCACTGGAAAATTTCATTTCAAGGGGCATCAAGGCAATTGCCTCCGCTGCCTCGGTTAAGCAGCATGCCTTAAGGCGATCCTGCTGCTTCCCAGGTTGTATCGTAAGCTTGGGTGTGATCCCTGGCTGTACATGTATGGCAGTTACAGGTTGAATGGCTTCTGACTGGCACCCCCGGACAAAATAGGGAGACCGCCAACATAGGGCTAGATATACAGAGCCAGTACGTTGATTCGGAGGTCACGGGTTCAAATCCCGCTCTCGTCAATTTTTCTTCGTTCAACCTAAAAATTGAAGGATCCTGCCTGCAGCTCTCACACTTTATTGCAGTATTATTCATGAATATCTTAATGAGCCGAACCAAACCAACTGAATCGCCATCGTCATCATCAACTTTATCATCAATCAACTATCCTCAAGTATTATCTACCCAGCGCTTAAGATAAAAACCTCATTATGATGAATCCTCCTGGCAGCCTCTTGCTCTGAGGTCTACGACTCTTGCTCATCGCTCCAACTACATTTACATGTACATGTACATAGCGCACTTCAAGATCTGGGTCACGTGTCATACTTTATTTTGTTATAGGCCCTATTACTATACCTCATACATATTCATGACCGAGAGTCGAATTCTCACTGGTCCATTCAACATCACGTGCCAGACGCTATATTTGCTGTTTACCAAGCGCGCACGCGAGTATTCACGCACGTGGTAAATGCGCATGACAAGTAGACTGTCGCCCGGACAGCCCTGTTCACCAGGTGTTGCCCGCATGCGCGAACATCGCTCTAGCGACATCCAACACATGAAAAACTTATCCTGGATGCAATTCATTATTTCACAGTCGTCATTTTCCCCTTGGTCCTAATATTGTACCGGTGACTGAATATGTATGAGGTATAGTAAAACAAATATAACATGGTTTATTTCGGTTGATCAGTCGATAATAGCTCCCTCGGTATTGGAAGTTGACAAACTAGTTCCCTCGGCTTCCAATACCTCGGGGAGCTAATATCGACTGTTCACCCTCAAACCATGTTATATTTGTATACTGTTCCAACATTCAATAATTTAATACAGCAGTCCTATACTGATAAATATAGGACGCTGGGGATGCTCTGCGGCTATTCCTTACATGCCCTAATAATAGATTTTACAATGAGCACAGTATGTATTAATCGTGTACACATTATAAGTGCACGCGCGTCAGCTTGCGCGCAAACACGTGAATGGCTATGAATGCTGAACACGCTTTAGCCAGCCGGTCTCAAACAGCTCCATCTATGTCTTTAACAGCCGTTTAATACCCGATTGTTGAAATAAATTGTAAATTGTTTAAAACTTTGTATGTTGAAGTAATTTATGAAGTACAAGAAAAATTATAAATTATATGAAAAATATCAAATACCAATCAAAGGTATTTATTGGATATGGGAAACAGCAGCGCTATATATTTCTGTATTTCATCCGCGCTTCTTTGATAACTACCCTTTCACCGATGTGTGTAAAGCACTGTTTACTCAGTACTTCCCCCGAGTTCTCAGGGAAAAAAATCCACAGGCGTATTACTCCCTTTGCCATTCTAGAGCAGATGTCTTACCAACTAGACCACCGAGCTTGCCCGGTAGCTAGAGGCAGTTCGGATCCTATAGTTTAGCAGCGGGTACCGCAACAATTTAATAAATGTTAAATTTGCACCGGGGATAATTTAGAGCTTGTATTTCTCAACAATACATCACGTCACATCGATATCAAGGCCGCTGTCACGGTTGGCTTCACTTTTTAATGCCATTTCACTGTTTTCGAGAAGTGCCCTGTTTCGCCGTAGGGGCGACACATTTTAATCTGAATACCACTGTTTGACTAATACATGTGCAATGGATTCTAACTGACTGAGGGTGACCTTGAGTTTTTTAGCAAAGCATTTACGAAAGCCAGGTCTAGAACTTTGCAGCTTCGTGTATAAAAATCCTAATGAATTTCCTCATGGGCTTCTGATAATTGACGGAACCGAACTGAGAAAAAAAGCAGGCGTGGTTAGCTGCGGACTTACGCCACACTTAGAATCTACTCAACATGATTAAAAAATGGCATAACGTCCTTTTCAAAAATGCAAAAAACTTTCCCTCCATCATGCCCCTAAGGAAGTAGAGGTTCCCAGATGGTACGACTGTACATGACGCAAGGAAACTATAAACAGTGCTATAATATCAAAAGATGCGTCCATTTTAATATCCAAATCGCCCAAAACACCGCATAGTGCCATGCACCAACCACCCTCACTGTCCCTGTTATTGGCGTTCAGGGTTCACTGGGAGGGCAGAGGGAAATTGCACAGTGCAGTCATTCCTCACCGTGCCCTCTCAGGTGGAAATACACCACAGTTCTGTAAATCAATGATGTGGGGGGTCCTTTTTCTTTTTCTTTTTTTGGGGGGTCCCCCCCCCCCTCCCCCGCTTTCCCTCACATCGCCCCCTTCAGGGTAAAAACACACGCCCCATTACCGAGTCAGACGGTTCATTCATCAAAATCCAAACCCCGGCAAAAAAATAAACCACATGCATGCATGAATAGAACAATCACATTACATCTACGTGAAGTACACACTAGACACGGATTATTTGTGTGTGGTGAGAGTTCATTTTTCTTTGCTGGTTGTTGTACGTGGGCACACTATTAAGCTGGAGGCTGGAGGTAAAACCGCCGAGCAGGCAGGCAAGAATACATGTACTTTCCAGGCTTTCAGAAATTTGTCAACTGCATGGCATAATTTACACACGTCTTACAAAAACATGTGAACAAGAGTAGCTTCAACAACAAAAATACTGTACGGTTCATGTACATTGTACAGTGAAGGGTTCTCCCCAGGATTTTGCAAAACCGTGGGGGATTCTGAACCCGAATTTGGGAAGTTTGGCCAAAGGACGTTGAATTGAAACGAGGTCTTCGGAATGTTTTCTACTCGGTGTTTATCTTTGGTTTTAAAAGCCCTACTGTGCAATCTGGAGTATCGTTAATGGTTTTATCTTGATGACTCTGTGAAATTAGTATGTGAAAAAATGATAATAATAAATTTCTGCATATCGGCCAAAATGTTCACATATCAGCACGTAAATCGTGGTATCGGCCCGATACGCTAGCTTGTGCATTGGAAGAACCCTGCAGTTCATGTAGGTGTACAAGAAAATGCATAATCATGCCACTTCTTTTTATCGTGTCCACACACGCTACAAACTACATGTAGATGTTGTGTTTCAGCCAAAACTGAACACCATCTTTGGCTAGATCGTTGAATTCAGCAAAGTCTCCAGCATGCCACATAAGCATACACGCAGTATGTACAGGTACATGAACCTTTAGTGTACCTATTTACTTATTATAATATGAAATCTGTAGTAATAAAAAAATAGAAAGGCTTCAGGCATGAAGCCTTTTTTTTTCAGGCATCTGAAAGCACACCAAGGGAGTTTTTTTCTTTCATTATTTTCTAGCAACTCCGATGACCAATTGAGCCCAAATGTTCACAGGCTTTGTTATTCTATACATCTGCTGGGATACACCAAGTGAGGATACTGGTCTTTGACAATTACAAAGAATATACACTGCCTTTTACAGTACAATTCAAAGCCATTTTCAGCATCAATTCACATGTATAACATACATGCATCAAGTACGGTATGGATTATAAAGACATTGCATGCGTACGCGTGAATACACCTGAAGTAAGGTCAAGCTTGGGTGATTATATATTTTGTGTTTGTATATAGGCCTATACAAATACAATGTACATAATACATGTACACATTCCCTCGGTGTATCCAATTTTACAGAATTGGGTCACTTCGTTTTTCCCTCCACCATCTCCACCCTTTAATCGCAAACTATCAAAATGTGAGCATTTTCCCCCGTTATTCCCATGGCGAAAAAAAATGATTTCCTTGATGTATGACATCTAATGCTCCTCACCCAGGCTAAGAGAGGTCACTCTATCACTACGGCTGTGTCACACTCGATGAATGTTGCAACTGTACACGCACTTCACCATGAAATTCAGTCTCTAATGTAATAATATTACAGGGCATTACCAAATCGGCCATGACGGTATTGCAGTATTTTTTTATCCGAAAACAAGATTGTGTGGTTCTGGAGCACGAAACAGGACAGTTTAAATCAATTAAATTACTACATCAGGGGTAAGGAACATTAGTGTATAATTCATGTGAGTTTGAACATGCACAATTCATGCCTGAACTACTAAATACCCTCATCAACTTGTGGTCGTCCACATTGTCAGTTTCCTTGTAAAACAACCTGCAGCTTGTACAGTGCTGATTGCAAACGCAAAGCCTGGGAACCAGACTGTATTTTCCCCCGCACCCACCTGGAATGGTTGCGTGTATTTTTGCCATGTTAACCCCCAACTCCCTGGAGTAAATTACGGGGGATCCTTCCTCGCCCTTATCAAAACCAACACCATATGGTAACTCAACACCCAAACTGTTGGGAATCTGATTATGGTTGTATGCCTGAATCTGCATGTAGAGCGTGATCGGTTTACAAGTGTAGTCCACCATCCAACAGAAACAAACAAAACATGCAGTTGGATTTTGAAGGGCTGGGTGGTTAGCGTAACCACCAAAAACCATTATTTACACCACCATTATAAAAGGTAATGGGCTGTGCAATTCTCGTACAGTGGAACCTGTTTCACGCGTTTAAAACCCTTGTTGAACGACAGTTTGTAGTGAAAAAAAAAACTCATTAGAAGTGCTGTTCTTGATATAATGGTGCTGTTTAAAAGCAGCATGGAAGCATTGTTGCTTGATGAGTTGAAATCGAGGCCCATTCGAAAATTAAGCAATGTGGTCCCCAAACAATTATTTGAATACTTAAATACATAAATTGTGCCAAACTCGCACAGTCTATTCTAAGGGGCCCAGATTATCATCGGAGACTCCAAAGAAATCACGTCAAATGTTCCCTTTTTTCAGCCATTCTCGGTTACTGTTCATGTATGTGTGACCCATTAGGGAAATCCTGCCCCAATGCACAAGCGGAATTCGTTTTCATTTCAACTTCGTGATTATCGTTTCCAAATTTAATCATTTATACTAATCTTACATAGTAAATGTGCAAGTTCTTGTCTAGGGGTCAAACGGGGTCGGCTTACATGTGGTGTCCAGGTGTCACACACACACAGCTGACCAAGACCAATCACATTTAGTGAGGTGAACCTACATGTGTACACCACAATCAGGCAGATCTCGTACATACTGTAATGTGAAGCCAACCAAAACATTAGCCTTAAATTGATGTGATGATGTCTTAAAAATTCCAGTTGTTGAGAAACACTTTACCCTAATTACGTGTAGGTGTTATTTGAAAGCTCTTTTTCTCATCTATGTGTTTGATGAGCAAATAAACACAGGTTTGAGTTATGGCAGGAAGTGACTGGTTTTGGCTTGGACTGCCACATAATAAATGAATATTAAATTAACACTATGTGTGGGCAAAGATTTTAAATAATCACTAAGGACAGACAACTACATGTAAGTACACAGTCGCTAACAGTATTTTCCATTATTAAGTCAGAACATAGTTTATCCTTAGAATTATGTAACTAGGGCATAGAACACTTCATGCTTACCAAATTTAGGTTACCAGTTAAAGCACCATGTCACATGAATCATTTATAACCGGTACCCCGCTCATTTATACTTAGCATGAATTTGTTAAGTGATATTTTCTGCTCTAAGCAGCTTTATGAAATTGGGCCCAGGTAAAGAGCTTTACGAAATTGGGCCCTGCACTTGACCCAGAATGGCCCGAGTCCAAATCAATCCGAACCATCCAAATGTACGAGTTGTGCTCCTCTCTTATTATTCCCAGGGTGACATGTGACATGCCACTACGATGATCAGCCAAACAGGGCGAGGCTGCCCTCTCATTATCACTGTATCACCCTCACTGAATGACGACTCGTGTCGCCTCTGACTGCAGTCCTGACAAACACATTTTGGTCAGTCACACGAGATGCTTGCTGCCCCCCCCCCCCCGAAAAAAAACATGACTAAATGAATCACTCTGAATCACTCATCTGCAGTGTTGGACAGGGTGCCAATTACATTAACACGCAGTTACCTTAAAGAAGCTAGTCTTTATTTGTACAAGCTGCAAGCCACAATAATGGATACATGAACATGTACAAAAGTACAACGTACACTCTTTTTTTAATATTAAAAACAACAAATTATGGCGGATGTCCGCGATATGAAGTGACAGAATGAAATCTACTGATGTAATCAATCAATCAATTACATGTAAGCAACCCCTTGTTAATGAAGAATAAAAAGTATTTCAGTAACTGAAGTACTTTTTTCTTCTTCGTTGACAAAAGGTTGCAGAACTTCAAAATTGCTCTATTTTATCTGTTAGTCATATTAATGGTAACTTTGTAACATAACATAATGTAATGTACATGGCTGTAGCTGCATACACCATCTGTTAGGGTGTTAAGTTTGAAGGTCGATCTACATATAGTGAACATGTTTAGGAAAACAGGCCTGGAATCTCATCTTTGAAGGGGCAAGGCCACTTTCATTTAGATGTTACTTTCACTAGTCAATCCATAATGTATACGGGATACTCTGAATGGGAAATGATGGTCAAGACAGGAATGATCTATAGTCAATAGCAGGAAGGCCAAGACAACGGCAATAGAAGCAATGGCCGTATGGGGCAAGAAGGCCAAGACAACGGCAATAGAAGCAATGGCCGTATGGGGCAAGAAGGCAAAGACAACGGCAATAGAAGCAATGGTCTTATGGGGCAAGAAGGCTAAGAAAACGGCAATAGAAGCAATGGTCTTATGGGGCAAGAAGGCAAAGACAACGGCAATAGAAGCAATGTCCTTATGAGGCAAGAAGGCTAAGAAAACGGCAATAGAAGCAATGGTCTTATGGGGCAAGAAGGCTAAGAAAACGGCAATAGAAGCAATGGCCTTATGAGGCAAGAAGGCTAAGAAAACGGCAATAGAAGCAATGGTCTTAAGGGGCAAGAAGGCCAAAACAACGGCAATAGAAGCAATGGCCTTATGGGGCAAGAAGGCAAAGACAACGGCAATAGAAGTAATGGCCTTATGGGGCAAGAAGGCCAAGACAGGGGCAATATATTCAATGGCCTAATGGGGCAAGAAGGCAAAGACAACAGCAATAGAAGCAATGTCCTTAAGGGGCAAGAAGGCCAAAACAACGGCAATAGAAGCAATGGCCTTATGGGGCAAGAAGGCAAAGACAATGGCAAGAGAAATAATGGCCTTATGGGGCAAGAAAGCCAAGACAAGGGCAATAGAAGCAATGGCCTTATGAGGCTTGTGAAGGCCAAGACAAAGGTCAAGACAAGGGCAATAGAAGCAATGGCCTTATGAGGCTTGTGAAGGCCAAGACAAAGGTCAAGACAAGGGCAATAGAAGCAATGGCCTTATGAGGCTTGTGAAGGCCAAGACAAAGGTCAAGACAAGGGCAATAGAAGCAATGGTACTTAATAAGCGCAACCTTAAGAATTTCAGGCTATTAAAGAATCAGGCATCCATTCATCTTCACAGTGTGCAATTGGTATCTGGTACCCATTTTATAGGCGGGAGGCGAAACCATTTTTCCTACCAGCCTTGCTTTGGTCAAAACATCGCTGAATGGGAGAAAAACAGAAGGTCCCATTACAACCACTGAGCTCTGCTACACTGTCTGGACCAGCAATCATCCCATTGGTGCCTAATGAAGTCTTGAGGGTGCATAGGAGACATATTGCTATTCTCATTCAAGAGGAGCCTAAAGCTAATACTCATTCAGTAATTAAAATTGGACGGATGTGAAAATTCCTCCAAAATGGCTTCTGGAGACCTAGAACCTCTCGAATGTTACAAGTGGAATTTCATCTAAGACTAAGAGAGGGCAAGGCCATTTTCATTTTGTGGAGGGCACTTCCATTGGGACATCTTAAAGTCTATGGGCAATTTTTGAAGGGGCACAAAAGGCCAAGAGCAGGGCAACGGAGGCCATTGTGGCATCCGTGTAATTCCAGGCCTGAGGAGGTTTGCAGACACTGTGCATCACCAGAAAATACAAATCTACAGGTTCGGACACAATGTGGACTATTTCATTCTCCCTTTGGCTTTACTTTTATCAAGAAAGGAGGCTCAAGGAGGCTTTCAGAAAATCCTGAAACCAGGAAATATCCTGAGAAACCACATGCCTCCTCATAAAGGAACACAAAGAGGACATTCAAGGAAAATAAATGGTTCCTATAAATTGAACATGAAGTACAGTACATGTATGCATAGTGTTAGCCAGAGGGGTGTCTGGGTGTCTTTTGGACACCCTGTTTTAAATTTGGACACCCTGTTCTTTCTGTAATTCACATGTTATGTATTGTAAGTGAACAATTTGGACACCCAGTTTTTTAAATTTTCAGCAAATTTGGACACCCTTTTACCAAATCCTGGCTAAAACCTTGCATACTGTACATGTATGTCACAAGAACACATAGTGGAGAGGGCTTTTATCACAGCCATTAATGCAGTACATGGCTGACTGGTGTAGCAACAAAATGTATCAACCAGAACCTCCAGGGCATTATCCAGTTACACAGAGATCAGTGAATTGTAACACACCTACATGTATCGTTATGTACCACACTTGGAACCCGTGTGGACGATGATTCAACAACAAATATTGTTATGCATAATTACGGACAGTGCACACGCCCTTCAGTTTTAAGACAGAGCAAGTGCATTGTAAAATGCGTGTTCTTGATGACATTGATTGATAAAGTTAAGACTGCCACTACACTCCACATCCTTTAAAGGCAGGATATACTTTTGGTAATTGTCCAAAGACTAGTATCCCCACTTGGTGTATCCCTACATGTGCATAAAATAACAAACCTGTTAA
The DNA here is from genome assembly GCA_032158295.1 of Pycnopodia helianthoides. Classification (NCBI taxonomy): domain Eukaryota; kingdom Metazoa; phylum Echinodermata; class Asteroidea; order Forcipulatida; family Asteriidae; genus Pycnopodia; species Pycnopodia helianthoides. Next base: position 15,442,119 of record CM063248.1, read on the forward strand.
AATTTGGGCTCAATTGGTCATTGAAGTTGCAATAAAATAATAAAAGAAAAAACACCCTTGTTGCATAGATTTGTGTGCTTTCAAATGCCCGAGGTCTCAGATTCAAATATTTTAGTGAGAAATTACCTCTTTTTTAACAACTACATTACTTCGGAGGGAGTTGTTTCTCACAATGTGTTATACTATCAGCAGCTCTCAGGTGCTCCTTACCAAGTAAGTTTTTATGGCAATGTATTTCTTGTGCAAGATTTCTTGCGTTAGTGGTGCACAACTTACGGAATAAATGTTGCACAACTTACGCAATAAATGTTGCACAAGTGGACTTACGCAGTTGCGTAAAATTTCTTGAAGTTGGCGACAGGCCTGCAAACGAGTAATCTTTGTTAATTTTTAAGGCTGTTTTCAATGATTGCTAGAATAAGCACGTGGAACAGAAGTACACTAACTTGTGTCATGACAACCGTACATTTCTACTCGTCAACAAATTAAGCGCAGTAATTACCGCACACCAATTTCGTTCTTTTTTTCCCCATAACTTTCCACTCATCCATGACATAACTTCTCGCTTGCTCTCTTCCGGTCGGCGTGAGAGGATGACACAGACAAACAATTAACCACATTATTCAAAGGGGAAATGGACATTAAGCTCAACGTGCACTGCTTGTCACTCTTATCGCACTCCGCCTCTGGATACTCGCGGCTTAGTCACGCATTCTGCAGGTATATCCCTCCCTTCTCTGCCGGAGAAAAAGGGGGGGGGGGATAGACTTGAGAAATCCTAACACACTCTGGTTTAAAATGTAAATTGATTGCCAATAAAACCATTACGGTGAAGGGAGAACTGGGGCAAGCTGACGGGAAACATACACAAGATACATATTGGTAGGCACAGGGATTGGTAGGCACAGGGAATTTCAGGCCATTTTACCTGAGAAAAGAAAATTTAAGAAAATAATAATAATCTTTCAAACATCTTTAATTATAAAAAAAACTACCAGAATGTGTACAGTACAACATTTGTGGTTTATATAGTATTTAGAGGAACCGAGGCACAGACCTGGTCAATGGAAGCAATGACCTTTGTGACCTTGTGAGACCTTGGGAAAATCCAAGCCTTGGAAACTCTTCAAATGTTTGTTTCAATAAACATTTTGTTTAAATTTGTATAATGTATGATCATTTTAAATTAATTTATTGATGGTAAGAGTAAGACTGTGAGGGGAAAATGATGGGGGGAGGGGGGTACGGTACCATGTACAACTTTGAAAAGTGGGTACAAATATTTATGTAATTTCGGGTTGAACATAAAGAAATTGACAGGAGCGGGATTTGAACCTGCGACCTCCACATTAACTTGTCCGTTCTCTACCAACCGAACTTTCTAGCCCTATTTCTGTCAATATCTTCGTTCAAGGTGCCAGTCAGAAGCCATTCAACATGTACATTTTTTAAGTTGGACACGGTACACCCAGTATTGTGTAATGCAATTTAGCATTTGATGCATAATTTTATTCCGCTCCACCGTACGTAATTTACATAAGTTCCGATAATTTCTTACTCTCATCTGTAAAGAAATTTTTATTGTATTTCACAAACAATGGATGTACCATACACTTAAGAGGCAACAATAAATTCCCTTGGCTTTTGCAAAAACGTGATAATTTAGGTCAATCAATAGATTATATTCATAAAAAAAGTAGGTCACCATTCTTGTTTCCATGGATAATTGATCTCGCTGCGCCATTTTTTTCCCAGCATGCCTTGCTCTCTCCTAACCCGTGGAATCGTGTATTTCAGTGCGTACGGAACAATTAAATTAGGCTTGTATTTTGGCCACAGTATACCGTGGATCCCAAAATAAAAACCCAAGCTTAATCGGAACATGGAAAATTTTGTTTATTTTCAGAAAACTTTCTGCAGAATCAGGGAGAGTTGGTCTATCATAGTACGGAAAAAGAGGCATCAAGTCACAGAGCAACTGGTCCCGTCTCATTCTTCTATGAACCTGCTACATGTTTTTACTGAATGCAGTTTAGGGAGACTCCATACGACATGATCTGAAGTGTCACCGCATCCAAATACCTGCGTTTTGACATGCAGGTGCTAAGCGCCCTTTAGCTCCAACAAGCGCTTGAAAGTTTCTAACCAGCATGCCCGCAGAGCGTGCACTTTTCTGGAGCCAATCAGTGTCATTTGTCAGCTCTTCCCTACCAGCGGTTAGCGACGAGAGGGAACAACAATACAGCGCGCCGCCCACGGTAGCGAGTCTGGTAAATCGCTGTAAATAATAGGTCAAAGTTCATTCACATTACCTTGGTCTTCTCAGTATTTTTCGCCTTGTCAGCTCCATCCTTTTTATTCTTCTTGGCTTGTGTCGGCTTTTTCCTTCAGAAGACAAACAAAACGGAAAAACCCATTAAACTTTGAAGTTCACAAAACATTCTGCCAATTTTTTCGATAAGAATCTACTGATTTTCCATTTACCATAAAAATGTGCTCTCCTCATTGAAAAAAAAATCATGAAATTCCACTCTGTTCTTTAACATCTCTATTCCGTGGTTTTTCTTGGTAAAAAAAATTGCATTTAATGCACACAAATGGACCCTTAGTCACAAACATTGTTCATGGAGCCATCCCTGTTATAAAAGCAACCAGCCCGATATGCTTAAAACTCTGATCCTATTCAGGTGTTGTTAGTTAAAAAAAATTATCTGAAATAAAGTACTTTAACCACATCCCATCAATGTTTCACTGGCTTCCCCTATATTCCACATTTTTTCAACCAATCAGTGAGCAGGCCTGGAATTATAAGTGCATGGAGGCCAAGGAGGCCATGGCCTTTGTTGTTACTGGTTTTGGCGCCCCCCTGTTATAAAAGTTTAAGCAACCAGCCCGATATGCTTAAAACTCCGATCCTATTCAGGTGTTGTTAGTTAAAAAAAATTATCTGAAATAAAGTACTTTAACCACATCCCATCAATGTTTCACTGGCTTCCCCTATATTCCACATTTTTTCAACCAATCAGTGAGCAGGCCTGGAAAAGTGCATGGAGGCCAAGGAGGCCATGGCCTTTGTTGTTACTGGTTTTGGCGCCCCCCTTCTAAATGATGAAATGTTCACATGGTCATTCATAATTTCACAATGGAAGCACCATGCTCCTTTTAGGATGAAAAATTCAAGGTTTGAGTGGTTTGTTTTACAGTTGATTGGACTCAAAAACTTGACTTTTTCTACAAGAAGATTCCCTGTATTCTGCATGTTTTCTATAACCCAGAAAAAAATCAACAGCCACAATAAGTAGCAAATAATAATAATAATATTATTATTGTGCTTTTCACATCCGAAGGGAGTCCCAAAGCGCCCATTATTTTGTCTACAAGTACAGTATGCAGAGCTATGATTGTATGACCCATTTTACATACATGTAGCACCATGTAACGGTTTACAAGGTGATGCCAGAAACACCAGGGCTAACCCCTTCTCTTAACAATAAGTGTACATACTATTTTTTTTATACGTGCATTACACAACGCTCGTGACCAACAGCTTTACGTCCCATCCAAAAGATGAAGCAGTAATGGTAAGTGTCTCGCGTAAGGACCAAGTGTCAAGACCAGGACTCGAACCCAGACTCTGCCGATCAGAAACATTGTGGAGCTTGAGTCCGGTGCTCTCCACCACTCTGCCACGACTAATAATACATTGTACATGTACACTATAATACAGTGTAGACTACAGTTTAACCAGACCATTGATGTTTACCTTTAAAGGTATTGTACACTTTTGGTAACAGCTCAAAATCAGTGTCCACATTTTGTGTGATTAAACATATGCATGAACAAACAAACCTGTGAAAGTTTGAGCTCAATTGGTCATCGAGGTCACGAGAAAATAGTGAAAAGAGATCTTATGTGTTTTAATTATCCCGCGCGATAATTACTATTGTTTTACTCGTTTCTCAGAAACGATAGCATTTTAGGCAGAAATACTTTAAGGAACCCCTATCTACCATTACTTACTTTAAATCATGTAAGTTATGTGTGAATCTGTGAACATTGTGTTTTTCGATCTTACCAACAGTGTACAGGGCCTTTAAATTAAAGTAGATGTGTCAACAAACAGACCAACATAGAGTTGAGAAATAGATCACTGCTTTATCCTTTTCCAATTGATCCTCCACCTGTCTGTTTGTTTTTCTTAATTAGTAAATCTCAACAACAACAAAACAGGCGAGAAACAAAACTAGATTGACTGTACAGGAGGGAAAAGGGGGATCTGGTGGAAATCAATAAGTAAAATATCAACATATCAGGGGGAAATCAAAAATATGTTGGCTGGAGATTTGAGCTGGGGCTACTATGGTTTGCTCCTTCTGGAAGTCAAATTGCTTCCTTCCCAAGGAAATTGATTAAGCCCAGGGTGGAACACCATCAACAAATACGTGGTTTGTCAAAAGGTTTCCCCCACGCTGTAATCATACTGCCGGGAATTTTATGACACGGTCCTCTTGAGAATTTGGCCCGAATCGTGACATTTTGACATATAGGTGTATACAGTACAATGAGTAAATATATAAATTGAATTCGCGGAACATAAGCCACTGACTCTTTGTTCATGTTTCAGTCTAGACATTTTTTTTTTCTTTTCTTTTTCAGTTTGGGTTATTGTACATGATGAAAGTAAACTATCTAGTGTTATGGGTTTTCTCTTATCACTGTACAACATGCAAATACACCACAGGGAATCGGGCTAAGTATTACTGACAACTATAGCCTGCCCGATATGGGGCAGAGGGGTCCCCCCCCCCAATGTTCCCATACTATAACACACTATTTTCCTCTTGTACAGAACTCCCCCCCCCCTAAAATCCTCAAAAGAATTCCTGAGATTCCAAGCACACAATGAAGACACAATAGGGGGGGTACCCCTCTGCCCCATATGAAGCACCAATTGCTGACAACTCTAGGGTTCTTGTGACGGACCCCACGAAATTCAAACACAAAGTATGGGTTTAACATCTTGAAGACACACACAGTATTCTTTTGCACACACCATTGTGGGGACTTGCTATTGTTGTTCTATTATTCCCTTTTCTAAAGACACACCTTGTAGGGACTCAGTTTAACAAAGAAAAACATTGTGGGCAAACTATGTTCCATTGTGTAAAAGTCCCCACAGAGGTGTGTGTGTGCCTGCTACCCACATCTACACTTGCAATGCGTCCACTGAATCAAGCAGAAGTTGACACTGGACCAATTTGTAAAATCAAGGACTTCACTTCATTCTCTCATTGTTTGAATGATTTTGTGCACAAAATCTAAGGGAACATCCTCATGGATGTTTTTGTCCTGTATGTCAACAGGTACATGTAAACATAGGCCAAACAAAACCAAAATACTAAAGACTGGTACAGCCAAACAAAAAAAGGGTTCTATTTCCGATTACATGTCATTTAAAAATAGGGTCGGTAGGTCGGAAAGTTTTTTATTATTTTTTTATTTTTTATTCTGATACGATTGACGATACGTCCACGATTGTTCATGTGTTGAGTGCAATCAACAGATTTGCACAATCGAATTAGGCAAAATTTCGCGCAAACTGTGCCCAGCTTTAAAAGCCGAATAAAAAGTTTAGGGTCGCGGCGTAAAACTGGGGTCGGTTGGGGAACCGGAAACAGAACCCTTTTGGGGGGGCCTAAGTCACCCTGATGCTTTGTCCTAAATGTAGACAATGGCTGTGCACACCACACATCTGAAGTAATAGGAACCAACTTTATGTACATGTTATACAATGTGGCTACCTTAAGACACCAACTTGCTGCAAAGACAGAAAAGTCATGCTAAGCAATTCATGGTACAGTCAACCCTTCTTACAAAGTGAACTGTTCAAAAGAGGTTCTGCTTTAATATATTAAGTGTACATTCTGAAGTCCCGAATCTCATTTCTGCTTTGTGTGTGTTTTATTTTTTATTGCCCTCTTATGACAACATTCCTGTTATAAAGAGGTAATTTGGCCAGTCCCAGCCAATTGGTGCTCGATATGGGGCAGAGGGTACCCCCCCCCTATTGTGTCTTCATTGTGTGCTTGGAATCTCAGGAATTCTTTTGAGGATTTCTTTCTTTTTTGGGGGGGGGGGTTCTATACAAGAGGAAAATAGTGTGTTATAGTATCGGAACATTGGGGGGGGGGGACCCTCTGCCCCATATCGGGCAAGCTATAGTCCCAGCAACCTTTTTATAATGAGAGATGACTGTATTCAACAGGTACATGTACCAATACTTTTTCATACCTTTGTGTACTATGTGCACATTGTACATGAATGAACATGTAGAAGTATATGAATCTTGACTGAGCAAATTGCACTTAAGTGAAAAAACCTGCAAGTATTACAAACCACAAATTGCCTTCAGAAACCACTGGATCTGCACCAGTTGCCGTCCCCGATCAGAAGGGCATTGACTAATTATGACTTGTCATTTCGCCGGGACTTAGCCAGGCTCATGGACGGCACCAACTGTTTGAGGGGTTTCTAGATGCTTGTCACATAATCCCACCGCCGCAGACACGGCAGAGCCGAGGGGAAGGACGTGGGAACTTTCATGTTTCAGTTTGTAGCCAGTTGCTTCCAACAATAATGTCATCATGGAAGTACTCGAGTATGACTGGCTAAAGAGGGGGGGGGGATGGATTGAAAGCTATCACTTTGATACTTTAGTCGCAGCAATTTGATCGGAATATGATTCTCGCGGCATGTGTGGTGGTGGGTAAATGCTGGTGTATAATGTTCCTCATGTTCTTGATGTTATAATTAGTCAGCCAGACCTGACTCACACTGAGCAATTCGATAAAGTGTTACTGTTAGGTTTTGTGGTGGAGCTATTGGAATTTGGACGAGTTCTGGGGGCTGCGGAAAGAGCAGGTGGCGTAACAACTTGAGCATCATGATGTACAGAGTGGCCAGTCCTGGAATTTCTTTTTTCAGAGGGCAAGGTCTGGGGAAAACTTTTGAAGGGGCACCAAGGCCAATACCAGGGGCAACAGCAGGCCATGGCCTCCGTGGCCTTCATGTAATTCCGAGCCTAGAGTACACAGGTGCTTACATTATCATTACTAGATTGGTTTAACAAGCATTTTTTGTTTTACTGCAGAGCTCCCATTATTCAGATTTCAGAAATTGTACTTTTCATCAAGCTGGTAGTCACTGTGGGGCATGTAGCCACACACACAGGGGAAGGTACGGTCACACTCTGTCAGAACAGTTCTAATCTCTGCAGGGCTCGAATTTGACACTGGACCGCTGGCCCGAGGCCAGTGATTTTAGTATTGGGCCAGTAAACTCATGACCGGACAAGTCCGGTGGTCTTGTGTTTCCAATTCAATAACATGTTATATGTAACCAAACTCACTCTATAATATCTTGTAAACAGAAACAAATTATGTTCGAATGTTGACTTTGAGTAATGATTAGAAATACAGTCAATACCCTTGGATAAATGAGGTAAATCTTCTCTTATATGTCTTAGTGCTTGTTCAATTAAATGCAAGTTAACTGTTCAAGGAAGTCTTTTCTCAGTTTGAATCTGGTCTTGCAAAATTATTTCTGGTCCAGTAAAAATTTTGAGATACAAGTCCTGCGGTCTTGTGGATTTTCCCCCCAAATTCGAGCCCTGCTCTGTGTTAGAATGTTTGATAGACATACATGTATGAATCAAATTACATAAATTATCACTTTTATAGCGCAACAATCTTGAACTGTAAAGCACTGTATAATCAGTACTTCCCCCAGTTCTGTGAAATGGACGTAACCAACCGTTTCAGAAACAGTTACACGTTAACATAAATATCCGTAAATGCACAAGCTTACTATTGATACTATCAGCGATCATTGGGCGAATGCATGTCACACACTCTGTCACTCACAACCAACAAAAGCCCACAATCAAACGAGTACTGAAAAAAAATATTCGGATATCCTAATATTCGCAGATAGTTGGCAGGCAGATACCCAAATACCCAATTTTACTATCCGCCCAGGCTTACCAAACACACACAATGTGTCAGAAGCAAGAAAGTATGATGTACAAACAAACTACATTCTGGGCTGACGAAAATTGGCAAGAGCCTGGTAAAATAACAAATGTTCCACACAGGAAGCAATTTGTACATTTCATTAATAGACTGTGCAAGTCTCGCGCTCATTCGAACTTCCAGGACCATAGTGGTCCCAACCATATGGAGTTTTACGTGGGTGAGATTTTGTTTCGTCAATTATTTTAGTTTAACGTAGTTTATGACTATGAAAATTATATATGTTGTTGGGAATGTAATACTTAGTGATAAAAAATATGAAAGTAAAATCAATTCAACAATATAACGAAGAAAACCCGAGAATTAAACTTGACCTCAGCTTCCGGTTACTGCAAAAAATTTAGAATTTTGTGCTCACCTCCGATAACAAAACTTATGTAAATGCTTGTTTTGGATGCGCGATGATAATTGCCAGATGCTGTAATTGCAACGCAATACCTTTTTATTGCAGTCTATGGTTGTTGAGGCATCAGCATCCTATAAACTGCACCAAGCGTTAATTTTACGCCGGTGTGACCTTCGCGAATCCGCGTATGCAGTTTCTAAAAAGTTAAGATCAAATAAGCATCCTTGTCCCAGAGTTTTAATTATTCTTAATAATAATTAACACATTATTTGTGTATTTATTTTAAAAGCTAAAACTAATTTTATAAAAATTGTACTGAGTATTTTTGTTGTTCAGATTTTGTCATTAGATATAATTTAAAACACAGATTTGATTTCAGAAAAAACTATGTGTTCTTCGTTTGACGTGTTTTCTCGTTCCGATACGCGCAAGACTTGCACAGTCTATTCCAACTTGTTACTCATTTTACAGGAACCATTATGTGTGACCTCTGAAATCAAGACCTGGAATTACACAAAGGCCGCAAAGGCCAAGGCCTCTGTTGCCCAGGTCTTTGCCTTGGTGCCCCTTCAAATTGTTTCCCATAGATTTTCCAATAGGAGTGCCCTCGTGCAAAATGAAAATGGCCTTGCCCTCTCAAAGATGAAAATTCCAGGCCTGACAGTGAACTGTTTCCTACATGTATGTGTAGCGTAGTAAAATGCTGCATGAAATGGGTCAGGAAGGGTCGCCGCCGAGCATTCAATTCAAGCATGGCTCTGCATACCTGGTGTACAGATAATGAGGGCTTTGAGATGGCCGTCGGGTGTCATAAAGCCCTACTATACAAGAACTGCATACATATTAAAAAAGAACTGCTACTCAAAAAATCATAATGTCGCTACTCAACATTCCATGTATAAATTCAATGTGCACAAAACATGTTGAGCGTAAAAGATTTTGCCGTGCAAGAATGCTGTCGATGAATTCACGCCCTGCAATATTAGTAGTTGTTTAAAATTTCAGGGTCACACTAAAAAAAAATAAAACCTGATTTTATATTTTTATACATCTCACTGCACCTATAAATAAAAACAGAGGGCACAATATTGGTATCCATTGGAAGGGCGGCATTCATCCAAAACGTTCTTCAATTTTTTTCAGAGAAAAAATAATTTTTTTACTTCAAAAAATTCTGAGGTCTTTTGGTCAGGAAGTATCAAAAAATACTATGGTAACTCAAAACCTAAGAATGAAAATTGATAACTCTGGCCTTGTGCTGAGAGTCGTTGGCTTGGGGATACAATTAATATCATGTGATGGATTATAAAACAGTGCATTTTTAGGTGAATCACCCTGTAAGTATCTCTTCCGAAGAGGTTTTCTTACGATGAAAATAGACCGTGCAAGTCTCGTATTTGTATTCAAACAATTGTGGGAACCATAGGCTTCCGAAATAAATTGATTTAGTGTCAAAAACAAAAATTCTGGTCCACTAAAGATTCAGAGCTACAAGCTCTACGGTCTTGTGTAGTTTTTCTGTGAAACACATATAATGTGAAACAGAACCTTACACTCGGGCACGACATACATGTATTATGTGTAAAGCACGCAAGTGTAAAGTGACAACAATCAAAGGAAAAAGACATATTTGTATAATGTACAAATACAGGTTTTTAAGTACACATCATCCTCGTAGTGTAGCGGAAAAAAGCAAATATAAAAGGAGCAATTAAATAGAGAGTGAACTAATTGAACTTGACAATCATATCCCTCAGCGTCCCACTTGATGATTTATGATGTGTGGATTATAGTTGATGTTGAGCCAATATAGTTCCTGTTGTACTTCTCAGTAACCCTGTTACTTAATAGATATCAAACTCTGTGATGTCATACATGCATTGAGTAATTCAAACACATTATGCAAACATTTGTGTACACTACAGTAGCAATAAAAGCAGTTCCGGTACAGAGCACATTATGCATGCATACATGTTTTTATGTACATGTAGTATTATTCTTATACATGTCATGGCTGAGCGGTTAGAGCACTGGACTCAAGCTCTGGTGTCTTTGATCAGCAGAGTGTGGGTTCGAGTCCCAGTTGTGGACCTTGTGTCCTGCTCCTTGAGCAAGATAATTTACCTTATGCTTTGTCTTTCGGATGGGACATTAAGTTGTAGGTCCCGTGTACTAGGATTGGTAGTGCACATAAAAGAACCCAGATCACTTATCATGGAAGAGTAGGGTTAAACACACTGTTTCTAGTTCACATAGCAAGTACCCTTGTTTACAGGTTTCCTTAGGTTTGCGATCTACAGTGATTAAGTCCACTTATGAGGCATCCTTGGTTTCATTACCAGAAATATATAATAAAAATAAATGTGAACTCCACACCTGTGCCAATTTGATTCTGCATATTCCATTACTACTGTTCAGATCAATCAAACTCAACAACATTAAAAGAGGCTTGTTTCCCCTTAAATAGAACAGATGTCTCACTTTGTTTGTTGAAGTGTGCAAGCTTGTCAAAGACAATGCTCCCAAAATACAACTCAAATCATAAATTTGTTAAAAAATCTATTCAGTAAATTCTCGGAGGGGGAAATATTTTGCTGATTGGTATGCGTTGTGGCAGTTAGTTATTTGCTTCTGAAGTAAACATGCAGATGGTATTCATTGTGACAAAAACAAAGTATGATATAAAAAAAAGAAGAGCCTGTACGAATGGACTGTACAGATCAACAGAAGAAAGCATCAAACAGAGATTGCAATTTGTGTAGAGTGTACACTCGGATGTAAAACGTCGGGGATCATTTCAGATCTTAAGTATCACTTAAAGTTATGGCTTCTGACTGGCACCCCGAACAAAGATATTGACAAAATAGGGAGACCGCCAATATAGGGCTAGATAGCTCAGTTGGTAGAGCGCCGGTACGTTAATCCGGAGGTCGTTGGTTCAAATCCCGCTCTAGTCAATTTTTCTTTGTTCAACCCCCATACTATTTGAAATTTACCCAGTCAGTTTCCCTTGTGGTTTATTACTTGACATTTAAATTGAAAAAGTCGCATCCCCTCAAGGTGATCCCGTGGCTGCTGCTTCCCAGGTTGTATCGTAAACTTGGGTGTGATCCCTGGCTACACGGCAGTTAACGGTTGTATGGCTTCTGACTGGCACCCCGAACAAAGATATTGACAAAATAGGGAGACCGCCAATATAGGGCTAGATAGCTCAGTTGGTAGAGCGCCGGTACGTTAATCCGGAGGTCGTTGGTTCAAATCCCGCTCTAGTCAATTTTTCTTTGTTCAACCCCCATACTATTTGAAATTTACCCAGTCAGTTTCCCTTGTGGTTTATTACTTGACATTTAAATTGAAAAAGTCGCATCCCCTCAAGGTGATCCCGTGGCTGCTGCTTCCCAGGTTGTATCGTAAACTTGGGTGTGATCCCTGGCTACACGGCAGTTAACGGTTGTATGGCTTCTGACTGGCACCCCGAACAAAGATATTGACAAAATAGGGAGACCGCCAATATAGGGCTAGATAGCTCAGTTGGTAGAGCGCCGGTACGTTAATCCGGAGGTCGTTGGTTCAAATCCCGCTCTAGTCAATTTTTCTTTGTTCAACCCCCATACTTAAAGTTAATGCCACGGAGAGCAATTTGGGACACTTCAGAGTTCATCCGGAAAAATACTTCATTCACGGAGGCAATAGAGGCAATTGCCACCATGCTGCGTGTCACACTAAAACACCTTGAGTGTAATGTAATTAGTGAGAAGTGATTACAAAATATATAAATCTGACTCTTGAAATACAACCAGCGGAACATACGGTCTGCCATTTTGTGGAGCCCAAAATTTGGTTCTTTGAAAACATGCAGCTAACTATGTTCTGTCATAAAACTACACAAAAACCACACCATTTCAAGGAAAATTTATGTGAATCATTTATATTCTACTATTAAAACATCTTAAATATAAAACATTTTCCAAGGAACTGTGCTCTGCAGTCCATGCTGTTTACAGCTTTTGCGTACACACCAGCGACAACAGTTCTGTATACGGTTTTACTTTTAGCGTACTAGCGATGATGGTTATTGCAATTTTTGGGGAATAAATCAATTTACCGGAGCATGCTCAGACCTTTATTTCTCTGGGCAAGGCGTTTGCTACTGTTTTTGTATGCTATTGCATAATGCGCTGATATGTTTCACCAATAGAGGGCGTTTACACTTTTTTTCTGAAACGCCCTCTCGCGTTCAATTTTTCTTGCCTTTATTGTAAGCACGCAAAGTAACTAGATAACGTAGACTACAAGCCAATAAACTGGAAACAATGTGACTGTTTCTGTGTCCCACGGATTATGCTCTGTTTACATTGTGATCGCAATGTGGTCTGCGTTTCGCGGCACTTTTGAATGAATTCTTTTATGGTCATTTAATGGTCTTTTATGGTCATTAAATGGTGTGTCGTGGCCGAGCGGATAAGAACACCGGACTCAAGCTCTGGTGTTTCTGATCAGCAGAGTGTGGGTTTGAGTCCCGGTCGTGACACTTGTGTCCTTTAGCAAGACACTTAACCAATATTGCTGCGTCCTTCGGATGGGACGTAAAGCCGTAGGTCCCGTGTGTTGTGTAATGCACGTAAAAGAACCCAGTACACTTATCGTAAAGAGAAGGGGTTTGCCCGGTGTTCCTGGTTTGATCGGCAGCATATTGCGCCACAGCACCTTGTAAACCATTACATGGTGCTATAAATGACTAGGTCTCATACTTTAAAAACGTAGCTCCACATACATGGCAGGTTAAAAAAATATATATCAGCGCCTTGTATCCTTTGGCAAAAGGCGCTTTATAAATACAGTTATCATTTTATTATTTATTAACCGGAGGATCAATCGGTTAACCATGTAACCCTGTAACCAGCAAACAAGCACAGGTTTTTACCACTCCAACCATATTTGTTTCAAAACAGAGGCTTTTCATAGCCATCAATGTCAAATCCGAAGGCAATGTGCCTCTTTAAGGTTTACACTTAAACTAAGAGAGAATGATGGGGTATCCTCCCCAACAATTCAGTACCCCTAACAAACGGCTTTTTAGCATACAAGTACACAGTGTACACATGCACAGTACATTTTATAACACCCAAGTAGATCCTTGTAATTTGATTGGAGGAATGTCAGGCACGCGCCATTCATTATTCAAACCGTTGCATGGCCATGCGCCATTAAAGATAGGATCATCGTATGGTTTCTGTCAACATAATGCTATATAGGTAAAATTATATAGAAAGATACAATAAAAGCCACCTTAGAAAGTTTTAGCTGAATACAGAGTCTACCTGTTGAGAAAATAGCTAAAAACTGTCACGGTATTTTCACACAAACTTCGAATCCATCCACATTTAGTGAGGTGACAGCGGGTACCAACGGCATCTCTGGCCGAAGCATTTTCAAACAGATTGCAACCCTCAGAAATCTGAGAACTGATTCCTGCATGAATCGTTTCTCAGATTAAATTTGTTTGTATTGATACCTAATCAATGGGAGCATTTCAGACAAAAATCATTTCGCAAGATGCTTACTACCATTACCATCTTTCAAATTAAAATTACACACCTTTTTTTTGGGGGGGGGGAGGTCATTACCAAACGAAGGCCCTAACTTTTACAGTGCAATTTGGTACTATTCAGGGTGCATTTTCGTCTCATACTTTTTACTACATTGTATATTGCACACTAGACTACACCATGTGCATGCACACGTTACAGCAGCAATAACAGTCCTCATAGTGGATTCCAGAACACAATCTTGTACATTTTGTTGATAGCTTTTCCCTCTAAATGACAACAATGCATTTGGATGTTACATTATTAATAAACCAAATAATGAATGTTTTGCATTCATGCAATGGACGATGGAAAGAATATTTTTATTCATTGAAAGATGTTGTTATGCTGTTTTCTGATGAGTTTTCAATGCAGGTTGAATTGGTAGGATTCATAGCACTTTCTGAAAATTATTTGTTTTTCCATGGTTTTCACTATGACTTAAGTGAGTCAGAATTTTAACAAATTCCTGACTAAGCTTTGTTTAGGGGGGGGGGGTACATTGTACCTACCTAAAAAACATAACGATTTGAGATTTAAACAATTACATTAATGGTGTGTTTCAAAAAAACATTCCCATATGTTCCTAGTGTATTATAGTGACCAGATGATCATTCATCATGAACTTAGACCTCCCTATGTGATCTTTGAAGCTTTGCATGGTGCTGATCATAAGAAAAGCCATATAGTACTTGTAGTCAAGTTGCGGATACAACCATATAAAATTCTTTTTGGAGAAGTGTTGGCTCTGAGAAGAACCGGACGGGTGTGGTCTTGGCATATGGAACAGGATACTCTGCTAGTCTTTGGGAATCGTCTCCTACAGACGAGTAGAGAATACTGTTCCAAACGCCGAGACCTCACTGGTTCTTCTCGGAACCAATGTTTCTCCCAAAAGAGTTTTATATATGGTTGTACCTGCAAGTTTACTACTATAAATAGTGTATTTCTTATACACGTCCACAGATGTTCTTCAAGTTTAACCTCATTCACAGGGCCTGAATTGGAACGATGAAAGAAATTCACTCTGCCCCACAAAAAAATATCGGTTGAATCTACATTGGATGGAAGAGCAGCCATCTTTAGTCAGGCAGGGCCAATATCACAATGCAAATCTAGGAAATGACTCGCCAAATTAACACTATTTTAAACTCCTGCCCATTAACACAAAAAATAACAAATTCCATATTTTTAGTAAGAGCATAAAATCTTTATAACACTTTTAACAGTAATTTGTCATTATATTTTAAAGCATATTTTGTTCCAGCATCAGCATGCAGTCAATAAGTATGAAACAAAAAATATTTCATGACAGCCAGAAATTTTTCTTTTATTTTCCTTCAATTTTTTGTTTAAACATTTGCAAGGTTACGAGACCATTGGTATACATTTAGCTATGGTACTGTGATACATTCTTCTGAAAAATACCCGTTATTGAACTTTGAAGGGAAACAAACACACTTAGAAAAAGTATAAAATATTTTTTTAAATATAGGGCGGGTACGAGTACGAGTGAGTTGTGGTGGGTGGTAAATGTCGAATGAAACCCCACAACAACTACTTAACTGGCCTTTATCTAGTGGTATGTTACTGTAGTGTTAGCATTTTTTATAGTTGCAACAATTGTAACCCCCATCCTCCCGACGGTCTGTGAGCGTGTGACCGTCCGGAGGAGGATGAAGGGTTTACAATTTCGATTATCACAACTCGAATTTTCCCTGGTCAGCTGGTACGTAAATCATTTATAAATACTTATGGGAAATATTCTAAATTTGCTCATTTAACAGGTATTTTCTTTTGAAAAAAAATATGTTAAAATATTCCTCTGTAATCTTACTTTTCCTGGTCCTCGGGCTGGGCGAACAACTGATGAAAGATCAAACCAGCCGAATCACGCCCATGCAAGAACTCCTGGACTCGGCCTCCCTGTTCCAAAACAACAGCCATGTCTGACCTCTTTCCTGCCAAAATATCACCCTTTTGGAGGAGAAGAGGTTCAGGTTTTAACCTTCAGAACTGTATCTTTCTGACGTTCTCGTTTTCCGAAAGAAATGGGTTACACAACATATGCAATTTAAGATATCATATTCCGAGTTATCGCAGTATTTTTTCCTCGACTCACTGTCGCCATGTTGGATCGCAATTAGGGCATTGTGGGTAAATGTTAATGAAACGAAAGAGGGCGGGCGATTTAAAAGACGGGGCTCTGAAAGATCGTCAGGAGGGAATTTCCCTTCGGGGGGCTGGGTTACTTACACGGGCACCCCAACTACGTCTCTACAGACCGCAACTGGAATTATTGGACCTCTCTCCACCTTGCGATTAAGCTTTATATATTAAAGATGAAATATTTCAGGAATTATTTTCAACGGGATTGCCTAGCCAGTTTTACCGATGTGAAGATGTAAACCAGACATCATTGAGCTTGAGTGGATCAGTTTCCGATGATAACACAAACGTCTACGACAGCCTACAGGACAATCAGCAAACAAAGACCGAGTATGCCAGATGATGACAAAGGCCATCACACGTCAGGTAATTATAAATCGGGCCTAGTTTTATACTTTTAAAAAGTCTTATTTTTATATTTAAAAACAAGAAATTGAACGATAAGCATAATCAGCGCCAAAACTAGCAACTAGGGTTACAATCTAGGGGGGCACAAGGGGGGGGGGCACAAATTTTTCCAGGGAGGCACTTTCTACTCCCAATTTAAAGTGTAGTTTATATTATTGTTTGTATTTTCCTAAACAAGCCCCTTTTCAGTGCTCTCTTTATGTCATTTACTACTTTTTGTTAGATAATCTGCCATGGAGGGAAAAGCTAATACAAATTGTCTGTGTGTAAATAGAAAAATAGTTTTAAAAATACTGAAAATACTACATAAAACCTGATGAAATTTAACTTTTTGTTCGGGCAATTTTTAATCTAAAGTGTTCAGATTTCAAAATGAGGGAGCACTGAGGGGAGGAGCACGGACATCAATGGGGAGGGGTGACCCCTGTGCCCCCTTAGTTACGCAATTGGGTGATTTTATAAAGTAACAAAATCTTCTTCCCATTCAATGGTAAAACAAGTTTAACTACTCAATTGAAATGAATGGAGGAAGATTGATTACTTTTAGGAACATTACAGAATTGGTTTTGCTAACAAAACAGTTGCTGGCAGTGTAAGCACTTTAAGTAATCCACCTTTTACATAAACTGACAAACCTGTAGAAGTTTGAGATCGATCGGCCATCTGGGTCACGAGAAAATAGTGAAAAACCGATTACACATTTGCATGAAATCATATAGATTCAACTAATGAATAAAACGATAAACTCCAATCGGAAAATTAGTTTATTCATTTCTCATCAAATATGGCATTTCAGACAGAAATATTTCAAGGGATGTTTTCTACTATCATCATCATTAGGCCGTGTAAGTTTTACGTAAATCTGTGATCAAAAAGTATATTTTACAAGTTTTTTTCTCACCAATTGTGTAATGTTCCGTTGAACTTCTAATTAAAAGGACTTATTATAAAGTTATACAGTGATTAGTGGTGTCTCAAGCTTTAAAAGTTTATTCAACGCTATTGAAATCAGTTTTTGGTGTTTTACAAAAGATTTACGTAGCCTATGTAGCCTTTTTATTTTTAGTTGTTTTAAATCTTTATGCTGAATGCGTTATTACTCCAATTGCTCTTCTTATAAGAGTGTTTCAGGTGAGGGATACTTTTACAAATTTGTACCTTTTGGCGGTTTTAATCATTGGCTGGTCCAGTTTGTTGTTTAATATTTTATGTCATGACCTTTTAATGCTCTTTGGTTGTTTCATCCTTTTGTCTGGTGCTTTTTTAATTTGTACAGCACCTTGAGATCTAGTCATGGATGTTAAAGGTATTGTACACTTTTGGTAACAGCTCAAAATCAGTGTCCACATTTTGTGTGATTAAACATATGCATAAACAAACAAAGCTGTGAAAGTTTGAGCTCAATTGGTCATCGAGGTCACGAGAAAATAGTGAAAAGAGATCTTATGTGTTTTCTGTTTTTTCAAAAATAATTACTATTGTTTTACTCATTTCTCAGAAACGATAGCATTTTAGGCAGCAATATTTTAAGGAACCCTTTCTAACATTACTTACTTTAAATCATGTAAGTTATGTGTGAATCTGTGAACATTGTGTTTTTTGATCTTACCAATAGTGTACAGGGCCTTTAAAGGCTTTGTCACTCCGGGCAATTTTTTTTCAGGCAACTTGGTGGCAACTAACTGCACTGCATGCACAAGGAACAGTAGGGGCCTACTCTGGCAGCACAACACACATTATTTTAGCTGTCCCCAAACAAACTCTTTTCTGTACCCTCATCACCACTGCCCTTCACGCGTGAGGTCTCAAAATCAAGCATCTGAAAGCACACAACTTTGTGTGACAAGGGTGTTTTTTTCTTCCATTATTATCTCGCAACTTCGACGACCAATTGAATTCAAATTATCACAGGTTTGTTATTTTGTGCATATGTTGAGATACACCAAGTGAGAAAACTGGTCTTTGACAACTACCAAAGGTGTCCAGTGTCTTTAAGTAAGAGACCTATTTCAGTTTTAAATCATTACGATGACAAGAATTTTAGGCAAAAACAACATTTTAACAATTATCTTTCGTTTAATATTCATCCAAGCATTGATTTTTAATTGATTGGTATAATAATAATAATAATAAGAGTAATATTCTTTATCACCAATGCAATTGTTACATCAATTTATACCGATGTCTCATTCAATGTTTTTTTTAATTGCTTATCAAATAGCAAGCCATACTTTACGAGCCAGAGTGATGCGAATGCATTATGATATCATGAAAGATTTCTTAGATAAATTTAAAACAGTCGAAAAACAAAAGATCATATATTTTTTTTCGGGCAAAATTCATAAATCACATTTTTTAATGTTACGTTCTCATGAATGAGTGACAGTCATCGTTACAATGTGATGTCTTTGTCGTCGTGCTCCTTGATTATTGTTTCCGGGTTTGTTTGTTTTGGTTTTTTTGGGGGGAGGGGCGGCATTTATCCAAAGATCAGTTCCAAGTGATGTTGAGTGGTGAAGTCACTCCCTTTCCAACATTCTCGACCCGCAGTTCCTGTATTGGTTTGAAATAGATGTAAACCAAGATTTAAGTATAAGACAACCATCCTAGATTTGAAAATTAAGTAGGTTTGTTTGTGTGTTTGTTTGGTTTATTTCCATTTGCACAACTTGAAAATACATTAAATAACAACAGTTATAATAGTACTGAAAAATGTAATAATTAAGGTACAAATGGAGGTAACATCCAGAGGAGGTATAACCCTCCTGTAGTGGAGTACCCAGACTGCTATTGGTTCCAAAATATACTAATTGCATGCCTAAATGCATTATTAAAAAATATATAATATACTATCCAGAGTTTAACTAATAAGACTTAAAATATGATAAAGAAAGAACAAAATATTAATGCCCTACTGATTTTGAACATGGATGACATGAAAAGTTGGTGCAAAGAACACTTTTATACGTGTCCAAATAAAACTCTCTAAGATGGTGTAAGGAAAAGCTTGTTAGTGTGACTGCTCTGATCATTTTGATTAGCAGCTTCCACCTGAATGTTGGCTTCACTGATAATGCTGTGCATCTGGAAGAATGAAAGTGTAATCGGAAAATTGGCGTTTTAAGCATTTGATGTGCAAAATTGTGTTTCAAGAAAACTGAGCGTGAAAGTTTGATCTGTTTTCTTCCATTGGTAGAGTCATTATAGGAAGGTTAAAAGCTGTATGGGAATGGGGTGTCTGTGGGGCTATTCTAGCGAGTGTAACAGTAATTTCTGTGCTGCCTCTGTTTGGTGTTTGGGGCTGTTTTGTATGTATTTTGATGTAACTTTTTTTTGGGTGGCTGTGCACAGTTATAAATTCAAATGTGTTCTTCACCTCAGTGTTGGAATCAAAGGTGAAATCAAGATGATTAACTCCGTTCACCGTGACACCGGATGCGGAGGGTACCCCCAAAATGCGAAGAGTCCCCCACGACAGACTGCTTGCTCCACTGTAAGCATTCCTCATTATCGCACTAGTCAGCAGACCCTGAAAATGAGTTCAGTTTTTACAATGTTGTTAGAAAGTGATAAATATTATCGCTTCGGGGGGGCTAAATTAAAGGCAATGGATACTTTTGGTAATTACTCAAGAAATACATTACCGTATTAACTTACTTGGAAGGAGCACCTGAGAGCTGCCGATAGTATAAAACATTGTGAGAAACAACTCCCTCTGAAGTAATGTAGTTTTAAGAAAAAGGCAATTTCTCACTAAAATATTTGAATTTAATAAAAAAGCTTCAGGCATGAAGCCCTTTTCAGGCATTTTAAAGCACACACTTCTATGCAACAAGGGTGTTTTTTTCTTTCATTGATTTCTTACAACTTCGATGACCAATTGTTCCCAAATTTTCACAGGTTTGTTATTTTATGCATATGTTGGGATACACCAAGTGAGGATACTAGTCTTTGACAATTACCAAAAAGTGTACCCTGCCTCTAAGTGCGGAAGTAACCCAGGAATTACACAAATGCAGGAAGGTTCCACTAGTTACTGGCTCCTCAGTAAGCCCAAAAGTTTGGTTGACAGGGGGAGGGGTGTACGAAACCTCAGGACCTAACACAGGCTCTCAGCAAGACATCTGGAAGCCTGCTGCAAAGAACAGATGGCTCTGCTTTATCAGAGGGTTAGATCTGGGTAGATCTGATGTCTACAATTTTGTGCACAAAGGATATGAGTGAAAGTTTTTTTCAGCCCCTCAAAAAAAAAAAAAAAACACACCATACAACTCTGGAACCTGATCCCCCTCTTGGATATGCGGAATGGTCCAGTCTAGGATATCAAGGACTTTGACTCCCCCAGGGCATTGCACTTTGGAGAAAACAGTAAATTAAATAAAATGTGAGTGTTACCTCTGCTCACTTATAACCAAAAGAAAACAAGTATTTTAGTTATTTAGCAGATTGAAGAGAAAAATCACCTCAGTTGCATTGAATTCCATGAGGAAGTATTCACCATTGTTGTAGGTATCTGGGGAAAAAGTAGTAGATGCTTAGATTGATCTTAAAATAATATCAAACATAACTTCAGGAATTCAAACGTTTAAAGAGGAGTTCTAAGTGAAAGTGGGGGAAAAATACAAGTCTCCAACCTCACTTTAAAATGGTGTAAAATGTCATTTTATTTGATGCACTTTCAGGGAAATTTTAAATATAATGTCATCAGGCATCATAACAAATGGGTCCGTATGTGCAAAAAGGGAAATTTTCGTACCAGTCAAAAGGTCAAGTTGAATGGTATTTTTGATTGAATATCATCAAAATTCAAGAATGAACTAAAAATTTCTGTACAAAAAAAATAAGCAAACCAATTATTTGAAATGTGACTTCACTGAAGGGTATCAAACACAGTGGCATTTTGCTAGGTTTCCATCTGAAGTAATAGACCTGTAATTTGTTTTCCATTTTCCATTCTCTTACATTGGAGAATGAGTGCATCCCAAAACTGAATTTGACCTTGGAGCCCCTCTTTAACTTAATATTTTTTGTTAATGTTGTAAAAAAAAGCTTAATTTGACCCACCTATAGAATCTCCATCATCCCAAAACAACTTGCCAGTCGCTTCGTTGTTATCATCGAGAGCTACGATCAGTCCCATCGGGTTAGTTCGGCTAACGAAAAAACACAAGTGTTCTCATGTCTATAAAGATTATGCAAATATGTTTTATAAAAAAAACACACAAAATAAGTGTGACAGATCCAGAGAATTGGGCACAAGCAAACCGATTTAAAGCGAAATTCATAAATACTTGGGACAGTTTATCCATTCTGATTGGTCGAGAGGAGATTACATGGCCATGTTTAAGCGTGCCATAAGCACGGCCGGGTTGCACTTTCAGCTCACTTAAGTGAGTTAAATTTAGCTCAAGAAATGTTTTCTTTCACCGTCATGTTTATCAATGTATATTTTGGTTTGCAGTAACACCATGTGTATTTATTATCTACTTTGCTGTGTAGATTATGTTCTTTAGAGAACTTTTCTGGATGTGTTTGTCATTGTCATTGTCATTATTGTCCCACTTTGAAGGGATCATCTTGTATTTTGGTGTTTTTATGTAATTTTTATGGAATTTTAATCGTAATTTGTGCCGTCGAGCATCCTAGGATGAAGAGGGCGCACTAGAAGTAAGTGATTATTATCATAGTCATCTTTTTATTTTGATTTTGTTGGTATGTCATCATTTACATTGCAATGGCACCATGGAGGTTGTTGAGTTGACATTGGGCAGCACACTTACAGGCGCCTATCCTGTCCGCCATTTTGGGAGTCAAAATGTACACAAAGGAACTGACCCCCAAGATGGTGGAAATGGTAGACGCACGTATTGTGTGGAGGGGTCAATAGATGTCACAAGGGGTCAATAAGTGTTGCTCTTTGTCAGCGTCTACATGTTTGCCATCGTCAGTGTCATTGTCACCCCCCCCCCCCCAGTTGTGGTCCGTTGATGTACCTTCTCACGGTGTTCACGGCCGGTTCTTGGGTCGGTAAGATATGCCCGCCCCTCACGTGAAGTGGCAGGTAGTCCATCGGAGCAGACAGAGTGACGTAGGTACCACGCGATGCATACGCCATCTCTTTACCCTGTCGGTTCGAAGACAAGGGTCACATTACCCATTTATTTTGGTTAGCCCTTTACCCTCCCAAATCCATCTACATGTATCCCCCGTTGCTGAAATGAAGGATTCAGAATGACTGAGAGATGTCGGCCCAAATAACAATTACTTATCAATTTATTTTCATTTCATTTGTTAATTCTGGTTGTGAAAAGGACTCTCAGAAAAAGTGAACTTAATCACTGCACTAGTCAAGAACCCCATGGAGAGAAGACAAAGAAGGCAACGTTTTCTGCTGAATAGCTCTATGAAAATTGAGGTCTTAAACCCAGAATCATTCTTACCGTGTAGTAGTTGTACCAACGGCAATCAGGAAAGTACCCTTCCACTGTGACATAACCCTGCATAAAAATAGCCAAACACGAACAAGATCAAATACGCATGTAGATTTGTTTTTTCCTCAACTGAAGACCATCAAATTATACTCATCAAAACGTTGAGTTGTTTCAGCACTGGTTCTTTTCAGA
The DNA here is from genome assembly GCA_032158295.1 of Pycnopodia helianthoides. Lineage (NCBI taxonomy): Eukaryota > Metazoa > Echinodermata > Asteroidea > Forcipulatida > Asteriidae > Pycnopodia > Pycnopodia helianthoides. The sequence goes on from CM063248.1 coordinate 15,465,343, forward strand.
ACCACCATAGCTCATATAAGAGAGGCTATTACAATGCTACTTTGTTCCGTATCTAAGTTTCTCATTTATTTATTTTTTCTGTAACTTATATTTTTTGTTGACACCAGGTTAACAGTTTGGAAATTGACAATGCCAGATTAATTTTAATTTTGGAAAAGTGATTTGAATATGAATTTTAAGCTATACTCTCTGTTGATCTTAACTCACACATTTATTTTCAAAACCGTTGATCTTAACTCATTTATTTTCAAAACCAACTCATTTGTAAAATCTAGAGGAATAAAAGTGTTGTTCTTCTACCTCAAACCCTGTGCTGAAACTAGGGTAAACATTTTGGGGGCACAAGGGAGTGCACCATTTTTTCAAGGGGGCACTTCTGGGCAACTAAGACTGTAGTTTCTGTTGGCATTTCTCTTAAAGGCCCTGTACACTATTGGTAAGATCGAAAAACACAATGTTCACAGATTCACACATAACTTACATGATTTAAAGTAAGTAGAAAGAAAGGGTTCCTTAAAATATTTCTGCCTAAAATGCTATCGTTTCTGAGAAACGAGTAAAACAATAGTAATTATCGCGCGCGATAATTTGAAAAAACAGAAAACACATAAGATCTCTTTTCACTATTTTCTCGTGACCTCGATGACCAATTGAGCTCAAACTTTCACAGGTTTGTTTGTTCATGCATATGTTTAATCACACAAAATGTGGACACTGATTTTGAGCTGTTACCAAAAGTGTACAATACCTTCAAACAAGTTCAACACTCTTGCCATTTACTAATTTGTGTAAGATTATCTAACCTATGTGTAATAGCAAATATATTTTCTGGGTATAAATGGACAAAAATAGTTTTAAAAACATTGACATTATCACAATAAAGCTTAGAAAATATAACACTTTACTCTGGTAACTCAAAAGTCCAGATTTCAAATAGGGGAGGGGGGCACGGATATCAATTGGGGATAGCCTGTGCCCCCCATGCCCCCCCCCCTCTTAGTTACGCCACTGCTAAAACTCCCAATAGAATCATACTGATGAACCTACCTCATCTAGGACTGGGGTGATAAGAAGGGCGGGGCCCCACAGGAACTGCCTGTCAATCACATGCGTCTCCTTCTCACTTACAAACCTTCATTCAATTACAAACAAATACATTATATTAAATTAATAAACACCTTGGAGAGTTTATGCACTCTGATTGGTCGAAGACTGGTCACGTGGGGTGTATTAACATGTGATATAAAGACCGGCTCAGTGAAATAGGGAATAAATGGCCCCTTAACAAGCACATTGGTGTGTAGAATCCTATGCACTATGTGCTTGTTGCGCGGCATACAACTGGTATCAAATCAACTCATTTCTTTGTGCGTATTTATTTGTGGTGCCGCGTGCGGAAACGTACCACGCGTAGGCGTGAACGCGCAGACAATGTATCAATTTAGGGTAGCTGGTACGCGCATGAAACCAACATAATGCAAAGTCATGGTCTGGTTCTTGAAAATATGTATAAACAGTTAATTATGTGTAAGAGATTAGGTACCACACAAAAGTTGAACAGCCAAAGGATTGGCCCTTGAACATGAGCAGAACATTTCTAAAAATAACGGCGAAAGAAAAATCCCAAATTCTGACGATTTTTACAGTTTTTCGTTATAAGGCATTTATTAATGGGAATAACAGTGCGATGAGCTGGTCTTCACTGCGTGGTAATGACCTTGGTTGGTGGCTGGCCGCTGTTAATGGACCTCGCCTTTGGCTCTGTCCATTAACAGCGGCCAGCCACCAGCCCGGTCATTACCACGCAGTGAAGACCGGCTCATCGCACTGTTATTCCCTAATTATTACCCTTTTTTGAGAGAGGGTTCGATTTTTTCAGAAACATCTTAAAATGAATAAGTATTTCATCAAGTCACTGCAAAAAATGTTGTATCTCGATTGTGGAACAACATCATAGAAAAGTGCTCCGTGCAAGATTATTGTATCTGGGCACCTATTGGTTTTGTGTGTACATCCGGGTCATTTTAAGCCAGATTTGACATTTTGACACTTTCAAACCGGCGTGTAACATAAATGCTATTTTAGGTGATGGAAGGTTTTTCCACGAACACATTGGTTTGAAAGAGTTCACGGTACTTAAATTAAAATAGTAATCAACCACAAGGTAAATTTTCAATAATTTAGGGTTGAACAAAGAAAAATTGGCTAGAGCGGGACTTGAACCTCCGGATTACCGTCACATCCTTCAGGTGATCCCTCTGCTGCTGCTTTCCAGATATTGACAAAATAGGGGGACCACCAACATTGGCGCTGAGGATAGCTCAGTTGGTAGAGCACCGACACATTAATCCAGAGGTCGCAGGTTCAAGTCCCGTCAATTTTTATTTGTTCAGCCCAAAATTAAATTCTAAATCAAATGAAAATAGTTGACTTACTCGTGCATAAGGGGTCGCATCACAGTTGATCCCACTGTGTGAGCCTCATAGAACAGTGTGTACAGGAAGGGTAGAAGTGTGTATCGAACCTCCAGAATCTCACGGCTCACACGTGCAACCTCATCCCCGTAGGCGGCAGGGTCTTGCTCCTTTGAAGGCAATCAACAACAACAATTAGAGAACAAAACTGTTTGGGTATACAGGGGTTCAATTTTTGTTTCCTTTTTTGTTATCCAGAAACTAAACCACAACCAGCTTTAAGTATGTTTGCCAAATCGCATCCCACTCGTCTTCTTCAGGACAATTTTGAAAGGAGTGTGATAATAATAATTATACTAATAATTTGGGAGGCTAATCATCCTTACTTGCACGCAGGCAAGAAGCTGAATTGCAAAGGATGCAGCTACAATGTGAGGCGGCCTTTGGTAACCAGCCACATCAACGCATATCAACAAGAAGAGCACAGCCAGAGATTGAAAGTGTTTTCGATTTTTTTTCAGAGGGAGGGCCCGGAGAAAAACCCTCACAGCACAGCAGAGAACCAACGCACAACTCTACTTACATATGGCCCTCCTTGCCGGGAGTCAAACCAGTGCCACATGGTTAGGAGGCAAGCACTTTATGAACCAGCCCACCATACCACTCAAGAAGGCCCTATATTCCCTTACATTTCTGTATTATTATTTGTCTCCTGCTGCGCAGAGATCTTTGACACTTTGCCACCATCTTTTTCTTGTGTGTGCAATATATTGCAAACTTGTTTCTTGTTCCAGACAAAAACTAAGTGCTCAATTCAGTCTCAGCTTTGTTTATTATTTTGACTTTCAGAATGATTTTGTATTGGTGAAAGCCTCATAGAACTGTTTGCTTTTAAATAAGTTGACAATGATTTGAATGAACGACCCCTTTTCAATAACTAAGCAATTAATTAGAAAGAGTGTCAAGACAAGTTGCTTCTGGAAGGTGAAACCAAGACCATCAGGAAAATCATCTGCAATATGAATAGAATAATGCAGGAAGAAATGAGCATACTGCATCTTTATTTTTGAATGCAAGTTTGGCCCAAACAAGGCTAAAAGCCACTCTTGGTAAGAGGCTGTAAGAAGAAACATTCAAGATGAAAATAACTCAGGGAGCTGAAGGTAGGAATTGATATTCCTCTTAAAACAGTCTAGATTGTGCGATGGAGGGAAACATCCACCAGGCAAGGAGCTCCAAAGAGATGCAGTACGTGGAATAAAGCTGTTGGAATTGCTCTTTGTTTTACATCTCTGCAAATAAAGCAAGAGTGTATGGGTGAGAAGAAGCAGAAAGCGTGCTTTCAAACTCAAACACCCTGATTGGAGGAACCAGGTCAAACACACTGGTGGCACATCTACCTTGAACAAATCTTTAGAAAAGACAGAGGCTGGTTACAGACCTACGGTGGGAAAGAGGTTGTGACGTTGAAGGCTTTTTAAGTTCGTTCAGTGGTACAGCCAACAAAATATATTAGGAACAGTTTGCCAACATCTCTCTGTCAATGCCTCAAATGCTCCTTTTGATAAAAATGTTTGGCCTTAAAAAAAATGAAAGGTCCTAGGTCCCCCTACCCCAGCTGGCTTCATTCTTTTAGAGGAAGTGTCTGCCAATAAAAAGTTATCCGTCAGATTAAACTACATGTAATTTCACAAAATAAATCATTAAAGACGCACCTGGTATCCCAAGCCGTTGTGGTTACGAGAGAACGTGTAGAAAGCCCCAAGCTGCATCCATCGTTGGCACAACTTATCATTGGCAACACCATTAAATCCGCAGATGTCAGCGCCGATCTACATCACATTCAAAATAAAATACTTTCATATAATGTATCAGCGCTTCGGCAGTAGAGAAAATAGCAAGTCAAGTTCTCAAGGACAAATCTACACAGCAAATTAGATAACTATTTACACATGGTGTTAGCCACAAACTGAACATACATTCACAAGTCTTCCTTCATCATCATATCAATATATTCTGTAATTAACCCATATCTGCATAAGTTTGGGTTTGTCATTAATTTGTTTTTTCGTTGCTGTTAATTTTTTGTCAGTGATTGGCCAGTGGGACCAGTTTGTTTGTCATTTCAATAGTCCACCAGCTCTTTCACTGGTCCACATCTTTTACGCTTTTCTTTCAACATTGTCATTTTGCATGGTCCTTGAGTTTAAGCCATACCCAACAGTCAGCTTGGACAGGATTGTGACCGGTCCTCAGAATTTATAACTGGCATTTGGCCAGTAGACCACTGTTAAGGGAGAACGCTGGTGCAATAAGCAACTTATTGCAGTGTCTGAAATGATAAATGTAAAATGTAACAAAGAGGTAACAAATACTTACATATGGAATACCAAACATGTTGAATTCAAGAGAACCTTGAGGGGGGGGGGGTGAACAAGAAACAGGTTAGTGCTGGCGAAAAGATACTTTTCCATTTCATTATTATATATTTCTTTTAATGAAACCAAGGATGCCTCATAAGTGAACTTAAATCACTGTAGCTCACAAGCCTGAGGAAACCTGTAAACAAGGGTGCTTGCTGTGTGAACTAGAAACACCAGGGTTAGCCCCTACTCTTCCACGATAAGTGTTCTGGGTTCTTTTTCTTGTACTACCAATCCTAATACACAGGACCTAAGGCTTAATACCCCACCTATAGGACAAAGCAATTATTGGAAAGTATCTTGCTCAAGGACACAGGTGCCACAACCAGGAATCGAACCCACACTCTGCTGATCAGAAACACCAGAGCTTGTATCTGGTGCTCTCAACCGCTCGTTCATGACACGCCACATAATCACTACAACAATTTTAATCATGAAAATCAGATGTTCCTTCCTCAATGCAGCCTCCATAATTGAGAACTATAAATTGGTTACCTACCGATGATGGAGTAGTGTAGATTGCTCCACTGACTGTAGTTGTCTCCGAGCCAATGACCAGCATATTTGCCACTACCTGGGAATGTGGAACGGCTGATGACGATGCTACGTTTGCCTGTTGCAGCCTGGGCCGCCCTGACAGATTAAAGTTTTGGAAAAAAATTAGTCTTCTATAGTTCTTTTTAAAACAAAGCTTAATTGTGTCTTTCTTTTCTAACGATCCTATTCAATAAAGAGCATTTACATGCAATGAATAGCTGAAACAATGGTGCTATTTACAAAATTAGAAACTTGCATCAGGGGTTTAGATCCCAATGGTAAAACTATTGTCCCAGAATGCCTGTAAATTCCGGCTGTATATGAATGTAAACGGAGTGTCGTTGCCGAGCGGTCTAGGGCCAACTTCTGAAAGTTCTGATTGTGGGTTTGAATCCTGGCCTGGTCAGCCGCGACACTAATGTGTCCTTTAGCAAGACACTTTGTCATAATTGCTTCTCTCCACCCAGGAGTACGAACGGGTACCAGCGGGAACTGGGGAGTAACATGTAATGGACTGACATCCTGTCCAGAGGGAATGGCCATTTTCTTAGTTGTTTAATGCAAACGAAACCAAGTATAAACACAGGCGTGATGAGCCGTATTGGTTCAGGACTTACTTTTTTCTTTTCTTTTTTTATGAATGTAAACTGCTGAGTGGATTACTACACTGTTCTTAGTTTTAATCAATTTGTTCATGTGGAACTGTATGACGGTGAACAAAATTGTAAAAAAAACAGCAACCCCGTCTTTACGACTGTTGGTCGCACGCACAGGCAATGTTGAAGAATAAGCAACTGCAGTGGTCTAGCCTCAGCCACTAGCCTAAGGTTATACTTACGGTAGTGATTGAATAGACTGGCTCCAACCGAACAGACTGTGTAGGTCATAGTGACTGCCGAGGTGTTGGCAAGCGTCGGGACACATGGTCTTGTCAGCCAGCACGTCGCCAAATATTTCTGGAGAAGAAATGATAACAAATTACATAAAATACCTAAGTCAATCAGAATATATTGTATTTGTACCAAACTTATAGTTAATTCGGGGGTGAGCAAAGAAAAATTTACCAGAAGAGGTTTTAAACATGCGACCTCCGGATTAATGTACCGGCGCTTTACCAACTAAGCTATCTAGCCCTAATGTTGGTGGTTTTCCTATGCTGTCAATATCTTTGTTCGGAGGTGCCAGTCAGAATTGCCATTCAACTTGAAACTGCCGTATAACGATGGATCACACCCAATTTTCCCGGTACCTCCACTTCCGAGGTTGCATCTGGAGGTCCCAGGTTCAAATCCCATTCAAGTAAATTTTGTTTGTTCACCCCCTAGTCAGTCTTATTTGTGGCTTATTGCTTAAACATTTAGTCAGTAAGTTTTTCATGTGCAGTGAAGGAGACAGACTTTTTTTAACTGCCCATCTTTGGGATACATACAGTTGAGACATAACGGTAAAAGCTTTGATATGTTGCGAAATCTATTTGGTCTCCTCTACTTAGTTTGTATATTATCGAGTAATAAACCACAAGGGAAACTGACTGGGTAAATTTGTAAATAATTTGGGGTTGAACAAAGAGATATTGACTGGAGCGGACCTTGAACATGCGACCTCCGGATTAACGTGCCAGCGCTCTACCAACTGAGCTATCTAGCCCTGTCGGCGGTCTCCCTATTTTGTCAATATCTTGACCATATAGTTTGTATATTATAAGCAAGTATACCACGACCAATATACTCCTTCAGTTGAAGAGCTTTTTTTGTGTCCTCTTACTTGGTAGGTACGGAGGGTTGTTCCATTTGTTAATAGCACAGCCAGTCACTGAACCCGTCACAAAGTTAGCTGGCTCATTCATGTCCTAAACTCAAACAAAACAAAAAAAATACCAAAAATAAAATCGATTTGATTAACCATGAAGGAAAGTTTAGAGTCCTCAAGCAGTAGATGCATCTAGTTTGAGCCAAACACAAGAGTTGAAGTAAATATCCAGAAGCAGTTGCAAACAAAAATTATATGAGGCAAAATAAATAAAAAAACATGTTGAGTGTCCTGCCTTTTTTTAAAAAAGGGAGGAGGCCGGCCTTTTTTTTTTCTTTTTTAAATGGCCGCCCGACACATTTTTCAAGACAGACAGCCGGGATTTTTTTCAAGATGGTTGCCAGCCTTTTTCTGATTTTTTTTTTGGTGTGCTCAAATAAAAAATATGATGTTATGTATTTAAGAATTTATTTTTTTCATCAGAGATCGTAAAAATTGATCCTTTAAAAAAAAAAGATAAAAAAGGAAGCGGGCGGGATGCTAAACATGTTTTTTTTTATTTTGGCTTTTTTTATTTAAGGAGCTCTAGAGTGCCATTCTGTTGGATTATTATTTCGACATCCTGATATTATTGTCATGGAATGACGGCATACTGGAAGTCAGATGAAGACTTCCAGAGATAAATTGTCTAGGAATGATGACTTCCTCCATCCTTCTTCCTTCATCAAACTGAGCTTCAGATTGTTGACACACCAAGATAAAGTTTCCCCGGAAGTCGAAATCGGTGATTGTAAGGTGTCATTGCACCCAACTCGACCCCACATGCTTATCCCACGTTGCAGACATTATTCACCCATGTAGGATTAGCCCATGAACTCTACAAGTCAAATAGCACTTCTTGATATTAGAACAATTTAACTGAATTTTCAATCCCATTTTTAGTTCAGTAGGCCTAACCGTATCTTAAAAAGTCTACGTACAATCCACAGTCCATCGTATTCGATGACTCCGTGAAATTTGACGCATTCGTCGGTCCACCACTCGCCGGTGACGGGGTTACTGTAGTCGGGGAAGACTGAGTTCTTTGGCGGCCATACCTTCACACACAAAACAAAGATTATGAATTACAAATGGCTTGGTGAATGAAATAGAAAAGAAAAAAAACATTTTTAGGACTGGTTTAAAAAGTATTGCCGAGGAAGTTTCAAAGATTGTTTGTACCAAGGAAGGATAGCATTGAATTGTTGCATCTTGAAATTATGCTGTTGGGTCAGTACAAGTACTATTTTGAAAAAGGGAACACTGACTGCAGCAAACAAATTACTGAGAAACACATGCAAACCTTTTCAGTCAAGTAAAAATAATATTAAAGAGAAACAGAGGCCAAGAACAAATCTTAAACCTTACCGTAATTTCAACCAATTAAATTTGTCCAATATTTGTGAATTTTAGTATTTGTATAAAGCAACACATGCAATTACAATGCATCATCCGATTATTTATATGTGAAGTATTAATTAACTTCATGACTGATATACATGTGAAATTCTTATTTGTAAGAGCTTAAAAGGAAGGTATACGATTGGTAATTACTCTAAAAATTAATGGCAATAAAAACTGACTTGGCTAGAAGAAGTACAGCAACTTTTGATAGTATAAAGCATTTTGACAAATATTTCAATTCAAAATAATGTGGATATGGAAAAAAGATGTAAGTTTTATCCCCCAAAATTAGAATCTGAGAAACGTTTCTAACAGAAATGTTTCTCAGATTGTGTAGGCCTATTTCTATCAGGGCTTAATCTTTATGCGTGGACATTATTCGCGATTTTGGCGATAATTTCAAAAACGCAACCACCTTTTGAAATGAAATTTTCACAGGTTAGTTTCATTGTGTATATTTACATTTATATAGGATTAAAACAATCAAACGGTCCCAAAAACCAAAGGTATACTTTGCCTGTAAAAACAAAAAAATCCTGTTCTTTTTTCAATGCGAGTCACCTTTCCCACAGCTGGAGTGGTACAGTCGCTTTCAGTGATCCACACATTCTTGGCATTGCCGGAATCGTAGGCTGCATACTCCCCTGGTGCAAGGTCGTCGCCTATACATGGATCCTGATTGGTTAAAAGTAACAACACATTGCACTATTATGGATCCTGATTGGTTAAAAGTAACAAAACATTGCACTATTTACAAGACATTGGTTTGAAGCTGGACTCGAAGTTTACACTAGCTTGAAATTTACAGAGGAGATTTACACTGGCCTGAGGCCAGTGAATCTAGTGTGGGCCAGTAAATCTCACTTTTGGACAAGTAAAGGCGGTCTTGTGTTTTTCAATTAAACAATAATACCTCACTGTGTATTTATTACAAAATAGACAAATTGTCTGGATTTTTTGTATGGATTTCGTAAAACTGGTTCTGCATGTTTTGGAGCACCTGGTAAATAGAGTTTATTGATCGAGAGTGGTCTCCGAAGACTTAATTTGGCAGAAAGAAACATTCAGTTCCAAAGAAAAACTAATACTTGTGGATTTTGATCTACTTTTTTCAAACCTAAAAGCATTTTTTACTTAACGACCTTCTGATTGTTACGGATATAAAACTGCAATTAACGACCTTATAGCACTAAGGCGACGAAATGATGTTCGAATGTTGACTTGGAGTCTGATAAATATCTTTCAATTCTGTTGAGCATGGAAGGATGCGTGCCAAAAAGAGAACACATGCAGTAGTACAGATAGTACATGCGAGTAAACAAAGCTTGGACATGTACCTGCGCATACGGCCTAGTGTATTTTTCACACATTGTCTGAGATCCTGGTATTGTGCTTCTATTTTTTAGAATCAGTGTGGAGTGCTGTTCAAAAAAGGCTATTCTTTTTACCAGTTATTTAAATATTAAGTATTCTCTGTGAGCAGCTTTTTAAAATTTGTCAATGGTTTGAGGCAGACAAATCTACAAGTATGTGCAATGTACTAATTGTTTTGTTTTCTAGAATCTAAACCAACCCATATGGGCTTTTCTTAATTTGTTTATTTCATGTTTACTGTGATTTTGATGTTTTTAATATTGTAAAATCATCATGCAATTTGACCTTTGGGTTACAATGTGATAATGTGAATAAAATATACCACAAATATATTCCGTATATATAGAGAGAAAATATTGTATTAATTTACCAGAATGATGATGTAATGCAGACCCTGAGCCTTCAGCTCTTGTACATATTCAGGGAGGCCGTTATAGTTGACGACGTCATAAGTGAAATCTCTCTGCTCATCCATGTAGTCAATATCACCATATTGGACATCCTGTGCAAAGAGCAGGGAAAATTCTCATAACATTTGTAAAACTTTAAAATTATGAAAATTGAATTAGCTGTTGCAAAGAGCCGGGAAAATTCTCATAACATTTGTAAAACTTTAAAATTATGAAAATTGAATTAGCTGTTGCAAAGAGCCGGGAAAATTCTCTTAACATTTGTAAAACTTTAAAATTGTGAAAATTGAATTAGCTGTTGCAAAGAGCAGGGAAAATTCTCATAACATTTGTAAAACTTTAAAATTATGAAAATTGAATTAGCTGTTGCAAAGAGCCGGGAAAATTCTCATAACATTTGTAAAACTTTAAAATTGTGAAAATTGAATTAGCTGTTGCAAAGAGCCGGGAAAATTCTCATAACATTTGTAAAACTTTAAAATTGTGAAAATTGAATTAGCTGTTGCAAAGAGCCAGGAAAATTCTCATAACATTTGTAAAACTTTAAAATTGTGAAAATTGAATTAGCTGTTGCAAAGAGCCAGGAAAATTCTCATAACATTTGTAAAACTTTAAAATTGTGAAAATTGAATTAGCTGTTGCAAAGAGCCGGGAAAATTCTCATAACATTTGTAAAACTTTAAAATTGTGAAAATTGAATTAGCTGTTGCAAAGAGCCGGGAAAATTCTCATAACATTTGTAAAACTTTAAAATTGTGAAAATTTAATTAGCTGTTGCAAACTGCATACCATGTCAAAAGGACCTATGGTATAAAAAAATAGTTATTGGCCTGACGTTTCGACCCTCAGAGCAGAGTCCTTCTCAGAGGCTAAATGACAGCACAACACACATAAACAGGTATACCAGTGTAACAGAAGCAGTCAAGTGGAAATAGATGAAAAGAGAGAGGGGCAGAAAGCACACAGAAAAAAACAAGGGATGAACCATGAAGAAGGAGACAAGGGGGAGCGGGTAGCTGGAAGGGGCATAAACTTTAAAACTCTCTTAAATCAAAGGTTATTTTTGCAAACCAAGGCTTAGGTTTTGGCTGTTGTTTGGGCACCGTCCGCCTGCTTGAAACCCTGTAACACAAAAGAAGACCCTCCACCCATTTTTTCAGGATTTTTTTCTTTTTTTTTGCAATCACACCAACTGATTCATGATTGTGTCCGGTGGTTTTTGTGGTGTCAGCCCGATAGTCCGAAGGTCCTTTAGTCCGAAGGTCCGTTAGTTCGAACTAACGTTAGTTCGAAGGTTCGATAGTCCGAAGGTTCGATAGTCCGAACGCACAAATTTCCCATAACAGGGGGTTCATTAGTCCGAAAATGAAATAGGGTTTTTTAATCCGAACATTTGATGCGATAGTTCGAAGGTTCATTAGTCCGAAGGTTCATTGATCCCAAGGTTCACTGTTCCGAAGGTTCGGTAGTCCGAATCGACGATAAGGTCTGATAGTCCGAATCGATGATCGAACCTTATTGTCCATTCGGACTATCGGACCTTATTGTCAATTCGGACTTTCGAACCTTTGGACTATCGAGCCTTCGGACTATTGAACCTTCGGACAAACAAACCTTCGGACAAACGAACCTTCAAACTAACGAACCTTTGGACTATCGAACCTTTGGACTATCGAACCTTCGGACTATTGAACCTTCGGACTAACAAACCTTCGGACAAACGAACCTTCAAACTAACGAACCTTCGGACCATCGAACCTTTAGACTATCGAACTGTAACCGTTTTTGTAGGGCCACATCAAAAATTGGTTGACTTTTAGCAGGAGTGACAATGTGAAGAATTGGACTTTTCAGGAATCCGGTCATAAGCCACTGCCGAAACCGTTGATTCAAACACAGCCAAATAATGACAACCCTTCACAGTTTTCTTTCAGTACAATCACAATGAACTCTTTCTGATACTCACATGGGGGATGTTGTAAGACTGCATCCTGGACACTGTTTGTTTGACAGTATCCAAGCTGTTGTAACCATAGCGACACAGCTGGAAACCAAGCGACCAATAAGGTGGCAAGAACGTTCGCCCGATGGCCTGCAAAACAGAATGATATAGAAGGGGCTTTTGTAGGCCTATCAAACTTCAGTGAACTCAAGTTAAGTAACAATTATATAGAAAATATACCCACCCGAATTTGAATATGTAGGCCTAGTCAAAACAAGTTATCGTGTAATGGTAATGGTATCATTTTTCAATTTGATCGAGTCAACTCACCTCTGTATATTGTTGCACAACATTTTCTGGAGTTGGACCCATGAATACGTAGAAATCTAACACACCCCCGATAGTACGATATGCCAGATACGGTGCAGGCGACAATGTCACGTCTGAATAATGCCAAACAAAAAAAATGGCGGGAAAAATTGGACAGTAAATTGTACTTTTCACAAAGTAAAGGCCACGTCCGGATTGGCGGCTGCGACTGCAGCTTCAGCTATTGCTGTTGCTGTTGCTAAGGGCATGCTATATTGTTCTTGTAGTTAACTCTTTCGCTCCGGAATAGAATTTTTGAATTTCGTGCGGTTGGTACGGAATTGATTATTGGACACCACCATCTAATGTGTCAATAATACCCTTGGCGCGATGGAAAGCCAAAGGCAGCGACTCAAAGCCGCTGCAACTAGGGTCTGAGGTCATCCAGATGGCAATACTGCATAAATTATGTAAAAAAGGCACACGTCATGGGGATGCCCAGTGACGTCAACGAGCCACTGTGAGTGGCTTTCCGTAGGGAACGGGACATTTCTGTGAGCCGCTGTGAGCGGCTCGCCGTAGCGAAAGAGTTAAGCTGCAGCCAAACCAAACATGGCCTTAAGCTCACAATTGTGTTATTGTAAAACATTGTATCGTATTTAGCTCTTGTTAAATCTTTAGGCCTTTGATACATTTTATACAGGTTTCAGAAATAATGTATATTTTTTTGTTAAGATTTAGAAACATGTATACCCTAGGCCTTTACATTTAGCTGGAAAAATAACTGAAATCTTTTCTATGATGGGTGGATGTATGAGGGGTGGATGGGTCAAGTGTATGTTGGGTTGGGTTTGTGTGGAGGGGGGTGGGGGGGGGGGGGGCTTCATAGCACACTTCAAACTTGTTTGCAACTTTCTTATTTTTACAGTTGTACTTATTTTTCCGCGTCATACCTTGTGCATTGCTGTTGAGAATGAGTACACCATGGGAGTTGAAATCCTCTTCGATCACCATGTAGAAAGGATGCACTCCATACAGGTTCCCGTTGGCCTGAAAACAAAATATCTGTAATGTCACTGTTCCACTCTTGAGAAAGTCAGTGGTACAGCCAGTTTGTGTTGAACCTCGAGATGACAAGTCTTATCATGCAGGGCAGGGTGGGATGGATGTGGGGAATTAGGGGAGCATACGCATAGATGGTTTCTGCTTCTTCAGGTTGAGAAGATCATAACAAAACCCACAAAATGTGGTTTGGGTTTTTTTTCTCTCTCAAAAAAAGTACTTGTTTTGCTGCTTAAAAAAATAACCATTGGCAGGCCCATAGGTAGGGCATCCTGAGCCTCGGGCCTTTCCCTTTTGCTGCACTGCTACGTTTTGTTGAAGAAGAAAGAAAAAAAAAAAAAAAGGAAAAAAAATGACTGCAGAATTTAAATGAAAATTACTTGTAGAAATTAAAATGAATGTAAAGAATTAGAAAGAAATCACTCATTTGGTGACTCATGTTTAACGCCCAAAATTAACAATGTGTTGTTATTGCTTCTGCTTGCGTAAAACATCATCATCGTCATCAACATCAAGGCTATAGTTTGTCCATCTGTTGGACACAGCCCTCCTCAAGAAACGTTAATTTGCCTCCCCTGCCTGTTCTAGGCTGCCATTCTGTCATTCGCCTATAGTCTTGTCCACCTGTTGTCTTGGACCCTTGACACATGGCCTGTCCATCTTTTTTATGTTTTCAATGATGTCCTCGACTTTTGTTATCTTTCAAATTTTGATATGGTTAACTTAATCCCACATTGGTACATGTACCAATTTTCTCTCCCCATGGCTCCCCGTGTTGTTCTCAATTTGTTGTTCAACTTATTTGTCTTGAAACATAAGAGCATATCAAAGAAATTAAATGGATGAATCAATGGTTTTGCCAACATCGCCAAAGTTGTGCAACACTAATTCCTTGTCAATTGAATTTGTGTTTCAAGCTACACCATCCCTCATTTCTCCCAGATAATCAACCTCGAGCAGACAGTGAATCCGTTTACTGGCAAAGAGGATTACCTGTTATCTGGGTTTTAAATATTGATATCCAAAGTATAAGCTGTGTATAGATGAGCTGTATTGGGGCACTTTTCCCCCTAAGTGCGTAATAAGAGCAGATAAGAGCACCGGACTCGAGCTCTGATGTTTCTCATCAGCAGAATGTGGGTTCGAGTCCCGGGGTGCATTTTTGCGGTCGTAGCCAATAACTGTTTCGGTTGACTTGGCCATGGGTTAATCACTGGGCAATGACCGAAACAGTTATTGGTTACGGCCGCGAAAACGCACCCCTGGTCGTGCCACTTGTGTCATTGAGCAAGATAAAAAAACATTTCGATATAAATTTTCTGTCCCTAAGATATTATGAATGAAGTTGGGAAAGTATAGGTGCATTCTGCTCTACACAGCCAGGCTCCTAGTGGATCATACCCAAGCCTACATCCTTATGGACTGTGAAGGGGGTAACCCTGTTAGCCCATGCTCTAAGGTGCCTCACAAAATGCATAAAAAGCCATATTAAAATGCTTTAAGATGATATACAAACTATAGCCTCGATGTTTATGATGGAGTAGGTGGCAACGTGCCCCTGGTGACACCTTGAAGTGGCCGTCAGGCCTTGTGAGATAGGCAATATTTCATGAAAAAAAATGAAAATAAAAAATATATATATACCGTTGGTGGTTGGTCACGAGAGTACATGCCCATGGTTTGCCAGTTCATCTCGTGCCTCAAGGAGTGGTGTTCATGCTCTCCGAACCCGTACAGCTCACTGTTCTCTGGTAGCTTGGTAGCAAACTGCAGAAACTGATCTGAGTACACGAAGCCACCCAGTTATGTATCAATTCTATGGAAAAATAAAAGTGATTATAGGCCTATGGGTTAAAAACAGAATCTTTATGTGTGCTTTATCACTGGCAGAACAACAACCACACTGGTTGACAAACCAACAAATTATTAAACAAGAAAGGGCAGCCAGTTTATTGTAGATGCCATTCACCTATCAACCAGTCATCAATCCGTACATCCGTCAAAATTATATACATTGTACTCAATGAACCAAGCAGTAGGTCCGAGGACAATTTAGTCAACTAGTCAGCCAGGATATGGGTCTGAGAGATCCAGTCTCGGGGTCAATTTAACCCAAATTTTAATCAGATTGATCCAATAGCACTCCGCACAAATGACGTCACTTTGCTCAAATTACCTAGCTGTCAGACAAACATTCCACCAAACTTGCGTCTTGCATTGGTATCACTCTCCTAAAAGCATTGCTGCTGTTGGGGAAGTCCTCATCATGCTAGAGTCAGCAAAGTTGAGCAAACTATTATGTAACTGGTAAACTAAACGAGACAGGTGGTCAAAATAAACTTACACGACAGTACCAGTTGCGTTTCGGATCACCTGCATGTTGAAGATTGGATAGTTGGAGAAAACCACGTCGTATTGCGGACTTGATGCCTTTACAGTGGGAGCAGGTATGCTGAGTGGAACCTCGAAGCGAGACTGCATAGCGTCTATGAACTTACAGTTTTACAACAAAATTCAAAAATAGGAGTGAGACAGAATTAATCAGTTGGTCATATATTGTTACATGCGACATACTCAAGTTATTTTTTACTGTTGGCATAGACCTTTGAGACTCCACTTCCTATGGGAATGTGTGGGAAGGAAGTTAAACTTGTGAGAGGTGGGAAAAACAGGAGATGGACACATTTCAGAGGGAAGTATAGTAATGGAACTCCTTCCCAGAAGCCTTCAGAATCCCCACCACTACTAAACAAGCTTTCCAATCCTCCAAGGTGGTGGACAAAAGCCAAGAGGTAGACAAAAATAGGAGATTGACAACCCAACAACATGGACATATAAAGCCAAAAGCTCAGAGCTTCCGGGGGCTTCGCCCCCTGGACCCCCACCGGGGCTTTACCCCTGGACCCTTACCATTGATGTTCCAGTAAATTTTCCAGTAAATTTAGAAGATTTATATGGATCTGATTTCCCATAAAAGTGTGTCTATTTCTCTGTTTTAAGCACATGGAGGCTTGATTTTTAACCCCACAGAACGCCAAAGGCTCAGAGCTTTGTAAGGCCGGCCCCTGGACCCCACCCATTTTTTGTCTTCCCTCTAATCACCGTTGTGCCCCCCCCCCCCCCCCCCCCCGTAAAAAATTCCTGGATCTGCCCCTGCCCCCCACTTTTAAATACCTTCCGGCGGGCCTGGGATATATAAATGTAAAGTTATGGAATACCATCCCAGATGCCCTTAAGAAACCCCACCACAACTAATGTCTCCAATGAAATGTGAACAAAAGTCACCTATTTAATCAGCATGTTAGTTTAATATTTTCTTTGCTGCTTTTATTGTTTTGGTTTTTTTTTCTTCTCCTTTACACTCAGCTGCTCTGATCTTATCTCTGTGTTGTCCTTTGAGATTTCTCAGAAAGGTATTTAATGCACTGTAAAACACTATTGAAAGGCGAGAGGGGGAAGGGTTGAGGTTTTACAAACTCACTTTGAAGTGGAGGCAATCATCTGTTTGGAACTCCACAAAGAGGACAAGTTGTTTCACATCGTCTCCAAATAGAGTGAAATCATGGTCCTTCTTCAGAGAGATGATGTATCCCGTCTTCGTTTCGGAGAAACCTTAGGAGAGTAACATAATAATAACAATAGGCTTCTTATATAGCGCTCAAATCCGTCACTCAGTGACTCTCAAGGTGCTCCAACATTATTATCCCTGGTCACTAGGTCATTTATTTCATTCCTTAAAGGCAGTGGATACTTTTGGTAATTACTCAAGAAATACATTACCATCAAAACTTACTTGGCAAGGAGCACCTGAGAGCTGCCGATAGTATAAAACATTGTGAGAAACAACTCCCTCTGAGGTAATGTAGTTTTGAGAAAAAGGTAGTTTCTCACTAAAATATTTGAATCTTAGAAAGGCTTCAGGCATGAAGCCTTTCTCAGGCATTTGAAAGCACACAATTCTATTCAACAAGGGTGTTTTTTCTTTCATTATTTTCTTGCAACTTCGATGACCAACTGAGGTCAAATGTTCACATGCAGGTTTGTTATTTTATGCATATGTTGGGATACACCAAGTGGGGATACTAGTCTTAGACAAAATTATGTCCTGCCTTAAGTCAACTCAGCTTCCTGGGGAGTATACCAGTGGCTTAACTAGACATTTGGGGGGGGGGGGCAAGTGGGGGCAAAGTTTAAATTGGGGGGGGGGGCCAAAGAAGTGCAAGATTATCCTTAAATATGTTAACTGATAGTTGATACACACCAATGCAGTTTTAAAACAGTCTACAGTGTACATAGTTTGCAGGTAACAAAAGATTGCGAAAACAACCAAATCTTAGAGAACTTGTCATTTTTATAAGATAAAACTTTTCGACTGTATACAAGGATTAAATTACCAACAGTGATTACCAAGTATCAATTTAGAGTTGTACACGGCATTCTCAAAATAGGCTCTGTGAGTACTAATTAAATTATTGTTTGCCTGCTTTATTTCAGTGTAAATATCCAAAACATAATAATTGTGACAAGTGTAAGCCATTAAACAAAAACAAAATCAAAATATACAGAATTGAAATTGTGGGTGTTATTATAATAATCACATTTTAGTTATGAAACGGACATTTAAAATAGCGCGGAATCCTCGGATGCAGAGTCCATGCAATACTCTGATTGTACCACATCAGAATCTTCTGTATTTTCCCGTCTCTGCCTCTTAGGTGTTGGAGCACAAGGCAAAGACCGGCGCTTTGATATGGAGAAGTTTATTGGTCTAAGCTACCTTTTTCGCTGGCCATTTTGCTGTTAAAATCTCTCTGTTGTGCATCTGACTACGTTGTGTTAACGGAGCTATTGGTCTGCGCTCAGACCACCACGCATTAAACCAAACTTTGTGACTTGCCTGCACTCTCTGTAACCGCAAAACCACAACATACATTTACCGCCAATACGATCGCGCGCGCACGTTCCCATGCATTTGTCTTGACTGCGTCATAGTCCACATACTAATATGAGTAAAAGTTTTACTTTTTACGGCAGCATTTGATGCAGCCTTAAACGATTTATATATTATAAGAATATACTTTTTCTGGGGTGGGGTGGGGGGGGGGGGGCAAGAGGGGGCAAGAGGGGGGGGGCGCCGGCCCCCAGCCCCCCCCCCCCTCTGGTGACGCCACTGGAGTATACAGCCTGTGCTGAAGCTAAATCGATATCTGCCCTCACAGGTACCCACTTACCCCCTGGGTGAAGAGAAGCAATTATAGTTAAGTGTCTTGCTCAAGGACACAAGTGTCATGACCGGGATTCAAACCCACAACCATATGTAATTTTGATATTTTTATGTTAAGGAATCATTCTTTACCCGAATCATTTGGTATCCCTGAAATTTGTACTTGTTCTTACCACTCATTGTGTATCCCAGATCAACGGGGAAGAAACACAGCGGTGCGCCCACGACATCGGTCCCTGCCAGCTCACACCCCCGGTCCAAGCACTCATCGTAGCGGCCGTCAGGAGCGCAGTCGACACGGTAAACGTCCAGGGCTGGATCAGGCGATTCGCCGGTGATGTTGAAGAAACACCATGGGGTCCCAGGTGTGCTGGCTTCGCACCAGAAACAAGAGCGAGCCTCGCAGTTTTCTTTGGAAGCACCTCCACCTTTGATTGAGGGGAAAAAATTACAGAGTACAGTGTTTCCATTACGACCAGAAAAAAAGGACAGACAGAATGTGAGCGGTAATGGAGCCTAAATTACAATGTTAGTAAGTTTTGTTTTAAAAATTTCGTTCTTCTCAGTGCCTAAAGTCGAAAGCTGTTTACTTGCACAACATATGTTGAGAGCACTTTGCACAAGTGTCCACCATTTTAGGCACCACACCACAATTCTCGTGAAGTTGCTGAACAGGCTCTCAACGAGCGCCAGATCATAGAAATAGAAATAGAAATGTAACAAATGTCTGCATTGAACTCTGTTAAAAAGACTCTTGTTCCTGTGATGTGATGAAAGTTTGTGGGCAAAACTCTTACATCTAACCGAAAAGGAAACAGGAAACTGTCTAGATTTGTTGACATCAAAGTGTTAGGATGTTACTCACAACTATTTTATTGCCAAAAATAGTTTATGGCCCGACATTTCTACCCTAGCAGAGTCTCTCTCGAAGGCTAAATGACAGCATAACACACATAAGCAGGTCTACTGGTGTAACAGAAGCAGTCAAGTGGAAAGAAGAGAGAGAGAGAGAGAGAGAGAGAGAGGCAGAAAGAGCAGAAGAAGCAATATGGATAAAAAATGAAGAATGAGACAAACGAGGGGGTAGAGGAAAGGGGCTGGTTTAACCACGAGAGGTTGGAAACACAAAAAACAAAACCAAAGGTGGATAGGGGGCGAGAAGTAAATAATGAATGAATGAGACAGACTAAAAAAGGGGGACATTTGTAGAACAAGGACAAAGCAAAGACAAAGTATTTTATTATCTGATTTATTTAGTTATCTCATCAGGGCAATTTTAAACTGGGGAGATTGTAGGCTGAGAGTGTATTCAGTAACACTATGAAAATCATAAAGCTGTTGTTTTGGAGTGTGGTATTGTGACACACACCGCCATGTTTAAAAAAAAAGAAACTGCTCATCCATGTTTTTATATCAATGCTTCAAGTGCAACTGTAATCAAGTGCAACTATAATCAAGTGCATCTTTTACTCACCAGGGTAGCAGTCTCGCCGGTTCACCTCAGGGATATCAGACAAACACACACCATTGTCGCTGTCGTCGCCGCCATCGTCACTGACTGGATCAGTAGGGTACACTGGGTCAAGTGTCGGGTAGCTACACCAAGGTACTCCCTGGGCCTCCTCGCACCAGAAGCACCCCCGAGCCAAGCACCCTGCTTCGGTGGAACCCTGCTCCGGATAGCAGTCAATACGCTCAAACGGGAGGAGTCTGGAAGGGCAACCGGGGGATACTGTGTTGGGGGAATCTGCCCCTGTAGAATTATCCGCCCAGGGTGATGGAGTTGTGGATGGGGAAGGGTTGTTGACGAGGTTGTCGTCGTGGAAGCACCACGGCCCCCCGGATTCAGCACACCACACGCAACCGGCGTAAACGCAATCACTGTTGGTACCCTTGTTACAATCTACTCGCTTGCCTGGAGGTATGCTGGAGGGACACACCCCGTCGTAGCCCGGCTTGGTGTTGTGGAAACACCATGGGGCGTTGCCGTCAATCGCCTCGCACCACGTGCACCCCCTTCATGTGTTAAAATGAATCAAATGAGATTATCACAAGTGGGTCCAAGAATGTTAGTACCTCATTCTCAATTCAATTCAAAAAAGTAATTGTGGAGGAAAATCATAATGATAAGAACAAATGATAAAGTGCATTTTCTAAAAGTGACAGTGCACTAAGAATTATTCCACAAGAGACAAAAAAATAACAAAGCAACTTTGATTTTAAAGAACCAATAGTTTCCATCCAGTGTCATAATTATCTCAAGAGGGTCAGTGGGTGGTTGCCCCCCCGCCCCCCCCCCCCCCCCCGCTCCAACTCCCACACCAAACCCTCGAACCCCCAACCCCCAACCCGGATTTCCCAGCAGAGCTTTTTTGGAGTAAGAAAATAATGAAAAGGGAAAAAGTACACAGGCTACTTGATGAATGATGATTATTCCGACTGCACAAAATTCCAACAGTACATCATTCTGACTTGCAGTGTCTAAAACCGATCAAATGACCACACACCGTAAAAGGCTTCACGCTCTTGAATCTGTGCCTCAAGCAAGTTTAGCCCCACCCTGAACATTTGTTCAGTAGCGTTATCATCGCTCGGAATTGGCAAGCCTCACTTTGGCAGATGGCAAGAGCAACAGTTCTGGCTACAGCAAAATTGTTAGTCCTAAAGTTCCAAATTTTTTTGTAGGTTTGTAAAACCATAGAACTTAAAAGAGAGAAAAGGGTGAAAAAACCTCCTTCGGAAATTTGAAAATGAACATGAATTTTAAATGCCAGTCACAATAGAAACTGCAGCATTGCCGTGACAATAATAATTGTATACTGTTTATGTTGACTCATGCACATAAAGTCAAAATTTAGGAGTGGCCCTTTTTTGTTTTCTGCCCTCACCCCCTATCTTGACACCCCTTAACCAATACTACCATTACCTTTCTATACAGCCAGCTTCACTTGATCCAGGCTCCCCATAGCAGTCAACCCTCTCGCTCTCCAGCAACTCCGTGGGGCAGAGCCACGGCTCATAGGCCGAGCAGACGCCCAGCGCTAAGACCAACAGGTACAAGGGTGTCATACTCCCTGTCGCATGGAATTAATTAATGGACTCTTTGAAAAGCAAACCCGATATTAAAGGAAAGTTTCCCTTATCTTGTATTAGTGTCAATGGATGTTATCGGTCTTTGTCCCCGATTGCCAGAGTAATTAAATGTTATTTGTAAGTACTAGGGATAAGGGCTAATCTGCTTGGGAAAAAGACAGTTGCTTTTGGTATTAGGCTATTTGGTTTAAGGATTTGTGGCTTTATTGTTCAACAGTCACTGTTATAAAAACATGGACAGATCAGGACGAACCAAAGAAAGGGAACAACGTTCTTGACTCCCACTTTATTTCATAAGTAGTGTGTTTTGGCCGAGTGGTTGAGAGCGCTGCACTCAAGCTCTGGTGTTTCTAATCAGCAGAGTGTGGGTTCAAGTCCTGGTCGTGGCACTTGTGTCCTGGATGGGACATTAAGCCGTAGGTCCCATTGGAGGTGCAAGTAAATGAACCCAGAACACTTATCTTGGAAGAGTAGGGGTTAACCACAGTGTTCTCATTTACATAGCAAGCACCCTGGTTTAAAGGTTTCCTCAGGCTTGCGAGCTACAGTGATAAAGTTCACTTATGAGGCATCCTTGGTTTCATTACCAGAAATATATAATAATGATAATTTATCTGTCCCTAGTTTTGAGTACACTCGCCACCGACACCTGGATAAAAACTTACCACTGAAATAAAAAAACAAAATAATAGCTACACTTGTCAAATTTCTTCACGTTATTTATTATAAATTCAATTTACAAAGAAGCAAAATCTGCTGAACAATAGAACTTTGTGAATTTTTTTTTTAAACGAAAATATCAAATAAACTGTAAAAGCATTGATCTCAGACCTTTTTTTCTTAAAAGGTACAGTAGTTTCAAAAAAATAAAAATCTAAAAAACGATTAAAGGGCAAAAAAACGAACCAGCCGTTTCAAAAAGCTAAAACAAAATAACACATTGATGTAACATAACTAATTTTCCCTCTCTTTGAGAAGAAGGAAAAACAACGTTGTCCTTTAAAAACTATTGAGTCTATAGTAGTTGACAACAATACAATATTTAAGAGAACTATTCATTTAAAGAAATGCCTTTAAACATGCGTTGTTTTGTCGCACTGCCTGCAGGAACAAAACCAAATTAACGAGACCATTTTAATGATAACTTTTCTTGCTTGTAAGTATACAGTGCTAATACAACCTACAGTTTACAGCTAAGCATGCATGCTATGAACCCACTACATAGAGTGGTAATAATATAAACATTTACATCAACGGCTAACAACTTGTTGAAGCAATAATACAGGCAGGTGACATTTGTACAGTGACATTTATATACTACAGTGTGTCAAAAGCAAAAACAAATTAAAAATCAACAACCTAAAACACCTAAGGTCCTTAAAATATTTTCTCTCCAAAATATACGATAAGAAATTAATTTAGTCATATGAACTAAAACCTTCGGATGTCCTCTATTTGAAAACCCTGAATTTAAACAAGAAATCTAATTTGAATCCGGTTGTGGATAGACCTCTAGCATGGGCTGCCAATCGCTGAGGTCAAACAATGGATGCGTGTATGCACTGCGCGCAACTCTCAGTTAATGATACTTCTTCACTGACCTCAGTGAGGGCGCTGTTTCGGGCTTGTGACGCCATTGCATGCAAGGGGTCTATAGCAAATACATCTTGATAATAACACTTGATTTTGAAGTTGTCCAGTGAGACCATAAGCCTATGTGGGTCTTGCAATACCAATGTGTACACCACAACTCCAAGAAACAAAGCAGTGCCGCTAAATTTGTATGCACAGTGAAATTCACATTGTGCAAAACCTAGTTAGCCTTTTTGAGATATCGTGGACACATTATGAGGACTGTATTTGGATTGGATAAATCTGTTTGCATAAAAACTAACCAAACAGCTCACTAATACAGTATCCACCGTATCTCCAAAAAAAAAAAGGCTAATTAGAGCTCTCTCAAGTACATCTACACTAAAGACTACTAGATTGGAATGGAAATTTCTGAATTAAAACAAGGCTACAATACTTATAAAGTGGACAACAAAGAAGAGAGCACAAAAGATTTATTTTTAAAGACACCGGTTCTTGAGGCCAAACACAATTAAGTGAAGCACTTCAATGGGCAATCCCCTTGTCTGAAGGAGATACTATTTACACGCCCAACAAAAAGCTGGATTTCCACATGTTTTCATAACAAACCTGTTCTGTGAAGGGATCTTTCTTGATTTGTCTGAATAAACTTCAAAGAGATATCTTTAAAACAGGGAACAATTTAAAATGATTGCTTTTTATCATCGTCACATGTTTTAGGTGTTCCCGGTCAGTTTGAACAAAAATTAATTCATTAACACGCGATTGAAGTCACGCCTGTTTTCCTAGATCATTCAAACTAGGTTTTTTTTCTTTGTAGCAACTGTTGCATTCAATTTCGTTTTTCGTGCACACCTGATTTCGGACTTCTCCAGGTTGGTTTCAGTCATTGACTACATGTTCACCATTCTTCTGTTGAGTTTCTACTACCCCTATCTACAAATTGATGTATTTGAACAGCAGACCAGCCTCTTGATGTTTGCTTTCCCCAAAACTTGAATGATCTTTGTGACCTAATGAATTTTGATCGATCTTACTTGACCAGTGCTAAACTGTTGAAATTGAACTACTCCTTTTGACTGATGAATGCTGATGCAATCGAGCCTTTATTTTGAAACGAATTTGAATGAGCAAGGTGTTAAATTACATAGATTTTTTTGTTTAAATTGACCAGGGAAAACCCTGTATTTAAACCAGACAGTTACTATATCTTTTATACACGTAACTTAACACTGTTACGTTTTAAATTTTTATTTGACATTAAATTAAATTTTGCACTTTTAGGTGTTCAACCAATTGACACAAGTGTTTTTTTGTTTTAATTATGCAAATATCTGCAGCATAATGACACAAGAGGCTTAAACTATATAATAATGAGATATCTTCAAAAACATTTTTGGCACACTGAGTCTTTGAAACACTTAAGAAAGTATACAAGTGAAAACAAGTGGTTGTTCAGTGGTTCTTTATAATTGAAAAAAAAGACCATACTGATGTCACAGTTTGTTTGTTTGTTTGTTTGTTTGTTTGTTTGTTTGTTTGCAGAAGAATGGGAAAACATTGTGTCTCTGCTGAACTGTCTGCTGAAATTCAGTACCCAGTTACAGCACTTGAGCAATGCAGTAATCAAACCAGGGCGTCATCAGTACATGGGTCTATTGGTTAAGTCTGTTCATGATCATGTAAAAAAAAGACAACAACAACAACAACAACAACAAATGAGAATTACAATACTTTGTAATATTGACATGATTTTCAACCAACGTTGAAGACATTGAGTTTTCTTATTTCACCAATGCGGGTTTTTTTCAGCTGGAAATACATAAAGTACTAATTTCAAAGGTTGAGAAATTCTGCATTATATATTTTTTTATTATAATGGACCCTTCCTGAATAAACAAACAGATGGGTAAAAAAAATCAAGAAAAGACCACTATTATGATGGGCTAAAAAAGTACTACTGTAATTAACATGGCAGCTTAAGTGGCTGGTTGAGCTTCAAAACAGCTCTGAAATATAATACGGTTAAAATAACGAAAGGAACGATAACGATTTAGAAAGCCGGCGTTTCTCCCAGCTCCTATTGCACACTCCCCTATAATCAAGTTGCATGGAATGAAGGTAAACAAGAGACCGATTATAAGCTTCTTTAGAACTCTTGCACGACACGCAGCGCACTTACACGCGCCTATCCTGTCCCCCCCATTTTCGGAGTGAAAATGTACACAAATGAATTGACCCCCCCAAAAAATTAATGGAAATTGGTAGACAGGCATTTTGCAGAGGTGCGTTCCGCATCTGCAAGGGTTAAATTAAAAACAAAGCTGAACACAATCAACACTAAGTGTGAACGTCCACAGCAAAAGGTGGACTACTACTCATTGTTCAATAATGTTTTGACAGCTGCTAATTAGTTACTGATTTTAGTTAATTAGTTATTGTTGTGTGTGGTGATCTTCTCATTGGAAGTGTTAATAATAATAATAATAATAATAATAACTGTATTTATGAAGCGCCTTTTGCCAAAGGATACAAGGCGCTGATATATATTTTTTTACCTGCCATGTATGTGGAGCTACGTTTTTGAAGTATGAGACCTATTCATTTATAGAACCATGTAATGGTTTACACGGTGCTGTGTTCTTGTAGCAGTTTAGGGGAAGCTGGGTTATATTCTTTAACTAAGAAGATGTTTATAAATGGATATACTCACTAGATTTTCTAGTACAAATTAAACAAGTATTTATGTAAGGGTTTTGTACTTTCTACAGATGGATCGTCAAAAATAAGTAACAAACATTTTTCGCCATTAAACATTTCAACCACTACTTCAAGACTAGTGCTTACAGGCAGTGGATATTTTTGGTAGTTACTCAAGAATTACATTACCATACAAACTTACTTGGTAAGAAGCACCTGAGAGCTGCCGATAGTATAAAACATTGTGAGAAACGACTCCCTCTGAAGTAATGTAGTAATTTATCACTGAAACAATTGAATCCAAGAAAGTTTCTCAGGCATCTGCCAGCACACAATTCTATGCAACAAGGGTGTTTTTTCTTTCATTAGTTTCTTGCAACTTCGATGACCAATTGAGCCCAAATTTTCACAGGTTTGTTATTTTATGCATATGCTGGGATACACTAAGTGAGAATACTGGTCTTTGACAATTGCCAAAAGTATATCCTTCCTTTAACAATGTTGTTTCTTTCGGCGGGCAAAGCTTCTTGGTTTCAACTAAAGTAAAAAACATTTTTTACTTTTCTGCGAACGTTTGACACAGGCTATTAACACAAATCCAGGAACAATGAGCACACTACTTGTGTTTCAAACAAACAAAAATGCAAGGGCAAAAAGGTTGGTAAATATTGGAAACATACCTAATTATAAACTGTCAAATCACATATATTACTGAAATTAGATATGAAAACTGACAGTTGAATTAATTGCCAAACATCTTACAATTCAATAGGGAATGAAACAGATATATGAAAGTGACCATTTGACTCTGGAAACATTTTCTTTAATTACAAAACTGAAAATTATCTTCCCTAAACAATTCGCTCCTGGAAGTTAAGGTTTCTTTATCTTAATTTTTACTTGTTCAGTTTTAATGTCATATTTAGGCAATTTTTTTTAAACGGCAGTGGATTACACATGAGGTAGTAGATATTTCTTCTCTTTTTTTCTCAAATATATATGTTTTGATTAATATAAGGGATTTAGATTCAGTGAAAAAACAAAAGTTGAAAAGGCATCTTTCAAATCAAATTTTTTTCTCTCTCAACTAATTGCATTAAAAAACTTTAACTTTTAGCACTTGTTCATGATTAGGCACTTTTTTAGAACTGTTTTTTGTTTTAAGCAATAGTTGGTTTTTTTCTCAAAAAAATAATTAAATTGTTTACTTTTTTTCTATAAAGCCTTACTGATGTGCATAGAAAGGAAGCTTATATTCACTTCAAGAGCAGAACATTTTTTCTGACAAATATTTTAAAAGGCACTTATATGAGGGTTAACTCAAGTCTTTACAAAAAATGGTGGGGTGAATATAACAGATTTTCTCTTTTGCATCGTAACAATCATAATATATACACAATCTCTTGACAATAAACTAACAGGAAATATGCACTGATAAAAACATCTCGTTGGTTCACGTACACCCGGTAGACTCCATCTTTGGGACGGGGGGGATTTTTTAGAATAATTCCCTGGAAGACCATCGCCAGAGAAAAACAAGATGAATCCCAAGATACAGGGTGAGGGGGGGGGGGATTTTGATAGATCAAAGAATTCTTGTTAGACAGTCGCGATTAAGAAAAATGCAGGGCGAAAAAAAGGGAAGTCCCCTTCAGCCATTGCCATGGTCGCATCACTGAAACATCTGCAGTTTCGTTTCCCCGATCTATATAAAAAATACCTGATTTAACCAACATTTAAAAAAAAACTTATAGGCAATTTAGTGGCATCAAATATAATAATTTATTTGGATTAGAAAATGGAAGTAACGTATCTTAAGGCAAACCGAGGGTTTCTTTCTCCACTCCAGGTTAGGGAAGAAGAAGAAGAAAAAAAATGAAAACAAGCTGCTTTTCATCAAGGAAAACACATGTGGGAAATATATATATAATATCTGTATATCTATATTTTGAATATTCAGAAATGAACAGTCACCACCTGCATGACTTTATTGTACTCCGGTGGAGGCTCGTCTTCGTTTGCATCTGAGATATAACCACCGGAGCGGAACCCACTCGAGGAGTCTGACGACACCGACTCCTCACTCTTGCTGTTGCCGCGGCTACGACTGTGGAAGGCATCCCGGCTGCTCTCGAGTCCTTCGAGTTCGACTTTCTCCAAGGAGCTGAGGGAGTCACGTCCCTCCTCCATTAAGAGAGTGGTTTCGCTCATGTGGCTATCGTTCAAGTGACTCTCACTGCCCGCCACGGCCTCGGTGAGATGAGTTTGCTCTTTGCGGACGGCAATCTCCGCACTGACCACACCCGAAGATGCTCCCGCCTGCTCCAACGGCTTTGCCTCATTGTTTGTTATCTGCACTGCACACTGTGTGTCCGTGGGGGATTCTTGTAATCGGTTGACTAATCTAAACCGTCCGTCCAAGCTTGGGCACACCGGTCTTGGATCCTGAATCTCTACTTCGACTCCGTCTCCTCCTCCTTCTGCTACGACCGCCTCCCCGTCCTCCTCGGCACCGGGCTCCGCATCCTTGGTGGATTTCTCGGCCTGGACCATCTCTGGTGGGAGGGTGACTACAGGTTCCAGCTCTTGGGGATCTTTCTCGATGTATTGTGTGGAGGGACGGCTGGCATTCTCAATCTCAAATGGAATGTTCAGATCCAAATACTCCTGGTAGTGTGAACCAAAATGAAACATTCTTATTATTGCAGATTCTAATAAAATCAAATAATGACTTAAACAAAAAACTAAACCAGGAACATGAAATACACCCTGTAGTGCGCGTTTATAAGGATAGTGAACATAATGAGATTAAAACAATACAACTTTGAAGGCATAATTAAGCATAATTACTCAAGTTAAATGTAAAAACTGTACACTTATCAGTTTGTTCAAGCCTTTTGCTTGAAGATGAAGTTGGAGATGAACAAATGAATGATAACAAACATAAAATTTCACAATTGAGGATGAACCCAATCAGATAGAAATGTGAAGATTGAAATGCGAAGATTGAAATATGAAGACAAACAGGGGATATTGAAGTTGAAGACTAAAGATGACTCAATTAAAAATCAACAAATGAAGATGGAAATACAAAAAAAGGAGACGAGAAGATAGCGAGATGAACATAGAGAAATCCCTTCACATAGCATACATTTATTTACAGTTTGAAAAACTAATTCCTACACGCTTTTCAGTTCAACTGACATACATCAACAGTTGAGTGCCTTTATTTTGATTTTTGAAACACATATTGCATGCGTATTCTAGCACTGTTAACTAGTTGTTTTATAACTCTAGTTAACTAGTTGTTTTTATGCCACTAGTTAACTAGTTGTTTTATGACACTAGTTAACTAGTTGTTTTTATGACACTAGTTAACTAGTTGTTTTTATGACACTAGTTAACTAGTTATTTGATGACACTAGTTAACTAGTTGTTTCATAACAAGGAAATCCATCTGAGCCATTAAAAACTTACTTGAATGACGTTGGCCTCGAGTTGATCTCCCAGCTTAATCACCAGATCACTGAAGTCTGGTCTGTCTTTGGCCTCTGTGTTCCAGCACTCCAACATGATGTGATAACTGCAACAACAATTCAAGGACAGCGTATCAGTGGAGACCTTAAGCAATGAATCCTTGGGGCATAGAACGACAGGGGAAAGCTGGACTCCATCAAACTGTTTGAGGCATGGGGGGGGGGGGCAATTTGACGGCACTGGTTACTGCAGAATTCTACGCATACTGCCCACAGAATCACTAACTATAAAGGGCCCTGTGAGGGCAGACTTCCTGCGATAGGCTCATTTCATTGTTCAAAGGCATTTCTTAATGACAGACTCTGAGACTTTGCTAGCGTGTAAAAGGTGAATTCAAAACTATTTTGTTGTCATACATAAATCCTGAAAGAAAAACTAGCTCAATGCATTTCCTATGGGCTTCTGGCAAACATTGGAGAAATTTTGTTTGAAGTGAGAGAGGCTTACAATGGATATTGTGATACACTTACAAACAAGATAGTAATCGCAACTATACATCATTTATGAAGCCAGGCCTGGAATTTCATCTTTGAGAGGGCAAGGCTATTTTTAGTTTTGGGCACTTCCTTTGGAAAATCTTAAAGTCTATGGGAAACCTTTGAAGGGGCACCAAGGCAAAGACCAGGGCAACGGAGGCCATGGCCTCCGTACCCTCTGTGTAATCCCAGGCCTGTGAAGCATTTGAATAATACAACGCATTCTCTAAAAGATGTAAATAACGATTCCTTTTTCAAACTACTTTTAAATGCTAGAGGGCAGAAGTCGTACAGTGCGATTTTCCACTGTTTACAAAGTTCTGAGCATCCCCACTTTCCTGAGAGTAGTGGATTTTTCTGGCCAGTCTACAACTTCTTAGCGTCCCCATTTCACGAAAGTCTTGCAATTAGACAAAATTACCAACGGAGTAAACAAAAAATGAACTATGATTGGTCCAGGTTTTTGCCATACAGACAAGGACCATGGACAAAAATATGAAACACTAAGAAGTAGTGAGACCTGAGACTAAGGCCATATCTAAATTGGCGGCTACAGATACGGCTGTTGCTACAGGACGTCCTATACTTCAACGCACAATGAAGCGGCGATCCAGCTGTAGCCGTAGCCATAGCCACCAATTCGGACACGGCCTAACTATGAGATTAAGTGTTAAAGAATGTTCATAATAACAGTTGTTTGAATTTCATTTAGGCAGGAAAGGAAATGTGTGAAAAATACATTAAAGTATGACAAATGAACCACACAGCATGAAATGTCTCCCTACATTCTTAAATTAGACTGTTTTGAAAGTGAAGATATATTCATCATAAATTTTTTTATAATTTTGTAGAATGGTTCAACTCCAGTGAAACTCCAGTTCCAATCGCACTCTGCCAAAACTTGTGAGTGAAATGTTAGGTTGGATTAAACACAGTTGATATTTATTTGCCATGTTTAAGGTCAACCCAAACTCAGGAGATTGTGCCAAACATGTTTCATAGTAGCCTACTTTTTACAACGAAACTGACATATTATGTCAAAGATGGGATAAGCGGCATCAAAAACGCCCACAACCCTGTCATTCACGAAGACACATTCAACCCCACGACAGCTGAATGCATTTTTTTTTTTTTAAGTCAATGGCACACGGCCAGGAGTAACCACAAACAACAGGAAGTTATACGGCTTCTGCGTGACAGAGCCGCACCAGGCTTCAGCAGGAAATGAACCCATGACTGGGGAAGGGAAGGGGAAAGAGGGAGGGGGGGGGGGCTAGGCTGTCATTGGCTAGGGTGAAGGAAGTCTGATTCATCTTTGTAACCCTGAGGGAAGGGACGAAGGCGGGGTTGAATCCAAACCATATTTTGTGTGATTGTGTGTTGAGGGGGGGATTGAACTGGAACTAGGTGTGGTTGGGGTGCATTTTTCTGTGATGACCAGGGGACACATGGTTGACATGGGGGATTTGAGTGGTGACTGTTGCATTTTCCGACACCCCTATGTTCCGATAATGTCCCTTGTGATCTACACGCTAGGGCAAGGATTAGAGTTAGGGTTCGGAAAATACACAAGGGGTGTCAAAACATATAGAGCTGTTGGAGCATAGGGGTTTCGGAACGTAGGGGTGTCGGAACATAGATGTGTGACCATTTGAGTGATTCAGAAGCATTTATATCTAAGATGTGAAGAATTGAAAAGGGAGGTTATGAGTTTTGTTGGTATTTGTTCTTGGCAGGGGGATTGAAGAAAGGTACACTGGGAATATACAAATTTTCTTAGGGGGAAGAGATGGCGTCCAGGGCCCACTTTCATAAAGTTGTTTAAGCACAAAAAACAGTTTGCTTACCAGAATAAGGTTACCAACCAAAATACCATATCACACACTGGTATCCTGCTTATCTTTGCTTAGCAGAAAACTGTTTAGCAATATTTTCTGTTTAAGCAGCTCTATGAAATTGGCCCAAGATCAGCAGGAAACCTTTTGATTTTACAGATGATATTCTGAAGTACAACTGTCAAATTGTTGGTTAAATAGCGGCTCATCTAAGAGTTTATCCTGTTTTACCTGCGCCTCCAAAAACATCTTGTCATTGAAACAAAGTTGAGGGCAGTATTAAGGGATATTAGTTTAGTTTTGCTGTTTGGAGATACATGTATGTGATCAAGTCGTGACTTCCAAAATCCATTCCACTTCCAGTCAGAGTTATCAGTTTATGCTGAAACTCTAGATTAACATTTTGCAATAATTCCTCAAGAAGAAAAGAAGAAACAAAGAAAGTGACCACACAAACAATAGTCAACAATAGTTTTCTTACATTTCTTGGGGTGCATGTTCGGGGGCACACATACGATAGCCGTTCTTTAAGCGGTTGTAGAATTCTTCGTCCACCTGTACACCAGGGTATGGGGATCCGCCGAGTGAAAACAATTCCCACATGAAGACGCCGTATGACCACCTGGAAAGAGAACGGCGAGAAACATATTTCAATGAAAGGTCAAGATTTTTATAACTTTATTGAGAGAAGCTGTTTAAGAGAAAGTACTGGGGGTCAAATTGTTAGTTTTGATCCAGCAGATCACATTATAAAGGGAGGAGTGTCATGTGCACTTGAAGTGGGCCCTCTGTTGTTGGTCTGAAAATAACGACTCAAACAGTAGCCACTTTGTGAGCCTTGTGCCGTCAATTCTCAACCCCAAAGTATCACACATACCGGTACCAATCCTCCAGAGAAACATTTCCGTCTGAAATAATGTCAAACTCAAGAAAATAGCACTCAAAGACCCCAAGTTACTGTTCCTTATTTTGATTGTTGCAATTGAAATAAGCCTCCTGTCATTAACTTACACCAAATACCTCGAGGAGGCATGAATCATTTGTTGTTGTTTTCACTAGAATGGGAGCAACTTTGATGACATTTTCAAAGATTTGTCCTATGTTGTGTTTATCGACAACCGACAGATTCTAATTAACTGTTTATTCTCTTCTAAAAGCCAAGATGTATTAAACCTAAAACCTAGAAATGTGCATAAAAATAGTTGGTAATAAATGATGGAAGGTGTAAAAAAAAAATGTTTTGATTGAAACCATATTTGATTTAAATAAGTGTTGCTGGGTGAATTCTACCTCCATGGTTGAAGCAAGGAAACATAATGGAAATGAGCATGCCAGCGAGATAACCTCATAGAAATATAGGGCAAAGGCTCTTGAACAAACAGACATTTCAAAGACAAACAAACAGACTGGGTGTATATTCTACATCTCTAGCCACACTTACACGTCGCTGTATGTTGTGTAGACTTTATCAAAGATAGACTCTGGTGCCATCCATTTAATCGGAAGACGACCCTGCAATGCAGAAAAGAAGCGAACAAATTATAAAAATACAAGAACACCTCAAAGCCGGTCAAGGTTCTTACGCCCCCAAATTGTGACTGTCCGTGTTGAAAAGCCACCTCAGTGAGATCTCTGGCAAATTGCACGGCACCCCTCATGAATGGGCCTGGTTGAAGCAAAGAATTCCCACACAGGGCCTATGATACTAAACCAATAAATCGGGCTTAACTTCATAGAGCTGCTTGAGCAGGAAATATTGCTTAACAGTTTTTTGCTTAGCAAAAATGTGCAGGGTACCAATCCAAAAATGGTACATCTTACATGGTATTTTGGCTGGTAACCACAATCTGGTAAGCATAATGCTGCTGTGCTTAGCTACTTTTTAAGCTTAAGCATGCAGCTCTATGAAATTGGGCCCAGCTGGTAGCAAGTGTACACATTTGCTGAGAACTCGAGAGTTTTTACCCACAAGAAAAAGTTGAACGTTCAAACTATCATGATGATATTGAGGATGACTGCTCCCACTATAAGCAGAGGAAACTTGCTCAGCAAAACAAAATACCATTGTGTGAAATACTGAGCTCAGAATGCTTCGCTTACCAGAAATAGCTAACTTGCCAAACTACCATGTACATTATTTGCTAAATTTGCCAAGGATATGATTATGGGTAATTTGAAGTGATTTTTTTTTTATGACTCACCCCTCCTCGTGTCACATAATCAGGATCGTGATAGATGTCCCGTGACAGACCGAAATCGCAGATCTTCACGATGTTATCTTCCGTCAGGAGCACATTGCGAGCAGCCAGATCTCTGTGAATACACTGCACCGGGAAATGACAGGAAAAGCGGAGTGTTCAATATGTGGCCGTGAGATTGGCTTGTAGCTTACCCTGTGTGCTCCTCTTGTGATCTCTATCCAAGGGTTCAAGGTTCTTTATAGAGCCTTCTAGCACGTGTCAATTTTTTTTAGAGGCAACTAGTAGGCAACCTACTGCACTGCATCCATAAGAAACAACTTTGGCGGTACCACAGACACTACTTACCAATCATGCAACCGCATAATTGCAAAAAGGAAACGACAAAGACTACTAAACTTTGTCAACTGTTTTTTCAAAGTTTTCTGCTGGAAAGTTCCGCGCCTGATTTACTGACAGTGTCTTCCTATCGACCCCAATTCACCTGACATCATCAACGCAATATTCTCGGTTGCGCCATTTTGGAAGTCAATGATCCTGTGTGTTATAGCAGTGAAGTGCGCGTTTCACGCGACGCAGCATTTACACGCTTTACCATAATTTGAACGCGCAGTTTGACTCCCACGTTGGTGCACGGGGGCCGATACCCACAAAAAATGAAATGAAAAAATGAAATGTGATTGGTTTCTGCTTCTGAGACACTGCCTGGAACTGGTTGCCGGTAAAGTGCCTCGTCTGGCATGGACCTTCATCATACATACTTGCATTCTGCAAGACTGCCAGAATTGTATTGAAAATTCCTTACAAGCTCTTCACTGTAAGTGTACTCATGTGACATATGCCACAATTTGTGCTATAAAAGTTAGAGTTAAAGGGTAAGAAAGTGAAAGCTGAAAGTTTTACTTTGATGAGTATCCACATCTTTGTAGAATAATATCTTTCTAAACTAAGTTTTACACCATGATCAGTGTAAATCATGCTCTATCATTAAAAAAAATAACATTTCCATCTTAAAAAAACATTGCCCTGAGGTGTTTGAATCAGTCAATACTGACCTTCTTCGATGCCAAGAACTCCATTCCTCTGGCCACCTGGAAGGCAAAACAGAGCAGGTCCTTCAGCGACAGGGGTTCCTTCTTCTCGCAGAATGTGAAGACGTCGTCGTCTTCGTCCTCCTCCACGTCCAGGGAGAGCCCCGGGCTGTCCGGCTCCGCCGAGGCACCCCTACTGCTGGGGCCGGGGAGGAGCTGTGGGATGAGACGCTGGGGGGTCTTGGATTCCACCACGAAGGAGTCGCGTCTGCTTCGCATGTAGTCTGAGAGGTTACCGTACGCGCAGAACTCAACAATGATCAGGAGGTCTGCAGTTAATAGATATTTTACGAAATAATAAACATAGTAGTAATAGTGGCTTCTTATATAGCGCTCAAATCCGCCTTACACTGTCGCTCATGGTGCTCCAACACCATTACCCCCTGGTCACTGGGCCATTTATTTTTTTATTCCTTAAACCATCTCAGCTCCCTGAGGAGTATACAGCCCGTGCCGAGTATGTATCCCACCAAGCGAAAAACAATCACAAGAACCATATCTGCCCTCACAGGTACCCATTTACCCCTGGGTGAAGAGAACCAATTATAGTTAAGGGCCTTGCTCAAGGACACAAATGTGATAACAATGATTCGAACCCACACCCTAATGACTTAGACAACAGAACTTGAGTCTGGCACTCTAGACCGCTCGGCCAAAACCAAATAGCTGTGATTGTATTAGCCTTTTTGAGGTATGGTGGACACTATAGGAGTGCACTCTTTGGTTTGGGTGTATACAGACAAATTTAACCAAACCTTGTAGTGTCATAGTATTGTGTCTACCATATTTCGAAATGGCTTATTGAAATTCTCTGGGTACAGTAAAAGGGAATGAGAACATGGCAATACAGCAGTTCGCAAATTAGTTTGGGAATGACATTTGGAGCAAAAGTTTTGAAACAAAAATTCCTGACAACGCAAAGGCCTATTTATAAATTAGAAACCCTAAGGAAGGGGTTGCCCTTAACTTTTTTTTAGTGACTAGCCAGCAGGACCAGTTAGCTCGTCATTACACTTGTCCGTCAGCTTTTTCACTAGTCCATATTTCAAATGAAATAGGGATGCTTTTCACCCCAGCCAGACCACTTGGAGTGAATTTTGACTGGTCCTCTGGTATTTACAACTGGCATTTGGCCAGCGGACCACTGTTAAGAGCGAGCGCTGCCCTAGGGTCGATTTCACAAAGTGCTAAGATTAATCTAACGATGTGTACCAATCTCAGTTGCTAAGCAAAGTGTGATGTCACAACACAAATCACCATGGCGATACTGACAACGCATCTTAGGATGAACCTTTAGCGCTTGGTGAAATGGAGCCCAGCTAGTCTTTGGTCTTTATCAGCTTACCCATCTTGGTACAGGCACCCATCAGGTTAACCACGTTGAGGTGAGGGCCGATGTGGATTAACATCTTCAGCTCTGTCATCAGGGCTTTCCGCTCATGATCGGTGGCATTTTCTTTCAAAACGAAGGAATAATTTAGATTAGTTTTGACCTTTAAAGTGATGAGTTGCACAGAAAAACATTTCTTGTTATGACTACTAATTCTTTGATTATTTTTTTCAATATCATTGTTACACCGTAGCATAATTTGTCAAGGGTTTTGTGTTAATCATTGCAAAGGGAGATTATTTATAACACTTGTTCACATGTTATTTTAGAAGGTTTATTAAGTCCAATTATTTTGTTTCTTCTTAAAGTTTCTAAATGACCTTTAAGTTGCAAATTGCTCAAACAATGAACAAAGAACACCCAAAATTAAGTTGTTGGATTTTTTTTAAAGAATTTGCAAGCTGAGGCAAAGTTCAACATCTTCAGGACAAGATACCAATGAAGAAGTCTATCTTCACGACGGTCGAGTCCCTACACATTACGTCTACTATTCTGACCTTTAAGCATCTTGACAGCAACCGTCGTACACGTCTGAGTCTTGTCAATACCGAAGGCAGCTGCCTTGACGACCCTACCGAAGGCTCCCTGGCCGAGGATGGCACCTGATACACAAGCAAAAAATTATTCAAATCTCATCCAAAACATGTTTTTACTATTACAGCAACATTTCCACTTCTGAGAGCCTCTTCCCTGATTGAAAAAGAAAAATACTGATGGCAAGACTGTTTGTTTTTGTAACCAGAAAATGATGGGGGCGGGGGTAAGAGTGTACAATTTTGAAAAGTGTGTACACATTTTGGTTTTTCTGCAGTAGAAATAAAGGAAGAACTACAAAGAAGAAAGATAAACTAAAACCTGAAAAATCTAGTATTTTCTACATTGTAAGTTCTCCTCTGGAGAATAAGGTCACCAGCCAAAATGTTGTCACAAGCACTGTGTGTGACTGGCATCCTGCTCATCTTTGCTTAGCAGGAAATATTCAAGCAAATATTTTCTGCTTAAGCCGCTCTAAGAAGTTGGGCCCTGATGGTTTGACCTGACCCTAAGCAGCAAAAGTCTTGGATTCAAGTTCTACCCGAGTCACCAGTGGACTCTCCCGAACAGAACTTGGGAAGGCAGCACTAGAGAGCTTCATAACACCATCGTCAGTGAAAGGCAAAGTCAAAATAAGAATAGACCTTATACATATTGACCGTCATCACGGCGCCATCTTAGAGGTAAAACGATGACAAAAACAACGGAAAACGCACATCTTGTACGCGCTGCGCAGAGGATGAGCCAATGAGCAATCTTCTTTTGACCTCTATAGCCGAGGGCGTCCTACTCAAATGACGTCATGTGTACTCACCGAGCTTTAGCCTCTCTCTTGGGAACTCCCACTTGGGATCGTAGGGCAGGTGATCACAGATGTCTTCAAGATCGGCAACTTGACCCAGTGATATTGGCAGCAGCATGTCATCACCTCCAGCAATGTACTTTTGCTAAAATGCCCCCGGAGAAAAAAAGAAGAGAGATAAAACATGCAGACAAATTGTTATCATTTTATTTTATTTATTATTGCTTTTTTGCTGAAAGATCTATTAATGTTTCATCGCGACAATGTGTATGTTGCTCGCTGCAAAAAAAAAACTAGTCCTAAACACAGTTCCAAAACACAGATTAATAATTACTCTGGTAATAATAATACTGTATTAAGGTCTATCGTAATACATACAAAAATACATAATTTACAGAGAGATATAAATAAGTATATACAAATTATAAATACCCCCTCCACAATATACAGCAAAAAATACAAATTTATGATAAAATATCAAAGAAAAATATGTACAACAGAGAAAAGCCAGACTATAGAAAAAGGACCACAAACAAATGGTGAATAAAAAAGGTTCACAAAATATTCTTACACAACATGATGCTTTTGTTCAAAGGCCAATTCTACAAACTCTATTATCACCTTGAAGACATTGTTTTACAGAAAAAAAGTCATAACAAGTGTCTTCAGTTGTTGAATTCCTTTTTCCATATAATCCAAAAAGTAGCAAGATTGACCATTAAATGTCTAAGTTGTTGGTCTTTGTTTCTTGAGTGTGATCCGGAAATCCAAACACTTTTTTGTACACAACCATACGGGGGCTCTCTGTGGGCCTCTGATCTTTCCACTCAAATCGGGGATTGCAAAATAGCTACCTTATTTTTTTATTTTAACATCATTAGAAAGACCCCAACTTTCTTTTTCCCAACTATGGTAAGCTTGGGTATGGAGGGTGAACATTGACAAAACTATAGCTTTATAATTAATGGCCTTTGTGCTCAGGCTTGAGTGCTTTTTGGCTGACTTTTTTGTAAGTTTGGTTGACTAAAGTTGTCAATGGCAAAGAAGACAGGATATGAGTGCAGTCCACTAAAGTCACCTATGGTAAGAAAAGGGTTAAGTGGAGATCCTGACCCAACTTTTATGATGTGTTATTCTATGCTGAAGAAAATTCAAAATCTCTCTCCTTTCAGATGAGACTAAAAAAGAAATGAGTAAAAATGCCCCTCACCTTTTTCCGTCTTATTCTGAGGGCGACAAGGAGGACGGCCATGAAGACGACAAAACAACTAACGCCTATGACGACAATGTCACGTGGAGAAGTCCCGTTGGTGTACTGCACCTGCAGAGAAGAATCTGGGGAAGAAATAAAGTAACAGCGCCTTCAAGAAACTATTTCACTAAAGTTGTTATCACAAAACAAAACAAACCCAAATCCAAGTCACCTAGAAATTAATTTCAAGACTAAAGACTGAATAGTTGTTAAATTAAGTAGCAAGTATAATAAGTTATACACATGGTGTTATCGCAAATTGAATATATATATAATATGTTATCAAACAATGCATTTACCACTTTTATGGTCCAGTAATCCATCCTTCTACACTAAACATCATTTGTCCTCACCACTTTACTCCTATTGGTTCATAGCCACCAATTGTTTCTGAAATAGAAACTTTGATTGGCTGTATTTTTCCCGCTTCTTTCTGGATCCTTCCCTTAATCCCTTTTCCCTCTCTTTTTCTATAAATGGATATGTATTTGTCTGTACTTGTTTTATGCCTCTGAAGAAGGTCCGGTTTGGATCGAAAGCTAAGGCCATCTACACTACTCATTATATAATAAGTTTTCCCCGTATAAACATTTTAAAATAATTGATCTTTCCCACATAAATGTACATCCCTTCAGCCCTACTTAAGCCTCAGCATCAACAGGAGTCCATCATTCACCTGATAGACGAGCAGAGTATACTGTTTGAAACAGACGAGCAGAGTATACTGTTTGAAACAGACGAGCAGAGTATACTGTTTGAAACAGACGAGCAGTGTATACTGTTTGAAACA
This sequence comes from Pycnopodia helianthoides, assembly GCA_032158295.1. NCBI lineage: Eukaryota > Metazoa > Echinodermata > Asteroidea > Forcipulatida > Asteriidae > Pycnopodia > Pycnopodia helianthoides. The sequence goes on from CM063248.1 coordinate 15,505,521, forward strand.
GACGAGCAGTGTATACTGTTTGAAACAGACGAGCAGAGTATACTGTTTGAAACAGACGAGCAGAGTATACTGTTTGAAACAGACGAGCAGAGTATACTGTTTGAAACAGACGAGCAGTGTATACTGTTTGAAACAGACGAGCAGAGTATACTGTTTGAAACAGACGAGCAGAGTATACTGTTTGAAACAGACGAGCAGAGTATACTGTTTGAAACAGACGAGCAGTGTATACTGTTTGAAACAGACGAGCAGTGTATACTGTTTGAAACAGACGAGCAGAGTATACTGTTTGAAACAGACGAGCAGAGTATACTGTTTGAAACAGACGAGCAGAGTATACTGTTTGAAACAGATGAGCAGAGTATACTGTTTGAAACGCCAAGACCACAACGGGACGAGCCAAGACTCCTCCCGAAAGAGTTTTGCACGTGGTTGTACCCGCAAGTTTACTTGTTTAGCAACCGGACACTGTGCTCTGATCGTCTCCTGAAGACAATCACAGCACAGTGATCGAAACGTCGAGTTTTTAAACCACCGGTTCTTTTTAGAACCACCGCAGCTCAGAAAAGAGATTTGATTACAGGGTGTCTCTGCAAACCTCACCTCACCATGTAAATTTTCAAGTTAAAGTTTTATAGCAACTTTCCTCAAAACTCACCTAACTCAAGGGTGATATTCCGGACCGCTGATCCCCTGTTGTTCTCAGCAATGCAGCTATACAGCCCTTGGTCCTTCAGCGTCACCCCGACAAACCTCAACTCATTCTCCTCGTTGTTGTACCTCTTCCCGAGCAGAGGCTGGATGACACCGCCGACGTGTCGGGTCCACACCACGGAGGGTTTGGGGGTGCCTCTCGCTGAGCAGGACAGGGTGATGTTGCTGCCCAGTGTTGCTGTCATGGTGGAGGGAAGGTTCTTCTCAAACTTGGGTCTCTCTGCAAGGGGGATGTGCGAGTATAATGCAAAATGGTTTAACTTGAATTTTTATGAAGCTGTTGAACCACAAAGTAGACAAGCAACGATCGTAGTGGAGTGAAGCTTTTGTGGATTATTTTGTTTAAAAAAAAGAGCATCAGGTCTGAGCTTTATTGTCATTCTTAAGAGTGCCTTGCCGGGATGACTGACACAGCCTTCTCAATATGCAGACACCATTATTGCGGTCAACTCGCCAGTCCCTTTAAAAAAAAAAAGGCCTTTCTTTCAACTAGCAGAGTCTGCCTAAGAGTTGGTCGATCTGAGGAGCAGCAATCCAGTGTCAAACTATTACAATCTCTTCATCAGAAAGAACACCCTTTTGGCTGATGGGTATACCGTCTAGCTAGCAAAAATTGGATCACAACACAGTCAACTATGTGAGAGCTTGAAGGCATATGAAGTCACCACACTGCATAGCCATAACATCCCATGGCAGTGACTGTGAGTGACGTGCTTTTATTTCACCTTGTTTTTAGTGTGACTCATTCCATTCTGAGGACACGCTCCCATTAAAAGAAAAATACATCGTTGGGGTTTTTTAAAGAGGAATTCATCCTCATCTTCTAGTCCTCAATAAAACCTTTTGAAAACGTTATCAATTTACGTGATCACCTTTCAGTGGAAGCAATGGAAAGCGGTACATATTTTGCAGGGATTTTGTGAGTTTTCAAATAATGTGCTTATTTTAATAAGCCATTTACGAGTTACTTTTGAATAATGTCTGGTACAATGACTTGGTTTGTCACAGTTTACCGCTTAAATTTGAACTCCTCAGATTAATGAGACAGTTGCTATGTCACATGATTCGGGGCAAGCTTTTGCATAGTTAAGTAAGAGACGGTAAACCCATACATAATTTTGAATGAATGTGTATGGCACAACGGTACCAGGGTTTGCTCATCTGGAGGTTGCTATACAAAAGCTTGCCCCAAACCACTGACACAGTCACTGTGAGTGACGTGCTCTATTCTGAGGAATTCAAATTTTAGCGGTATCTTGAGACTAAGCAAGTCATTACACCAGACATTATTCAAATCTAACTCGCAAATGGCTAAATGCTGCAATCAAAACAAGCACTGGTGATTTTTAGGCTGTCCTCAATATGCTATTTGTTTTGACTTTGACAGTAATTCAGATATCATATTTGAATAGTTCCTTGGAGGATTTGTACTGGTATGAAGTTAATAATAAATGAGCTTTCAAATTGAAAGAAATTGTTTTGTTTTTTTCATTATTACTCCCATCATGTACTTTTACTTTCAAAATTCCTTCTCCTTTTTCCACAAATTTTCTAAAGTTGTTTTTCTAAAGCATAAATATTTCTAACGTGATTGTATCTACGGCGATGATGATTTACAAAATATCAAAATCGACAAATATTTGTGTGGGATTGTTGACTTAATTTATCCCCACTTAGGGACGAAGAATGCTCGCTTGAGACAGAGGTCCATGAACAGTCTTGAAAATTGAATGAGAAATATTCAAAGTTGTCCTCGGGTATCAAACTTAATTTAGCCGTGACATCAAATTAGACGTGGCCCCTCATTTCACAAAAACAAATTAATTGAGAGAATCCTCAGCCCTAAGTATCTATGAATCACATTCTGACATTGATGAAATGTCATCGCACTCCTGTTGAACGTTTTCTGAATTTCGCTCACGCTTATTTCACTTCATGAGATAATACATGGCTCTCCAGTATAAAAGAAATCAGTTAGACTCGCTTGTCAGAGCAGTACTCTTTCCGTGTTACAAATCACAAGAAGTTATGAGTTATGAATTTGGGATGCTAATCATCCTTACTTGCAGCTGAGAAGCTGAATTGCGAAGGACACGGCTACGTGTTCGAGCAGCAGGCATGCCAGGGCGCCTTTGGCAGCCAGCCACATCGACCCATATATGATCATGGAGCACAGCCAGAGATCGAAAAGTGTTTGAATTTTCCGGCGAGAGGAAAACAGGAGGGCCAGGAGAAAAAAAACCTTGTGGCATAGAAGAGAACCAACGCACAACTCTACTTATTTATGGCCAGGAATCACACTGCGTAAGTCCACTTGTGCAAGATTTACGCACAACTTACGCAATAAATGTTGGGGGATAAAAACTGACATCTTTTTCCATATCCACATTATTTTGAATTGAAATATTTCTCAAAATGCTGTATACTATCGAAAGTTGCTGTACTTCTTAATCAAGTCAGTTTTTATTGCCATACATTTATAGACTGACTACCAATCGTATACCTTCCCTTGAAGAGCATAAATCAACCTACCTTGGACCACTACCTCCACTGTGCCGTTCTGACTCCCAGAGGGGTTGGTGGCGACGCAGACGTACAACCCGCTATCGCTGATGATAATACGTCTCCTCTCCAGCTTCAGCACTCGCCCACGAGCCGTCTCCTCCAGATGGATGTCGGCCGTCAGGTTCCTGCCGTCTTTGATCCAGCTGAGGGTCGGCAGGGGGACACCCGTGGCTTCACACCTCAGAGAGATCTTGCCGATGTCCTTGTCCAGTTCCAGAAGTTTGGGGGAGGTGCGGACACTAGGGGCTGTGTTTTCTGTTGAGGGATTTAGAACAGAGGTTCAACACAACGGTCGTTTAGTTTTGGATTAGTACAAACCACCAAGTAGACAACTGTTTTAGCGGGCTCAGATTCCATGTGCAAATCTGGGTAAATTAAATTTTAAAATGTTGAAGAAGCTATGAGAGGAACTTATAAATGAACTCCTTTGAAAACAACAATCTAATGTTTCATATTTTGTTGTGTCTTTTTTGGAATTACCTGTGCATTCACAAATTATTAATTGTCATAAATGGTGTTGTTCTCATTAAATGTGTGTACATATTTCCCATGTACTTGTAATATTGGTGTTTTTTAATATTTGTAAGCAGTTTTTTACAGATAAAGAAATATGTCACAAGCAATATTTCCGCGCTTGTGTCGAGCCTGTTTCACAGGTTAGCAAGAAATCTTTGCTTGTGCGCATGCGTGTTACTAGGCAGGCATTCTTCGCTCAGATCACACAGTTTGTACAGTAAGTCGGCGCTTGCCCTGTAAGTGAAGAATGGTGATCGCAAAGCACGGAGTTCAGCAAATAGCAGAGCCATGAAATTGGCCCAGGTGTTTTGCTTTAAATTTCTGATTTCCTGGTTGCACTTAACCAGGGGGCTGCCACTAAACTGTCCATTAGTTAACAAAAATTAAAATACTGCGTATTGCAATAAACGTCCGTTTATTTTTGGGGAAACCAAGCAAGAATCACATACCCTGGACCTCGATGTACACCTCTTCCATCCTCTTAACCTCTCCTCTCCGTTCCTGGGCATAGCACCGGTAGTACCCGGTATCACTCACGTTAACGTTACTCAGCGTCAGCACGGACTGCTTAGAGAAGCCCTCCGGCTTAGTCTCGATGTGCCAGTTGTCTTGCTGCTGGCGAGTGTCATTGTGTGGACCTACAAACTGCCACTGGATCGCCTTGAAGACGTAGGTGCTTGCCTTACAGCGCAGGGTCACTAGACTACCCTGGAATGGTGTCGGTTTGTCGGCCACAACTGAGAATCCCATAGGTATATCTGAGGGTAAAACACACACAAAAAAAAACTAGAATCCATTTAAATATTACTGAGTTTTCTGAGGATGGTCCAAGCTTCTACTTTGTTTCTTCACGTGTCATGGCTGACTGAGTGGTGAAGTGCACTGGACTCTAGCTCTGGTGTTTCTGATCGGCAGAGTGTGGGTTTGAGTCCCGGTCTTGAAATTATTGCTGTGTCCTTCGAATGGGACGTAAAGCCGTAGGTCCTGTGTGTTGTGTAATGCACGTAAAAGAACCCAGTACACTTATCGTTAAGAAAAGAAGTTCGCCCTGGTGTTTTCTGGTATGGTTGGCTGCAGATTGCACCACAACACCTTCAGTCACATGGTGCTATGTAAATGAATGGGTTTCTATATTTTGAACATAGCTCCACATGCCTTGTAGAAAAAATAATGGGCGCTTTGAGATGCCCTCGGATGTGGTAAAGTGTTATATAAGAGCTGCGTATTGTTTAAAAATAAAAAATCTTAATAACACTTTTTACAAAAAAGATCTGAGTTTCAGAAGACTCACCAGTGACCCTGATGTGAATGTCTTTACAATTATTATCAGGCGGTGGGAACTTTGGAGACTCCGCACAGCAGCGGTAGATCATCGGGTAGGACGCGGCCACCTGAAGCAACGCCTGTTGGCCCGGCACCTGAACGCCGGCCCTCTCCACCGGCGTCCAGCGGCTGTTCTTCTTGTTGGTGTTGCAGACGTTGGAAACATTGGGACACACCATGAACTTCCAGTGCACGGTCGGCATGGGGCGTCCGGTGGCGCTGCAGTTGAAGTGGTACATGGTGCCCAGCGTGTAGAGGGGAGGGTCGGTGTTTGTCGTCAGAGGCCAAGAGGTGATGCTCACCTCTGGTTTGACTGAGGAGGAAGAAGTTTGTGAAACGAAATGTTCAATCATCACAACTTTGGTTGAGCAAGGTTTTGTTGGACTAATGTGGTGCAAATTAGCCAAAGCAACCATGCATTGTGGATGAATATTAAGACATGAGGTAAGTTTTGGCACAGGAACTTTGAAATGAATAGGCCTGATACTTCATGAAGGCAATGAAGCTAGTTGCCTCCATGCTCCTTGATCATTGCCTTGGTGCCCCTACAAATCTTCCAGTAGAAATTTACATTTTCCCTCACACCGGTCTTTAAATAAGGTAAAACTGCTCGGCCCTTACAAGAACAAAGTATCAGGGCCCAATTTCATGGCTCCATGCTTACCACAGAGTTCTGCACCTACAGCCCAAAGAATTATTACAGGGCACTGAAAGCACAGAATTCCCCAGAGAGCAGAGCCATGAAATTGGGCCCAGGCCTGTGTGAATTTTCAAACAGCACATGATGGTACATGAACATCCAAATCTCATTCAGAATGAATATAAAAACTAACTAAATGTTTGGTTCTTTACTAAGGCAAACAATCTGATCACATCATTTGTTTAAAGGCAGTGGATACGTTTGGTAATAACTCAAGAGAAGTACCTTACCATAAAAACTTACTTGGCAAGAAGCACATGAGAGCTGCTGATAGTATCAAACATTGTTAGAAACGACTCCCTCCGAAGTAATGTATTTTCTTTTTGAGAAAGAGGTAATTTCTCACTAAAATATTCGAATCTGAGAAAGGCTTCAGGCATGATCAACCTTCCTCGGGCATTTGAAAACACACAATTCTATGCAACGAGGGTGTTTTTTCTTTAATTAATTTCTTACAACTTTGATGGCCAATTAAGCCCAAATTTCAACAGGTTTGTTATTTTGTGCATATGTTGGGATACACCAAGTGAGGAATAATGGTCTTTGACAATTACCAAAAGTATATGTCTGCCTTTAAATAGTACAAATCAACTTCCATCTTACCGTTTACTACCACAACCACATTCTCTTTGACAGTAACGTCCTTGTTGCTCGCGACTAATGTGTAGCTGCCAGCGTGCTCGTCTGTCACCTTGAAGAAGCGCACCAGGGCGATGTCCTCCCTGAACCTCGTCTTGTAGTCGTTGGGGATGTTGCTCTCCGAGAGGTTCTTGCCGTCCTTCAGCCAGTTGAGCTTGGGCTTGGGGTAGCCCTCAAAGTAGTAGGAGATGCGGAAGCCGTAGTTGTCTCGCACGACCTCCATCGGGTCGCCGCTAGATTGACTCCGGATGGGCTTGATTCGTATGTAACCATGCTCTTTTGTGTACGAGAGAAAAAAAAATAAAACTAGTCAATTTTGTTCTGGTTTCTTCACTGTCATCAACACTAAAAAAACAGTTGCAAGTAGGTCTCGAATAGTCTGAGTGAAATTTAAGTTGGAAAAGGTTATAAATGTACGTGATTAATGATTTGAAGTTGTCATGTCTATTTTTCGTGGCCGAGCGGTTAAGAGCACTGGATTCAAGCGTTGGTGTTTCTGATCAGCAGAGTGTGGGTTTGGGTACTGGTCTTGACACTTATAATTGTGTCCTTAAGATGCAAAAATGAAAGTACACGCCAAGCAATGCACATAGAACTTATGGATAATGCAGTGCACATGGATCTACATAGAATTGTCCGTTGATTGGAGTGTGACTTTCATTTTTACGCATTGCATGCTACGCATTATGCACAACATGGATTTCTGGCCGTACGTGTCATTTGCATATCTATTCAATGAAACCACTGGATTTGTAAGACCAGTGCATTCTGTCTCTATCCTTGTAGATATAAAAGACAGCTAGGGGACCAGTCTATGGAATTGCTAACTTTTCAATTCATTCTACATGTTTTCTAGCATGCAGTTCTGCGGCGTTTTGTAAAATGTCATTGCAATGAAATGAACTTTTTTTTTGAAACCACAGTATAATCACATCTGAGGTTTGAGTGGGGAGCACACTTCGTGTCTGTGTTATACTCCTGTAGCTCCTTTAGCAATACCCTTCAGAGCGCCACGGCAGCTCAGGGCTGTATACTCCCCAGGGAGCTGAAAAAGGTTACAGGAATGCTATTGGCCCAATGACCTGGGCCCAATTTCATAGAGCTGCTAAGCACAAAAATTTACTTAGCATGAAATTTCTTCCTTGATAAAAACAGGGTTACCAACCAAATTTCCATGTGTTGCATATTGCCTGTTACTGGTATTCAGCTGTTGTTTACTTATCCTGAAAATCACGTGGAAATTTGGTTGGTAATCCTGTTTTTATCAATGAAGAAATTTCATGCTAAGCAAATTTGTGTGCTTAGCAGCTCTATGAAATTGGGCCCAGGGCCCAATGTAAAGCGCATTAATACGTTATTGTGAAATGCACTATATAAGAACTAGTTATTATTATTGTTATTATTATTACCCTGGACCTTACTCTCATGGTTTCACAAACTGAAGAGAATTACATGGGCTTACCTAGGACAGTTACATTCAGTGAGACAGATTTTTTTCCCTTGTAGTTTTGAGCAGTGCATGTGTACTCTCCATCATCATACTTGGTGGCATTCTTCACATGAAGCACGCTGGTGAAGCGACGGAACAACCGGCGTTGTCCGTTGTGGGTTTGTGTCACTTCCTCAGAGGTTTTGGCAATCTCATAGTCAGGCTCACCAGATTGGTTTTTCTGAGGAGAGTCAGAAATAAGGAGAATAACAGATCGTACAAACTTAAAGAGTATATAACCCTTTGGTGGCTCGTTGTTGCATTGTCGTGGCTGAGCGGTTTAAGCGCACTGGACTCAAGCTCTGGTGTTTCTGATCAGCAGAGTGTGGGTTCGAGTCCCGGTATTGTCACAATTGCGTCCTTAAGTAAGACACTTAACCATTATTGCTTTGTACTTCTGATGGGATGTAAAGCCGTAGGTGCCATGTTTTGTGTGATGCCCATAACAGCCAATCCAGTAACACTTATTGCGAAGAGAATTAGGGGATTGCTCCTGTGTTTCTGGCAGTGGCTGCCGAGTGCGCCCCAGCACCTTAAAACCCCTATAAGGTGCTACATAAACGGGTATCATAATTCATAAGAACTTCAAAACCTGTCTTTAAAAGTGTTTCTCTTTGTTCAAGCACCTTGAGTACCTTATTGGTGCACTATATAAGACTCACCAAATACTTTTATTACTGTTATTATTGGTGTCAAAGATCGAGGTATTTGAAAAGCGACCGCGTCCCCTGTGATTTTTCAAATTCTGCAAACAAAAATTCAAAGCTTATCGGGAGAGAGCAAAGAGCAACTTAAAAGTATTTTGTACATATAGAGATACCAGCAGGTTGTATAATTTGCATGAAGGTACTCAGTTTTGGGTGTTGTCAATTTCTTGACTCCCAAAATGGCTGACAGGATAGGTGCATGTAAGTGCGCTGCGCGTCTGTGCAAGTGGTCTATATAAAAAGTGCATAAAAGTTCCTTACACTCTGGGCGGGGTAAGACCAGGTTTCTGTCATGGAGGTGCTGAGCGGTGCCTCTGCAACACATTTCACTTTGAAACCCTCACGCCCTTGAATAACTTGCTGTGGATCTGCGAAAACCTGTGGACTCGGCTTGTAGGATATAGCTGCCAAACAGATATTGCAATCATTAATGGACTTCAAAAATGTAAGGAGTTTGCCCAAGGTTTTTTCAACTTTGAGTATTTGACACCTGAAAAGTTTGTTAAAACTTTGTTTTTCACTTAAAAATGTAATCCAAAAGTTATAGCTTACTTTCTTCTTTTTAATTTTTTAAAATTTTTTAGCCCTCAAGAAAGACTCCGCTAGGGTCGAAGCGTCAGGCCACTAACCTGTTTTTTTCATATTTCCTTCAAAAATTAATGCACTTCATCACTCTCACAAAAATGCCCTACAAAAATATATTTCATCTCTCAGACAAAAGCATACAAAATTAGTTATACTCCACAAATTCTCAAAACATTTTGGTAAAAAATATAAACTTTATCTACTTCCCCCCCCCCCGCACCCCGAAAAAAGGAACTCCAAAATGTGTACTCCATCGATTCTCTCCAGAAAATATGCTCCAAACATCATCTTGACATCTCCCAAAAGCATCAAATAAAATCAAGCTGTTTTAACTCCGTGTAACGTGAGTAGCCACGTCTCAGTGCACGGAGATCACTCTGGCATAGTAGTCTAGTCCTGCAACAACGCGTGTGAAGTCGCCGCTAATATATTTTTTTTTAACAAACTCATTGTTTGTACTGCTCTTACACTGGGGCTTAAAAAGTATGATCGGCTTTTTTCCAAATCCGTATTTTGAAACGCAAATTTGTACTTTTGTATTCTTGTTTTGATTTCCGTATGAAATACGGAAAATCCGTACTAGTTGGCAGCTCCGTTTGAGTCGTATTTCTTTTTGGAGTTGTCACAATTTGTTGGTGTTCCTCTCATTTTCACGTTCTATGTTTATAACCCAATTCTTTTAAAATTTCTTCTCTACTTTTCTTACCTTCAAAAAATGTGATGAATATCTGTTCGGTGTAGTTAACACCAGAGTAAGCGGTGCAGGCCAGGACACCGTGCCACTTACTAGACTGGACCCTGAAGCCGACCTTAGGGTCGTAGACGACTCCCACCTCCTCACCAACGTTCTTGTTCTGTTTGTAAAGCATGACGGGAGCCGTGGGGTCACTGACCTGACACGGGACCACAAACGGCTCGCCCTCGAAGATGTTCAGAGAGGGGCTGTTGTCAGGTTTCCGGATCAAGAAAAGTTTGTTTGGATCTGTGTGCGGGTGGATAGAAGGAAAGTGGTCAGAATATAAAACTACTGAGACAAAATTAACAGAGAATAATTACACCGTTGTGCTTATGTGCAAAAGTAAACCAAAACAGTTTAGGCAGCAATTGCTAACGTGACTCATGGTTTGTGAAACTCAGTCATTGAGGCAGCTATTCCCCGTCGTGCCACTATCTTGGTAATGTCTTGCCCCCCCCACACCCCCAAAATTGTGTTACAGTCATCCTACAACTCTCTGGAGTGACAGAACGCCACTAAAACCAAATAAAATCCTTTATTCCAGATTGGTCGTGTAGGCCTACAAAACATACCTACGTTGTGCACATCCTTTCATTAAAAATATGTGTGTGTGTACATTTAAGTTGCAGAGCATAATTTGAGAATACTTAAAATGTGGTGCCGTGGTAAGGTGGTTATTGCCACCAGTCATCTTTGTTAGGCGACACATTAGCATATAACAAAGTTGCTTCTTGTCACACAAGCATGAAAGAAAGTTGGCATTTGTCTAACAGACTTACCGTTGCTCCGCACAAATATGTAGACCTCGGCCGATGTGGTGTTGCTGATGTTGTCCAAGAAGCGGCTGTAGACGCACTGATAGGCGTTGGTGTCCATCGACATCATCTTCTCGATTCTTAAGATGCTTTGATGGCGCAGGGCAGGGGGGCAGGTTGGGCACGCTGTGGAGGTGGAGGTGATCTTGTCCGTTTGGAGAGACGAAGGGTACAGCCATTCCAGGGTGTAGGCCCCGGTGCAGGTCAGCTCCACAGTGGAGTTCTCGGTGGTTATCAGGTCGGGCGTGTCTATGTGGATGACGGGTGCTCCCACTTCATGAAGGTGAGTGTCTGACCAAATAATAAAAAAAATTGTTAAAAAGTTTGGCAATATAGTCTCCTGACGATGACTAGAGCAAGCTAGTCGAAACGTTGAGACCAAAAAGAACTCACTCCGCGGCAGTGCAGTTATTTACGAGAAGTCCCCTCGATCCACAAAGCTAAAGTAGTAGTCCAGGCTGGTTTCCTACCTCCCGCCCAGGTAGTAGTTAATAAGCAGGACAGTTTTTTTCAGAACTGAGAAGTCTCCCGAGTTCCGAAAAATCTACTCCGCGGTAGTAAAACAAATAGCAAGACAAGTTCTCTAAAGAACAAAATCTACACAGCAAAGTAGATAATTATACACATGGTGTTACCGCAAACCGAATATACATTGATACCTCACCATGCAATGCCTCAAAAACCATATAATATAGGATATAAAAAATAACAAATTGGAAACAAGACCTACATGCAGTTATGTTGGTTAAGGGTTACAAAAAGGAATGTGTTGTGTCAAACTCCATTTAAAACATAATACGTGTTTAGTTTAACAGTAACTAACCATTGCTGGTGATGATCACGGTGACCTGTTTGGCCGTACCACTGTTAATATGCTTCATGTACCGACTGTACACGCACTGATAGCTCCCAGAGTCGCTGTAGCCGACGTTCTCTACACGCAGAACGCTGGTATGCTGGGAGTGAGTCGGACAGGTCGGGCAAGCCCTGGAGGAGAGGAGCACATGGGCCTGGATACTCTGAGGGTAGTTCCACTCCAGGGTGTAGGCACCGGAGCAGGTTAGCTCCAGAGTGTCGCCATCGATGATGGTGAGATGGGACGGGGTACCCTGGAAGCGAGGCGGTCCCCTCTCTCGGAGTTCAGCTCCAGCTGCATTCAAAAACACCAAAATGAGTTGAGTCAATAGTCTTTGTCTTTTCGATATCCACAACTCAAGTCGAAGTTAGTTTACACAATATGAAGTTGACACAAAATGTGAATGGAAGTGAAAAAGTAGCCTAAGTTGACCTCCTGTGAACTTTTTGTACTTCCCTCATGTTCAACCTCATGTCTTCCAAGGAAATGCTGAGGCAATAAAATGTAACAGGGTATCTGCACACTTTAAAATGACAAATTTAAGACTATTAAAGACCTTTTTTTTTTTAATGCTACCCTTAAAAAAATTTAAGACCCAAAATAAGTGAATAAAGCAGTTACTTTTTAGCGCGCATCGTTATTCGGTTCTTTACGAGCTGATAGGAAAAATCATTACACGCTTCATCAATTTTTGGACACCTCAAATAACTGAATTTAATACTTTTTTGATGCTTCTTAAGGCCTTAAATTTGAATACTTCAATTTGAGACTTTTTAATACTTTTTTAAGAATCCGCAGAAACCCTGTGTAATCCAGACAAGTCACAGGTCTTATAAACGAGGGCGGCACAGTTTTATGCCACAATGGGCAGCTGGGTGTCTCCTTAAAAAAACATCGTGCTTCTTCAGTAAATTTACGGCATTTTTTTGGATTACCAAATTTGAAGCAGGTCTTACGTATAGCATTGATGTGAATCTCCGACGACACGCTCTCCAGATTTTTCCGTGCCGTACAGACGTACAACCCGCCGTCGTGCTCTGTAGAGTTGTCGACGACGAGCCGGCTGACAAACTTCTGGTAGATCCTGGACGGCTCAGTGATGTGGCGCGAGGTTCTCTCCTCTCGATAGTTCGACGCCGAGTCTGCAATCTGCAAACACAAACAGGCAGGGAATATTCAGACAATATTTGCTGTGATCTTTCCGTTCGACCAAAGCACTGCATACTCACCGCTTTACGTATAAAATCTAGTCCGGTACTAAAGATGCCCAAATGACTTAAAGGCAGTGGATACTTTTGGTAATTACTCAAGAAATACAATACCATAACAAATTTACTTGATAAGGAGCACCACTGCTGATAGTATAAAACATTGTGCGAAACGACTCTCTCTGAAGTAGTATAGTTTTTGAGAAAGAAGTAATTTCTCACTGAAATATTTGAATCTGAAAAAGGCTTCAGGCATAAAGCCTTTTTTAGGCATCTTAAAGCACACAATTCTTTGCAACAAGGGTGTTTTTTCTTTAATTCTCTTCTTGCAACTTCGATGACCAATTGAGCCCAAATTGTCACAGGTTTGTTTATCTATGCATATGTTGGGATACACCAAGTGAGGGTACTTGTCTTTGACAATTTTACCAAAAGTATACCCTGCCTTTAAGTTGGAATCAAACAGCACATTTACCACTTGACCACTTGACTGACCAAACTTGCCTTTTGACCAGCTAGATTTTGATATAATAGATTGTCGCAATATGTGTCTCATATACTTCTACTTTGATGATGATTCTCATCAAAGCCTGTTCAGGGTCTTATCTACATTGACGCCTAAGCGCATAGGATGCCAGACACACCGGGGCGAACCCCTTCTCTTAGTGATGGATGTGCACCGGGGTTCTTTGACGTGCATTGATACTACAACACTACGGGACCTACGGCTTTACGTCCCAGCCAAGGATGAAGCAATAATAGCTAGGTGTCTTGCTTACGGACACAAGTGTCATGACCGAGATGCAAACCCAGACGCTGCTAATCAGAAACGCCAGAGCTTGATTGAAACCAGAGTGTTTTTTTAACACCTTTTAAAATAACACTTTTTCAAGTATATCATTTATGTTTTACCCATACACTGAGGTGCGTTAAGCACTGTACACTCAGTACTTTGCCCAAATCCTGTGAACAAAATCCACAGGCATAGCCATTCTAGAGCAGATGTTTTACCACTAGACCACCGAGCTTGCATAGGACTAGAATCCTACACTTCAAGTAGTTTTCAAGTAGTTTTTTAAATCAACAAATACAACAAAGTATATAAATGAGCTAATCAAAATGTGACCTATATTAATAAGCGCTTACATTGTGTGCTCTCAAACTTGTCATACGTCAAATATCCATCAAAAACACATTTATTGAGAAAGAAAGTTTTATATCGGAAAAAAATGACAGTGTAGTACCAAATCATCAAAACAAAGGGGTCTTTTATTCAGCATTTGATTAAATTTGCTCTCAGTTTTTACTAAATAATTTGTAACACCAAACAAGATTTGTTGTTTCTTGTTGTAAAGATAAAATGAACCAATTATTTGGTCGACCAACATGTCTGTAAAAACTGCCCAGTCAACATTATTCACAGAAATCGTTATCTTTAACCTTTTTTCCCCTGGATGTCTATTTGCAGAATACAAAAAGGAGAAAGTCTAGCGACGGACTTTGGGAAACTGAATTCCCAGGTTACGCAAAGCTCAATTTCATTTCATTTCCCGTTATTTCCTTCCCCTTAATCTTGACCACAATTCCTATATATGAATCATGGAGTGAACTTTCGCTGCAATCGTTAAAGACAGTGTATAGGACTGACAAAGACCTCTCAACATTTCATTTTCATTTATTCTAGTTGTGAAGCCAAGGACTCTCAGAAAGCGAACTTGATCACTACACTAGCCAAAAACCCCGTGGAGAGAAGACAATGAAGGAAATTTAAGTTTTAGGTGTGGGAGGAGAAATATTCCTGGGAAAACCCACGCAATCAGGCAGGAACTAAAAAACCCAATCCACGTAGTGCCCCGGTGTAATTTGAACTGGGGGTCCCCAGAGGTGGAAGGCAAGGCAAGATACCACTACGCCAACCTGACTGCCCATTTGCATCATTTAGAATTACATCCAACATGACAGGGAAGAAGTTTTCAAGAATCAGGGAGATTTTCAAATCATGTTCATCAGAACATGGACAAATTGGTTTATTCTCAGAGAACTTTCTGCAGAATCAGGGAGAGTTGGCAGCTCTGTTGACAATGTTGAGCAAGATATACAGATACTGTCAACATAAGGCCAGCTCGTGCATGATAAGGAAACGAATGCAATGATATTCACAGTGACATCAAAGCTGGAGATGCGCACAAAACCACGCAAATGTCATTATAAATTTTGTGTCGCGTTCAAGTTTGCACGAACTCTGAACCAGCCTTTGTCATCTTAATGCCAGACACACATGCATTAAAGAACCCGGCTCAAAGCATGATTTATCTAGAAATTTGTGAAATGTTTTTAATATTGGTAATGGGACTTTTTGGCAAGTGATTCTTCAGCAAAGAGGAATTTATATTTCGTATTAAAATGAGACCTTTAGGCGAGAAGTCCATGAGTCTGTCATGCATTGTGCGTAACGCATAGTGCCCAGTACGCAAAAATGAAATTACGCTTCAAGCAATGCACACAATTCAATATTGTACACTGCGTTTTCCGTCAAAATGATGTGCACTGCTTGACATGTATTTTCATTTTTACCGATTGCTCACTACGCACTACGCACAATGGACACGTGGATTTTCGGCCAAGTCAAGGTGCAAATCAGGTTGAGAAATGAACACAAGGTTTAAACGTGTAGCAAACGCACTGTACTCTACCTTTAAATAACAAAGTGCCTTCGAAGGCAAACTCCCTGATGGGTAACCGTGTTTGACATTGCACTTTACTCATTGGAAACATACAAAGTCAGTTTATCAACCATCAAAACAAAACCTTCGTCTGAGGGAATGGACATGTCTGTTTCCAATACAAATAAACATTACTCATACTTTTCCTGGGACATGCTGATAAAACCCCCCCCCCCAAAAAAAAAAAAAAAAAAAAAAAAAAAAAATTCAGACTGACTTATGCAGCGAGGGGATCAAAGTTGGCAGTGAAATATTAGATAATTGAATGACACTGTGTAAGCCTCTAAAAATATAGCATGCTCTAAAAACTGTCTTCAGAATGTTGAGTCTATCTACATAAAACCTCTGATTACATGGCTTTGGTTACGTTCTCACTGGCTCTTCTTAACGGAACGCAGGACTGATTTGTCAAATCGATGCTGAAGTAATTTTGTTTTCAAATCAAAGATGTGGACTTTAGAGGGCTCCTATGACGAGAGGAAGCCAAGTGAACGCCCAGATACAAACACGAGTACCTCCAAATGTACTTCACTGGAGTCTTCTGTGTACTTGTGCTCAGTCTTAAAAATGTTTTTGCAATTTTGTTTTGTTGGCAGGCCTCTCGACAAGGCTGTGCAAACAACCCCACGTCGCAGACTCTTCAATCAGCATGTAGCAACGTCAGAGGTGTTTTTTTGTCCCAGACCCTGTCACTCCGGGAGAGAGAGAGAAAGAGAGAGAGAGAGGGAGGGAGAGCGCAGTAATCTTTTGGAACAACTTACCCCCTTTCCTGGATAGTCCCATATGAGATCTAGACTGCTCCTTGACGGCATATCCACCTCGCACGTCACCTCAAACCCTTCCCAGCCCTGGATCACTTCAGTTTTGCTGGCTTGTATCTTCGGCTTGGCAAGCGGACTGTTGACTGCGGTTAAAAAAAATAAAAATTATAAATACATTTTTTTTTAAAGAAGAAAAATGTTAAATTTAAAATTCCCCAGTTGTAAGCTTTCAAACTTTTCACTGTACCATAATTTCCACAGATTGGCTTCGGATTGAAAATTAGAAGCATGATTAATAAGTTACAAATATTTAAAAAAAAATTGCTCAAACAACAATTAAAGAAATCCTTCCGAGCATGTCATTTTGTACCCAAACTTTACCTTCATAGTTAACCGTGAATATCTGCTGTTGCTGAATATTTCTCAGTTGTCCCTCGCAGCGCACGAGTCCGTCAAACGACTCCTGATTGGCTGTCACATTGAAGCCCGTCTTGGGGTCGTAGGTGACCGTGCGGTTATCCTGGATGACCACGGACTCGTAGCCAATGACCAGGGAGACCTGGACATTGGGGTTGGCGGTGCGGCAGGGGATAACGAAGGGTGAGAGGTTGTCGGCCCTGATAATGCGCTCGCTAGACGGTAGAAATAACATCCCTGGATCTGGTGGGAATAGTGAATCAGAATAACGTAACCATCTCAGCTGGTTTAATTATATCTTGTGTCTTCTAAACAAGATCTATTTTTGCTGCTGAAGAGTTTTAAATCTGTGAGTTTATACCCACCATCCAGGACGAAATTCATTTGGACTAATAAAAAATATATGTATTCCATAAAAACAAATGTTCCCATCTAACCTTTTTGCACAACATTGGAATGTGGGGGGAGGGGTCGGGGGCTGGAAAACGGCTGGAAAACAGAGAAGTTAGAATTGTTTCCAATAAATAATTCCCAGTCTTATAGCTTTGACACAAGGGTTGGAAATATCATATAGGATTAACCAATTGAAAGGTTCCAAAAACCAAAGGTATACTTTGCCTTTAATAAAACAAAACAAAAACCAAATTCGTGGACAAAGGAAACGTTATCATGAGGACAATTACAAAAGCCACTCAGTAACCATCGATACTTACCTAGAACTGTAACATTGAGTGAGACAGACTTTTTCCCCTGGTAGTTTTGAGCAGTGCACGTATATTCTCCATCGTCATGCAGGGTGGCGTTCTTCACATGAAGCACGCTGGTGAAACGACGGACGGTTCTGCTCTGTCCCTCGTACGATTCCTCGACGTCCTCAGTGGATGTTTTAACATTGTAGTTAGCACTGGATGGGTTGCCCTGATGTGGGTGAACAAGCAACATCAGTTTTAGGAAGCATAACAATAATGCAAATATTACATGGTAATTTGATAACTATGACTGTTTAATAGATGTTAAATTTGCACTGGGGATAAAGAATATTATTTTGGTTTTACCCTTTTCACCGGTGTGTGTAAAGCACTGTATACCCAGTACTTCCCAGAGTTCTGTGCAAATAATCCACAGGCATATATATTTTTTTTCCCAAAAATAATATTCTTTATCTCCGGTGCAAATTTAACATCTATTAAATTGTTGTGGTACCTGCTGCTAAAAATATAGGATTTGAACTGCCTCTAGCTACCGGGCAATCTCGGTGGTCTAGTTGGTAAGAAGTATGACTGTTCAATTTGCAATATTTTTGACCACGTGAGGGCGTGTGTGAACCAAATGTACGGTAATGCAAACGAGTATAAAACAAACTGGTTCTCCATTGTTGTTATTATTATTACTACTAATATTTATGTGAACATTGATACAAGAAAGAAACATACAGGCAGTCAAAATAAGATGAAACTCTAATTGTGATGCAGGGAAATTAGCCGTTGAAAGCGCCCTCATGCGATAAAAAAAAATGACGGGTAACTAGAGTGAAGCTGATAGGCGAGGTAGTCCATGAGTTGTGTACTGTATAGTTTTGTGTGTCTGTTTAGCCGGTTCGCCCTGTGTTTGGTATCCGGCTCCTTGTCGGGGGTCATTTTCTTTGATTGCATTTTACAATTTGGTGTTACATAGTTTAAATAAATGCAGTGTCAAGCTGTGGCGGAAAAGTCAACTGGTTTATTTTTGCCCCCCTTTTCTTATTTGTCCTAGTATAAATAGTTCAGCATGCATACAGACTGTTATGTTTGGCCTCTTGGGGCTCCCATAGTACAAGCTTATTAAGTGCAGAAGGAACAAATGATTTGAGACTCCGACTGAAGTCCTACCTGGGTTATATTATTAAATGTGCTGGTTCACACTTGGAGGTGACCTTCGTGAATCCAGATTGAAGCCCTTTTTCACGCTACAAATATTTCCCGCAAAATTTCCGGAAAAAAAGGTTTGGTTCACCTCGTCACACTTGAACTGCTTACCCTAGCAACCTCCTGGGACTTGGTTACCCCTGCTTGGGAGTTGGGTTAAGAGATCACCCCGGGTTAGCGTACTGGGTGCTCTCATTTTTTCCCCACAGGAAAACTACATCAAGTGTGAAAACGAACATGGGTTGGCAATGGGATTAAAAATTCCCCCAGGAATTTCAGTTTTTTTTTTAATTTCCTGGCAACTCGGCTCTTTAGCATGAACAGGGCTTAAGAGTCAAGGTTTGAAACACTTGGATAAAAGCCAAGAGAAGTTCATAGTGCTAAACTATTGGTCGCTTCTCAAGTCTTGACAATTCTGAGAGGATTACTATAGTTGCAGATTGAGAGTCTCACCCTTTTGCCTGGATAGGACCAGGTTGTCGGCACAGCGCTCCGGAGGGGCAAGTCTACCGTACATGTCACCCTGAAACCCTCTTGGCCTCGAACAACTTGCTGTTTGTTGGCAACTACACGGGGATTTGGACTGCTTGATTTGGCTGCAAGGATAACAAAGGAAAACAATTCAAATAACTCATGGAAAAAATGTGTTCAAACAGAAAACACTCAAAGATATTTTCAAAGTAGCTACTTTCAAAAAAATCTTTGCATTTATATATCTATCTTTTTTCCCGCCAAGTCTGTTTTATACATTTTAAACGTACCAGTCAGTGACGCTGATAAAATACAAGCTACTAAAAACACTAACTTCTTAAAAACAACTTCAACTTATTATTTGGTTTTACCCTTTCACCGATGTGTGTAAAGCACTGTATACTCAGTACTTCCTCGAGTTCCGTGAAAAACAAAATCCACAGGCATATTACTCGAGTGGGATTTGAACCCACGACCTTTGCACTTCTAGAGCAGATGCCAATTAGACCACCGAGATTGCCCGGTAGCTAGAGGCAGTTCGAATCCTTATATTTCAACTTATGCTTACCTTCAAAAAATAGGAGGAATATCTGCTCGGTGCGACTGGCACCGGAGTAAGCAGTACACGCCACTAGTCCATGGTACTGGTTGGGCTGGAGTCTAAAGCCCACCTTGGGGTCGAACACTGCCCCCAGCTGTTCCCCTACGTCCACCTCGCCTTGAAGGAGTCTAACGGGAACCTCCGGATCGCTGGCTGGACAGGGGACGACAAACGGCTCGTTCTCCAGGACGTGGAGGGAAGTGAACATATCCGGCGACTCAGTGAAGAAGAGCTTTGAGGGATCTGTATTCACATCAAACCAAAATAACTTAATAATTTTTTTCATGTCTTTCTATTAAACTTTTTAAAAAATATATATATATTATATATATATACTTTAAAAATGCCTGCAATCGTTAAGTTAAAGCATCTCAGTTCTACTGAACTCTGAGCACCTAATTTCACTCACACAGCAAATTTGAAAATATGGTGAACATAACAAAACAATAAAAAGTTTTAGTTAATAAATGACCATCTTGTTTGCCTTACAATTAGCTCAATGTAAGTCAAAGTGAGACTGGAAGGTGAAGTCAATAAAGCAAGAAGCTAAATGCCACTGGGCTTCTGACAAGTCAAAAGTGTCAACATGACATCACGTGGGAAATGCAAAAGGATTTTTTTTTCCTGAAATAACAATAAAGGCTCATTATTCATCTTTTTTGTTTCTTTTCTCTTTTTCCCCCAGCATTTTAAACAAGCTCTTTCCAAGACTGCAACTTAGAACTGTTGTTAAGAATCAGTGAAATGTATATAGACCATGTTAGCGGTGTATGACATCACATGTTTACAGAAGAGCCCTAGAACTTGGACTTCCTGCAGGCATGATTTGTACACAGCTCCAATGGAAGAAATCATTAAATCTGATACTTTATGGAGATTGCACAGTCTGATTAGTATCAACTTTTCACATGAAGATAGGGGGCACATCTCTTTTCCAGCTGTTACTTTTATTACTCTTGAATTTATTTGGAAATTATGACACAAAATAATATAACCAGTGTAGTATCTTGCCTGCCTGAAAGGCCCCAGAATGTACAAGGTCACTCTTTCAGGCCGCACGGTCTATACTCTGCCAACTTGTGAGGTCATCGTATCACTCATATCCCCTTATACATCCACACCGCTTAGGCATATTGTTATCAGTTTATACACACTAACAAGAAGGATATTTCTTGTCATAAAGGCAGACAGCCGAAAAGCTACGCACTACTCTTTATCTATAACAAACTCACCGTTGCTCTGTACGAAGATGTAGACCTCAGCGGACGTACCGTTGTTGGCGTTACCCAAGAAGCGGCTGTAGACGCACTGATAGGCATTGGTGTCAAATGACATCATGTCCTCGATCCTCAAGATGCTCTGGTGACGCAGGGCAGGGGGGCAGGTCGGGCACGCCGTGGAGGCGGAGGTGATCTTGTGGGCCGTAGACGAAGGATAGTTCCATTCTAAGGTGTAAGCGCCGGTGCAGTTCAGCTCCACAGTAGAGTTCTCGGCGACTGTAAGGTCAGGGGTGTCAGCGTGGATGACGGGTGCTCCGACACGATGAAGGTTGGTATCTACGAACAAAGTTGGGGAGAATCAATACAGAAGTTAAACAGGAACCTAAAGGCCAGGTCTGAATCAAGTGACTTCGGCTGCGGCTGTTGGCTAAAGATGAAATCTAGGCCTTTTCAGTGATCTGGGCCCAATTTCATAGAGCTGCTGAAGCACAAAAAGAAGCCAAGCACAACAAAATTATGCTTACCAAAATAAGGTTACCAGCCAAAATACCATCTCTCACTCTCATGTACAACAACTTTACATCATGACCTTTTTTTCAAAATTTAGACCTTTCAAGTTTGATCTGTGTTGTTGCCAACTGTAGAATGCAATCAATTTGTTTACAGAATAAAAACTCACCATTACTGGTTACAATCACAGCAACTTGTGTGGCCGTTTCGTCGTTAATATGCTTCAAATACCGACTGTACACGCACTGATAGTTCCCAGAGTCACTGTATCCGACGTTCTCCACACGCAGAACGCTGGTATGCTGGGAGTGAGCCGGACAGGTCGGGCAAGCCCTGGAGGAGAGGAACATGTGAGCCTCGATACTCTGGGGGTAGTTCCACTCCAGGGTGTAGGCACCGGAGCAGGTCAGCTCCAGGGTGTCGCCATCGATGAGGGTGAGATGGGACGGGGTACCCTGGAAGCGGGGAGGACCCATGATGTTGAGCTGATCCTCGGCGCCACCGACTGTCATCAGACCAACAAGATGAAGAATGCCATTTTTAACCAAAATATCTCACAGAAAAGTAAAGATTGAGCAGTTAAGAGGAATATACAACCTAATCTAAATGAGCAAGTCTGGATTCAATGATCCTCTATTGATATACAATTACTAAGCAGCCTGCATGCTCAAAATTGACAATTAACAATGGTAAATAATAGAGAAAGTTCCACTGGAACCATCCTGTGAAATATTTTGGCACTCAGCCGACCAATCGTCCTGATTTGAACCCCCATTGCAAGAATGAGAAGAACGAGTAAAGTAGACCTTCAAACCCTGCGTGGTTGCAATACAATCCAAGGAGTTTCGCAGTGAAAAATAACCTCTAATGTAAGTTGTGGTTGTACAGAAAGGAACCAGTGGTGTAACAACTCAATGGTTCCATTAGTATGATCTGACTGTCTTCATAAGCAAATACAAAAAAAAGGGAACTCTGATGCTGTTCATTTGACTGTGAAGATCCCCCTGAATGAAATGCAAAGGCAGGAAACTAGAACAGGATCTTGGTGAGAGTGTGCACTGACTGAACTGTGTCAGTTGGGAACAGTTGGGGGTAAAGATGTCCCCAGTTTAAGGGGTAGACGGTTGTGGGTGGTTCACTGTGATTATTGATGACTTTCTTTTCAAGGATACAGGGAAAATGCTGTGCAACTTGTTTTTAAAAAATAGAGACAAGTAGGTTAATGATCGCATAGGTCGGCATTGAGTCGTGTCCCCCCCCCCCAAACGTGTCCCCCCCCCCCAAAGTCAATTGAAGACGAGAATTGTTCACAACTTGATCGCTCACCTTCAAGGCTGAGTATAAATGCCTGCTCGTCCCTCACATTCTCTGCCTCAGCATAGCACACCACCCGTCCACTCCAGCTGGCAGGTGGCATGGTAAAGCCTACCTGTGGATCGTACCACGCCCCTACGTCCGCCCCAAGCACCTGGTGGTCGTTGATGTCCAGGGTCAAGCCGGCATTAGGGTCGGTCACGCGACACGGTATGACAAAAGGATGATTCTCAACAACCTCTAGGACGTTCTGATTCATCAGAAGTGGCAGGAATAAGCTGTCGGAACCTAATCAGACAAAAAAAAAGGAGATCCAGAAAGACAATTTCAACCAATGACTGGAGTGGTGCTATATGATTGTTGAAAAAAATTAGAGTATTTGTAGAATGCTACAATGACTTAAAAAAAGAAACACCTCCCACCCAAACTTGGATATAAGATATAAAGATATAAGACAAAATTACATTGCAAGAAGATTTTTAGTAGGCCTAAAGACATTTCAGAAAAAGCATTTTGACAACTGACAAGACGGAGAACAAACTATGAAAGTTTCATGTTTAGAAGAAGAAAACAAAGTTTGACCCTATCCATTACCCAGATGTTGAAACAGTGACAATAAAATCATATGAGCTTATTTGCCAGCGCTCTACAAACTGAGCTATCTAATGTTGGGGGTCCCCCGGCTGAAATGTCAATATCTTTGTTCGGGGGTGCCAGTCAGAAGCCATTCAACCTGTAACTGCCATGTAGCCAGGGATCACGCCCAAGTTTACGATACAATCCTGAGGTCACAGGTTCAAATCCAGCTGTAGTAAATTTGTCTTTGTTCAACCCAAATCTGGAGGTTACAGGTTCAAATCCTGCTCTGGTAAGTTTTGTTCAGCCTAAAAATGATTTAAAAATTTGCCCAGTCGGTTTCCCATGTGGTTTTATTACTTGATGAATAAAGAACTTGGCTATTTACTTTTGACGTATATATAAATCCCACTTGAAGTCTCGTTGCTGATGCTGTTCAGCTGCCGGCTGTAGACACATCGGTATGAACCAGTGTCTCGACTGTCCATGCGGTCGACCTGAAGCATGCTCCTGTATCTGACAGACTGGGGACACGTTGGGCAAGTCACTGCAGTCAGTATGACCCGGGGGGCCACGCTGGCCGGGAACAACCACTCCAGGGTGTAGGCACCTGTACAGGTCAACTCCATCGTGTCGTTGCCGATGAGGACGATCTCGGAAGAGTTGGTGAGAATGTGCGGGGGCCCGACATCGAGAAGACTGCCATCTATGGACAAAAATTCAGAAATGAAGATGATTATTTTGCAAAGATTATCATAAGAAATGTTTTAACTATGAAATTATTTGCATGAAGAAAAGATGCTCTTGGTAATTGGTTTTAGAAAAAAATACACTCTTCTAATTTGTTAATTTTTGTTCGTCACAAAAAAGAGAAACTTTCTCTTGTCATCGTGTCATTGTCCACAATGCAAAGATTCATGTCACTTTCAAAGACAGCTATATCCTTATTTTTAACATCAAGTAATAAGCCACAAGAGAAACTGACTGGGTAAATTTTAAATAATTTGGGGTTAAACACAGAAAAATTTACAAGACCGGAATTAGAACCAACGACCTCCGGAAACGTGACGACGCTCTACCAGCTTTGCTATCTAGCCCTATGTTGGTGGTCTCCCTATTTTGTCAATATCTTTGTTTGGGGGTGCCAAAGATATTGACAAAATAGGGAGACTGCCAACATAGGGCTAGATAGCTCAGTGGGTAGAGCGCTGGCATGTTTCTGAAGGTTGTTGGTTCAAATCCTGTTCTAGACAATTTGTCTTTGTCCAACCCCAAATTATCCTTGTTTTAGCGTAAAAATAGGACTGAAATTTGGGGGAAAAAACAATATTTAGGTTAACTCACCTCTCCCAGTGACAAGAACATCAACTTGCACAGCTGTGCCGGTGTTGATGTGGTTCATGTACCGACTGTACACACACTGGTAGTTACCAGAATCACTGTACTCAATACTCTCAACCCGGAGGACGCTAGTGTGTTTGGTGGCCGAAGAGCACATCGGGCAAGCCCTGGACGACAGGACCACGTGGGACTGGATACTCTGCGGGTAGATCCACTCTAGGGTGTAGGCACCGGAGCAGGTCAGCTCCAGGATCTCTCCCCTTGAAATGCTAAGAGGGGAGGAGGCAACGTCTTGAAGATGGGGAGGGCCTACTTCATGGAGGCGAGTTCCGGCTGTAATAGGGGGAAACAAAATCAATTGTAGAGATGCTTTCTTAATCGAATAATTTTATGACGGAAAAAGTTTACATCCAAGTTTCAGTTTTTAAACCTGTCTATCCTTGTTACTACACACCAGCAATACTCAACTTCTATTAGAATACACAAAAAGAACTTAATAAAACTATACAGAAAGTTCATCTTGATGTATTACCGTATCCATACTAGATTTCGATCACGATTTTTAAATGAAAGTGTCTGTCTTTAAGTTATTATACCGGCAAATTCAGGTTAAAAAGTTCAAAAATCTGGGCAATGATTCCCAAAAACCGATCAGTGGTTCTCTACATAGTTCCAACTACATGTATCACAAAACTTTAAGTATCCATTTTAGCCAGGAATGTATATTGACATCTGGCCAGTTGCTTCACATCCGTAAAAACTTTGACGTGAATGAAAAAAAAAATGAAAAAAACTCTTCCAAACACATATTCAGTATTCCGAGTCAGTGGAAATTAACAGTTGTGCCAAGATGTGACCCCAAACTTTACAAGTCCACATACTTTCACTTGAACTCTTTTCCAGATTACTTTTCAAGGACTTTTCCAGCACAAGGAATGCCATTGCCAAGCAGTATTTTTCGTTGTTGGGGGAGAAGGGGGGGGGCCGGAATCTAAATCGATTTTCCTCATTCTCTGATTGTTACATCCCAAAGACGGAGAAGGAAAAAAAAAGGGGTTAATTGGTGTCCTTTTTATCAGAGTTCACATACTTTCACTTTCTTAAAGAGATTTCCAGGGTCTCTAGAGTACTTTTTGGGTGACAATTTGCCTGCTTGAAGAAGTGCTTAAATCATCGTCAGTGACCGTGGGAAAAGGGGATTTGTTTTGTTTTTAACTGCTACCAGCAAAGCTGCATGCCTGGAATTTTATCTGTAAGAGGGCAAGGCTATTGCGGTTTGGCAGAGGGCACTTCCAGTGAAAAAGTCTATGGGAAACTTTTAAAGGGGGGCTCCAGGGCCAAGGCCAGAGCAACAGAGGCCATGGACTCCATGTAATTCCAGGCCAGAAAGCTGGATCAATGGGTAGCAATACTAACAAAGATTCCGAATGAAATTCAAACTCCCCTGGAAAGTCTGATTTTAAAAAGCAAAAGATAAACACTTAAATGCTGCTGAGATTTGTTGTGTACAGTAAATGCAGATGAGTTTTGTTGTCTACATGCGCACAAATATGCTTTGATGAGAATTGGATTCACACTAGTTTCTTCAAAAATGACTGTATCGACCCCCTATTTGTATCGACCATGCATCTATATCCCACGTTGCTACTACCTGCCCATGGTCTGCCTTTTTGGGGAGTCAAATTGTATGTAAAGATATGGTGAGCAAGTAAACGTGTGCGTGTCGCCTAAGTGCACGCTAACACACAGAGAAACCAACTCCTAAAATAGAGCAACCAAGATTGATTGTGGTGTTGATGTCAGGTGAATTTAGTCGAAATATTTCTGAAGGATTTTTGGGAACAGCACTGCTTATTAGCAATTTAGCCGAGTTAAAGGTATTGTACACTTTTGGTAACAGCTCAAAATAAGTGTCCACATTTTGTGTGATTCAACATATGCATGAACAAACAAACCTGTGAAAGTTTGAGCTCAATTGGTCATTGAGGTCACGAGAAAATAGTGAAAAGAGATCTTATGTGTTTTCTGTTTTTTCAAATTATCGCGCGCGATAATTATTATTGTTTTACTCGTTTCTCAGAAATGATAGCATTTTAAGCAGAAATATTTTAAGGAACCCTTTCTAGCATTACTTACTTTAAATCATCTAAGTTATGTGTGAATCTGTGAACATTGTGTTTTTCGATCTTACCAATAGTGTACAGGGCCTTTAAGATAAACAATTTCTACGCCGGAGATACTACCCACTCGTAGTTGTTAAGATAAGAAAACCAACTCACACAAAACATGAATGTCTATCTCCGACGTCACAGCTTCCTCGTTGGCTTGCACTGTGCAGAAGTAGGTGCCGTTATCGTGCTGAGTGGTGTTCAGGACGTACAGGGTACTGCTCAACTTCCAAGAGATACTCAACGGCTCGCTGATCAGGAGTGAGGTCTTCTCCTCTCGATAGTTGTACTTCACATCAGGCATCTTAGAATGAGCACAAAATGTCAACAAATAATTGTCACTTTGTTGTATTTGAAACACCTCATGCTTTGCCTCCCACAGGCAGGCTTTATGCTCAAGCTCAATGGCTGTTTCCCCAACAGGTATAACAAGAAATTGCACAAGAAACCCGGAAATGGTTACGTTTAGAAAATGTTGTAAAACAATTTTCAGATACGCAACATTTTATGCGAAATGCCTTTAGCCACCGGGCTGGCTCGGTGGTCTGATGGTAAGACATCAGACCAAAGGTTGTTGGTCCAAATCCCACCTGAGTGCTATGCCTGTTGATATATTTCACAAGATTTTGGGAAAGTGCTGTGTATACAGTGCTTCATACACGCCGGTGTAACAGTGTGTAAGGGCAAAAAGAACCCAAATAATATAGAAGAAATGGTTATAACATGAAAATAAAGCGTAAAAGCTCACAGTCTTTCTTACGAACATTTAAACAAATGCTTGTTATTGGAACTATTTTATTAATGAGTCACTTATCATGAGATTTATCTCATCTTTATCTTCCTATACTGTGCAGAAACCCCCTCTAGAGTCTACTCGTACATTAATTGAAGTGCAAACAAACCTTATATGCAGCCAGCCATGCCAGAAACAACAGGGTAAACCCCTTCTCTTTAACGATAAGTGTACTGGGTTCTTTTTATGGGCATCACACAGTACACAGAACTTACGGCTTTACGTCCCATCCAAAGGATGAAGCAATAATGGTTAAATGTCTTGCTTTAAGGACACAAGATTTAAAAACCGGGGCTCGAACACACACTCTGCTGATTAGAAACACTAGAGCTTTGAGTCCGGTTCACTTGACCGCTCGGCCACGACCCAAGTTTTTTTCAATGATCTATAAAGGCAGTATGCATTTACACTTTTTTGTCTTCTTCAAGTTCTGCAACTACTCTTTAATGATCATCTTCATTTTTTGTTCTTTTACAATTTCCAATTATGATAAGAGAAAAGAGAAAGTCTTAGGGGTCAGGGACATCAGTTTCAAATCAAATGCATTAGTCATCAAAAGCACAATTCAAACTGAATCATGAATCACTGGGGTGTTTCCTCTTATATCAAGACATTCAAGAATACTACGAGTACCACACCCCATCAATTACTTTCAAGTGTTTTATCGCTCCATCTTACCCACCCACACACACACACACAAACACACAAAAAGTACAAACTCAGACAATGACTTGTGCGGATTCTTAAAAATAGAGTTCTGTTTACAATTAAGCGCTGTGTATTCCGAACCCCGATGAGTCATCGCAAGAGAAGGCGGCTGTAAAAACTTTCTGCAACTTACCCCCTTTCCTGGATAGTCCCATATGAGATCTAGACTGCTCCTTGACGGCATATCCACCTCGCACGTCACCTCAAACCCTTCCCAGCCCTGGATCACCTCTCTTTTGCTGGCATAGACCTCAGGCTTGGGTAACGGCCCGCTCACTGCAATAAAACAACAACAACAAAAAGCCGGTGAAGGAATCCAAAAGTTACTGTCTCTTCTAAATGTGTGTTAATGATGTGAACGATTAGAAACAATGGAACTGGGCTGGAGTCAATCAAAGTTCACCTCTAGGTATAATGACATGGCTTTCCCTTCAAGATGACACAGCAAAAATGTACCTCAGAAAAAGTTCTTGGCAAATGTCAGTAGAATACATACATGCCTAGTACATTTACCACAGCGATGAGATTTGAAGAATGTAAAAGAAATTCCTAAAAAATGGCTCGGGGTCCTGGGTTTCCCCTTATTCAGAACCTCCCAGATTTTACAACTCTCTTGGTGTTTCATCACAAGCAATACAACAAAATGGGTTTGGAAACAATGCATGGGTTTTCCCTCTTTGGGGTTCTGTACAAAAGTTGGAGGGATATTTCCATTGGGATGCTTTGCCGACTATATTGTTCAGATTCAGATTCATTTAAGGACTATTTCATTCTCCACTTTACATGTAGTGACTGATTTGAAAAATTGAAAGGCTCAAGGAGACTTTAAGAAAATCCTGAAATCAGGAAAAATCCTGAGAAATGACATGACTGTTACCAATTTCATGAATCGTCCTTTGTGAGGAATTGACTTACAATTCCCTTTGATACAAATACATAATTATCACACTCCTCTTTGCTTTAGGGTTGCCATTAGCACCAATGATCTAAACAATTGGGTGTTACTTGTCATTATTTGGCCGATTCCAAGTACAGTTGCGACATTCATCCTCCCAACAATCCCCTATTAATTGGGAAATCCATACACTGACATTCAGGAAACTGTCAAATGCCACTGTAATCCCATATAAAGCACATACGACCTCCGATAGGCATCTTTTCCTTTCGCTACGTAGCTTCTCGTCCGACCACAAAAGGTTTATTGTTTGGTGTTCAGAGCGGGCAAGGTTTACAATGTCAGGTTTTTCGGTTATATGTATATTTATTTATCTTCCTGCAGGATCCCCCCTCAGGATGATTATATTTGGTTGTAATTACCTCCTTCCTTTTCCTTTGTTCCTTCCATTGACCTTCTCTTCGTATGTATACTGCTCTACTTCCCTTTCTCCCTGACAAAGCACCAATTAAAGGCATGGTACAGAATGGTATTCGGTTTGTTTGCTTGTTTTTTTTTCGGGGGGCAGGGATTGGGGAAGAGTACATTCACTACAGTTTTTTCCAGGATTCAAGAAACACTTTGGGGTTTTTATGCAAGCTTATAAGATTGACTCAGAGATAAATTTTAATGAGTAATAGTTTAAGCAAGATATGTGAGGATTTATTTTATTTTCATTTTTTTTTACATTTGAACAAATCTATTGTTTTAATTTTGCCTTTAATTGATACTTTGCAATACTGTGCAACACAATATTTATGGTGTGCCAAGTAACACATGTGTGCACAGACCAGCCACAGTTCCACCTACTTTTGGTGTCTCCATTATGAGCAACAGACTGGAAAACCACTGATTATAACTATTTATAAACCGGTTATCCAGCATTTTTTTAATGAAGAAAACAGACAGAACTTAAAGGCAGGGTATACCTTTGGTAATTACTCCACCAAATTTGCACAGGTTTGTTATTTTATGCATATGTTGGGATACACCAAGTGAGGATACTGGTCTTTGACAATTACCAAAAGTATACCCTGCCTTTAAGTTTCTCAAATACAAGATCTGTAAAGAGTTACTCTAGTTGCAAAATAGTATCTTTGTAACAAGAAAAATGTGTAATTTTTGCCCAAAAATGAGCAAGGTGGGTCACTGAAAGTAGGGCCACCTTACATTTGAACGGGAAAGAGAAACACTACTGTGCAAAAGGCAGTTGAGCACTGGACATCGTCGCCATTCTGACAAAGCTCCTAGCTTAGGAGTGAAACAGAACTAATATGTAAGAAACATCTACATTTTTTGGATTTGAAAAAACAAACTTATTTATCCATGATTTATCAACAATCCAGATGAACTTATTTAATGACTACTGTGCACATATGCACATAAACTAGATCACTGATCCTGCACTGCTTTTCACAAAAGTACATTTTCGAGTTGAAGCCAAACAAACCTTCATAAGTCACGGTGAACATTTGCTGCTGCTGGACCCTCCCGAGGTGCCCCTCGCAGAAGACGAATCCATGGAACTGTTCCTGGTCGGCCGTCACATTGAACCCGACGCTCGGATGATAGATGACTGTCGCCCCGTCCTGCTCGACCAAGGTGTTGTACTCGATCATCAGGGAGACTTTGGTGCGGAGGTCCGCCACGCGGCACGGTATGATGAGGGGCTCCGTGTTGCTGGCCAGAAGGTTCTGATCGCTGATGGGCAGGAACAGGTCCTTTGTGTCTGGGTGTGGTGGGGGGGGGGGGAATTAGGGATTAGTTTTCCGTTAAAGGATACCAGCCTTTTGGATTATTGTCATCTAAAGACAATGACGAAATATGAATATAGCTCTGGGAAAACCAGCTTGAAACCATGGTTTCACTATATTTGGATACAAATTCATAGCAGTTAAAGAAAACACTAGTAAAAAATATGTATTTTGGTTGCTGCAGAGCTGCCAGCATTTGCATCTTGCAATCAGGGAGATTGTGTACAGAATCAGGGAGATATGTAGATTTACATTCAACATAAAAGGGGAAAAAATCCATAATCAGGGAGGTTTTCAAATTTGTTCACCAGAACATGAAAAGAGTGGGGGGGTTTCAGGGAACTTTCTTCAGAATCAGGGAGAGTTGGTGGCTTTGTTGCTGTTTTAAAATTAATGGATCCATGTAACATTTACAGCACTGGCTCGAATTCAATGAGTTATCCAATGATTCAGTCTTAATTGCTAAGCAAGGTGTGACGTCACAATACAAATCACCGGCGGTAATGAAAGCTCATCTTCAGATCAATCTTAGTGCTTTGTGAAACCGAGCCCCAGGTCAGATAACTTGCCTAGACATTTTTATTCTACTCCTATGATCCGATCCTACTGCACAATGAGATGATGATCGCAGCATATGATAACAAACGCTTATTTGAGAGCAAATTACCAATGATTTAAACGGATATGGAGAAAGGCTTTATTGAACAATACAAAATTAGGTGGGGTAAACCTAAATATCATAGTGGACACTTTCCGGGAAAGTCTATTCATATACTCATTCTTAACTCAATTAATCTATTGAAAGTATATTTCAGACAATGAAATCCAAAGATAAATAGTGAACTTATATTTGTGTCATCAGTATTTATAAACTTTTATTTTGGTTCTTCAGGAGCTACTATTAAAAATGCAATTAAGTTTCACCAGGCAAAAGTTTTCCCCCTCCCTCTACGGCAAGAATTACTACAGCCAGTTTGTGCTTCTCCCCTTCAGATTAATGTCATCAAATTAAGGCTGAAGAGGAAATTATTCAGACCTCTTTTTAATAGAATACTAATCGGTACTCATCATAACACTAACTGGGAATAGGAACCAAATGTTACCTGACTGGCAATGGTCTGGATAGTAACTTTCTATCCGTGCATAAAAAGCCGTGCCATTCTTTTAATCAAGAAGCATCATAATAAATGTGTGGGTTGCTGTGGCAGAACCCTAAACTTTGTTCCAATTTTCAATAGTGAGATTTTGGTATTAACAGTGTTCCCAACAGTGTGTCAGACTTTTTCTTTTTTTCCTTCAAAATCTGCAGAAAAAAACACTAAACGGTGATGTACAAAATCCTCAAATTGGTCCCTTGGGCTAAAGTGTTGACCTTTAAATGGATGTCACACGTTATGGTTTTATGCCAAGAAGTTTTGGGTTTTTGCCAGAGCGGGGTCTCGAAGACCAACACTACAGGAAAAGTGCTAAGTGGTGTGGGCCTAAGGCACATTCTACAAGATTGTTTACAGAAAATGTCACCACAATGGAGTTGTCATGATTCAACACCTCTTTAAAGGAACATTACAGAATTGGTTTTTGCTAACAAAACAGTTGCTGGCAGTGTAAGCACTTTATGTAATCCACCATATACATAAACTGACAAACCTGTAGAAGTTTGAGATCGATCGGCCATCTGGGTCACGAGAAAATAGTGAAAAACCGATTACACATTTGCATGAAATCATATAGATTCAACGAATGAATAAAACGCTCACTGAGCGATAAACTCCAATTGGAAAATTAGTCTATCCATTTCTCTTCAAATATTGCATTTCAGACAGAAATATTTCAAGAGATGTTTTCTACTATCATCATCATTAGACCGTGTAAGTTTTATATAAATCTGTGATAAAAAAGTGTATTTTACAAGTTTTTTTCTTACCAATTCTGTAATGTCCCTTTAAAACTCGAAATTTAAAACTGAACGATGGAAAGACCACCTGAATTTAATATATACGTGATCAAGATTTGCGTTTCCCTTACCGACAAGATGGACCTCAAACAGCTGGAGGTACGACTGGCCCTCTGCGACTCCTTCACAAGCCACCACGCCGTCCCAATCTCGGCTGGTCACGGAGAAGCCGATGCGAGGATCAAAGGTCACCCCGTGCCCCTTCCCTGTTCTTACAGTGTCCTGCTCGTAGGTCAGCGTGACCGTGGCAGTGGGGTCGGTCACCCGACACGGGATAACAAACGGCTCGTCCACGAAAATGATGAGGGAGTTCTCGTTGTCGAGTAGAGGCAGAAACAAATGGTCTACATAAAACAAATAGATGTAATCCTACTTTATTTCACTGCTATAAACCTTCAACGCATTTAGGTCACCTCACTGCCATTTCAGCGGTGATCAAAAAGTGAACCAATGGAAACACACTTAACAGGCCTGGAATTTCACCTGGAAGAGGGAAAGACCATTTTCATATTGAAGAAGGCACTTCTGTTGAAAAGTCTATGGGAAACTTTTGAAGCGGCACGAAGGCCAAAACCAGGGCAACAAAGGCCTAGACCTAATGACAAAGGAGGGGGCCAATGAGCAAAGTAACTCTGACATCCATGAAAAGGTGCCATAGCCTAGAGATGTAATATGCCTAAAGTCTATTATTACATATTCCTGTTATTGCAAAACCCCGTCGAGAAATCTAAGAGCGAAATGCGGAAGCAGATATTTCACACAAAGGAAGTCGGAGGAAGGTAGCAGACTAAAGAACAACAGTTTTAATCCTGATACGAACAATCTGAAAATCTGACAAATTACACATTTCCCACTTTCATATCTTGTTTAAAATGTCACTACTATCTATTAATGAGCATCACGTCGCGTAATCACCAAGAGGAAAAAATGAATGAAAAGTTCAAGGCTTCAGTACTTCCACGAAAAAGGAACTTAATCTAGAGTTTCCTTTCATGTAAAGATGTAATAAACAGTGCCGTACAACTTAAATTGATGTTTATGACTCTAACTCCAAGAGATTATTCCAATTTACTTGCATTTATTTCCAGATGTAATTTGTGGAAACTCAATTGAATCATCGGGGCTGCCGGGCGCAACAATGAATCATTAAACGGTTTTTAAACTTTCACAGTTCCTTTCTAAATATGGTCTTCGTGTCCTTGGTATTCCACGGTTAAACTTTACTGCCGGTTCAGGGTGTGAAAATTGTGTAAGTGTTACACTTTCTGGAATTATTCACACACTTATTTATATGTTAAAACTCTGTGTGAAGTAGTATTTAAAATCTACAAAAAATGCCTGAAAAAAAATATATATATATATTATTCTGCGGTAATGTATCAAGACAAGCATATCAAGTAAAAAACCACGAGGGAAACTGACAGGGTAAATTTTGATTATTTTGGGGTTGAATAAAGAAAAAATGTCTAGAGCTGGTTTTGAACCTGCGACCTCCAGATTAACATGCTGGTGCTTGCTCTACCAACTGAGCTATCTGGCCCTATATTGGCAGTCTCCCTATTTTGTCAACATCTTTGTTCGGGGTTGCCAGTCAGAAGTCATTCAATCTGTGACTGCCATATAGCCAGGGATCACACCCAAGTTTACAATACAACCTGGGAAGCAGCAGGAGAGGGATCACCTTAAGGGGATGAAACTTTTTACTTCAAATATCAAGAAATAAACCATAAAGGAGAAGAGTATTACTACTCTTTACATGTTTCTGGTGGCAGATCTACTGGGTGATGAGGAGGGGGGAGCGACGGCACCAGACCTGTTAATCCGGGGGGGCAAGAGGGGGGCAAACTTAAATTTAGGGGGGGGCAAACAAAAGTCTATAATGTACTGTATAAGCCTACAATTCACTCTAGAAATAAGATTTTGCACTGTTTGTGTGAACTGCGTGTACAATGGCTGCTTACGGTTTTGGGCAGACAATGCATTGCTATTTATAGCAAGTTACCAAGCTTGTACAGATAAATAAATCCACATTTTATTAACATTGCCGGAGATGGAAAGTGTATAGGGCTTTTTTGATGGTGCCAGCTAATTATGATGGATGAAATTGAGTTTATTATTTACAGCGCAATCAACATTGTAAAAAATTGGGTGCAATGGTTTGGGATTAAACTCAATTTCCGCCATCAGGGAAAAAACTGGGGGGGGGGGGCAAACTGGGGGGGAAAAAAAAATAACTGGGGGGGCCCCGTGCCCCCCCCATTAGCGCCACCGCTGGGAGGGGGGCGGCGCATGACAAGGAACTAATTCCTTCTTGCAATATTAGTCTGATGTTGGCGAATGACTGCCCAGACCATCTGGCAAAGAAATCAATCAAAACCCCCTCCCCGCAGCAAATGACCCTCAGAGCCCGCCTTTTTCCTTCTGGACAAACTCACATCCCTACACTAACAGTTCTCACCTGGGCTCTTCACAAACACATAAATCTCTGCCGATGTTTCATTGGAGATGCTGTCATCAGAGTGTCTCCCATACACACACCGATACAGGCTCGTGTCTGTGTACTCCATGGTCTCGATCCTCAGCACGCTCTTGTGCCTCAGCGCTCTCGGACAGGTCGGGCAAGCCGCCGATGTGGGCTTGACTCTGGGCGCTACACCGTCTGGGTACAGCCACTCGAGGGTGAAGGCCCCGGTGCAACTCACTTCCACTGTGGAGTTCTCGGCGGTGACGATTTCAAGAGAGTCAATATCGATGTGAGGGGGACCAACCTGGAGGAGGCTGGCATCTAGACATCAGACAAGGGTATTGAAATGGTATTTGGGCTTTGGCTGCAAAACTATGGCTCAATTCGATATTTTGAGATATGGTGGACACATTTTGATAGCACTATTACTATTAGGCTTGGATAAATCTGTTTGTGTACACCTAAACCACTCAGTGCTTTTCTATATAGTGTATACCATACCTCAAAAGGGCTTATAAATGTCTTACAATTTATACACAAATGTAAAACTATTTTGAAACATGAATTAGGTGTCCCTATTTTCCAATAAATATTTCAAAAGAATTAATTTGTGTTAAGTCAGCAGGGTGTTTGTGGATGATCAAAGTTTTATTCCTGATTTTTCTCCCACTTTTTTTTTTTTTAGTAGGGAGGGATGCTTAGATAAGCCACTGTAAAGATGTTACAAACAATCCTCCACTAAAACACTTAAAGGGAAGGTATACGATTGGTAATCACTCTCAAATTAATGGCAACAAAAACTTACTTGGTTAGAAGTACAGCAACTTTCTACAGTATAAAGCATTTTAAGAAATATTTCAATTCAAAATAATGTGGATATGGAAAAAGATGTCAGTTGTTATCCCCCCAAAAATTTGAATCTCTCAGATTGTGTATTCCTAGTAGGGATTATTCTTTATGCGTGGACATATTCGCTGTGGATTTTGGCGATATTTCAAAAATATGACCACCTTTTGAAATGAAATTTTCACAGGTTAGATTTATTGTATAT
The DNA here is from genome assembly GCA_032158295.1 of Pycnopodia helianthoides. Lineage (NCBI taxonomy): Eukaryota > Metazoa > Echinodermata > Asteroidea > Forcipulatida > Asteriidae > Pycnopodia > Pycnopodia helianthoides. The sequence goes on from CM063248.1 coordinate 15,542,038, forward strand.
ATCTACATAGGATTAAAACAATCAAACGGTCCCCAAAACCAAAGGTATACTTTGCCTTTAAACCTACTTTACTTCCTAATGAATACAGGACTGTGTCAAGAAGCAGTTTGAAATCTGTGTTTTGCACACTCCACTTTGCCATGCAAAGGGGTGGGGTTTATCCTTCAGCCTGCACGGCGCAGGTCACAGGGGCTCTATACCCCCACAGGAAATATGTGATTACAGCGCCGAGAGCCTCGGATCATTGCTTGGAACCAATACGGGACCCAAGAAAAACAAGGAATTCAGACGACTTCCAACCAAATCCATGTTCATCAGTTTCTGAATCACTGCACCAATATCGTGAGCTTAGATCTTGTGACCTTTAAAATGCCAGTAAGCCCTTTCCTGTAACCAAGCCCCGGTGAAGATGAGCATTAAGTGTATTACCCATGGATTCTTCCCTTACAATGTAACTTAAGGCCTGTTCGTGGAATTGAAACTGAGTTCGATTGCTTTCCATTGTTGATCCATTGTGCTTACTTTACTTTTAAACTAGTGTGACATATCCAACATTCCTTCTTAAGAGATGTCGTAACAAGAAAATCAACACAGCAAGCTAACACCATATTTAACTTATAATTTGATATTTACTGATGAATACATTCAAATGAAAACATAAACATAAAACACTCAGATACCTTCTCAGAGCTTTATCTAGACCACTCACTTGCCTGATCTTGGAGGGTACTTGGAGGGTTTGCATTGAGTGGATGAGAACAAAAGTCACAAACATATTTTACTAATGCAAGATAGTTATTTGCTAAATCATACCATTTCCGATAACGGCTACATCCACCTGGGTGACCGTGCCACTGTTGATGTGATTCATATACCGGCTATAGATACACCGATAGGCCCCTGAGTCACTGTAGCCGACGCTCTCAATACGGAGGATGCTGGTGTGCTGGGCGGCAGGGAGGCACGTCGGGCAGGCGCGGGAGGACAGCAGCACATGGGTCTGGATACTCTGAGGGTAGCTCCACTCCATGGTGTAGGCACCGGAGCAGTTGAGTTCTAGCATCTCACCCTCACTGATGTTGAGAAGAAGAGGGGCTCCTTGGATGTTAGGAGGGCCGTATTTGAACAAATGTTCTCCAGCTAATAATTGAAGAAAAAAAACATCATAGGTTTGTAATTGTAAACAAAGACTGACACTTAGCAGCAACAATTTGGTAACATTACAAAATATCACTCTTTCCGAGGCAAAATAATTTTTTGATCATGCTATAAAAGCAAATTCAAAGTAAATTTTTTAAGTTCAGTGTCAAACTTGGTACTTAGTAACAAACATTCTTCAAATGACATTGATTGAAGTGCAATCAATAAAAGATGACCTTGAGGTTGGGGCCTAATATTTTTATCGATAATTACAAAACGTTCAGAAGTGTAGTAATATCAAAACTACAATTAAATGATTAAAAAACACATCATAAACAAGTTTAAACAGCATTCCTGGTAAAAAATTGTTTCGCTCAAGCACATGTAGCTGCTTAAGAAATGTACAGACCAACTGATCAGAGCAAAAGTTGAAAGCAAGATCAACAAAATAAACTTACGTAAGACGGTTATGTTGACTGCTGTAGAGAGACTGCCGATCTGATTGCTGGCTATGCAGATGAACATTCCATTGTCAAAGGCAGTGGCATTGTGGACAAACAGTCTGCTGCTGAATCTGCGATGGTGCATCTCCGGCTCGCTGATCTGATGGGAAGATTTCTCCCGGTAGTTCAACTCCAAACTAGAAATCTAAATCAAATTCAAATCAAAGGGTGTGTACAACATTGGTTAGATTGGAAATATTAATGTTCACAGATTTGCACATAGCTTACATGGTATAAAGATGGTCATGGTGGTAAATTTCCCTTGAAATAGTTTGGCTTGAAATGCTACAGTTTTTAGGAAATGAAAAAACAATTGGTCTTTATTGCCCAAAACCCGATGTTTAAAAACAGTGAAAACATACAATGGGGTTTTCACTATTTTCTCATGACTCCGAAGACAGGATTGTTATTTTATGTATATGTTGGGTCACATAAAGTGCAGATACTAGTCTTTGAAAATTACCAATGTTGTACATATGCTTTAAATGATAACATTTCTGAAGGCAAAGGTGAACACTTTCCTGTAGAGAAAACATTGTATTTCAGCGCATACTTGTTTTGTGTCTACATCCGGGCTGTTTTAAGCGAGATACAACATTTTGACACTTGAAACTCGCGCGTAACATAAGTGCTATTTTAAGTGATAAAATGTTTTTGCCCTAAATTGATGACATGTGCACGTACACTTTGTTTCAAAAATTTTTACATCACAGAACTGATCATAATAATGATTGGAAGCATTTAAATTGATATAATAGTTGCATTGTTTCTGATTTTACTTGTATACAGACATGTGATAAGCACTTACAAGAAGTGCATTTTAAGTATGCGGTATACTGTATCACGCTGAAGTCTCTATGATTTCATATTTCAAAGGATTTTAATAAAAAATGTAAATTACACTCTTCCAAAACTTCTTATGACAACAAATACTTCAGAAAAAATAGAATTAGCTGTGGCAAACTGCTTACCAACCAAAAGGATATATAACGCCAAAAAATTGTTCATGGCCCAACGTTTCAACCCTAGCAGAGTCTTTCACAAAACACATACACAGGGACAAACAAATACTTTCAAAACAGATTCGCTCAAGTTAAATGATAAAACAATTAATTTTGAATAACCCACCTGATGGGGGTTCTTGGTCTAGAACAAGCGGGAACGAAGCCATTTTCAGGAATTTTTAATTTCATCAAATCTCATCCCTGTTGTAGGCAAAGTAAAACCATGTAATTAGTAGATGGTCATGGAGGTCTACTTCTACTAATTACATGGTTTTACTTTGCCTACAACAGGGATGAAATTTGATGAAATTAAAAATTCCTGAAAATGGCTTCGTTCCCGCTTGTTCTAGACCAAGAACCCCGGATGTTATATGATTCAGGAGGTTTACTGTGCATCACCAGATATTTAAAACCACAGGTTTGGCCGCAATAATGTGGACTATTTCTTTTTTCCTATTGGTGATCGCTTGACTTCTTTCAAGAAAATCTAATGGCTCAAGGAGATTTATAAAACAGATCATGATAAATCACCTGCTACTAGACATGCTTAATTTTCCCCACTATTCGCTTCTTCGACTCTAAAGATGGTTTCACAACAGGATAAATCAAGGAAGCTTGAATTTCTTCATTATTTTTGGACAATTTTAATTTTGTCGGCATGACAGACCAAGCATGAAGGTTAACAGCAAACCCTGAAGGAGACATTCATCTTAATACAGCAGGGATCCTCTGGACAGTTCTTCAAACCCATCTCCATAAAGATCTGTACCTGATTAACAACATCCTTAAGATTTCAAGAAATCCTTGGGAAATGTGTGTGTGTGTGTATAATGTATGGCCTTAAACCCTTGGAAGTCTAAGGAGGAAGATGCCAATGCAGAGGAAGAGGAGTTAGATCTGGGTCAAGGTTAGACTATCAACATATTCTTGGATTGTTGTGTCAATTTAAAATGTCAATGATGGAGCAAGGTTTCCATCATCTCTGACATTTATTAAAGATCCGCTGTAGTTATTAGAAAAAAATAACATGTCGCTCCAAAATTGTTTTTTATAAAAAAGAAACGCCAGTATAAGGGTTCTAAATCAGTCTGAGAAATAGTGCCATCTAAAACTATCTCAAAGATGAAAAGAGTGTTGTTTTATATACAAAAAGGTATCATAGCATGTAAACAACTAAACAAGTCAAATCACATGTCATTTCCATAATCCCAAACGACATCTAAAATTCCATGCCATTTTCTCTATAATGTGAAAACCTATTTAAATGGAAATTCCCCAGGTTGGATTTAAAGACAAGTTTTCTTACTCTGAGCCTTAGAGTTACAACAACAGGGTTCCCCCCATGCACAAGCTAGCGTATCAGGAGGCCGATACGGACAATTGCGAGCTGATATGCGCAAATTGCTGTCGAAACGCAAAAAATAAATAAATAAATATTATTTTTTACTTCAGATCGAATTCACAAAAATCATCAAGATAAAACCATTTAGAACTCTCCAGCTTGCACAGAAGGGCTTTTAAAACCGAAATAAACACCAAGTAGAAAACATTCTGAGGACCTTGTTTCAATTTAGTGTGCTCTGGCCAAACTTCACAAATTTGGGTCCAGCATGCCCCCCCCCCCCAGTTTAAAAAAAACAAACTGGGGAGAACCCTGAATGATTTGAAGCTCACTTCTAGGCACTGTTAGAGGAAAACCAATTCTCCACGGAACCATCCCTTTAAGGATGATCTTGAGATAATCGTTAAATGTATTACAAGATGTTGTCACCTACTTTACAGTTACATAGTACTCTTGAGTTTCACAGGACAGGTCAACAGAGGGCCTTTACACTATTGTGCAAGACTCGCGCGTATTCGAACATTGGGAGCTGTTAAAAAGTGCACGAGTTTGTTTCCTTCATGCGTCAAAGTAATGTATGGGGGCCAAACTTGTCCCCAAAATATTTAAATACGTGCAAGACTTGCACGATCTATAGTCATCACACAGTTGCTTTAAATACCTTCTTGACATTAAGTGATTTACCATGAAGTATACTTGAATGAAAGATAAGTAATGGAACAAAACATCCTGATATTTTTTTCTTCTTTCTGCCTGACACGTTTAACCTGAAATGGATCACCAGCCGATGATCCATTTAAGCCATGTAGAGTAGCTGTTTTTCTCTAGAACTGTTCAATGTAAAAAGTCGATTACACATTGGTGCCATGCCGTGTAGCTAGTACAAACAGCTGAGTTCTTATGAAAGTACAGAAACAACAAGTTTAGTGGTAAGCATCTGAAAGAAAATCTGTTAACCTACTTGGAAAAGATTCAAGATGCTTACATATTCACGTATAGCAGACAATAGTACACACACATAAGCAGGAATGCATCAAAGATTGGGTTTTTATTTTTGTCTTTTTTAAAGTGACATCCCCTTAAAGGTGATCCCTCTGCACTGCCGCTTCCCAGGTTGTATCATAAACTTAGGTGTGTGTGATCCCTGGCTACACGGCAGTTACAGGTTGTATGGCTTCTAAATGGCACCCCCGGACAAAGATATTGACAAAATTAGAAGACCGGCAACATTAGAGCTTAATAGCTCAGCTGGTAGAGCACCGGCAGGTTTCCGGGGATTGCAGGTTCAAGTCAAGTTCTTGACATATTTTTCCGTTCAACCCAAAATAATTAAAAATTTACCCAGTCAGTTTCCCTTGTGGTTTATTACTGGATTTAAAGTTTTAAAAAATTCTCCAGGATGCCAGTTACCAAATTATCTTTTTACATGGTTGCCCTTCCGCTTGATTTCCCTGAAGGGAATAGGACTGCAGATTCCGAAATAAACATGAAGTGAAAACATCTTCAGGAGGCCTTTTCAACAGGAAATGTGTTTTGGCAACTTTGTCCTGGTTTTGTGGGGACAGGTCATATATTTGGGGTAAATAAGTTATGCAATTTATAGATCATTCTGTAATGAAATATCACCTTACTCACAGGGCCGGACAGCCATTTCAAGGTGAGGGCTACACTTAAAGACATTGGACACTTTTGGTAATTGTCAAAGACCAGTCTTCTCACTTGGTGTATCTCAACATATGCACAAAATAACAAACCTGTGAAAATTTGAACTCAATTGGTCGTCGAAGTTGCGAGATAATAATGGAAGAAAAAACACCCTTGTCATTCGAAGTTGTGTGCTTTCAGATGCTTGATTTCGAGACCTCACGCGTGAGGTCTCAAAATCAATTCAAATATTTTACTTCTTTCTCAAAAACTACGTTACTTCAGAGGGAGCTGTTTCTCACAATGTTTTATACTATCAACAGCTCTCCATTGCTCGTTACCAAGTAAGTTTTTATGCTAACAATTATTTTGAGTAATTACCAATAGTGCCTTTATTAAATGATTTGGGCTGTCAACCCATATCAAACTATCACCAGGGGCACATTGCCCCCTACTCCTGGGGCTGAAACAGGGTTACCCCCTTCACAGTCCTTAAGGATGTAGGCATGGGTTTCATCCACAAGGAGCCTGGCTGGTAGAGCAGAATACACTACCTTACCAACTTTTTACGAAGCAATTATAGTTAAGTGCCTTGCTCAAGGGCCCAAGTGTCATGACCGGGATTCAAACCCACACTCTGCTTCTGACAGCACCAGAGCATGGGTCCGGTGAACTATAGTTCGCTCGGCCACAACCACCGAGGAAAATGAAATCTGTTTAGCAGAAAATACTGCCTAGAAAAATTTCTTTGCTAAGCTAAAGATGAGTGGGGCACCAGTCGCAAGAATGTAAACTTTATGGAATGTTGGCAGGCAAACCATTCAGTAAAAACAATCTTAGTTTGAGATGGTTTGAGGGATAGACTTCTGTTTTGGATTATGAGACTGATAAGAGTTCAATGTTGTTTTTACATACTACAACATTTGATTTATTGTAAAACATTTCACAGTGGAGTTTTTCAATGTAAACCTGTTCCCCAAAATAAGCAGTTTTAAAATTTGCTAAAGGTTTCAGGGATTTGCTGAGAGTTTGTGGTAAATTCTTGAAATGTCAATGTTGTTGAAAATAAAATTTGGAAACAAAGTTGTCAGCATTTTTTTCAAATTTATTTATTTACTTTTGTTTTATGGGAGGGGGGGTAAATTTATGATGCATGTACACGCTATCCTTCTTTCAAAAGCCTAATGAATTTTTCACATATTACATCTTTTCCTTGAAAATTTGAAGATTGAAAACATCCTTGTGTAATTTGTGTAGCTTCCTTGTATGAGGATTTGTTTTCCTAACTCTAGTAATTTATAAGATATAGAAGGAGAATTGACATGTAACGTTTAAAACAAAATATACACCCAAGAAACCTCAGTGTGGATATCCGAAGGCTCAAGTAACTTTCTTCAAATTTCCTCAAATATTTGCAAACATTTTGTCTACATTGAATAGGTTCTGTGTTGTGAATCTCAAAGTGTTTTTTAAAAATTACTATTCATAACTGACTTTTAATTAATTGAGTTGAAATTGTGTGTTAATAAAAAAACGTCACCGCAGGACGAATTAAGACAATTTTTACATACAAAAATATATAGTAATAAACCACAAGGGAAACTGACTGGGTAAATTTTAAATAGTTCGGGGTTGAACAAAGACAAATTGACTAAATATAGGCCTATATCAAAAATATAAATAAAGTCTACATTAACATTACAAAGGAAAGAAAAAAATGCATATCAAAAACAGAAATAGAAATGGTTCGGCTAGAATACTCAAGAATACTCAAGCTTACTTCATTGAGACAAATTAGTAGTAGGCCTAGTATTAGTATATGAAGTACTTGTCGGTCAACAGGGAAGACGATTTTGGTAAGGGGCGGGACGTGATGATTCAGGATAGCCTTTGCTTAGCCACAAGTACATCTACTTTATGTTATTGTGGGTTACTAATGGAAACGATTAATTTCGGTCACGGATATAATACTTCCTTGATGAAAGATGATAAGTGTTGACTGAGTTAATTTCTCAAGACAGGAAACATTGAGACTTTGTTTCTTAGGATTATTCAAAGTGTGTAATTTTGTTAATTGTCTTCTTTTTGAAAGAGTGGTCAAGTTGACTGACATGAACCCTATACATGGGCGTCTACATAAACAAATATGGGTATTTCAACTTTCAAATGACAGAACTAATTTCCGACAGCTTTTTGCATGCATCTCAACAAGTAATACAGAAAAATAGAGAACAAATCCGAAAAATTTAAGTAGACATTGCACTGCACTTAACTTTTTCACTTTCTAGCCAATAAGTAAGTGTGCAGAATGCAACCGCAGCGCAATTTCTGAAAATGTCATCTCGTTACCATTAAGCCGTTAAAATGACAGTATTTGTCGCTTTTGATAAACAACTGGCAGCTGATTGTAGACAGCAATTTGAAGATCAAGACACCTAGTTTCCTCCATCCCATAGATAAGATTGATCTATTGCCACAAATTGATGCACATTATCTACATGATAGCTGAATGTAGTCAACTAATTCAACACAAATCAATCAAAACTCTGCGAGGTATTTGTGCTTCCATCCTCAAGTGTTGTGACACTTTCACAAGCAAGGAAATGATGCACATCACAAATTAGTCATTGCTACTTTAATCCAAGATTAAAGTAAGACACACCGTGGTCAAACTTGTGAACAGGAAAGTCATAATAATAATAATTATCCGTGTATTTCAATACGTCTTCTTTAAAAGTTCTTTTAGAAGGTGCACTGAATCGGATGGACTGTTTTTTAATCTGCAAGCTCAGTTTCAGTTTTGATCCAACTTGTCTTGAATTGTGCCATGTGTGAGAAACTGTCCCTGAAAACTCATTTATTAGTTTTACTTTGCAAATCAAATTACTCTCAATTAATGTGATGGATGAAATAATGTCTTCTTTAAAACGAAGGGAAAAACCAGACTGTAATATACATTTTTACTGCTTTGTCTCAGAATATAATCAATCAGTGAAATCTGGCTTTTTCATTTCACTCGGCTTCGCCTCGTAAAATGGTACATCTCGTCATTAAATTCCGTGACAATGCACTCATCCGCATCCAATATTTGTATAGATAGGATGCAGTATGACGTAAATCGGCCATCTTTACGGGCAGTTTGGAACAAACAGTCATGCGTTTCGTGTGAGAACGGCGTGCAGCACGCGCACATTTTACAAAACTCACTGCATGATTGGTTAGTGAACAACGCGGCTGCGTTAATAAGTTGAGCGCTTGACGCATCTGCAAGCCAAAATGCACTTTGCCCGTAAAGATGGCGTCTACTGGGAACTATCTATAATATTTCATGGCGGCTAACCCGTTATTAAGCATGAATTTTCATCACCAAATACATACAGCTGTATGACATTGTGCCGTGAGCATTTACTACAGAAATAACGCGATGAATCATTGTCTTACCCTTTTTCCTGGATATTCCCAGCTGAGTTCAATATGGCTTCTCGATGGCACGTCCACCTCGCACGTCACCTCAAACCCCTCCCAGCCCTGTATCACCTCAGTCTTGCTGGCGTGTACCTCGGGTTTGACGGGGGAACTATGAACTGGATAATAATCAATCAATTGATCAATTCATCAATCAAAATCAAGCAGTCGATTGATCAATTCAATAATCAATCATTTTTGAAACGAGAGTGGTCAAAATAGCTGCGGTTTAAAGAAGAATGGCAGGAAATAACAAATTACAAGATGTAAATAAATGATGAGGTTTTTAACAGAAAGAGTTCCTTACATCTTCTCAAAGTAAGAACTTTGGACCATGCATTCTTTCAACCATGTAAGCTTCCAAAAAAAGGGGGGGTTGTATAAGCCTACTTTTACCAATTTCCTTTTTTTCTAATTTGAAGTCTCCTCTATGCCCGTGTAATACTTAACCAATTAAGAAAACGAAATGTTTACATAATCCAATTGAGATTATTTGCACAGATGAAGGCAATGGGAAGGGAAGCTTAGATTGGGTTTCTTAAAATTACCCATAAATAATGTTTCCGTAATTTTCTGTCCCTGCCCCAAAATGTTCAACCTGCAAAGCACTGCATCATCCATTCCCATATTCCATTGATTTGCACCCAGTGAAAGAGATGACACAGTAAGGAATTGAGAACCTATACAAGACTAGATTTCAGGATTCAACAAATAAAAGAGTATATCCCTCTGTGTAATGTTCTATTCAAATAAAAAAAAGCTACTTGCGCAAAATGGACCCCCAAAATTTATCATACAAGGTTAGTGAATATCAGACACTGACACTGGCATAACTAGACGCTATCATTTGGAGGGGCAAGCATGGGCAAAGACATAATTGGGGGGGGGTCTTTTGATGTATCACACCAGTCATTTAAGCAAGTTTTTCAAACTCATGTGGGGGGCAAGAGGGAAAGAGGGGGCAAGGGGGGCAAGAGCCTCCCTGCCCCCTCTTGTTACGCCACTGAGCACTGACTGTGATTAAACTCACACTTCAGCTCATTCAGTTTGATCTACAAACAATGTATGCTTCATGAAGGATTTGAATACAATGTGCTCCCCCTCATGGCCAACACTGTACCATCCCACGCCTGGTGCACACTCGTCATGAATGTAAAAGCAAAGCGGACATCCTGCCATCAATAATGGAGACAAAAAAAAAAAAGGCATGTTCTGATGTCTGCATCACTAAAAAAATACTTCAAATTACATTTACACAAGATTGGAAAACAACTTAAGATAATTGAGGGTCAAAATCATGTTCGAAGTGAGGTGTGTTTAAATCCTCTTTCCACTCACCTTCGTAGTGCACAGTGAATATCTGCTGCTGGAGCATATTTCCCAGGCGTGCCTCGCACCGCACAAATCCATCGTACAACTCCTGATTCGCCAAAACGTTAAATCCAATCTTGGGATCGTACACCAGGGTACTCTCGTCCTGGTTCGTGACTGTCGTAAATCCAATGACCAGAGAAACGTCAGTCCTCGAGTTAGTGGTCCGACAGGGAATGGTGAATGGCGATTCACCGCTAGTATCAATATTGTGATCGGTCACTGGCAGCAAAAGTTTCTCAGGATCTTTAAAATTAAACAAAGAGACGCGATTGTTAATTTCAAACCTGGCTGTTGATCTATGGACCCAATTAATCGGCTGTCATTACCCACGATGTATCTTTGTTGCGCCATTTTGGGAGTCGGGTTCATGCGTTATTGTACAATGTGCATTAAAGGTGAGGAAGCACAAGGTTAGACTCGCAACATGTCATTACATGCATTTTGACTTCCAAACCGGCAGACCGTGGACAGACAGTAGCTGCAAGTAACCTCAGTAAAAGGGGTCTATGATTACTGGACTAGTACAATTCCATAAACTGTGCCCAGCATTAATTTTTTTAACATACAGACATCTTCCACCATAATGTTCAGCCGCTATTTGCGCTAGCGTGACACAAGTTAAAGCCCCCCATGCGACGATGCAAAGGTAGTTCTGTAATCAGTGTATGGAAATATAGTGGTAGCTGGATTTGTCTATTATACTCCTACCAGTGAGCTAGAACAGATTGAAAAACAGAATTTGGACAGCCACCTAAACTCAGGGTTTGGGCTCTTGGGTTTCCTACTGGCCCTTGCCTGCTCACTCATATCATTCTATATTTTGATTAAGCCAAAAGGGTGAAAAACATGTTCATCACCAATCTAAACAACAACCCGACAAAATTTGGACAGGTGGCGAGTTATCAATCATTTAGCTCATCAAAACAAATTACTTTTAACGGAGTTTGATAATAAAAAAATAGACAACCTTGCAAAGCTTCATTTACGAATTCCCTTGAGTATGCACATATGTTCATCTTTATTTCCCTACTTTTTTATTTAAACCATTCCCAAACTGTTTCATTCAATCTTAACCATGACTCTGTGCTGTACAAAATTTGTATTTGAGAACAGCGCTGTCACAGTCAAACCATGACTTAACAGAGTAAAAGACAACAAACTCTCATAAAAGCACCGAAATTTGTTGTTCTCTTTCGAATTATGGAGTGTCTTCACCGTAAATAGGCCAAACCTTGGCCATAAGCCATGCCAATAATCAGCCATGGTGAATGTCTGCTGGAATATTGGACTTGCCCATGATAATCAATGGCTGCCACAATGAAAATCGATGGTGGCAGCCTATTAATCTCCCTTAATCTTTGATTGTATGCCCCCCCGAAAATGAATGTCTGGAATCGGGAGTAACACAGTGACAACCCCGGAAAAAGGGAGATTGGGAGCATGAATTCCAGTACCCTTTGTTTCTTCTTTTTATGGGTAAAACCAAGTGTAACAAGGTAGGTTCATGCTTGTGCACGCCACACAAGGGAATGTCTGGGGGTGTGTTATACATCAACCAACCTAACAAAAAGAGAACGTTTCAAAACTGGGACAAGACGTAAAAAAATGCCCACCATTATTCAGTTTGGAAAAGTTTTGTGGATTAAGACGTCATTTAAAGTCAAGCGGTTAGGTATTTGTTACTCTGAAGCAGAGTTAAGAAAAAAATGCTCTAGTGTACTTAACTGTGATACGACCCCATAAGCATGCTCTCTTTGGCTGCAACAAGTTCAGAGAACCATTGATTTAAAAAGTTGCAACCAAAACAAGATATTCGGGTTAATTCTGTTGTTACTCAACGTACATTAAGAGGTGCAGTATAAAAAATCTTATTTTCAGACTTGGCATGTTACTGATGAAGTCACATGAAATCATTTAGAAAACCTTTAAAATTTCTGATGCCTTTGGTCAATGTAATGTGATTGACCATGGAATTGCCTGCAAGAATACAAAGACTACCTTGGTATTGTTGTTAAATGTCTTTAACAAGTTTTTATACAAAGATCTTTGGAATACGCATCACACTTAAAGGGCATGTACAACATTGGTAAAATTGCAAATGTAAATGTTCACAGATTTGCGAAAGAAATTACATGGTATGAGGATGGTCATGGTGGAAAACTTCCCTTGAAATAGTTTTGCTTTAAATGCTATAGCTTTTAGGAAATGAGTAAATCAATTAGTCTTTATCGCGTGTGTACAAAAACCTGATGTTTGAAAACAGTGAAAACATATTAATGGGGTTTTTCCACTGTTTTCTCATGACTCCGAAGACCCATTGAGCTTAACATTTCACAGGTTTGTTACTTCATGTATGCTTGGTTTACACAAAGTGTGGTTACTAGTCTTTGAAAATTACCAATGGACATGTTGTACATGTGCTTTTAAAACATGATAAGTTGAGAGATTGTAACAGTACATGTAGTTCACACATAACACTTTTTAAAAAGGCCTTCTTTTCCTTTCTTTTTCCATCAAACTGACACTGACAGGCATTAACACGGTAGCAAAATAGGTTTTCAGCGAATGCACTCTGCACACTGAAATTCTAACATTTGATCCCATGAGTCCTACAGTTTTTTTTATAAGTGGATGTTCCAAGTTCCTGAAAACAAGAATCCTTGTTGAAAACAAGGATGATTAAGCAATTAGGAATCTGAATTGAGGGCATGCACGTTTTAAAGTGGATGTTACACACTGGCCATGCCGGGAGGCTCCCCTTCCCTTAACCCCGCACCCATGACCATCAAACTATATGTACTGTTACAACTTAATTGTGACCCTGCTTCAGAGTTTGGAACAGTAAGTGGCCCCTCAAGCACATGGGTACAACATTGGTAATTTTCAACGGCTAGCATCCGCACTTTATGTGACCCAACATACACATGAATAACAAACCTGTGAAATGTTAAGCTCGATCGGTCTTCACTGTTTTCAAACATCGGGTTTTGGACACGCGCGATAAAGACTAGTTGTTTTAATAATTTCCTAAAAAATATAGCATATAAAGCCAAACTATTTCAAGGAAAGTTTACCACTATGGCCATCTTTATACCATGTAAGTTATGTGCAAATCTGTGAACATTTATATATTCAATCTTACCAATGTTGTACACACCCTTTAAGCAGTGTTTTCATGAAGTCCAAATTAAGTTTGACTATGTGCATGAGGACACCGCGCTCATTGGTCTACCTTTCAAGAAGTGTCTCGTTATGATCAATAAATTGCTCAGGAACATGAATGGAATAATAACTGTGCTTTCATATAAATCAATCACCAAGCTCTTGGTCAACAAAGAGTCAACCACAGGTTTAAGGTTGTAAAATAAAAGATCATCAAATTGGGTCACTCTACAGGGTTTCACTTAAACTTTCAGTGACTAGCCAGCCAGACCAGATATAGCTTGTCATTTCACTAGTCCACAGGCTTTTGCACTAGCTCATATTTCGTAATGCGTTGGGAAGATTTCGACACTGAACTAGACAGCCCGACCACTTGGGGTGAATTTTAACTGAACTTCAGGTGTTTTGAACTGTCATTTGGCCAGCAGACCACTGTTGAGGGAGAATGCCTCTCTGTACTGTACATGGATGTACTGTTCTCTGTTGTTCTTGATGGTCAGGGTTCTGCCCACAGTGGTCGGTGCCGGAAAAACCCGCCCGGCACTCAGGATTCCCCAACCACCACTGGCAGAATTTTTTTCTCTGTTGACCACCACACATTTTCCAAATTTTAAAATTACAGTTGCAATTTCCTTTTAAATGTTTTCAACGAAATGTAAAATTGGGTATTAACCAGTAAAAATGGTATCCGAAGCCATTAATTTTAAGTACTTCTTCGATTTGAGTCTATTTATATGATCTACCGTGTAACTGATCCATCTCGCAACTTGGTTTCCAGGGAAACATTTTTCCACCACTAAAGAAATCATGGGCAGAACCCTGGATGGTGCACATTAATCAGGTAAGTTAATACAATAGTGGGAAATGGGGATGCAAGTATTTTGTACCTTTGCCTATGGACAAACTATATGAAAACCAGCAACAGGCTTACAACACAAGACATAACAAAATAGAAATGAAGATAAATAAAAGATGAAGACAGATGGAGAGCAGGATTAAAACCAAGTGAGGATCCATAAAAAGACATAAATGAGCGTAGGGAGAAAATACAATAAACTTTCATACGATAAGGTTTAAAAATGGTACTTCAAAGTTTTCTGGTAAAAGATGCCAGTGAAAAAGCTTGCTTTAGGCCTCTGTATCGAGTTTTATTCCAGTACAAAACATGATTATGTATCTATGCGATGCCGTAATAAATTCAATACAAAGATTACCCTTTTGGGAACTGTAGGTCCCATGGGAATGAACAGAGGGTCATTAACCCTCCTACTGTCAGTGACTCTTGGCAACATTTTCCAGTGAGTTGACCAACCATTTGAAACCATTCGACTGCCAAGGTTGTGTATGGTGGCACAACTGTGCACAGAACTAACTGTGTACTGTGTACATGCATTCCCTCATGGTATCATATATTGCAGGCTGGCATAGTTTATCTATCATTCAAAACCACTTGAATGGTATTGAATGGTCAGACAGCAAGAGGGTTAATATAAAACTATCAGACACTCACCATTGCTTGAAACATAAACGTACACCTCAGAAGCCACATCACTGGTCAAATTGTCCGAATATCTCAGGTAGGCGCACACAAACTGTCCTGTATCCTCATATTGCGCCAACTCCACTCTGAGCACACTGGAATGTTTTAACTGGGGATCGCAATCCTTGCAGGGAAATCTCTTTATGTCTACTCTAGGTACAACTAGGTGATCGGGATAAATCCACTCAAGAACGAAGGCTCCATTGCAAGATATTTCCAGTGTTGTGTTTTCGATAATTGTGAGTTCGGATCCTAGTGGTGTGATGGTTGGTGGGCCAACTTTTTTTAACCTTCCAGCTGAAGTGATCAAAGAGATAAAAAATGCAACTCTTGTTAGAATTTCCCAGTCATTTAAATATCTTTGCTGATACTTTTTCAGTGCACCATAGTTAATTGCATATTATCATCAGAGTCAAAGCAAATTTACAATTATATTTGGCATGCACTGTATTCGCCTTAAGTTGACATTGTCAGACAATGGTTCCACTTTGACAGTAAAGTTGAAAGTGCTTCTTAATATTTAGCGTTCAGAACTCTTGCCCCCACCCACAAAATGAGATAAAAGAAATGCATGAATAAATGGTTTGATACATCAAAAAGCACCCCCAATTTTTGCATTTTTTCAAAATTTAACAATATAAATAAAAAATGTAAGTCTTTGCCCCCGCTCCCCCCTCCCCTCCAAAAAATGTGTCTTTGCCTTCGCTTCCCCCTTCCCCCTATTAAAATTTCTGATAACATGGCACGCCACTGTTGATAGCCAAGGAAGTCTGTTAAATCACTTTGTAAAACCATTGGGAATACCAAGTATCAAGTATTAATACATCTTACAACTACATATAAGTACCACAATTACCCAGTATTAGTTGATATCTGCAGCACAAGTAACTTTGGAGCTCATTAAATACAATAATTGTTTTAACAAAGTGTAACAAAATATAAACTAAGTGGTAATTTTTCAGTAAAACATTCTGACAACAACAGTGATTGTGAATGTGAATTTACACCCAAAGGGCTCCAAATGGAGGCACCTTTAAAGTACATTGCATTCCAAAATTGAAAATACTTCAACAGGCAGGTTTGTCTCCACAAACATTTTACATTTAACAAACCATCATGCTTTCCCTAAAGATTTTATGCACGATGTTACTAGAATTGCTGTGAATCAATTTTCAAACATAACAATAATCACAAAAACTGTCCATTCTTCAAAAAAAAGAGTACTCCCTTTAAAAGGAAGTAAGTGTCTACAAAATGGATCACCGAAGTAAAAAAAATAGTAAAGAGGAACGGTAAACACCTGTTGCGCATTATAACCGTAGCGTCTGTGAAAGTTCATGCCTTGTGGTTATGCTCCCAATGTTTTCATTTCTACGCTTTCCCTCTTCCTTATACCATCATTCTTCACCAAATTACATGTAGCTCTCTTAAAGTCGTCCCGGTTTTTGTTGTGTGTCTACACCTGAACAGGTTAGCAGGAAACTTCAGAGATGAGTGTAGTAATTGACCTAAGATGATGTCATCTATCTCAAGACTTTCAGGTGTCCACACTGATGATGACGAGCCTCTCTCTTGATGAAACCTCCCCATTGCAATGACACCACTAAAAAAAAGGTCTTTGTCAGCCCCACTGCAGTCATCCTTCCCTGCCTTCTGTCTCAGGGCTCAAATTTGAGCGAGAAATCCACACGACTGCAAGGGCTTGTAGCCTCAAAAGTTTTACTAGAGCAGAATTTATCTTTACAAGACCAGAATCGAAATGAGTTGAAAAAGCACTAAGAGAAGATCTATCTCATTTGTCGTATGTGTAAGCAAACTTGAATTCTCAAGAGAATTGATAGATGTTCATCAGATTTATAGTCAATGTTTTTTCACAAAGATATTACACAATGAGGTTGTGTATTGTTATTCAATTGAAAAATACAAGACCACCCGGCTTGTCCGGTTGTGAGTTTACTGACCCAATGCTAAAATCACTGGCCTCGGGCCAGTAGTCCAGTGTTAATTTCGGGCCCTGTGTCTCATAGATGAACCGGAGAGATTCAGATGAGGTGGTGACTTATATTTGAGGATACCTCCTCCTTTATGACCTGTCAATGCCTCGACTGACACGGATATTGAGTCCGACAGATATCTCCAAAGATGCTAGTCATGATCCCATTCTTATAACTGTCTGCCTCAATATTGTGGAAATCTTAGATGCTACTATAGAAAAAACGTTTCTTCAGTGACAAACTTAAAATAGGAATTTAGACATGTGTTTCAAGGCTCTTTCATTTTAGGGACAATGTCATGAGTGAAATAATTCTGCAAAAAGGTGCTGCATAGGGGGAAATATTATAGAAAAACCATCGATTAGGTTACTCTTAAAAATGTCTCCTTTAAAATCTCTTTTAAAGTTAAACTACTGCAAAGTTATACTAAACGGTGACCCTTCATGCTCATCCCCTCAAGGACAGAGTTAAGCCAATAAGACCTACGTGTAAATGCATGGGCTCCAGGGCCATGATCTTAGCCTTCATAGTTGTGCCAACATGATGGAGGGTGTGGCCCCCTTACAAATGTCTGCATCCAAAAGTGGCTTTTGAAAATGTACAGTAAGATCTATACACTCAGCGGGGCCATGTGCCCCCCAAGGTGCCCCCCCCAAAAAAAAATTGCGATAGTGCTCACAAAAAGAAAAAAAAAAGGAAAAAGAGGAGATGCGTGTTTGTATAATCTAAGTAGTGAACGATAGCGACCGGGATCACTACCGCGGCCATAAAATGCCAAGAATATAAGAGGATGGTGGCCCCCAGCAGCGTTCCCCTCTCAAAATAAAAGCATGACCTCCCTACTGACAAACCCATTCCCGGGTCTCCCCACTTGAAAGCAATGCCCCCCCCCCCCCCCGTGCCCCCCCAAGTCCTGGCTACGCCGCCGCTGTATACACGCTGTCATTTTGACCATGTGTACATCGTCTGCCATACATTTTAAATTCAATGATGGCATATGACTCAGAAAATTTGCCCTGTTTCAGGTATTTCTTTAAATGATTATACAGTACACTGTACAAATTTAAGAACGGCAAGTCAAAACAAGCGTTGTAGATGATGAGGTTTGCAAGCAGTTTATGATAGGACACAGCTGCTGTGATCTTGAACTTGACACCTCTACAAAGCTGTTTTGACTTGACATGCCTTCAAAACAATGTATTCAGGCTGAGACCGACCCAATCATTTGAAGAAAAATTTGCACAGTTTGGGTACAATTTCCTAATCTTTGGGTACCAGTGTTCGTTCCATTCAAGTTCACAAACATAAGATAAAAGGCTCAATTTGATAAAACATGTCATGTAGTTGTTCATTATTCTAACTCCATAAACTAAATGATTTACCCATATTTAGTCAATCACTTTTCACAAAGATGAGAGCACACTTAAAGCACCTTTATTAGCAAAAACATTTCTTTACCAGTGTTCTTAAAGTGAACTTTCAAACCCTTGATTGACAACTTTTATATAAGATTGTTTTTTATATAAGTTTTTAATTGTATGTTAGAACAAGTTTTACAGTGCAAAGTATGTACGTAACAGTCTATACAACACAAAGACAATTTATTGTTCTCGATATGGGCACATGGGAAATACTGGTTTGAAATATGAAAAATCGGGCAACCACAAACGAAAGTTTAAACTGGTTCTTTATCGTCACATGATCTGGATTCTTTTGACATTTTAAATATACCAAAGTGCTATGGCATACATAGATTCCCTTTCATCTAATCCTTTAATCCTTTTTTCTCTCAACAGCAGTCCTTCTGTTAGATTCTTAAAACATAACATTCAACATCCAGGCAAACACCATGGATTGATACTGAACTTTGCAGCAATTGTCACTTGACTTCACAATATCCAACTGGCCCCGCTGATGTTTGCGTCTGCATTTTCTGTCCCAGTTATAGAATGTCAGGAAGCCAGCAAAATATCCAGAATTGCTCGATACGTTGCCATGTGAGCTGCTGACATTGCCCCCTGGAATAAAAGCTCTACTATTAGGCAAGTGGAAGTTGCTGGTAAACTACATGTGGGCAGACCAGGAAACCGTCTTTCCGCAGTGATTGAAACGCGACGGCAAAACCTATCCTTGATAGATTGAACCAGAAAATAAGTTTGCAAATGCAAACGCACACTATGTGGGGTAAAGATCTTTGTACAAAGTTTGATTTGATTTTCCTCTTGTAACTTATGCAGAACTTCATCATTTCATTGATGGCAAACACAAAACCCAACTCTGTTTGCGTACAGTGCATTCAAAAACAAAACCTCAGAAACTTTTACAAATGGGTAAAAGATTTTATTATTTCATAAAGCCAAATCAACAAACATATCCTCATCTAAGCCACTCTTATTTAAACTGTTTTACCAATATTGATTTTGTTCTCAAGAATTGTATCTAAATGTTTCACACGCACTGTAAGCATGGAGGTAGAAATAGATTGATGTCAGCCAGTATTATAAAATAACGCTCCTCTGTAACACTTTATTAATTAGATGTTAGGAGTTTGATCCACTGAAGCATGTATCCAACAATCCAACATTCAGCAAATTCCAACTCAATGAGCTGTCATCTTCCAACCATGAATTTCTCATTCATCCATTAATTAGTTACTTTTCAATACATCTAAATCCAGGAATAATCAGCAGGAATAATCAGCAGAAAAAAAACCGTCTGCCCTCAGCCTTTACATTCTCAAGCTTAGTGGTTATAAACCACAAAAGTTAATTTTCTGATGCAGTCAGGGGGTGAATGACCTTGACCTGATGATGACAATTTCAGATGTCTTGACTATGTCTTGGTCAGTGTGCATGGTATCAAGAATGATGTGTACAGATGTGAGTGCATAATATAAATGTGAGGGTGCTAAATGTAGAGCAAGGACACAACCTAATGTCTACAGCCTCTTCAAAACTGGGTCGAGCAACTTGAAGCTTGTGTGTTTTTAAAATAGGTTTTCCACATGATTGGAGTCTGATATATAGCACACGTATCCACCAATAAGCTAATCAAGGCGCTTGAGCAAAAAGAAAGACTTCTTAAGACAGGTTTTTTTAAGTTGTTGTGAGTGTTATAGGGTTTACGAGGTGCTGTGGCGCACTCGGTAGCCACAGCCAAAAACACCGCAGCAAACCCCTTCTCTAGTGATAGGTGTCTGGGTTCTTTTACGTGTATTACACATCACACTTTGGCTTTGCGTCCCAATTCGAAGGACGAAACATTAATGGTTAAGTGCCTTGCTTTTAAAAGGAAACAAATCAGTCAATACTGGGACAAAGCATGGCTAAACTTGTACAGTGTAGCTGAGTACAAATACACATTAAGACTTTACCATGTTAATGGACAGAGTATTATTATTTCTTAAATATAATACAGCCCATATAGAGTACACTCGTACAGCCTTAACAGGTACAGCTTCCCTTTACAGGTATTTTTTGGGGTGACCACAGATTATCTCAAAAAACATATTCCAAAACATCCAAAGGATGATACTCCTTTGCAAGTTTTCCCAACAAAGTTAAGATTCCCATATCAGAATGAACAAGACTATAAACAGGCCTAGAATTAAACAGGGGCCAAGGAGGCCATGGCCTCCAGGATATGAACGCTGCCCCTTCAAATATTTCCCATAGACTTTAAGATTTGGAAGTTCCCTTTGCAAAGTGAAAATGGACTTGCCCTCTTAAAGATGAAATTCCAGGCCTGTATAAACACCTGGTTCATTATGTACTGCATTACATTAAAACCCAGACTAGGCATTTTTGGCTCAAGTGAGGCTCAATTTGTTTGAACTTAGAAAAGATTGGAATGCCTGACCCTGTGACAAGCACTTGTTGTTTGGGCCTACTGGCTCTATTCCTTCTGAACCATTCACTTTGGTAATTGGATAAAGAAGGGTTTTGGGACTTTAATGTGAAAACAAAGTGGCTTAAATTGCATCAAAAATCACATCTTTATGCAACTACGGCCTGCCAAGTAAACTCACCAATCATTGGTTTTTGTGGCAGTAGTATAAGAATAGAATTCTTAGACCTATAATATAATCATTATCAAACAACCTAGATGTAATAAACATTCTGTCAAACATTCAAATCTTTTCATGTGCATGTTTAGGGAGAAAAAACAAAAACTGACTGAATACCAGAGGTGGATGAACATTGCATTCAGTCCATTGACCCAACAATATATTGTTTTGTGGTTGATAGCATCCCATTGAACACTGTCAATATTTTGACCATGCTTGAAGCCTGGCCCAGCATTTTTGGACATGATATCCCCTGTGAGGATTTCCTGTTTGTACCTAGGGGCAGTTGGGGTTTCTGGAAAGCTACCCGCAAAGACACAAGTTGAAGAACGTACTGGACACTGCGGTGAACCATAAGAAGTGGACAACAGGGCAGCAGTACAGTAGGTGAATTTCAGGAAAATGTATTTATATAACTATATGATTCACATGTCCGACAAGTATTGTGCCAATGAATTGAGGGTCTTTTTAAGAACCACAAAATGTTTACAAAAGTATTGTTTGAAAGGACTTCACCTGTCATACATCATTTCCAAACGTATCCGTTCAATGGCTTTAAGTTTACTACATTTGTACATTGTATACTTATACATTTCTTGGGTAGATATACCTCCATGCTTTGAAAAGGTACATATCGGAACACCAAGCTACTATAAAGAGAAGGCAAAAAATAAAAACACATAACAAATACCCCAACAAACTAACAAACGAAAATTAGTGCAATAGCATGTAAACCTACTGCTTAGAACAGAATATGAAAGCTTTAAAGGAACATTACAGAATTGGTAAGAAAAAAACTTGTAAAATATACTTTTGATCACAGATTTACATAAAACTTACACTGTCTAAAGATGATGATAGTAGAAAACATCCCTTGAAATATTTCTGTCTGAAATGCCATATTTGATGAGAAATGAATAAACTAATTTTCCGATTGGAGTTTATCGCTCAGTGAGCGTTTTATTCATTTGTTGAATCTATATGATTTCATGCAAATGTGTAATCGGTTTTTCACTATTTTCTCGTGACCCAGATGGCTGATCGATCTCAAACTTCTACAGGTTTGTCAGTTTATGTATATGGTGGATTACATAAAGTGCTTACACTGCCAGCAACTGTTTTGTTAGCAAAACCAATTCTGTAATGTTCCTTTAATTCTTCCGTTTTAAAGTCCAAAAATATTGATGGTGCTATTATAAAGTATTAATACCAAGAGCTACCAACATACACAGCAACATTTTCAATATGGCCCACATGAAATTGTTTGTATAAAATGACGTGTTGCACAATCTGGTAATGTTTTACATGCAACGTTTTTTTACCTCTGCATTAAAGGTTCTATGTTTCCCCTTACGGTAACTTGAAAAAAAGGAGAGTAAACTCCAAGTACATAAATTATCAAAGACTATATTTATCATTACAGCAAAATGTGGCCACACACTTTGAACAGGGGCATTCTAAAGTCATTACATCCCTGGGGAGAAACTTCTGATCTCAAGTGTTAAATGCCAAGGGCTAAAATGTAGTAACACTAACCCCTTGTGAATCAAGGGCTAAAGAGAGAACAGCAACACCAATTTGGTTTGGGGTTGGTGGTGCCATCTAGCCATGCATGCCACTATAAATATCATTTTGGTTCTGCTGAGCAGCTATTTCTAAGAAAGAACGATGTTTGGGGTATTTTCCGCCAAAGTCCACATTTAAATATCTAGTCAAGGTTTTAGACAGGATTTGGTAAAAGGGTGACCAAATTTGCTGGAAATTTACAAACTGGGTGTCCACATTGTTCACTTACTACGCACAATACATTTACAGGTAAATGATAGATAAAACAGGAAGTCCAAATTTAAAACAGGGTGTCCACAAGACACCCAGACAACCCTCTGGCTAACACTATGAATATAGTTATGATTCGATTAGACATAACACACTTGTCCCCAAGAAAATAGATTTATCAATGTTATGTTCTTAGTAAAGTTTGTAAATGATTAATATTGTCATAACTTAGTCTTTATTAAGTTCTAAAGTCATCAGATTCAGAAAAGAGCAAACTTGAAGACAGGAGTATCAATGTGCTGACAGTAAAGGTGTTCACAGTGCAAACAAAACAGATTTTAGAGAAAGGCCAAAGCAAAAGCAGTGAGCAAAAGTGATGCTTACAAGCAGTGGACCCGTATTCTCCTTAAACCTACCTAAGTTTACATGAATGACTGAGACATGTTTGGATTTGGGGCAATTATGGGGAGGCCCAATCCAGTGGATAAAATAAACAGTGAAATTGCCCAGGGATTTATGATAACAGATGTTGGGAGCAGATAAGATTATTTTCAACTTTTAGTTCCAGGCAGCCTACAGCTTCTGGTAGTGGTTGAATCGTTTGATATTGTTTCAATGCTTCATGGTTGAATGTTCACTATGTCGGCTGCATGTTTTCCCAGGCCACTTGATGTAGAAGTTCTTTTGACTAGGATAAAAAATATATGTTCATGTCGTTCAAACTTGTCATGACAAAACTTGTCAAGAATGCCTGAAGAGGTAATCTTATTGTACAACAAAATCTGGGAACAAGTACATTTAAGGCATCCATTAATCATTTTAATATGTGTCCCTATTTTTAGAAAACTGATTGGTCATAATCATGGCGGCTGTCAATCAGCTGGTTTCCCATATCAAGATTTATCCAGAAGTTCAATGCATAGAGCTGTCATACACATTTTTTTATAAATATGTCAGAGTGGACGACAAGAAACAAAGCTGCCCTGTGTGTACCCTTTTTGCCATTTTGTCAGCGCCAAGTAATTCCATTGATAATATCAACTACTTGTGGCCACTTTTACCTTCTTTATTGTAAACAGGTGGAAACCAGTACTGGTGATCTTCACAATACACATTGCAGGTAATTACCCTCTTCCTGCCATTGTGAATAAGCATAGAGGAAGGAATAAGTAGGCCTACTGCTTACAAGTTATGTGTACTAAGTGTAGTAGCGCATCCAGTTAGAAGCCAGTCCCGCTAATATTTACACAGATTTGTTGCCATTGTTAGTTCACACACCCAAACTGTGGGAATGGACTTGGGGGAAAATGCGGCAATGTGACTCCCATGAGATAAGCAATTCAAACATTCAATGGCAAATGTATTTTTATTGTTGCATTTGTATTTATTAAACAAAAAAACACAATATTGCACACATCAATGCTTTGAAAAAAATCATTCTTTATAAGTTCAAAGTTCAAACCCTTGCTTGCCGAAATTTGTTGGCCTATGTTTATTCACCAATTTTTGGATCAAACTTGAGTTTTTCTTTTACTACGACACCCATTAAACACACAATTTTGAACAGTGCATTAAACACAATATTGTAGCAACTTGCATTGTTACTTCTGTCAAAGAATGTGTTTAAGGTTAAACCTTTGTGAAGCTAGTTCTTTGTAATTACAACCTAAAAGTGACCTGATTTTCTCCAAGGTTACCTAAGGTTGGCCAAGTAGCCAGTTGTGTTGCCTATAGATGATCCATTACCAGATAGTAAAAAGATGATTCATGCAAATTGGCTGAGACTCCCTTCCCTCGACAATAAAAGTAATTTCCTGATCTTGATCTTGATGAGAACTGTGGTGGCAGTTTAACTTTTGTGAGCAATTTTCGTGAGCAAGAGTTTACAATAGTTTACACACAGTAAACGATTGTACAAGTTGACAGTTGACTCAATACAAATGATGTCATCGCTTCGTGATTTGGTTTAAAGTCAAATTACCACATTTTTGGTGCATGTTGGGCCTATCTTTAAAGGCAGGGTATACTTTTGGTAGTTGTCAAAGTGTAGTATCCCAACATTATGCATAAAATAACACAACTATAAAAATGTGGGCTCAATTGGACATGAAAGTTGCAAGAAAATCATGAAAGAAAAAACACCCTTGTTGCTTAGAATTGTGAGCTTTCAGGTGCCTGAGAAAGGCTTCTCAGATTCAACAATTTTAGTGAGAAACTACCCCTTTCTCAAAACTAGATTACTTCAGAGGGAGTTGTTTCTCACAATTATACTATCAGCAGCTCTCAGGTGCTCCTCACCAAGTAAGTTTTAATGGTAATGTATTTCTTGAGTTATTACCAAAAATACTGCCTTTAAAGATGTTTCACCATTGTAGATCTAGCCTAATTTGTATGGAACGCATAGCACGATAACATTTGTTTCCCATTTCAGTAATTGTTTGAATTTTCTTCAAAAAGGGTTCTTCTTCTCATCTGTAATGGAGCCACCATCTACAGTGAAAAGGCTATTTCCAAATAAACAAGTGAAAAATGCTTTCCCACTAGAACTATTACACAGTTTTGAGAAAGATGGCATTTATTGTTTTAATCCATGTTTTGATTTGTTTTGTTTTTTGAAGAATACTTCTAAATGACTTTACCAAGAAACTGAAACCGTGGCAGTCTCCTCAGACTCTTCAAAGTATGCAATTCCATAAGGTAGCATCAATGAAACTGTTGACAAAATAAGGCCATGTTTTTTCATTGTCCTTATCAAAGTTGGAAGATAAAAAAATGCACATTCTTATATTTGGAATGTAAACATACAGCTGTATGTTTTCCCTTTTATAACTGTCATCACCTGATAAACCGTGTCAACTTGTTTTGTAAAGGAAGAATTAAAAAATAACCAGTTAAAATTAATAATTATAATTATTGTAAAAAAAGGAAAAACATTTGCTCCAAAGGCAGTGGGAGCACAAAGCCTTGAGATTTTAAGTTTTCACAAGGCGGTGTAATATTGTTGTGTAATACTTTGCGAAAATTTGTATTCAAAACCAAAGTTAGGTTCTGCAGTTTCTTACAGGCGTTTACTGCAGGATTGTTTGAAAATCTTTACAACGTAGTTATTATGAATTTGAATTAAGATTAGATTTCAAAATCTAAACAAGTTGTTAGAATGTAAAATCAACTGATTAGAAATTGTGATTTTCCGAGCATAAATGCAAAGAAAACAATGACAGGTTGTTCTCTATTTCTTCAAGATGCATTTTCCTTACTATGTTTGGGTCATCATATTATAAACGTTTAAGTTCTAATTTTAATTTGACAAATTGTGCTCCTTTTTTAGTTCTGAAGGTCAAAATCATGAAAATGTATTTTAAAATGAAAAACGTTTAAATTATATATTTAAGATACAGCTCACCAACCTGGTAAAACAAAATTAACAACAATTTAATAAATAAATAACTTAATAAATATATTAATAAATTACAGATGTAGGCTCAATAGGTGGCTATGAGTACAGTAATTTGTAAATCATTTAAGCTACAATGCTTCTCTATTATTCAATTTTATTTTACTGCATTTGCAGTTTTTATTCTGAAATAAAACACTGATGAACGAAAACGTCATATCGCTGAAACTTTCACTTGTCAATAAAATGTATTCTCTAGGCAACTTCAATCCTATTTCCATAAATAAAACAATTAACTGTGACAATTATCCAGAGAAATTGCTGATGCAAAAAACAGTCTTCGTCCATGACCAACTAAAAATCCAACACTTAAACTGTTTGTTGTTGTTGTTGGTGTTTTTTTAAATTTTATTTTCAAACATCACCCATATATCTCATAACCCCTCCCCCTTAATGCACCCCTCCCTTAACACCTCCCCCAAGATCCAGTAACTGGGCCGGTATCAACACTCCTCCTTTTTAAAGGAACATTACAGAATTTGGTAAAAAAAAACTTGTAAAGTATACTTTTTGATCACAGATTTACATAAAACTTACACGGTCTAATGATGATGATAGTTGAAAACATCCCTTGAAATGTTTTTGTCTGAAATGCCATAGCCTATTTGATGAGAAATGAATAAACTAAATTTTTTCGATTGGAGTTTATTGCTCAGTGAGCGTTTTATTCATTTGTTGAATCTATATGTTTTCATGCAAATGTGTTATCGGTTTTTCACTATTTTCTCGTGACCCAGATGGCCGATCGATCTCAAACTTCTACAGGTTTGTCAATTTATGCGGTTTATGTATATGGTGGATTACATAAAGTGCTTACACTGCCAGCAACTGTTTTGTTAGCAAAAACCAATTCTGTAATGTTCCTTTAAACTTTTTACTTTGAACTCAAAGTAAAAATTGCAAAAAAGGAAGAGTACAGCGCCCCAGTTACAGGGTCTACCCCTTCCCCCTCCCCCAAACATTCAGCCCAACCCCCAACCTCCTACACCCTTTTTCTCCAACAAATAAAACCAGCAACCAGACGAAATAAAACACTGGCAACAGTCCAATGTTTTTCGACCCTTGAGGGTAACTCGGGTGGGGGTTTTGACGCCACTCTCGGGGACTCTTAGCATGTATTTATTATATAAAAAATTACCAGACAGAACATTTTATACATAGCTGTGAGTGAGAATAGAGTTAAGCACGAACACTCGGAACAGTGTCTGTTGTCATTTGTACACTTCGACTCAGTATGCTCCAATGTTTGTGCTACTGTACTGTGTAGAGTGTGTTACTGTTTAAAGTGTTGTTAACTTAAAGTTAGTGTAGTGTAGTAATAATAATACGTATTGTTTTTTCTATGAAATAAAATAAATGTCTGGGGATTACAAACACAATTGAATCATATCGGTTGCTTCTTCTTGAAATATACACTCATTATTAAAGGGTAAATAAATAAACAAAACTGTTAGTGTTAGTGCTGTCCCCCACTTCACGGAAAACTTACCAAAAGCTGACCCAGCAAAAAGCAGACATGCAACCTGTAGAAAGAAGAGCAACGACGTCTGCCACCGAAACGCACTGATAGGAACTCTGTCCCTAAACAGTCTTGTGTAAAATCCAGGCATTTTCAGTCTAAGTAATTAATCCAATCCGAGATTAATGTCCACAGTACAATATCATTCCATTTGTGAGAAGTAACGTTAGGTCATTTTCCGTTGCCGACACAAAAAACCGGAGGAATTTTAGAGTAGAGTAAAACCCTCCAACGTAGATCCATGTTCTAAAACACACGGCGTCTGCTTTTGCAAATTCGTGGCGGAAATCATGGCAGTTGGGCAAACAAGACCGACGTACTACTCGAACACTTTTAGTTCATTAGCATACTGCTGTGCTTTTTATACAACTTCCACCCTGTGGATCTACTAATCTTTGTTTTATTTCATTAAACATAAAAAACTTTATCACTTTTTGTAATAACAATTTGTACATTAAATCTTAATGAGAGTGTATATCGTGACAAATCAAAGTCTTAAAATGCAGTTTCATTACAAATTTATACAGCCACTTATTACTTTTAAAGGGTAGTGCGCAATAGAAGTAATAGCAAGATGTGGGCGGAGTCATCTACCCCTGCCAAAAAAATAATAATAATAAGTCACGCCACGCACGCGCTTGAAGTGTGAGGAGTGCTGCCAAACTTTTAGGGGGACAAAAGCAACCTATCAATCAAAGTCAAAACTTCAGGGGGAATCTTTTGGAGATTTGCATATAACTGTCCCTCCCAAAGAAAGGTGACACGTGCCGCGTGCCGGCGGCGGCCACGGCACGCTGAGCTGAGATAAGCAATAAATACTGTCTTCTACAGAATTAGGTAGGCCTAGGCCTACCGGGTCTGCGTTTTCAAAGGATTGCACCAACAGTCATCGGTCTCCTATTATTGCCTATTTTGCTTTTGACTCCGGTAATTTGGCTGAGATTCTATTTTTGAAAACGTTCAGAATAATGTTCTATTAATATAGTTTGATGTGAGTATAATCAAATCAATATACGATGGAGAAGGGGAAAAAAAATGTGTCGTCCAACAGAGGGCCTACTTCAAATCGTTCACAGTTGCCAGGAAGTAATAGGGGTTCTTAATAATAATAGTGTAGGCCCGTCATCACTTCTGGTATAGAGATTTCAGATTTTGTCCTAAAATAGTAGCAACATTTTTTCTGGGTACAGACTTCAGATTTAGGGTTTCTCTTAAAACAAGTGCTCTACAACTTACAAGTGGCTATGATAAAAGGTGTTTAATTTTTCACACGTGTACAATTTTATGAATTTCTTTTAAACCTTTACTTATAGATGGATACGATGGTCATTCTACTTCATTTTAAAACAATTATTTTACTGGGTTATTTAGTAGAGGGTATTTCCAAGTTTTACTTGTCTTCACATAATTTTACTTTCTGTTTTGCAAAATAAACAAACTCCCGTTGGTCTTTCGTGACTTTTATGAAGCACAGTGCCAGGTGCTGACCCAAAGTTTACCGGAAACAAGTTGGAGAGAATGCGCTGTCGGTGGAAATTTTGGCAAAATGCCCTCTACCAATAACCTGTACGGCAATGCATGCACAATGCAGCCACATAAAATATTGAACACTTGTTAAAGGGATTCTGCAATGATGGCCTCGGCGAGGGGTTAGCAAATTGCCTAAATTCGTTGCATAATACACTAAGTGGTCTACAAAAACACCAAAAAACAGTAACCTATTTTTCAGGGGTTAGTTTTGTGCACCTTCATTTTTTTTATATGAGACGATTATAGTTCGTGGCAGGGTTGTGTTTCGCACGTATCGATATTTTAATTGGAAATGTTCTTTCGTCAAGACATTTTTAAAAGTTTACTTCATTTTTATAAAGTTAAGTAAAACTTTGGTCAGATTTTAAGAAAAGAATTAACTGTTTATATTTGTATGGTGATCCCTCAAAAAATGTACTAAGGTGTACCTAGTTTTTGATGATGCATATCGGCTTTCAGTTCATGGTGAAGTCATGATCCCTATATATAAAAGCTCTTGTATCAAGAAGCTACACTCTCATCGGATGCCTTCAATTTTGAGTCGGAACTGGCCGGGGGCAAGGTTTGCTAAGAAAACCCACAGACAACAAAATCATTTGTTCGTCAGTTGTTGTTATTGATCGACCTTCAAGACATGATATTATTCAGAAACAAAATGAATATGTATGAGCCGGAACAAACGCCATCATGACCATTTTCTTTATTCAGAAAGAGAGGAAATGCTTTGCTATTGGTTTTCCAGGGATGTGACAAAGACCCTGATCTACGTTCATTCCTTATCGAACCAAGAGATACATAGTGAAGTGTGACACAAAACTAATTCAATCGCTATACACCTCTCTGCAAATTGAACGCTTTAATTTGGTTTCAAGTCAAGAGTTATGATAGTTCATCCTGTCTGCATTATAACACAGATTCTGCTGTGTTATTTAGAAGGGAAAAAAATATTTTGATGGATGTTTTGTTTTTGAACTGTGACATTTCTTCTTCGTAGATGCCAGTGAATGACGATATCGTCACCATGCGAAGTTGAAAACACGGTCATTAATAATGTACTGTTTAGATAAAAAGACAAGGTAGTTCAGACATTATACTTGGCATGAAATTCCACGAGGATCAACTCGACCATAAAATTACTGTACGGAGCACTTGTTGATTCCATGCCACTTATTGTCTGAGTGTTATAGGACCTGACCGAATTGGTGGCTACGTCTGGATCACCGCGCCATCATGCGTTGAAGTATAGGACGTCCTTAGCAACACCCTTACCAACAGTCGTTGCCTTAGCCGTAGCCGAAATTGAAATTCACCCAGTCAGTTTCCCTTGTGGTTCATTACTTGACTTGCAAATCTGTTAGATTCCTGATGTGCTACATCTTCAGTGTTGTTGTTGTGTGTGTGTTTTTTTCGATAAGCAAATTGCCCTGGCTGTTATGATTTACCCGAGCCTCGGTTTAGTCAACAAGCAAGATGCTTGTACGCGATGGACTCTGTATGAAAACTAGCGTGATCCCTGAAAATCACTGAAATAATATGTTGAAAACAAATTGTGTTCGAATAAATATCTGGATAAAGTTGCCGTCCGATTTTCGCCGATAGAATTAAAAAAACAAATTTGTCTTTGAATGAATGTTTCAAATTTTAAGTTTGTTAATTAACTACCACTTACAATTGGCGGATATATATAATATTCGTGCAAATCTAACATGAAATGCTTATTTATATAACTCTTTCGAATCTATAAAAATAGCTAGAACAAAGTTAAATCTAAATTTTCAAGTTAATCATCCCTATATCGGACTTAACGTCTTGAATGTTGCTTGCTTTGTTAAATTATCATTGAGAAAGAATTTACAAAAATAAACTATTGCATTTCATTGAACAGTGACTGAAATTGGTTAGGCCCTATTTTGTTTTATGGGTCAATGAAATAGACTTTGTATGAATGTTTATAAGTTTTACATTATAAGGCCTATACCTTTTACAAGAGCAGTTTAGGTTTAGCTTGCGTTGTGCGGACACTTTCATGGGAAATCATATAAAAAAAGGGTTCACGCCGCTGGAGACCGTCAGACCTGGACGGCACGCGCACATTCTGACATTACGACTTGTCAATGAATGCGTGACACGTGCCAGTTCATTGAGCCTCTTAGTTGTTTACGTCTGGGTCTGAACACGGCCCATGCGAAGCCCCCGCTGCTGCTACAAACCACGCGTGCATCTAACGCACCTCATGTTGTGAAGGAAAATCATCTCTATTGATTGAATTTTAAGACATCATAATCGCAGCAGACGGAATAGTTTCTTATAAATTGTTTAGGGTTCAAAATTAGAATCAAAGATGAGAGGTCGGAAGGGGCATGTTGTTTTTTCATTTTCTACAGTTTTGTTGTTTATTGATTTTATTGTTTTATCCTCGCGGACTGATCACTTATTGTCTCCCAGTTGGGAGTACAACCTTGAACTTATAGAACACAGTGACAAATAATATACGCCTTTAGCTAGCAACGTTTTACTTTTCTTATAATCTCCTACCTTGCCCTCTGTGTGTGTATGTACACTATTTGTTTTGGGGGTTGGGTTATGTCCCTTGTCTCTATTTTGTTTGTTACCTTATTTACTTTCTTCGTCGCTAAGTGAATTTGATGTTTTGACGTTTTGAAGGTTACAGTGTTCTGTTTTTTCTATCTTGTTTTCAAGTTAGTTGCTCTTTTGTATTTGCCTTTATTTTGCTTAAAGGAACATTACAGAATTGGTAAGAACAAATATACTTTTTGATCACAGATTTACATAAAACTTACACGGTCTAATGATGATGATAGTAGAAAACATCCCTTGAAATATTTCTGTCTGAAATGCCATATTTGATGAGAAATGAATAAACCAACTTGCCGATTTGAGTTTATCGCTCAGTGAGCGTTTTATTCATTTGTTAAATCTATACGATTCATGCAAAATGTGTAAACGGTTTTTCACTATTTTCTCGTGACCCAGATGGCCGATTGATCTCAAACTTCTACAGGTTTGTCAGTTTATGTATATGGTGGATTACATCAAGTGCTTACACTGCCAGCAACTGTTTTGTTAGCAAAAACCAATTCTGTAATGTTCCTTTAACTGCAGTGCGATGGTGTTATCCTTTGTGCATGCTTATTGTTTTGTTCGTGTTTTTTAATTTTCATGCACCCTGCTTTGTGATGTGTTTAACTTTTGGGGGTAATTTTTCGTCTTATCTTGTAAGATTTATGTTTTTGTTTTTCACTCAGTTTTTTATTTTTTTATTCATGGCTTTTCTTATTGCTCTGTATTTTACATTTTTACTGTTTAACTTTTGCTGTTTTGCTATTAGGGAATAGCAGTTGTAATACTGATAAGGCTACCTGTCTAAATAAATCAATAAATAGCAGTAAGCGAAACTAAAGAGGACTTGTTCGAGTTGTCTTCGTTACAGTGGCGTAACCGTGCCCCCCCACCCCATTAATTTCGGTGCCCCAAATGCCCCCATCTGGACTTTTCATACTATTAAAAATTACTAGAACAGAATGTTACATTTTATAAGCTTTTATGTTATAACTTATTTTAAAAAACATATTTTTCCCCCTATTTACACGCAGACAATGTATTTGTTTTTACATCCACGTCAGACTATCTACTAACAAAAGTATTAAATTGTTTAACAAGAGCGCTGACTAGGGAACAAATACGGAAACTACAACTTTAATTGGCCACAAGTGTCCCCTAGACAGAACAAATGGTGCACCCCAAACAAGTCAAAAATTACCCCATAGTTCTGGCGCTTCATCATTAATAGAAACTTACTATATAGTGGAATTATAAGTAGAACTGTTCAATGTTACCATAAGGAGTGAGGAATGACTTCACACCAATCAGGGAAGTTCAGGAAAACTCACAACATGAACCGAACATTGGAAGTCCATATGGAGTGCACACCATCCATCGTTCACTGAAGAAGAAAACATTACTTCAAACCTTCCATACTACAGAAAACAATTACCGAAAATAACTTGTGATGATCTAACAGGTGCTTCTGGAAAGACCAGTCTCGTGCGTATTCGAACATTTTTTGGGGGTCGGACCACCTTGGTCCACATCAACTCGACTACGTGCGAGACTTGCACGGTCTAGTCTATTGTAAATGGACCATGCAGGTCTCGTGCGTATCGAACATCGGGACATGTTAAAGTGCGCCATAAGTGGTCCCAACAATATTTGAGATACGCGCGAGACTTGCATCATAAACCAGTGAATAAATACATTGTGTTCGTTATGTTATGACGTTATATATGTCGTCACATTGCTTTATATTTATAGGGTGGCTGTTTAGCCGTAATTCTAACACAATTTCTCGAAAATGACCGTCCTTGAGGCTACCTTTCAAACCGGGGGGGGGGGGGTGAGATGACCCAAACGACCGATCACGGTCCAGACGGCGGAAAGACAATCTTAATTTTAGCCTGCCTCGTAAATTGGAACCAAGACTGTCCACGTTTTTTTGTAGGAAAACTGAAAGTGGTACATTTTTCGGTACCTCTGTAGTTCTGTCGGCAGTTCCGTGGAAGTTCAAACGAAATGCAGGCGCATGCGCCTACCTCCGGCTCCAGTGTACTTTCAGTAATTAAACAGCTGGTGATAAACTCCAAGTTACAGCTCTTGCTTCTGTCCTTGCTCTGTTGAATGGGGCTCATTCTCTCCTAATTTTGCTGCACCAAAACGTTGTCGTGAATGTTTATGTCGCCATTGTCGGTCTATAATTTTTACTCGATCTTATTTCATGTTAATTGTTTTGTAAAGAAGGGCGTAGATATATTTTTTCTGCCATATTGTACTTGCAACAAAGGTTGACGCTGCCTAGCCATAAACCGTGAGTTTGCACAATTACTTTTGGCTTTTTTTTACTTCATTATTATACTAAAAGGTTAAAAAATAACAACACAACACACAACATAGCATGGGTACATTAAAACACACCAAAAGTTACCAAACAAACATGAAACAGAGGAGGGAAAGGGTTATACAATGATAGGCCGTAACCGTCTGCTTGTTCCATCAATTTGCATTAAAATAGATCGTAGTGTCGACCTTTAACCCAGTGACTGAACCATATGCGCATGCTCAGTCGAGTGTTGTCAAATCAACGAAAACAGGTGAGCTTCCCAACTCTTTATATAAAGTTTTGTTTCTCACTCATTTCTGCATTTTTTACAATCGTTTTTAGTTTACTACACGAGCCCTAATTTCTACCAATGATACAGATTTGATCGATTGTTATTTTTATGTGTGTTTAAGTGACATTTACACCGTTTAAGTTTTGGTTCGTGCGATGAGGTTGTGTCCATGGGGGCCGCCATCTTGAAAATGTGTATTTTTTGCATGTCATTCTGTGCGTAGTGTGTGATGCATTTGTCCAAGTTTGTTTAAAAAAATACCGGACAGTTCATACAGGCTAGGTTTAAAATGAATTTTGTAAATGATGTTGTTTATGTTATTAGTAGTTCTACTGGTTCAAACAAAAAAGCTTAAATAATCATTCATATTGTTTAAACTTTCAATGTTGTGTCTTTTTGTGACAATCACTTAATCAGTTCCCTGGTATTTTGTCAACTCGTCTTCTTGAAGTTCTTATTGCTAAGACAAAGAAGAGAAGGGGGCAGTGTTTCTGGTAGTGCGTCTTATCCTCACCTAGATGAGACTGCACTTCAGAGGGAGAAGAAGAAGGAACTCAAAGAATGATTGAAAAATAGAAAAGAAAATAGTTATAATAAAATAAGGAGGCTTAAAAGTAATGATGTAGAGACGTTTTAGAGAAGGTTATGATGGTTAATGACAAACGTACTAAATCTTAATTTCTGAACCGGGAAGCTTTTAGGTGGAATGTCAAACCCATAATCTTGAATCAGTGCTTAAAAATAAAATCGAGTACGGAGCAACGCGTGCAAGGCAGTATTGAAAACAGAAGGAGTAAGCAATACAATCAGTGCTCAGTCATAAAGTCACGGTGTCATTGTTTAATTGCGTGCATGCATTGACCGTAGCCCTGTGGTCAACGTCCTGAATGGAGGGTTATTCCACCCTTCATGTCACTGTCAGACAGCCTGGTATGGAGACTGGCCTGATATTCACTTCAAACGAACCAAAACACTGCTCGCAGTCATAATCTCCAAGTAGTGAAAAATGTCCCTTCAGGCTCGCGTTAAGCTTTGTGTGAAGAGCCACTGGGTTAGTAAACTGTGCCTTTTTCTTGGCCCCAGGAAGATTTAGTCGCCCACATTTTACGCATATTGTCATCGATGTATCTTTCTGGTAGTGATCTCAACTTATTTATTGGAAAATGAAGTTGCATTCGTACAATCAAAGATAATTTAACACTTTTCAAAATTTGTTATTCACATTTGGAAATATTGAGTTATAAACAAGTAGGTTGCACAGTTATTTTTTAGTAGCCCACAGGGCAAGTTGGGAATTGAGATGTGGTGTTTACTAGCCCATAGATGTACACCGGGCTTAGCATTAAAAGAGTGAGCTCTGCCCTTAAAACATCAGTAAGTGAAGATTTTCACAATAAAGGGAAGACAAAAAATTACCCCAAACTTGCTATCAGCTACGTGTAGTTCCAGGCCTGAATGATGCAGATGCAGAAATGCTGGTTGTTCCTGGATTCACTATTTTGTGTAGGCACCTGTTGGTCCAGTTAGTTTGTCCATGCACCTGTAGGACATGACTGAATGTGTAGTATTGTTTTTAAAACTCTCAGATTTCTGATACATGTAGTCTTAATGTCTGTAACATTAGTAATTGTGGAAAGTCCCTAAACTTTTTACAAGCCCATGTTATACCCGTAATAACTGACATGACCAGCAGGCTGTAGAATTATAGTTGCATTCAGCAGTATGGAGGTTAGTGGGGTTGTTGTTTTCTCACATCTTGATCAAATATGCTTCAAAGTACATCCCCCCTTATTAGGTACTATGTTTATTCTGAACTTTGTGTGGTTCAAGTACGTGTGCCAAGATGTACCCATCATTCAATTTAAAAAGGTTTATTCTACTGTTAAAGTTTGTGACTGAAATTCGCACAAATTGTTATACAAGCCAGAGAGGTGACTGTTAAGAGGTGTTGCTGCAACCGCACAGTGTAACATGGCACAGAGCAGCACACTGACTTGCAAACTCATGAAAGTGTAGTAAATAACCGGCACATTGCCAAACAATCTGCACATTTTTCATGTTCCTGAATAGCGCCTGGATCCAAAGCCCCCTTGATGTCTGGGACCCATTTATGTAATGTAGGTCCAGGTCAAGGAAAATCGGAGTCTGGGGGCAAATAAATTAGGGGATCAGGAAAAGCACTGATCGCTATTTTTATGCACTGTAAACAGCTAAAAATGTGGATAAAATTTGGTACTTGTTGTAACAGCAGATGCATCAATGGTGACGTCAGTTTTAAAACTATTGCTTTTGCTATATTAAGCACAATTTTTTCCTGGTATTTTAAAAGCATTTTAACATCTGGAGATTTAATATTTGGTTGTGCAGAATCACTTGATGATTCTAATAGCTGAACAGATTTGCATTTCCTTAATTCTTTTTTCCCCTTGATTTTATGTTTTGAGAGTAATTTAGAACAAAAAAAAATACACATTTAAAAACAACACATGTAAATCTACTGTATCTAAAACTATGAAGTAACTATCCGAGGCTAGGCTATAGTTCCTTGTTACTGTGAGGATAGGATCCAGGCCTTGCGCTTAAGCTTTTTGTAAAGTAGCCCGCCGGGCCAGTAAACTGTGCATTTTACTTGCCCCCAGGAAGTTTTAGTAGCCCAGATTTTAAACAGGAATTGCCATAAATGTAATGTTCTGATGTGTTAATGTTAACGGTCACAACCAGTTTAATGATCAAATGAAGTTATATTCACACACTCAATAACAATTAACACATTTTATACATTAATTATTCATTAAGGAAGAAATAAGCATTTTAAACAAGTAGGTTGCACAGTTTTTAGTAGCCCACAGGGCAAGTTGAGAAGTGGTGTTTACTAGCCCATAGCATTTTTTACTAGACAATGTACGCTGGGCTAGTGTTAAAGGCGAGCCCTGGGATCTTTATTAGGCTAGTCCAGAACAATTTGGCGGATGTACACCGTGATATGATGTGAAGTGGCTTTAAGTGCTTTATCGCACCCGACATGCATCTAAAAGCACTAATTATTTCTTTGGCAGGTATGCAAAGCCATGTTTGCATTATGAGACTCATTTATTTAGCACCTTGTGTGAATGTACAAGGTGATGCTGCTCAATCTGCAGCCAAACATACCAGAAACACGGGGGAAAACCCCTTCTCTTAACTTTAAGTGTAATTTTTTTTGTGTGCATTACACTCCACTATGTAGGTCCCCATGCAGAAGCAAGGTTAAAGGTATACGTTGCTTTGGATCGGGCGAGTTGGTCTTTAAAAAGCATTTATAACCGTTTGTTATAAAATGCATATGGTTAGAAAGATGTTTCAAAAGTAGAATACAATGATCCACACAAATATGCCTCGAAATTGCGGGGTTTTCCTTTTACATCGTGAACTAATACAGTCGGCCATTTTGTGGAGTCAAATTTTTGACGCCTCAAAATGGCCGACCGTGTTAACAAACGGTTACAAACGCTTTTTATAGACCCCAACCCTCACTCTAATAACACCAGAACTGGAGTCCGGTAGAGCTTGACCGTTCAAAATTACCACCTGTTATGATGGAGTTTATTTGAAATTGAGTTCCGAACAGTCCAACATAGTTCCAAATAGTGCACACCACGTACATTGACAAGTTTCAGTAAAAAGAAGCCTACACAGTTCATGTGAGAGTTTTGGAAGACTTAATGGAAAACGCTAGAACCCAGTTGCCAATGGAGTGAAGATATGACTTGTAACACCTTCAGACTAATGGTGCTAAGATTATATGACCATGTAAATATTTTAAAGGTATTCTCGTGCATTCATAGGGATGTACCTGTGAGCTACGTACAGTATTCTGACCTCATAATTTCAATCTGCAATCTGACTTTGTAGGGGACAGCCTGTGCAGGGTGTCTCCATGGTGAGACTGACCAGCATTTTGTTACTATTATAAATAACAGATTGTATACATGCATAGATATTGACAAAATAGGGAGACCGCCAACATACGGCTAGATAGCTCAGTTGGTAGAGTGCTGGCACTGCATTAATCGGGAGGTCGTTGTTTCTAGTCCCAAAAGTCCCCCAGTTTTCTTTGTTCAACCCAAAACTATAAAAAAAAATTTACCCAGTCAGTTTCCCTTGTGGTTTATTACTTGACATATTATAATTACTGTGTAAGGGAGAAGTGTTTGAGGTCACCAACAGTTGGACACCAGCTTCCTTAAAATTGCAGAACATTTGGGTTTCTGTTTAAAAGATGTAGTACTAGTAAACCTCAGTCAGATTGACTAGTTTCTCAGAAATCTGTCTCATTGTCACAAGTATCTTGAGAAAAAAACCAAACGAATTGAAGGATGTCGGGTTCGGAAGATTCTAATGGCGCTTTTTTAAGTGGCTTTCCATTAACATTCTCCTGTCTTCTACATTTTTCCTATTTTTCAAGTTTCTTGTTATGAACGGTTCTCAACCTGGCCGGTAAGTGGACAGTGCTGGGTCAGGAATAGTTGACGTTGAGATTAAACATCCAGGACTTCAGGCATTTTTGTTTGTTTGTGGCGAAATACGTGCAGAGTGTGAATCAAGTGTTTCGTCCAGAAACAATGACAGATGCAAATCCATGGTGAATGCGGAAGCAAAATTTTCTGTTACAGTAAGCACGAACATTTGGTAACTGTTAAGCAGCGCTATGAAATTGGGCCCTGGTTATAGCATAGTTTGAAGCGCTTGGTAAATTGAGTTTATCAGTGGTGATAAACATAGTATCTTTTCCGAGGACCTCGAGTATTTTGTGTCAAACTTAAACCTGAATTTTTTTAGGAAAATATTTATCTAGCCTATTTTCTTTCTGATTTAAAGCCATCTTAGATGTAAGGCCCTGTGGATTAATTATCACGGTGAAATTGCAAATAAAGGACCCTGAAGCACTGAGCCGGACGAAATAAGATTGTCGCTGTCCGCATTTCTATTGCGTCCGATGTGAAAGTCCCAACGAATATAGAACAGATATGGATGTCCTGAGTGGCACTGTTGAAGGGACATCACTGTGTTTATCGTCAGACCCCAAAACTTCATTTGTCGCAGGTCCGCCCACAACTGCAGTCCAAGAATGGGTGTGTGCACATTACGTGCTAGCAGACACACCTTTGGGTAATTGCTGAATGGAAATGATGGAGGTGCATGTTGTCCAAAGAGTGCATTTGATCCAAAAGTGGTGATTATACAATCCATCTAAATTATTTGTGTCTCGGATGCTTCCCTTGTGGGAATCGTCAGCTCGACCAACGCCTTTTTGTTGTTTGGGGGGAAACAGTTTGTTTAAAAATACTTGTTGTGACACTAGTTCACTTGGGTCCGATGTCTTATTCAGTTGCTTATTACTTTTTTTTTTAAGTACTAGGTTTGTACTTTAATTATAAAGCACCTTGCTCATTGCTGAGACCGACCCTAAAAATTTCGGAAATTTTTTGTAATGTGAGTAACCAATTTTGTGTGTCTTGTATGTGCACAATTTGGGGGACGCATTTATAGAACAAGGATTCTGCAGACCAGAGATGTAATTTTGCTTCAGTCTGTGTTTAAGTGCTGTTGCGAGCTCAGTTTCATCCGCATGACATTGTTTTTTGTAACCAAACTCTAGCCTGGTTAAGAGAAATGTGCATAATGTCAATGTTCTGCTTGTATTTACGAACTTGTTTTGTGTGTGGAAACTTTCGATATGAGTTTACAAACATCTCGTGGAAGTTGTTTTGGTCACCCGTGAATTTTAGATCACAAAATGTTTGTGGTGATGACTCGGAAATAATAACTCCCTGATAGCAGGAGGTCAGTTACCAGAAAGTTTCAAATTTATTTTCCACGTGTGTTGTGAATCTTCCTATTCACGTGTGTGTATCTGTTGCTACAGATATTTTAATATCTTTTTAATGCGCTAATCTCTCGGTCAAAGGAAGTAATAGCATAGGGGGGAAAACATTTTAAAATTTGTTTATCGTAGTTTTTTTTTCATTTATAAGACTCGCTGGCCGTGAGGTTGGAGTCTGGAAAAATGCCTAACCACCTCACTTTGGGGTTTGAGATAAGAGGATGTGGGGAATCTTTGGAAAGGTCAAACCACATTTTAATTTGACATCAAGGACGTAAGGATCTTGAATGGAGTGTAGATACTACAGCTACATCCTGGCTGGGGGAGAACGTGCATACAATAAACCCCAAGAAGTTGTTTGCTTTTTTTTTTATGTGGAGTGTTATAGGGGGACTGTTTCTGAGAATGAAGAGCATTAACTCATTGATTGTTTGCTATCACTTGCTATCACTCGTGATCACTTTAAACAAAATATTGCTTAATCAGTAATGCCGCACAATTAGTGCCAATAACAGGATGAATAGGAAATGAGAAGAACTGTTCAGTTTTAGATGTGGGGGGGGGGAGGGGAAACCCACGCAATCAGGTAGGGACTGAAAACCCAATCCACATGCAAGGCTCTGGTCTGAGGTGGGATTCGAACTGGGAGTCCTCAGAGCTCAAAGGCAGGAAACCGGAGCCAGGGTACATTTTGCCGGCAGTCCCCACTCTAAAGAGAAGTTCTAGTGCAGTTAAACGGCTAACAGAAAGTCTGCGATGGCATGGGATGTACTTTCCGTTGATATTGACTTGTTTGTTGTTTTGTTTTCGGCTCAAGTTCCTCTGTGAGTGAGAACAAACACGGGATGCCCATCTGTAACAAGTTTTTTTTCCAAAGAATTTTCAGAGATGTTATCACTCGACTTTGTTTGGCCAATGAAGTTGAATATTTCCTGCGTTTCGTCATCGCACAATTACACCAGAACCAGGAAGCCATTTCTCAGCGATCTCTTTTTTTTATTTATTTATTATTTTTTTTTATACTTCAACCGGCCAACAAACAAGAGTGTTTCGTATTAGCATTTTGTCAAGTCTGTGTGTATATAATAAGATTGCCAGATTGACAGGTTGGCGTGGGGTCACGGGGCACTCATAAGGGA
Organism: Pycnopodia helianthoides; assembly: GCA_032158295.1. Lineage (NCBI taxonomy): Eukaryota > Metazoa > Echinodermata > Asteroidea > Forcipulatida > Asteriidae > Pycnopodia > Pycnopodia helianthoides. Next base: position 15,583,739 of record CM063248.1, read on the forward strand.
ATCTCGTACTCAGGGACAACAACACTCCCGAGCGCAAGAGATGAGACTCACAGATGTCTACCCTCGTTGAGAGCCTTGACAGATGAGCAACCGATCTCTCATAATGGTTTCGGGAGAAAACCTTTAATCCACTTAATACTCAACCACTCAATAACGAGGGGGGCCCTATGAATCCAGACTCCTTTCTTTTTTCCTGTGGTGAATAGAAACAGGTTTTCCTCTTTTTCGCTATTTTGTTATGGAAGGGGGAGAGGAAATCACCAGGTATGGGGGCTCCTTGGGTTTTGTACATCCTGCTCTACTTGGCCTTGATGTGAAGCCTTGATGTGTATTTAAAAAATTTTTTTTTTTAGCGACACAACTAAATAGATATTTCCTTCGTATAAATTCATTCAAACTAACAGTTTCTTTGTGCACACCTGATGCACAGGTTAGATTGGCTGCACTTGTCTGAAAGCTTATGCCTAGCTTCGTGATATTTGCACAGGAATGTATGCATCAGAATCCTTCAGAACGGTGAACAAAAACCACAATTTGTTTCTGTCCCGATTGTGCTTTGGCCACGTAGTACTCCTATGTTCAGTCCTTAAAGATATTTCTGCAGGTTGAGAGGGATTTTTGAAGATTCTTGTGGCTGTTAAGTGAGCAGGTTTAAGCTGTCCACATGACTGGGAGAGTGGTTAAAGGGAGGGTTTTTCTTTGGTAATTAATGGCCATAAAAAAACTGTATTTGGTAAGAAGCACTGCAGCTGTTGATAACTTATATAACATGTCGAGAAACACTCCCTTCTATGGAATGTGGTTTAAGAGAGAGGAATTCAAAAGCATTTCAGTTTGAGAGACGTTTCTGCATGAAAGTTTCTCAGATTGTGTATTCGAATTATTTATTATTCTTTCTGCGTGGACATAACCGCTCCAGATATTTGGCGATATCTCTAAAACGCTACTACCTTTTGAAATGAAATTTTCACAGGTTTTGTTTTATTGTATACATCTACATTTGTATGAGATTAAAACAATCAAAATGTTCAAAAAATTAAAGGTGTACTTTGCCTTTAAGGTGGCAATATCCCAAGGTGAAGTGCATCCATGTTGTCTTTGAATCAAAATAAGATTGTTCACTTTGAATTCGCTCAGAGATTTCTTGGCAGTAGTTGATCATCATTGGTACACAGGTTCTTTTTAATGCACTGACAGCCACAATTTTTAAGAGAAAAGGCCCGGTAGGTGTTCACAGAGTCCTATGAGACCACGATACCTCAATGTCAGGTTCTCTGGATCCCCCCCCCCCCCCACTATTCTAGACAGATTTACAAGGTTCTGTAAATTGTGGCTCTCTTGGAGTTGAATTGCATGGAGGGGGAGACACCCCGTGCCCTGCCTCATCGCAGCCCTCTGCTCCCACCCAATGCTTCCTCCAATTTGGAGCTCGCTGTCTCTAGAGGTAGTTGTAAACATGACAAGCCACCTGTTCTATCTCACCGTTTCTTCCCAAGTTAAAACGCTGGAGTGCCTAAGTCGAAAATTTCATCCAATCTATTTTTAGGATCTGTGATTTGTGTGTATGGGGATGTGACGTCTACATGGGTGTCGCAACAAAAGATTGATTGTCGGACCGTTTCTGTCACACTGACAACCTGTGGAAGTAATGTTGCATTTTGTAGTGCAACAATAAGCCCCTAATAATGCTTCACATTGTGATAATTCAAGCACTGTGGAAAGGTCATGCAGGTGTACATTGATTGCAATTCAAGATTTGTGTGTCCGTCTTGTACGCAATGAAGTGAAGCAAAGTAATTTTGTGTTTTGTCCCGCATTGGACCGGACAGAACAAAGTCAGTTGCTGAACAAAAAGGCTGATTGTTGAGACCCGATGAAAGAATCCTATGAAAATCAGATTATGGTGACAGCTTTATAAGCCCCCAAGCCCCCCCCCCCTCTATAAAACAATACTTCTGTTTCCGGTTACCCAACCTAACTCTTACTTAAAGGCATGACTATAAACTTTTCTTTGGCATAAAGAAATAAACTTTTAAAAACAGAACAAACAAATAACGTTTGTGTTTGTATAAAACGTAAACAAAATGTTGAGCTTTATCGCCCTGTAATTATTTATGGTAGTAGTGCCGCACAGGCTTGTGCTAAGACAGTGGAAGGTTGCTATAATAAGCCATATTTGCGAGTTAGATTTCAATAAAGTTTGGTACAAAGACTTGCTTAAAGGTATTATACAGGATTGGTAGAGCTGACAAAACAGTAGCTAACAAAGTTCATGTTTTGTTTGATTAACCATATACATGAAATAACAAACCTGTGAAAATTTGAGCTCAATTGGTCATCGAGGTCACGAGAAAATAGTGAAAAGATACCTGTTTTCTGTTTTTCAAACATCAAGTTTATAATCGCGAGATAAAAACTATGGTTTTATTCATTTCTCAGAAACGATAGCATTTTAGTCAGAAATATTTTAAGGAACCCTTTCTACCATTACGTACTTTAAATCATGTAAGTTATGTGTGAATCTGTGAACATTCGTGTTTTTCGATCTTACCAATAGTGTACAGGGCCTTTAATCGTCACAAGTTACCACTTCAATTTGAATTCTTCAGACTATAAAGACTGTTGCTGTGTGGCAAATGGTTCGGGGCAGGCTTTTGTATAGCAACCTCCAGATGAGCAAACCCTGGTACCATTGTCAATAATGAAAAAAAAAAGACTTCCTGAACCTACCTGCACTATTTTTTAAATAGCATGTAATAGCAGAGTTAAAACCAAATTGGTCCTAAATAATGTAAGCTGGTAATTTGGTTTTACCCCCAGGCACTTCCCCCAATCTCACAAGCACCCTAATTAATCCAATGCTCACCCAGACACCAGTGTCCAGACTGGCTGTCTCAGTGGGACTTGAGGACAAATTTACGACCTTAATGCCCACCTAGTCTGTCCCCACAACTTTATTATAAAATGCCCTTATATCCCATCTTTAGTTCATTCTTCTCTATTCTGTACTTATAGACAGACCCTCGTGGTTAGCCCAGTGCCAAATCTCGCACTGTGGCCCAATCCAGTGTTTTCTTCTTTTCCTGCTACTTCTCATCTGATCGTCTTTGTAAAGCCCTACAGATCTTAATAAAGTATTATCTGTATTCCAGCCCAAAGACGAATTGATTGGAGTTTTATTTATGCCTACAATATTAGTGACACCCATTTATCGTGTTACAATAATAATATATTAATAAGACAAAGCATCTAGATTGTATATATACAAAGAACAGAGCACCTCACAATAACATGGAAAGGGGGACGTACAAATGGTATAACAAAGAAAAGGAGCAAATTAGGAAGGGTCCAGGAAGTTGAAAAATCGAAGTGGCAGCTTTGAAACAGGCATTGACACCACCTCTCTGAGACTTGCAGGGAGGGCATTTCATAGGCGAGGCGCAGTAATTGCAAAGGTGCACAGCCACAATCATGGGTACACTTTTTGTTACAAAGACACCAAATGAACGACACATAAATAACTCTTTGCAGATCTTGTATTCGACAAACTCAAGTACTTTCTACTCTTCATTCACACACCGCTGGTTAATCAATTTACATAAAACATTAAAATAACTGTCACATCACTGGTTTTCAAAGTGTTGTTCATAACATGGACACGAAAAATATGTGTACCCATGATTGTGGCTGTGCACAAAGGAATTGTCCTGGGCCTTCTCTTCGGATCTAGGAATGGAAGGCCTGGTTAAGTCTGAAGATGAAGGGGGGAGTCGATACCTGTGTAGATGTCCATCTGGAACACTATACACGTTAGTCTTGGTTCCAAGACGATCCAGTTGTGTAGTCACGAAAACCTAATCCCTATCTAAACCGCGATCACCCACGAACCACTCGCCACTAGAGGGCGCTATAATTCATGTGGAACCAAGACTATATACACGTATGTAGGTGTACATGTAGTAGATATGAAGGTACATTGAATAAATAAGGAGATAATTGCTGGGATGGGGGTGTCGTGGCCGAGCGGTCTAGGGCAGTGGACTCAAGTTCTGTAATTTACAAAGTGTGGGTTCGAATCCGAAACACCAGAGCTTGAGTCCTGTGCACTTACTTGACCGCTAGGCCACGACACGCCCATAAAGGGGCAAGGCTTAATTCCGTAAGAAAAAAAAGCACCTCCACAAAGATTCGAATGCCGGTCAATGAAAAACACTAAACATTGATTGAGAGATTGAAGAGATTAGTGTTATGATAGCACTTGAATGAGGAAAGATTGTTTAAATTCCTCACAGAAAAGCCAGGATGACAACACTTTCTCTATCCGTGTTTGCAAATGTTTGTAATATTTGTAATAGTTTATTAGTCAACCCAGAGGCCCATGTATTTTGTTGTCAGTTTGTAAGTGTGACCCCAAACCATGCTAAAGCCAATCCCTGTACATGATCGGCTAATTTATGGCATGATGCCACCTCTCTTTAGTGGATGGGTCGTAAAGAACCATTTTTATTATATTTAAGGCCCTTTGCAAAACCATGGCTTGGGCTCCATCCATCCGACTGTTTGAAGGCCGGTAAGGAAGGTGCCCATTTTCTAATAACTGACAGAGCCTTAGTCCAAGCCCAAGCCCAAGCCCAAGCCCAAGCCCAAGCCCAAGCCCAAGATGTGATTGTTTTTCAAAATGGCCTTAGCATCACCCCCCAAGCAATCTCTGTGCCCAATTTCACGGAGCTGCCTAAGCAGACAACACTGCTTAACCATTTTCTGCCAAGCAAAAAAATAAGCAGGGGACCAGTCGGAATTGGTGGATGCAACATGGTATTTTGGCTGGTAACTGTATCCTGGTAAGCAAAAGGGTTTTGTGCTTGGTTACTTTTTGTGCTCGAGCAGCTCTTTGAAATTTGGCCAAGATTCTAAAACCTTCAGTCATAATTGCGTGTACCTCACTCTTAGACCTTGAACAATTCTGATATGACTTGCTTTTAATAAATAGGGGGAGGGGGGGGGGTTATAAAAAAAGGAAAAAAAGAAAGAAAAACAGAAAAGAAGACAAAGATTGATAGGTATTTTTATGGTGACAATTTATAAACAGGATGCTTCTAGGGTTACAGTATCTGATGCAGGAAAGAAAAAGTTTTATTTCAAAGGTGCTGTATGCATGTAGTTTATATTTGATGAGGAAACAAATGAAGTGTGAATTTTAAGCTATAGCTTCACTTGTTATAAAGTCGACGCTGGTCACTTATCAACAGGCTGAGAATTTCTCTCTTTATATCTTGTGTTTGAAATGAATCTAAGACCGTATCGGAATTGACGGCTACAGCCTGTTGCTGAGCGTGTTGCTAAGGATGTACTATACTCCAACGCATGATGACGTGGAAGTCTAGCGGTAGCCGTAGCTGTAGCCGTGAATTTAGACACAGCCTTTGTTTTTTGGACTGGCAGGCAAGAAACATAAAAAACAACACCCAGTTTTGTGGGTATACAAACATCATTTTGATGAAACTTGAGCAATGCTGTTGTCTTGGATATGTTGTCTCCTTCAATGTAATATTTAAAGGTCATTTCTGTGACGTGATAAATGAGGTTTTTTTTTCCTTTTCAGAGTATAGAATACTGGAACAAATGCACGTATGGGAGTTTGGCAGTCAACGTGTTTGGCAAACACCCATACATTGCCAAACATGGTAACACCCGTGCATTGCCAAACACCCATGCATTTCCTTAACACGAACCTGAAGTGCCACTTTCCATAAAAATCAACCCTTTTATGTCAAAACAATTTAAACGGACACTTGCAGTGAACGAATATTTTACAAATGTTTGGGGATTATTTTTTTTTCTAAAAAAAAAAAAAAAAAAACCCAAAAGGATGATAATGTGTGGAAGAGCAGAGCCTGGTTTCGGCTGATAAGGACCTGTTTGGGGGTCTTCTTTCAGAGAAATCTCCAGACTCCGTGGTGGAAAAAAAAATAATAACCACATAGTTATCAACAGGTATCCAGAGGAAGGAAAGAGGGAACTGTGACTTAGAAGGTTAGGAAGGGAAGCATTCATCATTTCGATACGTTGTCACGAAATTGTCTCACCTCGGATAACAAAGGTTGAAACCTTTCATGGGTTTTCCCGAGACTGACGGCTGTTTCACACGAAGCACATTCAGGGAACTTGCCGAAGACAAAATTAGAATTAATGCTTATGAAATATTAGTATTAGTAGTAGAACATTATTAGGAATGAAGATTAAAGAGCTTTGCCTAAAAGGAAAAGGATTATAATTTAAAGGAGGGAAGGTTTTTCAAAGGATTGATTGAAGTGAGTAGAATGATGCAAGATTGAGAAAGACTGATATTTTGTTAGAACGAAGGGTTTGATAGCAAAAGTAAACGCTGTCGACGAAAGTAAAGGTAATGGTGCAACTGAGGTTTGCTTTTGTTGCCCTGGTCTTGGCCCTGGTGCCCCTTCAAAAGTCTCCCATAGACTTGAAGGTTTTCCAATGGAAGTGCCCTTTGTAAACTAAAAAATAGCTTTGCCCTCTTTTAAAGATGAAACTCCATGCCTGTTGTGCATTTAACAAAAGCGAAGTTAATGGAACAACCATTTGCGAAAATGCTGTATAATTTACCCCTAGAAGAATGTTTAATCATTATTGCATTGTCCTTCGGATGTAAAGCCGTAGGTCCCGTAGAGTAGGGGTTAACCCCAATGTTTCTAGTTCACATAGCAAGCACCCTTGTTTGCAGGTTTCCTCAGGCGTGCGAGCTGCAGTGATTAAGTTCACTCATGAGGTATCCTTGGTTTCACGACCAGAAAGTAGAGTTTAATAATTAATAATAATGTCAGCGCCTTAGAGAAGTTGCATCGGTTGTAGATTTATGTCATGATACATACTCATTTGTCTGATAAAAACCCACATGTGGATGTTACATAAACTTCCTTAGCATGTGGCTACTTGAAAGAAGTAGAAGAAGATTTATAGTTGCCAAATCAGTAGCCATAGCAGGGCTAGAATTTGGGGGGAAAAAAACCACAAGAGCTTGTAGCTCAATTTATTGGACTGCAATTTTGAGTACAAGACCAGAATTTAAGTGAGAAGAAAAAATGCCTACACAGGTTAATAATTGAACAGTTTGAATTTGAAAAAGCACTAAGAGAAGATGTATCTCATTTGTATATATCATGGGTAAGTAGTCTTCGATAATCAACAGAATTATATTTATCAGACTGAAAGTCAACATTTGAACACAAACACAAGACCGCTGGACTTGTCGGGACAAGAGTTTACTGGCCCGATGCTAAAATCACTGGCCTCGGCCAGCAGTCTAGTGTACATTTCTGCTTAGACACTGGGGTCTTGACAGGTGAGAAGTGCACTATAAGCACTATTAACAGTGACTGTAAAGAAGTCATCAGAGGTGTTATTCCTGTGGAAAATTGGCTGCACACTTTCAGCAATAAACCCCCCCCCCTTTCCTCAAAACCAAACCAGGGAATTCTTTGTGATGACTTTTACAGGCGGGCTCCTGTGACCTCAATTCTATCCTGGGTCTTGCCCCAGCGGACATAAATCTGTCAGAGACCTGAGTGTAGTCATGGTATTCTTCAAAAGTCTTCCCCCCAGACTGCAGGTGTAGGCCTTTTTATGGAATATATTTACCCCTCTCCCCCAACCGCCATTCTGGCTCAGTAGCAGAGATGGGGGAAAAGGCATGGTCTGGGGTCGTCCTGTTTTTTTCCCCCATAAGACTGTTCATAATCAACCCCCACCTCCCCCACCTCCATTCCAGTCCAGGTTGTGAGCAGCGGGGAAATGAGGAAGGGGGGGGGGGTACACACATAATATGAGGTCGTCCTTGGATTTTTTTTCATGGACAATTTATAGTGCAAAGGCAGTGGAGAGTTTATGGAGTGGAGGGTTTATGGAGTGGAGGGTTTATGGAGTGAGGTTTTACTTTGTTTTACTCGGTGGAAATTTTGGACCTAGCTGTTGCCAGATCTAGAGCTACTCTCTCGGAGTTTGTTTATGATTCATGTATATGTTCCTGGTCCTATGAATCCAGCGTGAGAGGGGGGAGGGGTCTTGAACGATGATGGATGGGTGTCCTGTTTGCTGGCAGTGAATTCCAGATCATCAAAAGTATTTTTGTGTGAATTTAATGGCTCTGTTTTTTTAGGATGTCGTGGTACAAGTTGGGAGTACGTCTGAGGGCTCAAAACTCTACTTGGACCTCGAGGCTCAAAGCTTTTACTGGAAATCGTTTATTCTTTCCGCTTTGGTTGCTGGCTGGGGGTTTTTATTAAGAAAGTTGAAAGTGTTGTATACCAAACTTTGAATTTGTAAAAGTATGGTGTGTACTAGCTTGGGAACAAATGCAAGATTGCTAGACTTGTCCAGTTTAGAAGTTTCTTCTAGAATTACTTGACTCAAGCCTCGTTCCAATATCCCCAATGGGTATTCCAAGCGAGCCCTGCGTTCACAGTTAGTGATACCCTGTTCAACATTTATCTTAAGTAATGTTTGAAGCTTTGCATGGTGTGGATAATAGAAAGTAAACTTGAACTAGTAAACTCCTCCGAAAAGACATTTATACTTGGTTGTACTCGCAAGTTTACTAGTTATAGGCTAGTTACTTCCAGCTGTGCTGGATGGGTCACCCTCGTTAAATATGGTTTAAATAAATAAATAAATAAATAAAGAAGTTAATGGCTCTTTTCAGATCCAACACTCCTCCCATAGGAGATTTATACATGGGGACACCTGCAAGTTTACTAGTTATAGTTAACTATAACTTCCTAGGTTACTGGCTCTTTTCAACTCTTCTCCAAAAGAGAGATTTATACCAGGTTATACCAGCAGGTTTACTAGTTAAAGTAACTTTCCAAGTTACTGGCTCAACACTCCTGAGATTTACACATATACCCGCAAGTTTACAAGTTATAGTAACTTTAATTTTTTTTTTACCCTACAGCAATGTGTATTAAGCACTGTATACTCAGTACTTTCCTGAGCTCTGTGAAAGTGCCGAGTATACAGTGCTTAATACACAGTACTGTAGGGTAAAACCAAATTAAATTCTTTTCCCCGATGCAAAAATCTCTTGCAGTAACTTCCTAAGCTACTGGCCCAGCACTCTTCCCAAAAGAGAATACGTGCTTATCCCCGCAAGTTCACCAGTTGTAGTTGCTTCCTATCATTTATCTTATTTTTTTTTTTACAGCACTTGAAATACATCTGTCAGAAGCAAACCCTTAAAAAGTATAAACCCTATATAGGGTTTGTTGATCATTTTGTCTTTTAAAATAAACAAATAATTTGCCCGACTAGGCAGAGTAGACTTTATCTTTGGGCCACAACCATCAGGTTTGTTTTATGCAAACTGTAATCATGGTAATGGGTGATTCTGTGTTTATGTAAACCACAGTTCTACGCGGGTATTATTTCCGAGAACAATGGGTTACCCCCCAGTAAGTCTGGGACATCCCGGCACCCAGAAAGAAAGTTCCCCGCTGGAACCCATCCAACAGTTTGGATCACAATGCAGATACAATGGGTCCAAGTTAGAAAAAAATGTAAACTATTGGTGACCTTAACAATCATGTTAGGTATAGGGGATAGACAGGCGCAATTGAGAATGTGACAGTTGAGTGCAAACTGCAAACTGATCTAGTACCCCGTAGGACTAACACACTGTCTTCTCTTTTTGACTCTGTAGGAAATGACTAAGAGTTGTAGCTTAACCGAGTAGAGTGACTAAAGGAAACACCATTTGGAGTTCTTGCTGGGGGTGTATTGTTAATAATCTACTTTGCACGCTTTTTAGCAGGGCTCGAATTTGGTGGGGGGGGGGGGGGGGAATCCGCGAGACCACAGGGCTTGGAGGCTCCTAACGTTTACTCAACAAGAATTGTTTTTACAAGACCAGAATCACATTAAGAAAAGAACTTCCTGACAGTTTAACATGCATTTAACTGTTTTTATTTGAACAAGCACTGAGATATGTAAAAGAAGATATATCTCATTGTCTTTTTTCTCTATATTTAATACACTTCATTGCTCTATAGGATTGAAAGGTATTTTATCAGTCAACATTTGAACATAATTTGTTTTTGTTCAAGATATTATTGGTGTAAATTGTGCATGGTTTTCCAATATTTTCTACTCACTCGCAAAACGGATTAAGCCCAAATTTGTACAGGTTTGTTATTTCATGTCGTATGGTTGATCACACAAAAAAGATGAACAATGTCTGCGACTATTTGTTCAGCTCTACCAATCCTGTATAATACCCGACATGTTTGGGACAGTAACACTTTTGATCTTGACATACATAACTTTTACTTGTGTCATAGTTTACAAGAAGGGAACAAAAACTGTTTTTGTGAGTGACGGAAGGTTTTGGCGAAAACATATTTTTTTTGTTTTGTTGACAAGATGTACCATATACCCGTCCGTGTCCATATTTGTAAATTGTTTGGGTAGCTCCAGCGGTAGCCCAGCAAAGTGTCTGCGTCATATAGTTGCCCGTAGCAACAAAGACATATGTATACATGCAATGTACCCTAGGCCACCTGTTCCAGCATCAAGGTTATGAACTGTTTACGAGTGGTAAAGCCATTACCCCTACCATCCCCAAATAATTAGTGATAAAATACAGTCTATGCTTCAGAGGAGATCACTGACGTAAATGGGCATGGCAGGGTAAAAAAAAAAAAGCAGGTTGCGACACGCTGCCAAGTATGAGTTGGTGATTATTATTAACAGCTTGGGCCATCTGGGGGGAGACGTGCCTCTCTCTCTGTTTGGAGTTGAGGATTGTGATAGAGTTCTTGTGGGTTAGAGGATGAAAAAACAAGGGGGGTATCATGACTGTGATGCAAGGGAGAAACTGTTGGGGGAACATGGGAGAAGGGGAGGGGGAACTTGGGAGAAATTTTTGGGGAATTTAGGAGAAATGTTGGGGGAATTTAGGAGAAATGTAGGGGAACAGGGGAGGGGGAACTTGGGAGAAATGTTGGGGGAATTTAGGAGAAATGTTGGGGGAATTTAGGAGAAATGTTGGGGGAATTTAGGAGAAATGTAGGGGGAACAGGGAGGGGGAACTTGGGAAAAATTTTGGGGGAATTTAGGAGAAATGTAGGGGGAACAGGGGAGGGGGAACTTGGGAGAAATGTTGGGGGAATTTAGGATAAAACATTGGGGGAATTTAGGAGAAATGTTGGGGGAATTTAGGAGAAATGTTGGGGGAATTTAGGAGAAATGTAGGGGGAACAGGGGAGGGGGAACTTGGGAGAAATGTTGGGGGAATTTAGGAAAAAACATTGGGGAATTTAGGAGAAATGTTGGGGGAATTTAAGAGAAATGTGGGGGAATTTAGGAGAAATGTAGGGGGAACAGGGGAGGGGGAACTTGGGAAAATTTTGGGGGAATTTAGGAGAAATGTAGGGGGAACAGGGAGGGGGAACTTGGGAAAAATTTTGGGGGAATTTAGGAGAAATGTAGGGGGAACTTGAGACGAATGTAAGGGGACTGTTTAGAATCTGCATAAATGTATGGTTCACAGTGCATCTACATATGTAATTGACAGTAATTATGTACATCTTGCACCTCTTACAATTGGTTTTTCTCGGTAGAATATAAAGCCACTCTCAAATTAATTCCTTGCCCAACCCCCCCAAAAAGAAAAGAAAATGTCTAGCTACGCCACTGTTATTGAAACGCAGTGGCAGAGATCTACGTGTACGTTTGAACTTTGCGTGTGTGATTCACCTGGCGATAGACACCTATTTAATTAGGTCTCAGGAAATAGTAACTTGCTTATTAAGCCATCCCCCTACCTGTGAGGTGATGTGATGTGGAAGCAGGTGTGTCCAGGTGCGCCCTTGTGGAGCACACGCACGCATTGGCCAAGCACGGATAAATCATGCTTAGCAAAAGTTGATAGCCATCCAAAATGCTGTGTGATGAATTATTGCCTGTGAGTTGTCTCACGCTGATATTTCGCTTAGCGAGTATATTCAGATGCATCAGTAGTCGGTACCATTAAAGGGGTTGGGGGGGGGTTCCAAAGATAAAATTTATTTTTGTAATGCACTCAGTTTTCAAAATGTAAAGGGAGGGTCCTTTTGAAAAGGGGAGTATTTGTTACTCTTCAGAACGAAATTTGAAACATTACGTCATCAGATATCAACAACAAATGGATCTGTACACACCAAAGAGGAATTTTTACGACGGTGAAAAGGTTAAATTTAATGGCGGTTTGATTGAATATCCTCAAAATTCAGGAAGGAAGTAAAACATTTCCTGAACAAAAATGTACGACCCATGAAATGTGACGTCGTCATTGGACGTTTTGGGGTTGTGACAAAATTGGCACTGTAAGTGTGTCAAACACAATGGCATTTTACACCGTTTTTACTTTGTTTTATTTTGTTTCCCCACTTACTTAAGGACTCTGTCTATTGGAAAATTTGTGCATCTCAAAACTGAATTCGACCTTTGTGCCCCTCTTTAAAATAGAAACGATAAAAACTGCGTGTATTAATGCCACTTTTTCCAGCCAAGTAGGCATCTCCAAGCGTGTTACAATATTATTATCCCTGTTCATTCGGGCACTAAGCTTTCCTGAAGCAATCTCAACTCCTTAGGAGTATGCAGCACAGGCAGTCACATATTTCCAATCAATCACATTGACAATCTCCACCCTCGTGGGTATCCGTTTACTCTCGGCTGACGCGAATCAATTAGAGTTAAGTGTCTAGTATTAGGAACAGAAGTGTCATGACCGGGATTTGAACCCACACTCCGATGACTTTGAGGTCAGTCCTATGCCATGACACACATAATGTTGACCCCTGATCTCGGAAAGTTTGATACAATACTGATTTACCATCTTCGCCATGTGCCCCGTGTTCATATGCAATAAGAAATACTGCTCTCATTTTACCAAATAAGGTGTCTGACTATATTATCCTTTGCCCTTCCATCCTTGGTTAAATGGTTGGCAAAATCTGAGTTATGACTGTTGCTAAGCGTGTTGCTGAGAGCATACTATCCTAGTAACGCATGATGGCGCGGAAATCTAGCTGTAGTCATAGCTGTAGCCGCCAATTCGGACACGGCCTCACATTGATTTGAATTAGCGAAAAACAAGATGGCGGAGGAAGCACCAAGAAAAAGTTCTGAAAAGCAAAACTATGGTTGTCAAACTTATTTGGTCTTTGGAAGATACTTGATCAACAACAATATACTCAGAAAGTAATTGAAGAGACTCACTGCCTTATTGTGTTAGATAATTTGTATATTATACACTGGATACATTAAAGTTCATAATGCAATGTACAATGTTGTGACTCAGTGAAATACAATGTAACTCATTGTAGAAAATACAATGTAATACTTTGTATAAAGTCAAGTATTTCACTGCAATAAATGCCACCTGTTGATTAATGATGGTTCATTCATTGAATTCATTTCACTGTAAAATGAATTTATTTTTTTGCCATACTAATTCAAACTGGATAATGAAAAGCAATTGAAACATGATGAAAGCAATTAGACTGAGCTAGTTTTAAGAACATATACCTGTACAAATTATTTGTCTAGTTATAGGTGTTTGATTTGAAAAATGTCAACTTTGAGTAGTTTCACCCAAAGTGAACCATGTCTGTGCGTAGTGATTCATAACCACCAGATACAGCATCATGGATTAACACTCTTTCCCCTGAATGCTAATATAACCTAATTTATTGAAGTCGAGACTGTCGCATTATTTACGAGACTGCGTTTATTACGCGCTTGTCTGAGAGATGCTTTTGTAAATCCGTGTTGACTACACAAGTTTGAAAAAAAACTCACACGATCTGAACTGATGTCCGTCTTGCATCGTAAATTATGTTATTCTTCAGACATGCAGCTTTTTAGTCTTCAGACATGCAGCTTTTTAGCTGATCAGCTGATTTCCTTCTTTTTTCCATCAAAAAAAAGTTTGAGTTTTATTTGTTTTTTTTTTCTTTTCAAGTGTGCCTTGAAAATTGACTGTACAAAGTCTTGCTGTGCATAGTAGGCCTTGCAATACACAGTGGCCATGAAGGCTATATTGGCCTCTGTTGCCCTAGTTTTGGCTTTTGTGCCCCCTTCAAAAGTTACCCAAAGATTTTAAAGATTGTCCAAGGAAAGTGCCCTTTGCAAAATGAAAATGAATTGCCCTCTCACAACTAAAGTTCAAGGCCTGGCCTTGCAGGGTTTGCCCTAAACTTTTTCAGTGTCTGGCCAGCTGGACCCACTTAGTGTGTCTTTTGGCCAGACAGTCAGCTTTTTTCACTAGTCCATATTTTATATGAAATACAAATGCTTGTCAACGCTGAATTAGCCAGTTAGACCACTTGCAGATAACTTGACTGGTCCTGGGGTGTTTTAAGAAGCAAGTGGCAAGTGGACCCCTGTTATGGGAGAATGCTGCCGGGCTCTTTTTTCCTCTTTTCTGTCAAACTGCAGCTGATTCTTGCACCTAGTAGGAATAATGCATTCAGGTTCTTGAAATGGAGCCAATCCTGATTTATAAGGGAGAGCTTACGAGAAAGTCACACAACAATCAAACAAACAAACGAAAGACAACAACAACAATGACAGAGGACAAACAAGGGGGTCAACGACAGGTATGACAAAAGTGAAAGAGAAGTAAGCAGTTGAAGAGGACTACAAAAAAAGAGAGAGTGGTGTTTATGAATGGACAAGATGGTGTAAGCAGACAATTAATAAGTCCTTGTTTTGTCATCTAACTTCAAAGAAAGGCCGATTTTTATTGGCCTTAAACAATTTCCAGTGGCCATTTCCTTATTTGGCCTTCAGTTAAGTAAAACATATAGTAACACAAGCCAGACTTCTCAAATTAATTTATAACATTTCCTTTGATGAGTAAAAATAAATTACTCTGTTTTTTTATTCATTACCCAAACCCCATACATTAATCATTTCGAAAAAAGCAAAAAGAAATGCCGAGATCTTCCGATACAAACAACCTGTTTCATTTATCAACCAAAAAGCCAAAATTTCAACAAACTTTTGTATGTTACCAGAACAATTCATTTCCTGGTGGACAAACAAATGTATTCATTATTTTTGTTTATTGAATTATCGAAAGTGGGGGGTGGGTATTTCTTGATGACCAAAAACTTGTTTTAATCCCGGCGCAATAATGCCTAAAGCTTTGACTTCAAATGACTGGTTCAATTTAATAGTCTTCATTTTTATGTAAAAAGAAAGTGACAGTGGCCTAATGGGTGTGTTGAAATACATATTTCAGTGTACTTCCTGTTACGAATAGATTTTCTTCCTCCTTTTTTTTTTCTCCTGCTTTTTTTGTCCTGAGCTGGAGGTGGTAGTAGGGGGGGGGGTGGGGGGGGGGGGCTTTTTTTTCTTTCACAAGGACCAAAATCATTGACCCAGTTAGAGATGTGTTGAAAGTCCCTCCAGTGGTAGGGATTCGTAAACGGTTCATCAAGGAAAAACGTGTTGAGAGATCTTCTAATTTGATCAGCCGGCAAATTATATTCTGTTCTGATGAATCCGTTTACCGCTCAATGGGAAACAGCTGGGCGTTCAAGGAAAAAAAATGGGAGTCCGAAAGGCATTGAGGGTTTGCGCCTAAAGGGAAAAATTTTTTTTTTTTTAAAGTGGAAGGAAACTTTTGAAAGTTGTCTCTGCACTGGCGTTTGGCGTTCTTGTTTGGCGTTCAAGGACAAAAATGGGAGTCCAAAAGACAAACAGGGTTTGTGCGTAAAAGGAAAAACATATTTTTAAAAAGTGGAAGGAAATTGTTGAAAGTTCTCTCTGCACTGGCGTTTGGCGTTCTTGTTTGGCGTTCAAGGAAAAAATGGGAGTCCAAAAGACAAACAGGGTTTGTGTGAAAAAGGAAAAACATATAAACAACACCGGCAATCAGCGTTTTTGTTTGGCGTTCAGTGAAAACATTGGAGTCCAAAAGTCAAAGAGGGTTTGTGCTGTTGAAGCATGAAACCAAGGGCAAATTTTTGTTTTCTTCTTCAAAGTTGAGACAGCGGGATGAAGTCTTATACTCACCATCATCCACGGTTATTGAATGCTTTTTAACTTGTACTTCTTATCGGATGGATTGTGGAGGAATTAGGACTACTTGCATAGTAGGCCTACGCGCATAGAAATCGGGTTTCTTGTGGGGGGTTTCTTCACTCCCTAAAGAGGTGGGAGAAGTGGGGGGGTTGATTTATATGATTTTGTTGAGGTTGAAAAAATGTTGAATTACTGTATCTTGGTTATTTTTGTTGAGAATCGGCCAAAAGTCTTTACTTTGGTTTAAATGCCTGTTTTTTTCTATATTTGGAGAATCCTGGGTCTATGGTATGTTTTAAAAACAGAAAGTGGGATTGGAGCAGAGACTTTGCTGAATAAGGTGGTAATCTACTCCGGATACACTTAACTTGTGCAGAGTTCGTCATCCTTCCTTGAAATGCGCAAAAAACAGAGCCATAACTCATGGCATGCTGTAATACAAACATTAAGGACACCATGCAGAGACCCTTAAACTGCAGCGGAAATTTATCGGCATGAAAAATGAATGTTTTTTTGGATGTGACTGAGATATAATGTGCTGTGGTGACCTCGCTTGGATGTTATCCAAGTTCCTCAGACACGCTTCTTTTCTTTTCCTCGGATCTGCCAGTTTGTCTTGGATTTGATATATTGAGCTGACTGTGACCTACAGACTCTTATCCTCACAGGCTTGAAATAGCAAGTGTGAGAGTTTTAATATTCTCGGGGGTTTGGTACCGGGTAGAGAGGGAGGAGGGACTTTTTGGGTGATGAGTAAAATGTTCAGAAACTACCCCCCAAAGTATAAACATAAACAGTTTAGCATTGTAGTCAGTTGTAGTTTCTTTGTTTGGTTGCTCGTTGTCAACTAGTTTTAGATTCTTTTTGGGAAGTATTTTTTTATGTTGGAAGGACTGAGCTTCGTCTGGTTTGTTTGTTATCTTATATGAATCAAGATACTGGTGATGCTGCTTGTGGTGTGTGTACCTTCTTTGAATCAAAATAAGGTACAGCAGTGTTGGTGATGCTGCTTATGGTATGAGTACCTTCTTTGAGTCAAGATAGGTAGATCAGTGTTGGTGATGCTGCTTATGGTATGCGTACCTTCTTTGAATCAAGATAAAGTACATCAGTGTGGGTGATGCTGCTTATGGTATGCGTACCTTCTTTGAGTCAAGATAAAGTACAGCAGTGTTGGTGATGCTGCTTATGGTATGCGTACCTTCTTTGAATCAAGATAAAGTACATCAGTGTGGGTGATGCTGCTTATGGTATGTGTACCTTCTTTGAGTCAAGATAAAGTACAGCAGTGTTGATGATGCTGCTTATGGTATGCGTACCTTCTTTGAATCAAGATAAAGTACATCAGTGTGGGTGATGCTGCTTATGGTATGCGTACCTTCTTTGAGTCAAGATAAAGTACAGCAGTGTTGGTGATGCTGCTTATGGTATGCGTACCTTCTTTGAATCAAGATAAAGTACAGCAGTGTTGGTGATGCTGCTTATGGTATGCGTACCTTCTTTGAATCAAGATAAAGTACATCAGTGTGGGTGATGCTGCTTATGGTATGCGTACCTTCTTTGAGTCAAGATAAAGTACAGCAGTGTTGATGATGCTGCTTATGGTATATGTACCTTCTTTGAATAAAGACAAGGTACAGCAGTTTTGGTGATGCTGCTTAATATGGTATGTGTACCTTTGAATAAAGACAAGGTACAGCATTGTTGGTGCTACTGCTTATGGTATATGTACCTTCTTTGAATAAAGACAAGGTACAGCAGTTTTGGTGATGCTGCTTAATATGGTATGCGTACTTTCTTTGAAACAAGATAAGGTACAGCAATGTTGGTGATACTGCTAATGGTATGTGTACCTTCTTTGAATCAAGATAAAGTATAGATTATTTCCGCAATGGCTGCTTCTGGTGTACTTTTCTTTCCATACATGTACATTGTTCAACACTGTTTGGTAAAATGATTTCTCCTGGAAGATGTATCATCATCACTTTCACGAAGTGACGAATCTGCCCCCCACAGCTGCAGTTGAACAGTGTTTTGAGAAAATTGCTTCTGTGCAACTTAAAAACAGTTTACCACCCGAATGTTACAACTGGCTGAACCTGCCGATCAATTTAAGACCCCGAGTTAAAACACATCTGTTCAATCAATGCTACCACAGTTAATTTGACTTCTGGCTTTTCAGGGTTTTTTTTGTATTCTCTCATTTTTCAGTGTTCTGTGAACTTTTTAACTGTGTGGAGGAGACCTGAAACACAAACTGTTTCCTCCTTTCTCATCTTCCCTTCTGTTTTTCTGAAGTGCATAAGGACCTCATGGTGATATGCCTTATATAAGAATTGTCTACTATTATTATTACAGCTTCAAGTTTTAACTTTAAACAAAAGGGTGCTTTAAAAAAAACAAACAGTTTTGAGCCTTCTTGAAAAATCACAGCCTTGAAGGAAAGACTCTTTTCAATGCAGATTGTTATCTCGCATACATTGACAGTTAGTCTCTGATTCATTGCTAATAAGGCTTGCCTCACAGCTATTTTGACAACTTACTTTTCACTCTTGGAGTGTAGAGCCTGTTCAGTCATTAACACCCATGGGATCTGCATACTCATAAACTCTTACCCCTTACCCCTACCTGGGACTGCCTGAAACTATCAAGCTCCACAGACCGGTCGGGAATATGAAATCAGGCGCCTGGTTTGCATTTGGACAAGATGTATCCTTTTATCGAGGACTTCTCCTTTGTTTTATTCAGTGCAGGCCTTCCCCGTCTCCCAAAACAGACTCTGGGACTCGGAGACCCAGAACACGGTCATGATCCGTGAAATTGCGTCGGCACAATGACCGATGCCCCAGTCATCGTTCACCCCCTTGTTCTGTAGGGATCACTTGGTACTGCTTTCTGGGGAGTCAGTGTTTCCTCTGAGAAAGATTTCATTTATGTCGCGCCTATTATTGGGGAGGACATCTGGTGACACTTTCCTAAGGATGCTCAGCAGCAGATGTAACGTTAGTCTTTCGTCAAGGCCTTCGTGGCTTACTGTGTAGCCGTGAAGCGACTGGAAGGGAAGACCACATGCGGGCGCGAGTGGCGAAGACACAAGACCTTTCTCCAACTCGATTTTGCGTTTTGTTGCTGTTGAATTATTCATAAAGATTCAAACATTAATTATTCATAAATTTTTGTGTGAATAGTTAAAGTGCTGAAAGGTTAACCAATCACATCGCATAAAAGGTTTATGTATGCTTACCACATCGCTTATGATTGGTTGGGAAAAATCAAGACATAAAGAAAAAGATTAGAAATTCCTAACAAGTTGGAAAAGCCCCTCGCGCGTGTGGTCTCCGGTTCCAGTCCCTTCAGGGCTACACAGTTCTCTAAGGCCTTGCTGTGTGGCTACACAGTTCTGTAAGGCCTTGCTACTTGGCTACACAGTTCTCTAAAGCCTTGACGAAAGGCTAATGTGAAGTTGACAAAAACCAAACAATGACCATACCTTTAAGGAAGTGTGGTGTGCCTTGTGGACATGATCACCTTGAACACTCAACTTTACGAGTGTGTATATAACATTGTATGGCAGGTACTCTTAAAATAGCTCCTTTGTTGATAGGGGTACAAGTTGAGAATCGTTGATGTCAATTTGCATTATTTTTGGACTTCTGACATTTTATTGACTGGTGCTTGCCCTGAAGGATTTGATAATTTGTCATTGATTTGACAGGTTGGTTCGTTGACAGAAACTGTTGTGGGGGAAAATCCCTCCTCCGTTGGGGGAAACCCCCCTTCCGCCTCCGTGGGGGAACCACTGCCTCGCCTCCGTGGGGGAACCACTGCCTCGCCTCCGTAGGGGAGAAGGGGTTAACAGTTCAGTCGAGATTGAGACATTTCTTCTGAAGCTTGCTAGAAACTGTACTAAGTCTCGTGGCGTTGGGCCCTGTCAAAGTGTGCTATTGTGTTTTCCATCATACAATGCACGTGGGAACACAAGGTTTTCCCCCAAATATCCCAAATAAATGTGAGACTTGGATGTTCTTTTGGAAAAATGCACGATATAATAATGAACGTACAGGTTGCGGTGACACAATGTAATTAAAACTCTTTTGCATTGTGGTGGCTCTGAGAAGAGCTTATAACAAGACGTTTTGGCCAGTGTACTCTGATCGCCTTCTGGATAATATGATAATACCTACAGGTAATTAGTTCTCCTTGATAAATAACTTAATAAAAACGATAGTAATACACGGTTCTTATGTAGAGCTTTACAGGGTGTCTTGAAGCGCTCATTACTTTTTTTAACAGTGTATGAGGAGCTATGTTTGAAATATAAAACCTATGTATTAACATAACACCATGTAACAGTTTAGGTTGGTCCAATCTGCAGCCAACGATACCAGAAAACACCAGGGCGAACCCCTTCTCTTAACAATTAGTGTAGTGGGTTCTTTAACGACCATTACACAACACACGCGACCAATGGCTTTATGCCCCATTCGAAGGACAAAGCAATAATGGTTAAGTGCCTTGCCTTTCATAGTGTTAGCCAGAGGGGTGTCTGGGTGTCTTTTGGACACCCTGTTTTATCTGTCATTTACATGTAAATGTATTGTACGTGAACAATTTGGACACCCAGTTTTTAAATTTCCAGCAAATTTGGACACCCTTTTACCAAATCCTGGCTAAAACCTTGCTTGCCGTAAGGACACCAGTGCCAAGACCAGGACTCAAACCCACACCCTGTGGGTCTGAAACACCAGAGCTTGAGTCTAGTGTGCTTGACCACTCGGCCATGACACGCCACAACGTAATGTTTCTGAAGGTTTGTTAGCGGTATACTGATTAGACATAGAAGATAGACATTGAAGCCCTACAGTCATCATCTGACTACATAGGCCCCTACACGTTACGTGAAATCTGGCCACGAAACGTGCAAGCACTGGATGTGGCATTCGACTTGAGGTTTGACCCAGGGCCTTGAGACTCTTGAGTTAAGGCTCCCCTGTCAACTCTGCTGGCCAACCAAAAACAACTGAAGTTTACAAACCATTTTGAGACACCAAATGTCACCAAAAAGGAATAACCATTATGATGAAAAAGAATCTATCAGCTTATATATGTGACTAAGAAATATGCACCAAATATGATTTCATAAAGGCGTACGTTTGACATGATTATGACTCGCCCCAAAATAGCTGCAGCTACAAAAGGGTTTTGTAGAACATTTCAAAATTAGGAAATTGCTTTTGAGTGAAACAGGGGAAGTTAGCTAGTCGGGGTCGGTTTATTTCCTTTTTAACATTTTGCGGCTTACATTGTGAGACTGTCGCCCACTCATGCTAAAATTGTGCATCCTGGCCTTCCTGAAGAGAGAGGGCGAGAGAGAGAGAGAATACAACTCCATGTTACGTTATGTGTACAGGTAAATGAAAACCTCCTGTCCTGTGTGTGTGTGGCCCTGCCCATTACCTTGTAGCGCAAGAAGCCATGTCCACTCACTTTTGTCAGTTCCTGTCATGGTCATAACGGCCAGGGTCACTCTGTCGAAGGAAAAAAGGTGACTGTCCCTTAACCCCCCCCACCCCTCCCAACCTTTAGAAGACCCGCGGAGCACCTGAGTGTGACTCAATGCACTGCCGCCCCTGATGCCATCGCTGTCTCATTTCCTCTGTTGACGTGGTAGCTGGTCTGTACATCCTTGGGGAGGGGGAACGTACCTGGCCCTGAAGGTGGTAGGAGGGTAGGAGGGTAGGAGGGGGGTTAAATGTGAGCACGTTCTGCTTCAGTGAGTGCTTCAGTGATGTATCGAGGTCTCTTCTTGCAAGGGATGTCCCTGGTGTGAGGTACTCGCTGAAAACCGTTCGGAATGATTCCAACTCTGCAGCTCTTCGTCAACGAAGATGGAAAACAAATAATGCCCCTAAGTTTGTCGCATACAAGATCTGAAAAGATGTAAAATAGTAATATGCAGTTCCTTCACAGCACTTTATCTCACCCAGGGGCGTCTCAAAGCGCTCATTATCTTTTCTACAAGGTATCCTGAGCTATGTTTTATATACAAGACCCATTTATGTTATCATAGCACCATGGTTTCCAAGGTGCTGTGGTGCAATCTGCAGCCAACTATGCCAGAAAATACTGGGGCAAACCCATTATAAGCTGACTGGGTCCTTTTACATGCATTACACAACACACAGGACATACGGCTGTACGTCCCATCCGAATGACGAAGCAATAATGGTTAAGTGTCTTGCTTAAGGACACAATTGTCAAGACCGGGACTTGAACCCACACTCTACTGATCACCAGAGGTTGAGTCCAGTGGGCTTGACCGCTCGGCCACGATCACCGGGCGTAAAGTTGTCTTTGTGTTAGCAAAAAGGTACACCCATGACTAGTGCAGGGTATGAGCCGTATATATTCATCACTCACATTGTTATCAGATTTGTCTTATTTGTTATTCTTTGTCAGAAGGCTCAGATGATCAGGCTCAGATGTCATGTGTGAGTTATCTCGGTAATTGGTAAACCTGTGTGGCTTGTATGAAAAATGTGAAATGTGTTTGATTCTGCTCCGCAATGGTAAACCACCTGTTGATTTTCAGTGACTCACATCACAAGATGTCCCTCTGTCAGTCCTAAATCTCTATTTTGCTGAAATTCTTCAGGAATTAATGTGAGATGATCATAATGTATGTGCTAGTTATTGGAAAACCTGTGTAACTTGGAGGAAAATGTGAAACATGTTTAATTCCGATCATGGAGTAGTACTCTACAATGGTAAACCACCTGTTGATTTTCAGTGACTTACATCACAAGATGTCATTCTGTCACGTCAGTCCTAAATCTCCATCTTGCTGAAATTCTTCACAAATTAATGTGAGGTGAAGGAAAAGGAGTTTATCTTTTACGCCACCATACACTGGCTGCAAATGATGATGTAAAGACAGTAAAACCAGTGTGGCATGTTGTGGCCGAGCAGCCATGCACCGGACTCAAGCTCTTGTCTTCTGATCAGCAGATTGTTGGTTTGGGTCCAGGTCTTGACATTTGTGTCCTTAAGCAAGACACTTGAACCATTATTGATTTGTCCTTCGGATGGGGCGTAAAGCCTCTAATACAACTTTGGAACAGGAATCATAAAAAACAACAACATGAGCCTTCATCATTATAATATCAATATACCATCTCTTAGCCAAGTTTTGCCTTGTCTATCCCCGTGTTGTGTTAAGTTGTCTGTTTCAAACTGGACCTCGTTTCGACGCAAACACATTTTCTACCCTTTTATAAATCAATGGAAATAAAGAACTGATAATCTTTACATCAACTACGTGTATATCAGAAACAGAAACGTCTATCTTTTGAGATAGTGAAAGGCTCTTTTCAATGAAACTTGTGGCTCTGATCTATGGGTGAAGTCAGCAAAGTCGACCCCCACCTCACATGCGGGTCGCGAAGAAAATCTTAGCGTCGACTACATCAGATACAGAATTGTCTATCTTTTGAGATATTATTGAAAGGCTCTTTTCAATGAATCTTGTGGCTCTGCTGTACGGGCGAAGCAGGCATAATCACCCCCCTTCCTCACATGCGGATTGCGAAGGAAATCTTTTATCGATTAAATCAGATACAGAAACATCTATCTTTTGAGATATTGAAAGGCTCTTTTCAATGAATCTTGTGGCTCTGCTCTACGGGTGAAGCAGACATACTCACCCCCCTTCCTCACATGCGGATTGCGAAGGAAATCTTTTATCGATTAAATCAGATACAGAAACATCTATCTTTTGAGATATTGAAAGGCTCTTTTCAATGAATCTTGTGGCTCTGATCTACGGGTGAAGCAGGCATACTCACCCCCCCCCCCACCTTACATGCGGGTTGCGAAGGGGGATATTATTAATTGTTGCTCTAGTTAAGAGGAAGTGGGACTTTAGGACTTCTCAGGGGGGTTTCTAGTTTGCCGTTGATGAAACTGCTCGAAGACGAAGATTGAAGACGTGTTTAATAGTTAAATTGACTTTACAGGACACTACTGCTGGAGAGATTGAGCTGATTGGGTAACAGCTTAATTCAGTATTTATTGGATACTGTGTATTGGAAAGTTCACTTGATTCCTCACCTTATTGGATACTGTACTGTATATTGGAAAGTTCACTTGATTCCTCACCGTAATTCTCTCTTCAGTGGAATGAAACAATCTGATATCACTAAGAGAGGTTTGCGGTGACACCATGTGGAATCTCTTTTGAGGTGTTGGTTCTGAAAAGAACCGGTGGTTAGCGACTCAACGTCCTGAAGACGATCAGAGCATACTGATCGAAACGTTGAGTCGTTAACCATCGGTTATTTTCAGAACCAACACTACTCAAAAGAGATTTAACATGGTGTCACCGCAAACCTCTCTTAGTTATACTTCCACCATGCAAAGCTTCAAATCCTACTAATCTGATATCACTCGCCTTCAAAAAGCGTCGAAACAATGCCACTCGAATCATACGCATGCAACCAAAACAATTGCACACATCACCACTTCTTGACTGGGGAGGTTACTTTCATTAAAAGCAAAAGAGGAATTCCCAGTAGAAAAAGAGTGTCTATTGGAGCAGTATTGAGAAACATCAAAGTTGAGGCCAAGAGTAAGACTAGGGCAAACAGGATTCATGGCTTCCACGTGATTCTAGGCCATGACCCTGCCAAAATGTTCGGGTGGCAATGCAATCTTGAGACCCAACCCCCCACATGGTGAAACATTCATGTTCCTCCCCGCCCATACACCCCTCTGACCCCCCCGTAAAAGCTTCACTGTTTATGCAAGCCCCGAAAATACATTTCTGAACATGGAATGTAGGTCACTATTTTCAGTTTCAAGCGGAAGATAATTTAAAGCGAGGGGTAGAGGGTACTCCAGTAGGCTTTGACATCACCGCCAAACCATTGACAAGAAGAGATCGTCTTCGATTTGAATTTAAAAGGATCCTCGGCCCCAAGACAACTTTTCCAGGCAAACACCCACTGCTGTACAGAATGAAATAAAAACCACTCTAGCAGCACAAGGGATGTCCATCTCTCCAGCGGTATTCTGCTAAAAAAAAAATTGGCAGTTGCAGGTTCGGGAGAGTGGTTTTCCTAATTACAAATAGAAAATTTATATTGCGTATACGGGTATTAACTTCCGATATGCAATTTGAGATTGATGTCTTGTTCCTGTTATGGGTGTAGATAACAAGATTTAGAAGGTTATTGGGGAAATGGTTTAAGTATCATTGCAATAATATTGACCATGCTAAGCATGTTTGCTTTGTATTTATATGTGTACGTGTGTACCTGTACTTCTTCACACATGTATTAAAAAATCTCATTATATTGCTTTGAAGAGAACTTTTTTTTTTAGACTTGAGGTGGCTGCTGACTTACCACGTTTTTTTCCGTCGTTAGAAATATGTGTGAAAGTTAAACCAGGACTCTGATAGAAATCATTTTTCCTCTCGGAAAATGATGACCTCTTGAAAAAGTCGGCAAGTTTGGCCAAAGGGAGGGAAGGGGGGGGGGAGGGCGGTGGAGGAGGGGTGATAATGGGCCCCCGTTAAAAAATGCGGACTACTTGTACTTGACTTGAGAATGAGGTTAATTTTCTTCAGTTGTGGGTGGTTTTATTCCATAGTGTACATTTAAACTCTCGGAGAAGGAAATCGTTTATCAAGGTGAGGAGAGGACCCCCATTGGCATGAAATGTGTATATTTAGATTGTCAGTAGCTGTCATGGAAACAGAACCCAAGTAATCTTACCCTTTGTATCTGTCAGTCGGAATGATCGTGACTCGGCACTAAAAAGTCCCAGCATTTGGACTCCAGGTTCTGCTCGTAGCTAAGACCACCCCCTCCCCCCCTCTGCCTTCGTCAGCAGAATTTATGTTTTGTAGAGCTGTTTACCGTCGGCAAGGGGGGAAGGATGGCAAACATGCCGGTGGGGTTCTTGTATCTAGCGAGTGAGTGGTTCAACAATGTTTTTAATCGTTGTGAACTTGCACATTGTGCCACATCAAATCTTCCTGTGTGTGTGCATAAAATACAATAATGCCAAATACAAAAGTAACAAGCTTTTAGAAGACGACCAAGGCCAAAATTGATGGCGCTGCATACCTTGGAATTCTCCGATTACCCCCTTTCATGGTCTATAGAAGTACAGGGCGCCATAAGAGCAGGGCTCTTTGGGTAAGCAGGGCCAAGAAATTCCGGCACAGCCTAGGGGTCCTTGCCCACTAGCATCGAGACCAGCAATTTGTATTTTCTTCGTAGTGTATTCCTCAAGGAAGTATTTTAGAAAGAAGGACAGGAGGATGGGCCCGCCTCAAAAGGATGTGCTTCAAGTTTGATTCTTAGAGTTTGAGTCTTACTGTCGTGAGTCCTACTACTCAGGGTCTAGAGAGATGCTTTGTGACAGGTTATGTTTCTCATGGCGTGACTGAGATCTAAGTAATCTGACAGTGACAGCCCTCTCTTATAACTCAAGAAGGACAAGCCTGCCTTATAAGGATGTGCTTCAAGTTTGATTCTTAGAGGTTGAGTCTTACTGTCATGAGTCCTACTACTCAGAGATAGAGAGATGCTTTGTGACAGGTTACATTTCTTGTGGTCATGATGGAGATCTGAGTAATCTTACAGTTCTCTCTTATAAATCAGGAAGGACAAGATTGCCTTGTTAGGATGTGCTTCAAGTTTGATTCTTAGAGGTTGAGTCTTACTGTCATGAGTCCTACTACTCAGGGTTAGAGAGATGCTTTGTGACAGGTTACATTTCTTGTGGTCATGATGGAGATCTGAGTAATCTTACAGTTCTCTCTCATAAATCAGGAAGGACAAGATTGCCTTGTAAGGATGTGCTTCAAGTTTGAGTCTTACTGTCATGAGTCCTACTACTCAGGGATAGAGAGATGCTTTGTGACAGGTTACATTTCTTGTGGTCATGATGGAGATCTGAGTAATCTTACAGTTCTCTCTTATAAATCAGGAAGGACAAGATTGCCTTGTTAGGATGTGCTGCAAGTTTGATTCTTAGAGTTTGAGTCTTACTGTCGTGAGTCCTACTACTCACGGTTTAGAGAGATGCTTTGTGACAGGTTACATTTCTTGTGGTCATGATGGAGATCTGAGTAATCTTACAGTTCTCTCTTATAACTCAAGAAGGACAAGATTGCCTCGTTAGGATATGCTTTAAGTTTGATTTTTTGAGTTTGTTTCTTACTGTCGTGAGTCCTACTACTCGGGGTCTAGAGAGATGCTTTGTGACAGGTTACATTTCTCATGGCGTGACTGAGATCTGAGTAATCTGACAGTGACAGCCCTCGCTTGTAACTTAGGAAGGAATCTCTGGGCAATTCACCACCGGTTTGCAAAAATTAATTATGACAAACGCGCAATTTTTGTATAAAAATTTGGCAAGTTCAAGGTCGACGTTCTAGTCGAGGTGACTGAATGTGGCATATGTTGTTTTTGTTTGTGGATATGATGTAAGAATTGAATTAAAGTAATCGCACCTCTGGGACTCCTCTCTGCCTTGAGTAGGAAATACAAATAATAGTCGATATTATTGGAATCATATTTTAATTTTTTGTCAGCGTTACGTGCAAGCATAACTAACAGGTTGTCCAAGATTGGGTAGTGATATCTTCCTCTGACCTCTTTGAACCCACAGTCTTGAATTCCCACTCGGACCTGAGCCCCAAATATTTCACGATCATCGCCACTTTGATGTTTTCTGTAGACCTTCTGGCTGCAGTGCTATTTAAGCACTTGGTTTCAAAACAGGAAAATGTGCAAACCTTTGCTTACGTCGTCGTTTAGATTGAAAAAGAATAATTTTGGAAGATGATGCATGTGTTTTTTTCATTTAAAGAAATATTTTTTGGGATTGTTCATATTACTAAAAATGCATAAGCTATGACATGGCTACTGTATTCTGTAGTTTACAGCCATAATCAGAGACACTTAAGTGGCCACTGCCATAATATCCGGAGAATTTGTCGTCGTTCAGAAAACAATATTTGTATTGGAAAAAAATTTGGGAAAATTAATCGTTCCTCCATTTCCTTCTCAACTGTAAATCGTGAAGACAGCATCGGTGGTAATGTACTTTTTGATGAAAAAATGTTCTAATAAAATTAGATAAAAAGATTGTGGCAACTGTAATGGATCATAATATGTGGGCAGCGCAGTTCCTCCTCAAAATTAGTAGCACATCAATTAATGGATCCAGAATGCTTTAAGATGGGTGGGGAGGGGGGCGGGGATGGGAAGAGGTCCTAATAGTGAAGCCAACTTGTTGACTTGATGAATGCGGTTCTTCCTTCTGAAAGTGCACCCCGTTTTTTACATTTAGTGAACAGATTTCCTAAATTATGATCGGTGGTAAGGCAAAAAAAAAGAAAAAAAAAAGGGTTCTGTTTCCGGTTCCCCGACCGACCCTAGTTTTACGCCGCAACCCTAAACTTTTTATTCGGCCTTTAAAAACAACGGGGGGTAAACAGGAAAAAACTGGGAAAAAACAAAGAAACAAAAACAAAAACCCTTTTTTACCCGGAAGGAAATGTCTGACTTTTAACCAATTTACCATGTTTTAGCGCCATTTGCAATAAAAACCAGAACATATCAAGAAGAATTTACGGATATCTCCGTGATTTGAGCCTGCGATGTCCAACGACTCGACTACGAGCAAAAAATACCCACAATTCAATGCGCAGCGCGCACGTGTGTACAATCTGCAGATTGCGCACATTTTTTCAATATCGGCCGCTTGAACTGCCAATCTAAGAGCGCAAACTGAAGATGGCGCACAATTTGCAGATCTGCAGAGCCAAACTGCAGTTTGCGCTCTGCAGATTTGGCAGTTCAAGCAGCCGATTTTTGAAAAAATTGCGCAATCTGCAAATTGCACAAAACCATGGAATGCCCTTCACACAGCGCCGGTGTACACACGTGCGTGCTGCGCATTGAATTTTGCCTAATTCATTGTGCAAATCCATTGATTGCGCTCAACACATGAACGATCGTGGACGTAATTGCAATGTATCGGAATAAATAAAAAAAAAGCTTTCCGACCTACCGACCCTATTTTTAAATGACATGTTATCGGAAACAGAACCCTTTTTTTTGTTTGGCCTAAGCAAATTTGCCAGTAGATCTAAACTGTAAAAGCCCATGTGCATGTCCAAATGTGCATGATCGGCGCGCAACTATTCTCGGTAAAATCCGAGTCCAAGCGACACCGGCAAGCATCATGGCATGCTGATTTTGAAGCAATGCTGTACACGACTACAAAACCTGGCATAGTTACCCCAAAATGGGTCTCCACGTTTTACTACCCCAAACAAGGATTTTGTCTTCATTCATAGATGTTTTTATTAATTTTTTTATTGTAGCAATCATCTTCAACAACGGTGAGTTAAAAAGATTTTAGTTTATTTATTTATTTGTAATTTTTGTAATTATTTTTGTTATTTATTATTTAATTTTTTTTTTTGGGGGGGGGTCTGGAAGTTTTGACTGTATTTCAGATGGAAATATTTCTCTGGCGAATCATTTATGGTAGCGATTTCATTATCTGTCAGATTTCAGATTGAAAGTGATAATTTAATTTATATATGTATAATTGTTTTCGTTTGACTATCAATCCTGAAGTAACTTAAACTCTGATCTCGGAAACTTTTAATTGGATTTAAAGATGATCCTATTATTGATTGGAACCTCAATGGAACTTCAATTTCTCGCCTGCAGTCAGGAATGGCATAAGTAGGAAATGTGGTTTATTTTAAATTAAAAGAGAAAAAAGTCTCTTAAAGGAACATTACAGAATTGGTAAGAAAAAAACTTGTAAAATATACTTTTTGATCACAGATTTACGTAAAACTTACACGGTCTAATGATGATGATAGTAGAAAACATCACTTGAAAATATTTCTGTCTGAAATGCCATATTTGATAAGAAATGAATAAACTAATTTTCCGATTGGAGTTTATCGCTCAGTGAGCGTTTTATTCATTTTTGTTGAATCTATATGATTTCATGCAAATGTGTAATCGGTTTTTCACTATTTACTTGTGACCCAGATGGCCGACCGATCTCAAACTTCTACAGTTTGTCAGTTTATGTATATGGTGGATTACATAAAGTGCTTACACTGCCAGCAACTGTTTTGTTAGCAAAAAACAATTCTGTAATGTTCCTTTAATGATTTGTTTTGATAAGTAGTTGACAACTTAATTTACAAAAATTGTGGCTGGCCAAATGAGTGTGGTTTTTTGATTTAGTCGGAGGTGATGAAGGACGTTTAAATGTGCTCTGCCTGTTTTCTCAAAATGACGATCGTTCATACTTTGTTTCGGGTGTCAACTTTATTTAGACTGACTTATCTGGCTGGAATGCACTCTAGCACTTGGATCGGACTAAACATCACAGTGAAATCTTGGGGTATACCCTTTAAGCGTTGCACTCTATAGATATCCTGGCTTGCCAACTTGATCGCCTTTTCACACTAGTTGAATTTTCCCGGGAAATTTGGTTTATCTGTTCACACTTCAGGGCTAGAATTTTTTGGGGAAAACCCACAAGACCGCAGGGTTTGTAGCTCAAAATATATACTGGACCGGAATTTTGAGTACAACACCAGAATTGAAGTGAGAAGAAAAAATGCCTACACGGGTTAATAATTGAACTGTTTGAATTTGAAAAATCACTAAGAGAAGATTTATCTCATTTTGTATATTATGGGTAAGTAGTCTTCGGTAATCAACAGAATTGTATTTATCAGACTGAAAGTCAATATATGAACACAAACACAAGACCGCTGGACTTGTCTGGACATGAGTTTACTGGCCTGATGCTAAAATCATTGGCTTTGGGCCAGTAGTCCAGTGTCAAATTCGAGCCCTGCACTTGAATTCCTAACTGACCCTGGGAAACTCCTGGGTAATAGCCGTTTTCCCGGGGGAAAAAAACTACCCCTGCTTGGGGGTGGGGTTAAGTGAAAATGCATTGTGAAATACTGAGTGAATAAATAGTGTAGACTCGTTTCAGTATGATTGAAATTTCACCGTCCATTTTTTGTTTGTTGTCCGAGTTAAATTTGCCAAAAATTAATTTTTCATGGTTTTGATCTCTTTCTTTGTACAGAAGACTAAAATGGCAGGATTTCAAGCACCAGTTGGAGCAGTTGAAGTGGTACACGACAGTAAGAACTACGGGGTACCAGACCTCATGCTGAAAGGGTGAGTACACAATGGTGGACCCCTCCCCCCCCCCCTGTGTCAGGAAGTTTGTCTTGTTTTGATTCTGGTCTTGTTACCAAATTTTAGGTCCTGCGAGCATTTTGAGCGACAAGCCCTGTGGTCTTTTGGATTTCCCCCCTCCCCCCACAATTCAAGCCCCGAGCGGGCAATAATTTCGGCAGATTTTTGTCATGAGAATTCTCTTTTTGAAGCACAATATTTTGAACAGGTTTCTTTGTTGTTGTTACCGACTCAAGCGCCCACGTTTCAGTCCCGAGATCCGGAGACGTGATTAAAGCGAAAAAACTTTCCCAAGGACTTCTGGGATCGCTGTGAGGGGGGGGGGGGGGGGGGGGGGGGGGGGGAGTGATGTGTCACGAGTGGCGGTGGGGGTCTAAAAGCGGCTTTTGTTTCTCCATTCCGCTTGATTGGGATTGCTATAAATACACTCTTGAGCATGTCTGCCACGTTTGCAACAATTGGCATCGTGCCAGGAATGAAGCAAACAATTCCAGCGTCTGTGTTGGTGTCCAGCTTTGTTTCACATCGAATTTCGTGTAAGTTTCATCAGGTTGACGGTGGATTTTTGTTAAAACAGTCCTAAAACAACATTTTTGTTCGTAAAGCGATTGTAGTTATTAAGCTTTAATCAAATTTGATATCCTTTTGTTTTGGGTGCCTGTAAACAACAGTGATTACGTTTGCTTTGTTTCGTCCGTGTAAACGTTGACTTGTGTGTTCTTTGTACACTCACTCGTATTCTTGTGTTTTCCTTACTTGGTATTTGTCTGGCGAGGAGGGGAAGACGGCAATAATTTTCTGGAGTTATTGAGGTTGTGAAGCTGTTTTGTTAAAAGAAGGAGACTCTGTTTGGTTTTGGGAAAGTGCACCAACTCCAATCCTTTGGGTTTCATGAAGTATGTCTTTAAAAAACCATACAGTCACAAATCCTTCTGTGTCCAATTGCCAAAGTGGTGGTTCAGAAGAGCTTGGGCCTGCAGGCCCAGATAACTAGTGCCTTATCACAGGGTCAGGGTACCAATCTTATCCAAGTCCAAACAATCTGGTGTGGAGTGACGTAGCAGAGGATATTGGAGGAATTAGGCCGCTCGGTGTATCCAAACTGTTAGGGATTATTAAGTTTTTCAAATACAATTATCATCACAGTACATGTGCTCACCTTAATTTTAGGGAAGGACTTAGCTTGTAGGCGGGGCCATGTTTTGTTATCTTCGGGTACACATTTGTCAATGATGAGAACATTGCAAGTGCAATTATGTCTTTAGGAAAATTATGGTGGTTTTGAAAATTAGGTGCATTTAAATTAAATTGGGTTAAAATTTGTTGTGATGTGTACACAGAGACAGGCTGGATTTTTCATCTTGAGAGGGCAAGGCCATTTTCATTTTGTAAGCACTTCCACAAGGGCACTTCCATTGAAAATCTTAAAGTCTACGGAAACTTGAAGGGCACCAAGCCAAGCCAAGGCAACGGACCCATGGCCTCCGTGGCCTCCGTGTAATTCCAGGCCTGCAACACACTCCTTTGTAATGATAAACAGAGACATGAAAGGTCCAGGGTATCTAATGCTTCATTTAAAAAAATAAAAACAGACATCCTCGTTAGGAATTGCCTTTGCTAATATTGAGATGCTCAGGGTGATTTGTCTAGTAACACAGGCTCGTTAACCTCCAGGGCCCAATTTCATAAAGCTGTTTAGCAGAAAATACTGCTTAACACATTTCTTTGCTGAGCCAAAAATGAATGAGACACCAGTCACACAATGTAAACTTTACGGAATGTTGGCTGGTAGCCAGTTTCTGGTAAGCAATATTTTTCTGTGCTAAGCAATTTTGTTGTGCTTACAGGCTTGATGAAATTGGGCCCTGGTGTATTAACTAAACCTGGAAGTGATTGACGTGACTACCAATGTAAGGGGCGCACCGTTGCGGTTTCTGAGTTATAGGGGTTACCCCCAGCATTTCAGACGTCGCTAGACTCTTGAGTATAACTGGGGACAACACCGACCGGTAGTGGAGAGAGGATTTCGTAAATCAGAACAAGCTGAGGAAGAACGGTCCACGGTGGCGCAGCCAAAGAACTCTCACTCGTATCCATTGGGTTGTCACGCACAGGTTATCCGGACTCTGTCTTGTGTCATTAGCGTGTGGGTGCCATGACGACTCATATCCTTGGATGGGTTGTCGGAGAGGGGGAGGGGGGGTGGGGAGGAGGGGGGGGGTTTGTGAGTGGGAAAAGACTAGATCATACTTCGCTTCAGTCATCCTCAGGAAAATGACTTAAGATTTGTGGGGTATTTTATTACTGTGCGGTTAAGGTCAGTAGACCCCCATCGTTGAGGTCAAACAGGGGAAACTTCCACGCATACACAACTCTCAGCCAATGATAGGTCTTCGTTGACCTCGGTGAGGGCGCTGTTTGGGTCTTGTGACGACGCGTGCAAGGGGGGTCTGTACTGTTAGTAAACATGAGCACAAGTGGAACACGGAATAATGAGGTGTCTGTGTCCCGCATAACATGAGGCCAAAGGCTGAGTTGTATGTGAGCCATTTTTTTTTTAACGTGCACAGGTGCACCATCTCCAATGTTTCCATACTTTAACACACTATTTTACCATCCCCCCCCCTAAAATCCTTTAAAGAATTCCTGAGATTCCAAGCACATAATGAAGACACAATAGGGTCGGGGGGGGGGGGTACAACATCACATGCCCCATATTGAGTTTCAAATGTGCAGAGGCATGCACTCAATCATGCTGCACTTCGTTTCCTCTGCACAAAGAGTAAGAGTGACTAAGGTACTGGAACTCATGCTCTAAGTCTCCCTTTTTCATTTGGTTATTTTTGTTGGGCCTGATTCCAGACCTTCGTCCTTTTGTTGCACAAATGAGGCTAACGAGAGATCGATAGGCTGCCACATCATTCTTTATCATTGTATTTGACATCATGGGAGGCGAGTCCAAGATTCCAGCATACAGGGGCCAATTATCGGGGTGGCTCACGGCCAAGGTTTGGCTGATTCATGGTGAAGATATATTCCTTTTTACTATGGTGAAAAACGCCTCGGTGCCCCTGCCCTTTCAAAATGCGAAAGCATCGGGCCTGGAAAAGTGTAAAGGAAGTTATCATGATAGACTCAATCAAGAATGGCTTAAAATCTGCGGGCCGCTGACGTAAGGTATAGCCAAACCTCTGAGCCACCAAGTTTTTAATTTGAGGCTGTGTACAAGTAAACAGCGCGCTGCGGGGTCTTAATTAATTAATCGGTACCTCTTCCTCCCGTCCCCCCCGCCGCAGCACGTGCGCATGTTCTGTATTTCCTCGACAGATCCCGGCGAGGAAATTTAGCATTTGTCGCAATTACACAATGAATTGAAGGTACAAAAAATGTTCGCGGCGGCTCAGTCCGATCACATTACGGCGGAGATAGTTGAGGAAGTAGTGTAGATCAAAGGTTTGACTCAATTGGGATGATGTTTTTGTGGTGGGTGGAGTGGATAGAGAAGATCGGGGGGGGGGGGGATATGGAGAGACTGGTTTACCGCAAATGAACTACCTTGACCCAGGCGGAGAGAGAGCAGGTGTGGATCTTGTCTGTGCCAATGGCTGCTGTTTGGAAGACTTGATTTAAGGGTTTACTGGATAATCGATCGGTAAAACGGTGACCCACTGGCTCCCGAATCCATGGTTAGAAATAGACCGTGCACATGTTCCATGTTGTTTAACACTCTATTAATACACAGTTAATGTACCCATGTATTGATGTACGGTATGTGCACGTAGTGGTGCTTGTTCGTTCACACCCAGCACAAAAAACTTTCTTGTCGAGTACATACGTGTACACTTGTTTGATTCGATTCGCAGATTGGATTGGGTTTTAAGTGATATCGATGGTAAAGTCTTCCAGTTGATTTGACTTGCACTCTGCTTGAGGTTGTACAGATCCCCAGGGAGTTGGGGAAAGTTTCAGAGTCGGCTCAGAGCATAGAGAGGTATAACACCTTGTTTTTTTTGGTTTTTTTTGAGAGCGAGTTTGTTTAATTCCTCTAGCTTT
Organism: Pycnopodia helianthoides; assembly: GCA_032158295.1. Taxonomy (NCBI): domain Eukaryota; kingdom Metazoa; phylum Echinodermata; class Asteroidea; order Forcipulatida; family Asteriidae; genus Pycnopodia; species Pycnopodia helianthoides. The sequence continues at coordinate 15,619,147 of CM063248.1, forward strand.
TTCGGGGTCAGGGGTTCGAGTCTCATACGAGGGAAAGTACCGAAGATACAGTGCATATCCCACACTGTTGTCAGAAATACTAGTCTTTATCGCCGATGCAAGTATCACATTACTGATAGTTGCTGTCCGTCGTGTTTTTTGAAGATGTATGCAAAGTTTGTCAAAGCAAAAGCTGGTGACAATCAGAGCATGATGATGCATGAGTGAAGACCCACCCCCCCTCCCAAATAAAAAAAATAAATGATGAAAAAGGGAGAGAAATGATTCACCCTCCTTCCCAGGGTCGGATAAATGTTACCCAGAGTGTCACATGCAGTGTGCTGTACAAAACAGAACCAGGTGGTGGTATATCTTTAACATATGTACACGGAATCAGTGGTTGTTGGTCTAGTCCCTGACCCCCCCCCCCCCTATCCCCAAAACTATCAATAGTTGGCACACTTCCAGCAGATTTTTGTTTGGACTGAATCATTGTCATATAAAGGGGTGTGTTTCGGCGGTCGGTCGTGACAAGTACTTATAACTGTGCAGAGTTGTTGATGACTATACCCCTCCCTCCATAGACCATCGTAACTAGATTTATCCATTGTTTAGAAAGCGCACACTTTTGGTTCAATATTTGTGATGCATGATGCACCCATAATTCTGTCAAGGTAATGTTTTACTTCGTAGGCAAGGGTAAATAGCCTGTGAACGTTTTCGTCTTGTTTCATTGTAGTGCCGTTTTTTGAGGGAATGGCAAAATGTGCAATCGAACAGCATTCTGAATTGAATCAGTAGCCATGTTTCACTTAACTTTTTACTCTTTTTTTTTAAACCTTTAAATGACAACATTATCAGAAAGAACCAATTTTGTTGTGTCTTTGTTAAAATATCTTTAATTCTCCTATGTTTTTTTCAATTACAATTTTAGTTTGGATAAAAAATTATTTAGTTGTACACAAATGTTTCTTTTAAAGATAAAGTACGGGATTCAAAATCATTCCAGTTATTTCAACTGTTCAATGATCAGTTTCATTCTGGAAGCTCATTGATTATAAATTTTATACCAGTAACATTCCTCCATTTAACATTTAACATTCTGTCAGAGTTTGAGAAAATAGCATTTGAAGACCCAAAGATCACAATAGCTAATTTCAGTTGCCGAAATCAGCATGCTCCAAACATTGTCCACTCCCAAATCCCAGACACAAAACAAATTGTATTTTATTTAAGTTCTTTTCATTAAAACAGAATTCCCTTATTTGATCACATTTTCACAGGTTGATTGGCTGGTGTGTGTGTGTATTGAAAAAGAAAACAAAATTGTACAAGTTGAAAACAAGTTTACTTCTACAAAAACAAAACAAAATAGTAATACACTTTTAAAGGTAGGGTCATAGATTGTTTGTTTTTTTGGTCAAAATCATGCTGAGTTAAAAGGCAAAGTTATAAAGAAAGATACAATAAAAGTCACATGTGAAAGTTTCAGCAGCTGAATACAGTGTCTACTTGCTGAGAAAACAGCCAAAAAAAAACCTGTCGCAGTATTTTTACAAAAACGACAAATCCATCCATGTTTAGCGAGGTGACAGCGGGTGCCAACCGCATCTCTGGCCGCAGCATTCATGAACAACATCAACACTCAGAAATCTGAGAAACGATTCATGCATGAATCTCAGATTGAAATGCTTTTGGGTGAAACATTGTCCAAACCATTATTGTTTCGAAGGAAATCCTTTCTCAAAATAGTTTAAACTATCAACAGCTGCAGTGCTTCTCACCAAGTAAGGTCTTGTGGTCATGAATTTCGGGGGTATTTACCAATCTATGACCCTGCCTTTAAGGCTCGATGAAACAGTTGTAAGTACGACTGTGGTTGAACCCTTTCTTGGGAGTTTGTGTCCTTGATGCTTGCCCAGGGAGAGAGGAGTGAAATTAGGGGTTGCTGGGACCCACTTCCTGAAGCACTTTGGATAGATTATCAGATTTCAGTTTTTGATCAATGATTGTTGGAACCAGATGGGCGTTGATCAAGTCTAGACCCCTACCTTAGGAGGCCTGAGAGGTTCTTTGTTGTTGTTTTGACTGTCGCTTTTCAATGCCGTTTGACTTTGCTTTGGGTTTTTGCAATTAGAGGAGATTTTGCTGTGGTAAATCTGAACCGATTTTCCAATTTTGTCAACCTGTCTCGGTTATTGTGGATATAACATGATATACAAAACGTCAGGCTTTACAATCCTGACAAAATTGCTTGGGCCACCTGACAATAAACATACCTTCCTCCCCCACTCCCCAACCCAATGTTGTTAACTCCAGATGGATCGCAGACTGCACAATGACAGCCAACATTGGGGGAGTGGGGAGGAGGGGGGCAGGGGGGCCCCAACAAGATATGACCGGGATTGTAGATACCCGTTCATGTATTAAGGGGCAAGGCAGTTTCTTCATTAAGTAAAAGTGCACATCTATTAGGGAAATTGTCCCGGTGTGACACCCCTCCCGATAATTTCCTTCAGTTGGCATTTTGAACTCTAGTTGACAAATGAAGCCCCAGATCAGGTAGAACAAGGGCATCCAGATTAATTGAAGTCATTTTTTGCCTACTAGAAATATCTTTGTTGTTTGTTGTGACATTATTAAAAACAGTAGACCTGCATGATGGGTGTGCCAGTCTTCCTTGAAACAGTGGAGAGTTTTTGCCAGCGGAAAGTTGGCAAACTGGTTCCCATGAGCGCGGCGCCATCTAGCGTTCCAAAGTCCCCCATTGGCTTCCATACCCCTTTTGTTACGGCCCTCAAGGCGCCTTACACTATTATTACCCCTGTTCATCAGTCCCTAAGCATTCTTTAAACCATCTCAACTCCTTAGGAGTATGCAGCACATCCGCCGTCTGTACCCTTTTCATGTACCCGTTCACTCCTGGGTGATGAGAAGCAAATACAGTTTATGGTTTCTTGCTTTACAATGGACACGAGTGTCGTGACCGGAACTCAAACCCACTCTCCAGTGACTCAGAGACTGGAATTTGAGTTCGATGCGCTAGACCGCTCGGCCGTGACACAACACGTTTGTGCTTACATACATGTACACACATAAATAAACATGCTAAGGGGCCAATCTTTTTTTCAAAAAACTTGCGGGAGTGGGTCAAAAGAAATAACTGAAAAATGAAATTTGGGTTACAACTAAAATAGAAGGGGAAAAAACACAAATTTTTGTGAAAATGAGTGCATCACAAAACTGACTTTGACCTTGGAGCCCCTCTTTAAAGGCCCTGTACACTATTGGCAAGATCGAGAAAAACACAATGTTCACAGATTCACACGTAACTTACATGATTAAAAGTAAGTAATGGTAGAAAGGGTTCCTTAAAATATTTCTGCCTAAAATGCTATCGTTTCTGAGAAATGAATAAAACAATAGTTTTTATCGTGCGCGATAATAAACAAGTTGTCTGAAAAACAGAAAACACATAAGGTCTCTTTTCACTATTTTCTCGTGACCTCGATGACCAATTGAGCTCAAATTTTCACAGGTTTGTTATTTCATGTATATGGTTAATCACACAAAACATGAACTTTGTTTGCGACTGTTTTGTCAGCTCTACCAATCCTGTATAATACCTTTAAGTCACATAAATTGTTCAGGTGATCATTGTAAACTCAGCAAGAAATGATGGCAGGTGGAGTAGCCATTGTCAGTGACAGCATGTCCTTGCGACCTTTGTACACAGATTGGTCATCATGGGTCATAATACCCTCTGACAATGAGCATAACCCTGGCAACCTGTTACGCCATTTCTGACCTGCAGCTGCCTTCCCCGCTCCCCCCCCCCTCAATGTACTCATCACTGGTACCCTTTGTGGCAGTGACCGGTTGTCAAGATGGCACGGCATCGGGACGCCGCGGTCATTGCCCACCTCTGCTGCTGCTGGTGGAGAGAGAGTGCCATGCTCTTGCCAGCCATATGGAATTCCCATACAGGTCATCGGAAAAAGCACCCCTCGGTATCAGTACATATGCTTCATGTCACCCTCTCCGTTCTGTCCTTACATCAAGCATAACATTTACTGGAAAAATTAAGCTTGAGGATTAAGATTCTACCCCAGACATGGTCCTTGAGGATTTGTCTCATGAACTCTTCCACCTTTCCAGCCCCCCCCCCCTCTACAATTTGGCTTCCTTGTTTGTTGCCTCTGGGTGTTTTTCAGGACGAAAACAGTAGAGATAGACAATCAATTTTTTAAAAACAAAATGACTTAGTGATTTAAAAAAAATATATAAACCATGATATTTGTACATTGGAGGGGCATGGAAACAATTTAAAAAAAAATATAAACCATGAGAAAACCATGAGAAAAAGGTCAGTGTGAATGGTCTGTGATGTCTGTATCAAAGAGTTCCCCTGTTTGTTTAGGGACCATTGATATTTAGAGTTGGCAGTATTACAAACAAAAATAAGGAACAAGTTACAAACAGCCCTGTACAGCTCTCCCTATGCACTTGTAAGCTAGCGTATTGGGGCCGGTACGCACAAATTGCGTGCCAGTATGCAAGAATTTCGGCTGATACACAAAAAAAAAGGTAAATATTTTTTTCACCGGAAAAAAATTCATCAAGCTAAAACCATTTACAATGCTCCAGATTGCAGAGTAGGTTTTTTAAAAACAAGATAAACACCAAGTCAAAAACATTTTTAGGACCTTGTTTCGATTCAGTGTGCTTTGGCCAAACTTCCAAAATGTGGGTCTAGAATGTCCCACAGTTTTGAAAAATCCTGGGGAGAACCTTTACATGTATTGGCATTTGTATTTTTTATCATGATGACTTGTTTGTTGGTTGTTTGATACTTTAACCAGGACTCTCTCCTTAGAGCACATGTATAACATTGGTAATTTTCAAAGACTATAGTATCCACACTTTGTGTGACCCAACATATACATGAAATAACAAACCTGCGAAAGTTTAAGCCCAATCGGTCATCGGAGTCACGAGAAAACAGTGAAAACCCCCATCACATGTTTCGCTGTTTTCAAACTCCGTTTTTTGGACACGCGCGATAAAAACTTATTGTTTTACTCATTTCCTAAAAAACTATAGCATTTTAAGCAAAGCTTTTTCGAAGGGAACTTTACCACCATGACCATCTTTATACCATGTAAGTTATGTGCAAATCTGTGGAACATTTATATTTTCAATCTTACCAATGTTGTACACACCCTTTAAACAGTATACTCTGTTTCATGGGCTATTATTAATAACATTGTTTCCTTGTCCAGAACAGAAGAAATAACATTATTAGATTTCCATTCAGTTATTAAGTAATTGTTAAAAGCAGCCTCTGTCTGGACAGGTCTCCCTCTCTCTTCTAAACCTCCCCCCCACCCCTTCCCGGGGGACCTGCCCAGAAAACTCTGTCAACAAACCCCCGGCAGAGTTTCAGCAACAGGTGGGAGTGAGAGAAGAGAGAGAGAGGGAAAGAGAGAGAGAGAATAGAGGTTGGGGTGGCGTCAGCCAGACCTTGTCATATGGTTTATTGGTTAAATTGGATGAGAATGCACGCGATGATGATATTATAATATTTCCCCCCGAAAGGAGGCAGATGAACTCTGATAACAACAAAAAAAGAACCTGTTTTTTTTACAAGACAAAGTACAGGATTGGGAATTATCAATGAACAGACAAAATATGATTAGATCCATTCTGAAAAGTCACTGATGTTAAGTGTGTACTACTAGTACTACCGATCCTCAAGAGAAATAGTTCCGTCTGAAATAATGATGAAGTCCAGAAAAAATTATTTCAAGACTCCCCAGGATGACAATGCTTTTGTATCTGACTGCTACATTCAGCCGTCTGCGAGTTAGATTTGAATAATGTCTGGAACAATGACTTGCATAGTCACAAGTCACCACTTCAATTTGGATTCCTCAGACTGTAGAGACAGTTGCTGTGTCATTAGGTTGGGGGGGGCAAGGTTTTTTTTGTACACCAACCAACCTCCAGATGAGCAAACCCTGGTACCATTGTGCCGTAAACATTCATTCAGAATTGTGTATGGGGGGTGTTCGCTGTCTCTTGTGGAACTACGCAAAAAGCATGCCCCGAATCTAGCCCTGGTGGCCTTTCACTTTCGTATTACACTACAGTGACGTCCTGGATATCAGGTACCATTTCTGGGGCGGACAAATTTCAAAGCTTCATAACTCAAATCTTACCTGCAAGAAGCCACTAATTTCACCAGATTCACACTCAATGGCGGCATACACTTTTCTGTGGTGGGTTTTGGGCCTTAATATTTAGGACTCTGTATCTGTGTACAGCACAGAGGAAGAGTCCTACATAGGGCTAGCCCCGAATCATGTGACGTAGCAACTGTTTATATAGTCTGAGGAATTCAAATTTAAGCGGGAACTTGTGACGAAGCGAGTCATTGTACCAGACATTATTAACCCTCCTACTCTCAGTGACTCTTGGCAACATTTTCCAGTGAGTTGACCAACCATTTGAAACCATTCGACTGCCAAGGTTGTGTACGGTGGCACAACTGTGCACAGAACTAACTGTGTACTGTGTACATGCATTCCCTCATGGTATCAAATTTCAGGCTGGCATAGTTGATCTATCATTCAAAACCACGTGAATGGTATTGAATGGTCAGACAGCAAGAGGGTTAAAGGCTTCGAGAAAGACTCTGCTAAGGTCCAAACATCAGGCCATGAACTATGTTTTGCATTTTACGATTGCGCTTTTGGTTGGTAAGCAGTTTGCAACAGCTAATTCTACTTTATCTGACACTATGAATCCAACTCGCAAACGGCTCATTGAAATGAGAAAGCATATGGGCAAGGACAAAATCCCTGGCCAATACGCAAACTGTTTTTGTTTTATTTCATCTCAACGGGATAATCTGATTCAATGAAATATTCACAGGTTGGTGGTTGCTTCCTGAAAAATAGAGGATGAAAGTGTACATACCCTTTGAAAAAAAAAAAACAGTGATGTAAATAGCAAGGCACAATTTCATAGAGCTTCTAACGCAGAAAAGGTAGCTAAGCGCAACAAAATAATGCCAACCAGAATATGGTTACCGGCCAAAAAATAACGTTTCACATGTACCACCTGCGAATGGTATCCTGCTAATTTTTGCTACGGTTTTTTGGAACCGTTCAATTGTTTTAATCCTATAAATGTAGATATATACAATACAATTAACCCGTGAAAATTTCTTTTCAAAAGGTGGTAGCTTTTTTGAGATTATCCGAAAATCTGGAGCATTTATGTCCACCAAATGTACAATCTGAGGAACGTTTCTTGCAAAACTATTTCTTAGATTGAAATGTTTTTTTAATATCTCTCTCTAAAACCACATTCCTTTGAATGGATCTGTTTCTCAAAATGTTATATACTATAAACAACTGCAGTTTTGATGGTCATTAATTTCTGGAGTAATTACCAAAGGTATACCCTCTCTTTAAAGGAACATTACAGAATTGGTAATTGTAAAATATACTTTTGATCACAGATTTACATAAAACTTACACGGTCTAATGATGATGATAGTAGAAAACATCCCTTGAAATATTTCTGTCTGAAATGCCATATTTGATGAGAAATGAATAAACTAATTTTCCGATTGGAGTTTATCGCTCAGTGAGCGTTTTATTCGTTTGTTGAACCTATATGATTTCATGCATGCAAATGTGTAATCGGTTTTTCACTATTTTCTCGTGACCCAGATGGCCGATCGATCTCAAACTTCTACAGGTTTGTCAGTTTATGTATATGGTGGATTACATAAAGTGCTTACACTGCCAGAAACTGTTTTGTTAGCAAAAACCAATTCTGTAATGTTCCTTTAAGCAGCTCTATGAAACTGGGGCCTGGTCTTCAAATATTTCTTCTACAAAATAAATTGATAGAAATAGAGGGAGTTTGGTTTTATACCAAAATGCCAAGTCAAAAGGTCATTTAGATAACTTGACATGCTGTACACTATGTAGTCATTGTAATGTGAGTGAATGTAGCAGCGGTGCCTGTCAAGTCTTTTGTACTTGTGTTGATGAGAAACGAGGGATGAATTACAAACAAACTTCTTGTTCTTGTTGTTTCCTTTGAGGATTGATGATAGAAATAAGAAAGATGAAGACAATTAAAGTTAATAATGAGAAGTCCCGGCCGATTTTCCTACCTCCCCAGGGAAGTACTTACTAATTGCAGGGCCCAATTTTATAATGCTGCTTTAAGCAGAAACATTTTTTTGCCAAGCAGAAATGAGCGGGATACCAGTCACAAATGCTACATGTGGCATGGTAGTTTGGCTGGTAACCTTAGTCTGGTAAGCATAATTTTGTTGTGCTTAGCATCTTTTTGTGCTTAAAGGAACATTACAGAACTGGTTTTTGCTAACAAAACAGTTGCTGGCAGTGTAAGCACTTTATATAATCCACCATATACATAAACTGACAAACCTGTAGAAGTTTGAGATTGATCGGCCATCTGGGTCACAAGAAAATAGTGCAAAACCGATTACAAATTTGCATGTGTTATACAATGCATGAATAAAACGCTCATGAGCGATAAACTCCAATCGGAAATTAGTTTGATTTATTTCTCATCAAATATGGCATTTCAGACAGAAATATTTCTAGGGATGTTTTCGACTATCATCATCATTAGACCGTTTAAGTTTTATGTAAATCTGTGATCTTAAAGAAAATTTTACTTACCACTTCTGTAACGTTCCTTTAAGCAGCTCTATGAAGTTGGGCTCAGGACAGTTCTCCTCCTGAATTCAGAATTCTACTCTGCGGCAGTAGAATAAGTAGCAAGACAAATTCTCAAGAACAATCTACACAGCAAAGTATACACATGGTGTTACCGCAAACTGAATATACATGAAGACGGTTTATTTTGTATGAGTTATATTCTATACCGCTAGGTATTCTCTTACAAATGAAGGTGAAAGTTTCAGTGAATGTTTTTAAAAACTACTTTTTGTCATTTATTTATTTATTTATTTATCTATTTATTATTATTATTATTATTTTTTTTGGGGGGGGAATTAATTGTTATTGTGTATTCCTTGACAAATTAGCATTTTTCTTCAACCAAGGAGAAATTAACCATTCAATATATGAAACCATCGAAACAACTACATGTATACTCTTCATGAAATCAAACGAAAAAAAAGTGCAGCTCCTTTCTTGCTAGTATTAGGTAACAATCTGGAGCAGGAAATAATCTCACTGACTACCTCAAAGACAAAAAAACTGACCCTGCACTAAATTGATAGAAGGTGGGATTTATTGGAGTCAATAAATTATGGAAAGTGGAAGGCCGACATGACAACTCCTTTGAGGTCAACTCGAACAAAAAAATTTGTAACAAATTTTCCGATAACCAATTAAGTTTTTGTTACTGTCTTGTCCTTGTTACAAATTATGCATAGTGAGGGGTACTACAGAGTCTCTTAAACTGTACCTTTTAATCCCGTTGGCCCTGGGTATCCATTGCACCTCAAGAACTACATTTCCGCACCCCCACCCCTGGACCATCTGTTGATTGTCAGCCCCTCCAAAACAATTGGGTGCCCTGAGTGTTATTTGTTGGACAGCCCCATCTAAGGTGGAAAGATGTGACAAACACAAGTGTAGGGGATTTGGGTAAAACAAGCTTGTGGGGGGGGGGGGGTTGGGTACTATAATGTGAGCATAGGGCAGGATTAGCTGTACTGAGTTGTTTAATCCCTAATCCTGTCACATTTCATGTCAGTGGGTTGCTGTCGATGATTGAGATGATATCTGCAATATCAAGATCTATCAGATATCACCTTCGTAACTTGTCCTATATTCGCAAATCCCTGACCCTGAAAGCTACTGAAATACTGGTTCACGCACTCATCTCTTCACGTTTGGATTTCTGTAACGCTCTTCTTATCAACCTTCCTGACAACCAAATAAATCGCCTTCAACGACTGCAAAACTCAGCTGCCAGACTGGTTACACTTACTAGACGCATGCCACACATCTCTCCAATCTTACAAGCTCTTCATTGGCTCCCGGTTCATGAACGCATCAATTTCAAGGTTCTACTCCTCATCTATCAATCTATACATGGCACATCTCCCAGATACTTATTTATTAATTTATTCATTTTGTTACTTACTGACTGTTTGTGTGTATTTAATGGCCAAATAAAGAATAAGAATAAGAATAAGAATCCAGGATTCAATACAGCTAAGCGTTTCTACAAGACAGCTTCGCTCTACAAACCACCATGCTCCTCAACATTCCTCGTTCTAAACATACCTGGGGGAGACCGTTCCTTCTCACATGCTGGACCATCTCTTTGGAATGCTCTTCCACTAAACCTCAGACTAGTAGACACTCTCTCTAGCTTCAAAACTAACTTGAAAACTCACTTGTTTAGTCTAAGCTCTAAGTACCGTCACTAGCAGAGTCACTTTTCTATGCGCCAGGAGTGTCTTTCTGACAGATATGGCGCACTACAAATGTCCATTGTTATTATTATTATTGTTATTATTCGTCTAGCAGATGTTTTTTAAAGTGAAACAAATGATAATTCTATTGTCATCAAGGAACATGATTCTTGAAATCCGATTTTTTAAACCCCTTGCATATGACGTCCCAAGTTATAACAGCGTCCTCAATAAGCTTGTGCCTTTTACACGGTTAACCGACCCGATTGTCCCGTTACACGTTTACATTTTTGTGGTTCAGATATAAACCGGAAAAAAACTCACTCGAAAGTGGATGCTGAACCCATTTGGCAGGTAATAGCTCCCATGTAAAGTGAGGTCACCAGAATATTTTTAAGCGCACGTGGTTGCACTTTTGGCAGGGCAAGCACCCCCATGGCTATCTTAATACAGACCACTTCGCTGCACACAGCAACAAAACCACTTGTTGCATGCTGTTGCATTTAGCAGGATACCTGTAAAAACCTGATGCGGGGTTGTTTAGTAAAGTTTCCTCTCGGTACCCGGCCAAAGTGAGGCTACGTTTCACAGCCGACAACTCTGGCTAACACTCTGTGTGTATCACTGAAAATGACCCGTTGCCTTCTTAAAAGCAGAACTGGGACCAACTTCACGGCTCTGCTTAGCGCGGAATCCTGTGCTTATGACCTTTAGACTTAAGTTGAGAATTCCCCGGTTAGCAGTGCCATGAAATTGGGCCCTTGTCCGTTTCAGCCACACAGAAAAAAGAAAATCAGTGAACATTTTTTTTAAAAGTTAATTGATTCCACCGAAAAGGCATTTTGAAAGCAAGGTTACAGTTGCAAATAGACTGGCTACTGTAATGAGCATTGCTTGATAGCAAGCCTTTCTAGTTGGGGAACAAGAAATTAGATGCCTCATAAGGGCCGATAACAAAGAAATCCACAGGCATACTACTTGGGTGGGACTCGAACCCACGTCCCCCCCCCCCCCCCCCCCGCACTCCAGACATAACAATTAAAACTCCTAAGGATGCTATTCCATCAAAATCATAGTGCACTTAATAAAGATTAACATGGATAGAGGCTAGGATTAAGACCTTTACTGATTCCCCTAACTGATTGGTCCAGCTACACTGAATGCTTTTTGAACCCAGAACTTTGTTTGCACGGGGAACACTCAAGTGAGTGATGTCAAGTGTGGACCGAAGAAAACGTGGAGGGAGTGTAATATGACAGTAAACTGGAAAGAGATAACTATATGAAGCCATTCTCTCATTGGGACCACAGTTCAACAAACTGGTGCATTCATTTCTGGGACCTTTGTTCGCATTTGGTTTGGTTTCGGTCAGGGTTGAGGTTTTGGGTCTGCGTTCCCTTCCAACTCCCCGGTATCCCTTCCAACCCCCCCCCCCCCCCCCCCGTATCCCTAACACCCATAACAGGTGTAGAACGGAGCTTCCTTGTTCCACTCCGACATCCAAGAACTGCAGGACCCAATTTCATAGAGCTGCTTAAATGCAGAAATTATGGCTTAAAATTGTTTTGCTAAGCAGAAATGAGCATGATACCAGTCACGAAGGCTACATGTGACATGGTAGTCTGGCTGGTAACCTTAGTCTGGTAAGCATAACTTTGTTGTGCTTAGCATCTTTTTTGTGCTTAAGCATCTCTATGAAATTGGGCCCAGGACAGTTCTTAAAGTATAGTCTCCCGATTACAGAAATCTACTCTGTGGCAGTATATAATAAATAGCAAGACAAATTCTCAAGAAGGTTAAGGGTCTTCGTTTCCTTCCAACGCCCCGGTATCCCTTCCAACACCCCCGGTATCCCTAACACCCATAACAGGTGTAGAACGGAGCTCCCTTGTTCCACCCGACGACATCCAAACCACAATCTTACAAAAACCTCTGACATGGCGCTGCTTGTTATTTCCTCCAGAACAGTCCGGCAGATTATTAAATATTTGCCCCCCCCCTTCTGATTTCCAGCGGTATTGTCCAGTGACTGATTTAACAATCACACAGCAGCTGGATCCAGGAAACATAATCTACAAGATGTTCAAAGGTTAAATATGATATTCAGGTTTTTTTCCCCCTGTCCTTGGGGAATTTCTTTTTCTATTATTATTATTTTTTTAGCAAACTTCCGAGACACAGAAGAAACAGGTGGCCTTCCAGGGCCATTGAACCTTTTCAGGTCTAGTCAAAAGTCAGTGAATCTTTCAAAAAGTCTTAATGTTTGAATTTTGTTCTGGATAATATTTTTTGGGAAATGCTGTGACGTCACACAGACTTTCCCCAGTGTTTGGAGTGAAGCAGAGTCTACATCATTAAGAAAATCTGTGCCGTCACACAGACTTTCCCATGTGTTTGAAGTGAAGCAGAGTCTACATCAATAAGTCAAAATCTTCACCAACACACATACATTCTCATTTGTTTGGATTGACGCAAGGTTTCAGCAATAAGAAAATCTTTGCCAACACACACAATTTTTTATATATATTTTTTTTTATTAATTTTCTTTTTTAATGGGCAAAACATTTTTTTTTTTTCACCCAGCATGGGTTTTGTTTCATTACTCCCTTAAAGTTTCAGACTGAAATTCACTCTAACCAATTGAAACTCGGGACAAAATCATCTGCAGTTGTCACTAGTTTCAATCGATTGGAGTGAAGTTTGATCTAAAACTTCAAGAGAGTATTTTCAACGAAATACTGCAAGATGACTTTCAATCAAAGAATATACAGAGCATCAAGATGGGGGAACTCGGGCTAAAAATGTGAAATGTTCACCGGACGCCATTTCAGGAAGCAACTCTGTTTATGCCACAATAGATCAGTGCAGACGGATCAATGCTATCAATTTGCTTGTTAGAATGGCGCCCATGCGGATTTCACGTTCCAACGATAGATAGAGCTCCCGTTCCCCACCTTGTGCCTTGGACGCTCTATAATCTTTGCTTAGAATTTCCCCGGTAAGCAGTGCCATAAAAATTGGGCCCTGGTCCGTTCCAGCCACACAGAATAAAGAAAATCAGTGGACAGTTTTTTTAAAAAAAGTTGATTGATTTCACCGAAAAGGCATTTTGAAAGCAAGGTTACAGTTGCAAATAGACTGGTTACTGTAATGGCATTACTTGATAGCAAAGACTTTCTAGTTGAGGAACAAGAAATAAGATGCCTCATCAGGGCCAATAACAAAGAAATCCACAGGCATAACTACTTGGGTGGGACTCGAACCCATCTTGTGCCTTGGACTCTCTATAATCTTTGCTCAGAATTCTTTGCTTAGAACTATGATCAAACAAGTTGTTGAATCTGAAAAGCCCAACTCCTTCAATATCCGTTTTGCGGAAGGGAAGGAATTAGGAATTGGGCTAACAGGGCATTGGGATCCAGAAGGATTAGGGCTGCAATGGGTTTCTGTTGTGAGAGGATTTAGAAGGAGTTGGGCTATCCGATTATTTTTGACCCAAGTAGGAACTAGAAGGATTTGGGCCGTATGCAGCTCGGCCCAAAAAAGGGGATTCCGAAGGATATGGGCTGTTGGGGGGAATGGGAATGTGATGATGAAGCCTGTCACTGGAGGATTTAGAAGGATTTGTGCCATTAGTCGTATTGAGGAACACCAGGAAAAAATTAAGCTTGGTTCATTCAAAGCGAATTTCCCTGCGTCACATTTGGAAAACAGTACGTACTTTTTTGTGTCACGAAATTGACTTCTCATACGCTCTTCGCATGAAGTACAGGCTTTTGACGGATATGGGCCCTTTGAGCTTTTAACTCTCTACTCCTGAAGGATGGAGGAGGATCTGGGCTGTGCAAACGTGCCTAGTCTGTTAGGGTTGACTGGAAGGACCTCAAGGCTGGAAGGACCTCATACTGTAAGAAAACGTGCCTAGTCTGTTAGGGTTGACTGGAAGGACCTCATACTGTAAGCAAACGTGCCTAGTCTGTTAGGGTTGACTGGAAGGACCTCAAGGCTGGAAGGACCTCATACTGTAAGCAAGCGTGCCTATCTGTTAGGGTTGACTGGAAGGACCTCAAGGCTGGAAGGACCTCAAACTGTAATGCAAAAACGTGCCTAGTCTGTTAGGGTTGACTGGAAGGACCTCAAGGTAAAATATTTGTGGGGGGAAAAAAAAATCACTGATGAGTCCTCTTCAGGGAAATTACTGATTATATCAGGAAGTGTAAAAATAGGAAACAAAATGGCAATCGAGTCTTAAAAAAAACCCCAAAACACCAGTCAGAAATTAATTTTAAATTACACAGACACCACGAGCAGGTGTAGAGATAGCCTCAACTCGACAGGTGTGGGTGTTTTCTTCTCGCTGGTCAAGTTTCCTTCCCATCATTCGCACCATTGAGTCAAGGCGGAAGGCTTGACTCACTTATTAGCACTAATTAGTGAGTGTGATTGTGAATGGAAACTTGATGACCTCCGTCTAAAGAAATCAAACTATTTTAAGAAAAAAAATATGTTAACAACTCCGAGTAATATGTTAACATCTCCTGACGATGACTAGAGCAAGCTAGTTGAAACATTGAGACCATAAAGAACTCACTCCGCGGCAGTGCAGTTAATTATGAGAAGTCCCCCCCGATCCAGAAGCTAAAGTAGTAGTCCAGGCCGATTTCCTACCTCCTGCCCAGGTAGTAGTTAATAAGCAGGCCTGTTCTTTTCAGAACTGAGAAGTCTCCCGAATTCCGAAAATCTACTCTGTGGTAGTAGAATAAATAGCAAGACAAGTTCTCTAAAGAACAAAATCTACACAGCCTAGTAGATATTTATACACATGGTGTTACCGCAAACCGAATATATAACTCCGAGTAGTGTAAAACAAAAAAAAAGATATTTTCAGTTGGAATCTGTGATGATTCAGTGGCCTACAAAAATGACGTTTTAGGGAATCCCGGACCTAAAAAATCACAGGTGAAAGATCGTTAACTTCTGCTGCCCCTTCATTGTGGAACAATTTATCGGATCATATTAAACTTTCTTCCTCACTGGCTTTGTTTCAAACTTCCCTCAAGACCCACCTAACGAGGACTGCATCAACATTCTCCTCTAGTGATGATCCCATAGACTTTGAGATTTTCCAATGGAAGTGCTCTTTGCAAAATCAAAATTGGCCTCGCCTCTCAAAGATGGAACTCCAGGCCTGGGCGTATACAGATTATTTTTCTCTCTTAACGATTAATATTGCAAGCTGGAACATTTCTAAGGGTGGTATTAATATTAATATCATTATTATTATTATTATTTTTGTTTTTGGGGGGTCGTAACCATACACCAAGGTGTGATAAGCACAGCACACTCAGTGCTTTTACGGAATCCTACAGGCATACTACTTGGGTGGGACTCGAACCCACGGCCCCCGCACTCTAGAGCAGACATCCCATGGTTAAGCCCCAAAAATAGTATTCTTGACTTCTGGTGCAAGTTATCACATCTAGTAATATTGAATAATTATTATTAATATTAGATACCAACTTAAATGGAGTTATAGCTTTTGAGTATTTGTTACTACACGATACTGCTAATGGAATGTGGCCCAGAGAAAAATTATTGTCATAATGTTTGTTCGAACCCGGTTTCTAATTTGGTTTTACCCTTACACCGATGTGTATTAAGCACTGTATACTCGTACTTTCCCCCGAGCTCTGTAAACAAAATCCACAGGCAAATCACTCGGGTGGGATTGGAACACACGACCTTTGCATTGCTAGAGTAGATGTCTTACCACTAGACCACCGAGCTAGCCAGATGGCTAGAGGTAGTTTCTAATCCTTGGCAGCGGGCACCAAGTTTCTTAAAACCTATGCACCCTGGATTTGTTTGTTTTTTTAAAGTTGTCCAAAAAAAAATTGTGACTTGTGATGTCTCTGGCCTGGGAGAACTTGAAGTTTTTTTTTTAGTAACCATGACATATTTATGGCACAACAAGTGAGTTCACGCTCTTTTTTATGTTCTTATCTAGAACCCTCTCCCCCCCCAAGCCAAAACTCTGGTGTTTCTCCAAGTTGTCCGCCCACTTCTGGTGATCAAATCTCACATTTTGGAACACTTTGGTCTCAAGCCACTACTTTGTATTAAACTCATAGGTGTATTTTATGCTGCTTTTTTTTTTATAGAGGACCGCAAGCTGGTGTGGGTGGCACTGGAACACATGTTAAAACCCGGGAGATTCGGGGCAAATAATTGTAAACTTTCACCGGTTTTGGTTGGGGGGGGGGTGGAGGGGTTTGTTAAAACACCTGGGAAGTTTATGTCCAGGGCATTTTTCTTTTGATGTTCTTTCCTTTCCCCCCCCCCCCTGTTCTCTGTTAAGTTGTGTACAAGCTGTGCAATGTAATACCCATTGCTCGTAAAAAAAACTTCAATGCGTCACAGGGCCTGGGGGACACGTAAGGTAATTTCCTACTTCCTCGGGTCATAGGTCTCCATCGGTGAGGTCATGAGGAGAGAGAGAGAGAGAGAGAGGGGGGGGGGGTAAAAGGACTTGATGGATTAGCAAACCGGTTAAGAGCGTGTGGTAACTGCTGACCCCTTTGTGTCAGTCATCCCGCCGAATTGGCTCTTTGGTTTCGTGGAATCGCTCCCTGCGGGAAAAAACTCAAAGTAGACGGTTTTTTTTCTCCCCTCCGTGCGTCTTCATTGATCTAGCATTATTTGCAGACTTCCAATTTGCACGTGCATGCACCTAAGGGTTGGATTGTATACACACACAATGAAGCAGGAAAAAACCTTGAAATTACGAAAAGCAAAATTCATCAGTGGAAAAGTAACAACGAGAAAATGTTTGAATTGCATCTGAATTCACACATTTTTAGGTCTGCCTTTTATGAAGAAAGGAAAATGCTGTTGTTTTCTTCAGACTTAAAGGAACATTACAGAATTGGTAATTGTAAAATATACTTTTGATCACAGATTTACATAAAAGTTACACGGTCTAATGATGATGATAGTAGAAAACATCCCTTGAAATATTTCTGTCTGAAATGCCATATTTGATGAGAAATGAATAAACTAATTTTCCGATTGGAGTTTATCGCTCAGTGAGCGTTTTATTCATTTGTTGAACCTATATGATTTCATGCAAATGTGTAATCAGTTTTTCACTATTTTCTCGTGACCCAGATGGCCGATCGATCTCAAACTTCTACAGGTTGTTCAGTTTATGTATATGGTGGATTACATAAAGTGCTTACACTGCCAGCAACAGTTTTGTTAGCAAAAACCAATTCTGTAATGTTCCTGTAAAGGTCTTTGATCTGTGATGCCTCTAGCACTAAGGATACTGTTCCCAGAAGCTCCTTGAAGTCTAATAGCCTCCAGGGGGTTGCCAAAAGGTGGAAATGCTATTCATTCAACATATCGCCTTACGTTTGTATCCGTCAGATTTCTCCTTTGTCAGCAATGAAACATATCCTTGTAATTATTTATTCCTACTCAAAGGTAGCACAAAATTCGGCAAAAATGTTTGTGTCTGGCAAGCTAAAACATCAATTTTGAAACATTTTGAAACATCTATCAGATTTCTTCGCCAGCAATGAAACTTATCCTTGTAATCATTTATCTAATCAAAGGTAGTAAACATTCTGCAATTTTTTTTGTTTTGTGTCCGGCGAACTTAGACATAAGTTTTTAAACATCTTTCAATTTTGTAAATGTCTAAGGCGTTCAGGTTGGTGCAGTGGTTTCTCACCTGCCTTTCACCTCTGTGGACCCTGGGTTTGATTCCCTGACTGGAGCCCTGCATGTGGATTGGGTTTTCAGTCTTCACCTGACTGAATGGGTTTTCCCTCTTGGAGGTTTTCACTCCCACGTTGAAACCTGAAATTTCGTCATCTTCTTCTTTCATACTTGTTGTTTCGTTCTTTATAATTTTGCCTGTAGATCAGCATCGCGTTGACAAAAAAAATAAAAAAACGATGACCTACCTTTAAATAAAAGAGTTAAAGACTAGCTGTAACAGAAAGGGCTATAATTTTTAAGACTCTCTGTTTTTATGTAAAATGTTTGCTCTGGCTATTTGATGATTATATTTTGTCTACCTTCATGCACCAGTCTGTGTTGTCTTTTAAATTTTTATTTGTTTAGATATTTGTATTAATTTTGTATGTACATATAATCTTTTGCAAGTTCGCCCCAAACAAGGATGAAAGCCCTGAAATTTCTTCATCGGCTTCTTTAAAACTTGTATCGTTCTTGATAATTTTGCCGGTAGATCAGCATCCGTTGAAAAAAAAAAAACCCAAAACGATGACCTACCCTTTGGTAAGGGCCTACAAGAAGAAAACATTCAAGATGAAAATAACTCAGGGGAGCTGAACGTAGGAATTGATATTCCTCTTAAAACAGTCTAGATTTGTAGGTTGGGGGAAACATGGACTTCCAAAGAGCTGTTCCAAATCCAAAGAGTGCAGTATGTGGAGAAAAGCGGTTGGAGTGGCTCTTTGTTTTACATCTCTGAAAAGCAAGAGAATAAGGAGAAAGCCTGGTTTTATGCTCAAACACCCTGATAGGAGGAACCAGGTTGGACACACTGGCGGCGTATTCACCATGAAATTACCTGTAGAAGGTACAGAGGCCGGCTACAGACCCACGGTGGCGTTGCATTGTTTTCAAAACGGACACTTCGTTGCTCTCAGGACTTCATCAAATTTCATTACCTCTTTTAATTACGACTTCCTGTGTCTGTCTGGTTGTTTGTGAGCGCACTGCGTCGTCGTCGTCGACACTTACCTTCCCCCCGTCTGAGTGATACCATCGCAGAGGGAGTAAGTCCGGGCCCTGGGCCCCCTCTATTGTCTCTTTATCCCCTTGGGCATTGTTTTTGAGTCTGAAAGCATTTCAGGTGGCCATCAGGCTGTTCCGGTCATTGGCTGCTAGCAGGCTCTCGTAAGGGTCGCCTTCCTGTGTTTGTGTGTTGGTTACTCAGCTTTTTTTTTAATTGCATGGCCTTAATTTTGTACATGTCTGATGTCTCCTTTTATTTTTAGCTCTGTGGCTTTATTTGACAAAGGAAATTCAGACGGTTTTGTATTTTTGGAGATCCGTGTGACCTGAGTTTTGGCTTGTGTGTTCGTGGAAGCTCTTTTTTGTATCGTAGAGAAAAAAGCTGACGACGCGCTAATCATTGTTTCAAACAGAAGTCGGAACTGTCATTTGTCATGGTTTTGTCGCTAATCTCCCCAACAATTTTCTGACAGGTGTGAAATGACTGTGAAGGGGAATTTCTTAGCTTGTTTCACGTCCAAATCTCTAGTTTTTTCTGGGAATGTAGAGAGTTTGTCAATTCCCCTAAAATGTGCTTCCGCAGTGATGGTTCAGGGAGTTTCAGTGCTGACAAAGAGGACACAGTCACGCATGCTCCAGGATTTTTTCATTTTAGTATGAATAATATTTGAAATACTAATCAAGTGTTTACAGACATTGAGAGCAGGGGCGTGGCAAGGGTTTTTATTCTTTAAGGGGTGTCAGGAAGCAAATTTGCCAATTTGGAATGATAGGTTGCAGCAGATTAATCTGGTAATTTGCACAGTTCTGAGCGTGTAGAATCAATTGTTACTCCTTCACGTACATGTAAATAAATATTTACCCTCATCACCTAACTACCAGCAGTCTAGTGTTGGGACCATCCAATGCAGTGTATAACAGCCGCTGGTTCCCTGCTTGGTGACAGACATCTTGATCCCAGCTGTAGTTTAGCCACCCCAACTGTAACAGTCAATTTGGGACCAGACCCAACTATAGTTGGGATGATTCTATAGTTGGGACGGAACAGGGACATTTTAAAGGATTAGAAAGGCCACAACCTGGGAACAATTTCATAGAGCTGCTTAAGCACAAAAAAGTTGCTAAGCACAACAAAGATATGCTTCAGAATAAGGTTACCAGCCAAATGCCATTTCACATGTACCCTCTGTGACTGGTGTCCTGCTCTTTTTACGCTTAGCAGCAAATTGTCAAGCAACATTCATTGCTTAAAGCAACTCTATGAAATTGGGCCGAGGGCGACAGACGCAATGGATGACTTTTGAACGCTAGATGGCAGCAGACATACCATGTAAAATTCCATTGTTATGTAGTTCTAAGCATGTGCACATTGCCGAGAACAATGGTTTTACCTGGTAAGTCTGCTGCCCCCTAGCGTCCAAAAAGTCCCCCCCCATTTGCCGTTGTGGCTCCTCTTGCAATTTGGGGTTGCTGTACATGTACTTCTTGATGTTTCTGGTCCTTGCATTAGTATATTATAGGCCTAAAACATGCAAAGCGTGGCCAAAGTAAATCTTGAGACCCTTTTTTTTTTTAGGGGGGGGGGAGGAATGGATGTATAATTTTGGTGTCCCTAATTCAATCAGCTTAAAACATCTGCTGACATCGTTTGTAAAGTTACCATAGAGACTCTGTAATTGTGGATGATGCATTTTTACCAGCGGGCCACGGGTTCAGCAGAAGGTCCTCGGTAGTTTATCGTAATGAAGAATGAATGGAAAGTCAATCAACTTGTTTTGTTGATGGGTTTCTCTCTCCCCCCCCCCCTTTGGGTGAAGCGTGTCACAAGATCTTCAGGCGCTGAACCCGTTGAGGTCTTCACCAGACCTGGTGGTCAGCTACTACCCCCGAAGTCAAGTCAACTTGTATACAAAGTACAGGTATTTGCACTTAATTAGGAGTCAGCGAGAGTGCAAGTGGTTGTCCCACGTTCAACAGTTTCATGTGTTTTTTGTGTGTGTGGATCGGAAAAAGATCGGAAAGGGAACAAGGGGGTAAAAAAAAAATCCTCTGGGAAAATTATTTGGTCATAATGGAAAGTGACCCTTTCAGACTACATATAGTACAGTGTACCTGAGGATGGATTGGTTGATTGATTAATTGAATGATTGATTGATTGATTTATTGATTGATTGATTTATGCCAGTGTTACTTCAATCAGTGGTACAGCACGGGACCCGTACTTTGACAGAAAAAACAAATTTTGGGGGGAAAAAAGTTCATCATCAATCATGTGCATGCATGTATACTGGTGTGTAGCGTGTTTGCTTACATGTTGAGAACGACTGAGGCAGCACCAGGGCTCACCCTTAACACTAGCCGGGGCGTACATTGCCCAGTGGAAACTGCTGTGGGCTGGTAAACGCCACTTCTCAGCTTGCCCTGTGGGCTGCTAAAAACTGTGCAACCTAATTGTTTAAGATGCTCAATATTTCACCCTTTTCCGATGTGAATATTAAATGAAATTTTTAAATGTGGTCAATTATTTTTGAGTGCGTGAATGTAACTTCATTTGGCCATGAAACTGGTTGTGAACGCTATTATTAATACATCGGAAAGATTTTAATCTGGGCGACAAATCTGGGCGACCAAATCTTTCTGGGGGCAGGTAAAATGCACAGTTTACTAGCCCGCTGGGCTACTTTACAGCAAGCTTAAGCGAAAGGCCTGATAATTCTTGATTTATTTGCCCTTTTGAGATGACCTTGTCAAACTTGGTTTCAATCTTTCCATATATACTGGTTTCTCTAAAGCAGTTTTTGAAACTGTACAGATTGTCAAAGTAAATGATAACTTCTCTGGACTGAGTGAATAGTTGCAATCCGAGGAAGGCAAGTCGGCTCATGGTCAACACCATGTATAAGTAATCTCTTCCTGGAAGACTAGTAGTTCTTAATAGAACCAATTTGGAGAACTTGAAACCACAGACTTTTTTGTTCAGCGCAAATAAAGCAAGCAAGCACAGGAGGCAGTCTTGAAGCTTTCCCCATGAACAAACAAACACACCGCCGAAAGGAAAACATTTACACATAAAACAATTGGCCCCACCGACAATACAGAGATAACACAGGTGGAGGGCTGGCCATGTTCAAAACAGGAAAGCCTATAGAGCAATATCCTTAAAGATGTTCCCCCCCCTCCTTCCCCTCTCCTCAGTCATGCTCGATGATGATTGAGTTGAGCCACATTTGCCCCTCTCCTCTCTCATGTACCGTACCTAGCAGGTAGATGCTTCAATTTTCACCCTTTCCTTTTTTTTGGATTCCATCAAGGTCTTGGCAGTTAACTAGGTTTTGTTGCCGGCCTCGCTACCTTGGGCAGCGCACTGTTATGATAACCTCTCATCACTAAACCCCTGGTAGGCGATGTACTGACAAACAACGCTGATTGGCTCCTCAGTGTGACTGATTCGGGTGTGTTGGAGCACATGTAGGACGCATAGTACGTGTATATCAAAATGCAAGTATTTTGATGCGATCCTATTTCGAATGAATCAATGTTTTTATACGGTCCCCCTAAACTGCATTCGGTTCGACACGCACCAAGATCGAAGAAGAGTAACAGGGGACCAGTTGCTCTATGACTTGATGCCTGTTTGCGCGCTACCAAACTTGAGCGTGCGCGTAGAGTGGATTGACCAAAGGCCTAGTTGAAATATATTGGCACATTTAAACTAACCAGAACCAGGGGGTCTGTATGCGGGCAAGCAAGAATGATCATCCCTGGGAAGGAGGGTGACAATTTCGGCAGCCACCTGATGTCAAAACAGTGTTGTAATAAGATTAATTTTATACCCTTTTGGAATTGATGGTTGTGCAGTGACGTAGCTTTCGATGTCATCACGACTTCCTCACTCAGCGTAATGATTTTTAACCCGGTCATGTGACCATGTTGTGATAGCGTTGTAATACGCAGTTCGCATAATAGCGCACGTATCCTAGTTAGCGAGATCAAAGCACTTTACAGAATTATTATCACTTATCATCAGGCATACTTTTAGATCATTCCTCAAACTATCCCAACTTCCTGGGGAGCATACACCCCCCCCCCCCAAGCCACTTATATTGGCACTAATCCAGGACAATACCATCTCGGCCCTTGTAGGTTCCCATTTATACACCTGGGTTAAGAGAAGCAATTAATGTAAAGAGCCTCGCGCAAAGACACGAGTGTTATGATCGTGATTAGAACCACTCCGATGATTCAGTCTTCATAAACTCGGCCACAGCACGCCATGAATAGTTTGGTAACAAAATATTCTAACTTGTAATTGAATTTCCTATTAAATTTTCAAAAAGCTGTTGATTTGTTCCATTTGCATATGACGCGGAGGGGGTGGGGGTGTGTTGGGCAACTCTGAAATTTGTGCAAAACAGTAGGGAAATTTCAGGGATAGCATGAACAAGCAGTTGCCTGGTATTAGAAATTGGCACTTATGTTTTGTAATATGCCTAGATGTGGCTGGCTGGGCCTGGCTTTAGCTGGACTTTTTTTCTCTTGTCCAAGTGCCACCTGTTGGGCCTGGCCTAAGCTTGACTCTCTTTTCTTGCCAAGTGCTGCTGGCTGGGCCTGTCTTTAGTTTGATTCTGTTCTCTTGTCCAAGTGCCTGGCTTGAGCTGGCCTCTCTTCTCTTGTCTGAGTGTTGCAGGCTGGGCCTGGCGGTGGTTTTCTCACTTGGTTTCTTGATATTATTTCCATTGTTGTATTTTCTTGGTCATTCTCTGAACTTCTTAACCCTAGCAAATGGCGCTATATGAATACTATTATTCAAATACACTAAATTTAAACACAGTGTATAGCATTACAACTGTATTATTCTCAAATGTAAATGGACAAATTCAGTCTTTTCGGTCTCATGTTGACTCTGAAAACAGGCTTTACATGAACACATGAATCCACTGCTAATTACAGAACTCTGACTGATCTCTCGTCACCAGTGGTCTAGTTGTTAAGACATCTGCTCTAGAATGCAGGGGTCATGGGTTCGAATCCCATCCGAGTTGCTTAAGGATTTTTTTCCCACTATAGGACTTGGAAAGCACTGAGTATCCAGTGTTTATCACACATCGGCGTGAGGGTAAAAAACTGTTAATATTGATGCTCGATGCAATTGACCCTTCCCGTTAAGTATGCAGATTGCAGATTGCGCGTACGCTCTAACACTACTGGTGGGCAAAATGAGGGAACAGCGTGCCTTTTTGAATGGGGCTGATGGTGGCGTGACGTTTATGCGTTTAGTGCACAACTCTACGGCGTTTGCCGTCCAGAAGTGTCTGCACGCATGCGTGAATAAAATGGGTGTATTATTAGGCTAATTATTATGCATCAAATTACATGAATATGTAAATTAAGTGGGGTGGATTGGCAGACTGTGGCAGTGGCATCGGCAAAAACAAGAAAAAAACAAATGTACAGGTGAAAGTAGTAATTAGACAGGCTGACAGTTCGGGAATGGATGTTTGTGTTTTCTTGGTTCGTGCCTAATGCAGATAGGTGCGTACATGTGTGTGCTATTTATGAGATAATTACTGCTAATTGATAACATTTGTTCACCCGATTTTAAGAGGATACGAGGTGTAAAAGAAAAAAAAAACACCCAAGGATGTGGCACGCTTTCAACAAAAGTGAGCATCAAGTCCGAAGCTTTTTAGTACACAAGTAAAACAAGAAATGTCTTGGAATCTTTCTTGGCCGAGGAATCAAGGCATTTTTACTTCAAAGTGCACTCGAAGCTGAACACACGCGCCTCTGTCCCAATGGTGGTTTCTCAAAATAGAGCAAGGAGGTTATCGAGGGGAACACTCCGAGTGGTAGAGTTAAATTTACACTGAAACATGTGCTAGTCATTTTTGCAAAAGATTGCACATTTCATCGCTTAAAGTGTACCTCGAAAGTTGGTGGAAAGTTGGTCTACGCTGGATGCATGTATTACTTAGTAGACGTTTGTTTTAACCCTCTTGCTGTCTGACCATTCAATACCATTCACTGTGGTTTTGAATGATAGATAAACTATGCCAGCCTGCAATATGATACCATGAGGGAATGCATGTACACAGTACACAGTTAGTTCTGTGCACAGTTGTGCCACCGTACACAACCTTGGCAGTCGAATGGTTTCAAATGGTTTCAAATGGTTGGTCAGCTCACTGGAAAATGTTGCCAAGAGTCACTGACAGTAGGAGGGTTAAATAACTAAAGCAGTCAATTTTAGACATCTGTACACATCAAACAAGAGTTTGCATAATTGTTTTCTATTATCAATTTATTCAAATTTCTTCGTTCCGATGTTCTGTTGTACTGAAGCGGGTATTGATCCTTGATGATCGCAAATAAGAAATAACGCTGAATTTAGTGCCAGAGGTGTTTTTTTTCATCAGTGAGGATGTATTTCATATTTTTTGTACCTGAATCAAACAAACCCCTGCTCCTATCCTGGCCACAGGTGTCCCACACCGTGGTCCCCTCACCTTCAGTTCTACCCAGACGAACACTTCCCACTTAGAGCTCCAGACAGTCAGGCTTCCTAATCTTAGAAATTGTGTCCTCTCCTCCCCCCCCCCCCTCTCTCTATCTACCTTGCCTCCATCGTCATGTCTGTCATGATTGGGATGATAAACGAAGGCTGATGTGACCACCTCCCTTCCTGAATGGTACTCCTTCCCCCCCTGCCGTCGACCCCCATCATCATCAACATGCATTCTGGCTTGCGGGGGCGGCACAGACATCCTTGGTGTGGTCGGCAAATTTTAGCGATGGTGACATCCCCATTTTAGGGTGTGGGGGGTCGGGTGTGGGGGGGGGGGTTGTTGTTGTTGGATTTGGAAAGGTCAGCCCGTTCAGGATCAGGTATTCT
Source organism: Pycnopodia helianthoides (assembly GCA_032158295.1). Classification (NCBI taxonomy): domain Eukaryota; kingdom Metazoa; phylum Echinodermata; class Asteroidea; order Forcipulatida; family Asteriidae; genus Pycnopodia; species Pycnopodia helianthoides. The sequence goes on from CM063248.1 coordinate 15,645,231, forward strand.
TAAGGTGACCTTGAGACAGGGGGGGATGGAGGAGGGGGTTAATTGGGGGCTTTGTAAGGAACATGTGTCAATGAAGGAGGGGGTAATATAATGTTGAGTGATAGGGGGGGACTGTTTATCCAGCAGGTAGTGTCCAGGTACTAGCAGGGCTGGGCCAACGGAAGTTGGTTTCTTGTCAGTGCCCCGATTGGGCTTTTGGCCCCGCATGGAGAACACAAGTTGGCATATTCGTCAAAGCTTGTCTTTTAAGCTGAACGCTGGGTTCGTCTAAAATTCAGTACTTGTGCTAAACAAATCCTGGAAAAATATGACCATCCGAATAGCTCTCATTTGTAGATTTTGTTTGAAACTCATTTTTTATTGCCTCGCGTGCATTGTTGTACACAAAAATGAGAACAAGAAATGTAACCGTTGAGCACCAATCATGTCCATACAACATGAATAACAGGTTGGTATACATGTAGGTCTCTTGAAAAGGAGAGGGTTGAAACAAATGTTCTCTTCCAAAAGAGAAGAGTGGAAAATAAAAACCAAACAAACTAACAAGAGAACAAGAAATGCAATCAGTTGTGCACCATTTATTTTCATAAAACATGAATAACAAGTAGTGTACATGTAGGTCTCTTGAAAAGTAGAGGGTTGAAATAAACGTTCTCTTCCAAAAGAGAGAAAAAATAAACCCCCCAAAACCACAACCCCAAACCCCCCAAAAACCGATGATGTACCTCTTTAAGAGGCATGTAGTCTTAGCGTTGCGTATTATGCAACTACTAGATTACATGATTCCCCATCCGTCCAATCTCTTATTTGTTGATACTGGGATGATGTGGAGGTACCCTGAGATCAGAAATAAATGTTGTGGATAGATCGAAGGAGTGAAAGACGGAATCGACGGGGGGGGGGGGGGGGGTTGGAGCGGGCCGGTGTTTTTCTAACCCATTTCTTGGAGGAAGCACTCGAGACAAGTGGTAGGCGGCCAGCGTTTGCATAAAACTAGAACCCCCTTGATGATATGAAGGGGAGGGCTGCCACGTTCTGGAATTGAATCGTGGAAGCGCAATCTGAGGTGAGTGGGGGATTGTGCTGAGAAATGGTCTCAGCTGACAGGAGCACGGATTGTCGTCCAGGCGTGGATTTTAGTCCTGTCTTGAAAACAAGTGACGAGTGAGCTGGAGGTGTCGGTTTTTTTCTTTTTTTGGGGGGGGGGGGGAGAAGAGGGGAGATGTCATCTTTCACATAAGGTGTGATTATGAGGAATTCAAACTGGAAATGATTTTCATTAGGTCGTTTCAGCTGTTTGAAATAAATATGTCGCTGATTTTCTTGTTTGCAATTTGAGGAAACTTCAAGCATGGAAATACTTTTAGGTCATGGAGGCCATGATGTCTGTTGCCCTGGACTTGGCTGTGTGTCCTCCACCCCCTCAAAAGTTCCCCCAAAGCTGTAAGATTTTCAAATGGAAGTGCCCTTTTGCAAATTGAAGATGGCCCTGCCCTCACAAAGATCAAGTGCCCGGCACTTGCTTTTAAGCTTGTGACTAGCACTTGGAATCTCTCATTAGTGTGAGTTGAACACTGTGAATTGGCCCTCGAGTAGCTGTGAATTCAGATATTGAGATTAGTGACTTTCGTCTCACGACATGGACGGGCTCCAAAGCTTCACAGTTTAGAAAAAAGAATGCCGTCTTGGCACAACACGTGATTTCATTGGTTCTGGAGTTCTAACAGTTTGAGCATGGACATTTGGACTCAACTAAGGCGCCGTCCAAAGTTTTTAACATTTTCATGATTTTACAAAGGGGGGTTAAAGGCTGTACATGACTTTAGGATGTGTTCTGAAATGTTCATATTTCCATAGTAGAGTCAATGGAGAAATTAAAACCTTTGAACAAAGAAATTAATAATGTAGGTGACAATAACATTGATTATTATTCTTGAGTAAACTTGATACTAATGCACATCGATACTACCATGCTCACAAAAGTTGATATGAAGTACTTCTCTGGGGGTTGTGGATCTTAAAAAGTATTATTCTCTGTACGACCTTAAACCACTTTGAATGCTTTTGATGTCACCTAAGAGAACTGTGTTTGAATACTCGTCTTAAAGTGGGGAGATGACAAGCTTTTTTTCAATAACTGAGTAACCCTGAGTTGCATCGGTCATAAGTACAGGCAGTGCTCACATGCACACTGGAAATGCTGTGGGTTACCGATAATTTTACAGATCTGTAAACATGTCTACACGTGGTACCGACCATTCGACCCGAGGTCAATCTGTCAATAAAGTGACAAACGATTAGTTGGCACTTCTTATTTCATCACAATCATCATTGCATGGCTTGTTTTCCACAAGCCTAGCAGGATCCTATGCGACCAATAGAGGGCGCCTGGCACGCTTTAAGACCTGCTTCAAGAGAGTTTTTTTGTTTTTCTAGAACCATGGGCTTGCGTGACTTTCCCATGAAGGAAATGAGGGAATTGATGTACTGCGTAAACAAAGCAGCTATTTAATGTCCTGAAGTTTTTATTCAAACCATCATCAATTTTTTTAATTTTTGTACCTTGGGGAGTCCGAGGAAGTCATATGTGGGGGAAGTGACTAGAGGAGAAGTTATCAGTTTGTCAATGTTTCAAAACGGGCTTGGCTTCTTTTGCCCCATTCTTTTGATGTTAAAGGCCCTGTACACTATTGGTAAGATCGCAAAACACAATGTTCACAGATTCACACATAACTTACATGATTTAAAGTAAGTAATGGTAGAAAGGGTTCCTTAAAATATTTCTGCCTAAAATGCTATCGTTTCTGAGAAACGAGTAAAACAATAGTAATTATTGCGCGCGATAATTTGAAAAAACAGAAAACACATAAGATCTCTTTTCACTATTTTCTCGTGACCTCGATGACCAATTGAGCTCAAACTTTCACAGGTTTGTTTGTTCATGCATATGTTTAATCACACAAAATGTGGACACTGATTTTGAGCTGTTACCAAAAGTGTACAATACCTTTAAAGGGTGTGCAGAACATTGGTAAGATTGAGAACATTAATGTTCACAGATTTGCACATAACTTACATGGTATGAAGATGGTCTCGGTCATGGTGAAACTTCTGATAGTTGTTGAATGTGTAGTTTTGGAAATTGTAAACAGTTAGTTTATGCTGTCAAACCGATGTTTGAAACGGAAACATGAGATGGTCATGGTGTAGAATCCTTGAAAGTTGTTGAATGCTAAAGTTTTTGAGAAATTAGTCAAACAATTAGTTTTTATCACGGTGATAAATTCCGATGTTTGAAAACGGTGAAAACATATAAAGGGGTTTTTCACTTTTTCTTGTGACTCCGATGACCAATTGAGCGTGAACTTTCACAAGTTTGTTATTTTATGTATATGTTGGGTCACATAAAATGCAGATACTGGTCTTTGTTTTAGTTTCAGTGAATACATCATATAACCAATATCTGAAAATTGGATTGAAATCCGTGATCAGTTTGTTTTACCGGATTTTGTGCAGAGCTTATTTGATTGCCATTAGAGTTTCAGTCAGTTATCTTTATCTAAGGACCCAATGCTGTAAGGATTCCCATTCTATCATTGCAAAGAAATCTCTGAATTGAGGGCTACGGCTACGGCTGTGTGTGGCTGATGCTTAAGTGTGTTGCCAAGGTCACCCTATACTTTAACGCATGACGACGTGGTGACCGGCCTGTAGCTGTAGCCGCTAATTCTCAAAAAGCCAATCTTCTGATGGTTTTGTTTCTGCAAAATAATTAATGGCCTGACGTTTCCATCCTAGCATAGTCTTTCTCGAAAGGTTAAATTTGAGAAATGATTTAACCTTCCAGAAAGACTCTACTATGGTTGAAACATTTAGCCATTAACTTTTTTTTGTTTGCATTTATACCATAGGTCTTTTTGGTTGGTAAGCAGTTTGCAACAGCTACTTCTGTTCTCCGGTTTTGTTTCTGTTCAAACAAAAACGTTAACCTTGACAATTCTTGCCCAATTTAAGGAAGGGGAACACCCGGAGGGTGGTCTCTGGGGGGGCGTAGGCTAAAGTCTAACCCCACCCAAACCGACCCGTAGCATGTATCTGTTTGCGTCTTAATTGAAGGAAGGAAGAGCTGTTACTGCTTGTGCTCTTAATCACTCCGACATCCTGTTCCCCCACTTTCCTCTTGGGAGGAATTTATCTTGAAAATTGTTCATGTTTGATGTTTCAGTGGTTTTTTTTTGGTTGTTGTCCCTTTTCTTTTTCTTTTGCGTGGGAGATTTCTGGGGGAATGTTCTGTTGCAGCTGCTTGTTGTCAGAAAGAATTCTATCATTTTCCCCCCTTTTTTCTATGGAGGTTTTGTTGTTAATAACAGACATGAGATTAAGAAAAACCATAATAGTAAACTTGCGGGTACTTTTGGGAGAAGTGCTGTTCCGAGAAGAGAAGACCCGGTTCTTCTCAGAACCAACACTTACCATTATAGTTTTTCCTATGATCCACACTAAGGCATGAGAGTGATCGGATTATTCCCGTTTCCCAGCTTTTTAAAATTCACAGGCAGAGAGGGGAGACTCAGTTCTTGTTATGTTTTTTAAACTTCCAATTTCTATTTGAGATGAAGTAGGAAGCCTGTAAAGCTATAAAATGTAACAACCTGTAAATCCAGTGAGGTTCGTCTCCACACCAAGAGAAAACTGTTCATAAATTTTTCATGATTTGACATTTTCATACAATGTCATCCCTGTAGTCAAGTAACTGTCTGTTGGCACTTCATCAAATTTAAAGGAACATTACAGAATTGGCTTTTGCTAACAAAACAGTTGCTGGCAGTGTAAGCACTTTATGTAATCCACCATATACATAAACTGACAAACCTGTAGAAGTTTGAGATCGATCCGGCCATCTGGGTCACGAGAAAATAGTGAAAAACCGATTACACATTTGCATGAAATCATATAGATTCAACAAATGAATAAAAACGCTCACTGAGCGATAAACTCCAATCGGAAAACTAGTTTATTCATTTCTCATCAAATATGGCATTTCAGACAGAAATATTTCAAGGGATGTTTTCTACTATCATCATCATTAGATCGTGTAAGTTTTATGTAAATTTGTGATCAAAAGTATATTTTACAATTACCAATTCTGTAATGTTCCTTTAAAGATATTGTACAGATTGGTAAGGATAAAAAACACAATTGTTTAATTTGAGTCTGAACCCTTACTGATTGTGAAGTTCATACTAGAACCATTTTTTTCTGTGACATGTTTCCCTTTGAAATGAAGTCATAATCGAGAAAACTGCATCTGAATACCTAAATAAACGCAGCAGCTGATTTCGGTTGTTACAACCAAAATTGAGGACAACTTGTTTCCATGCTGAAAATTGTGCCCGTTTTTTTTATTACTATTTTCTCCCAACTCACACAACAGATTAAGCCAAAATTTTTATTATTTCATGTACTTTGGTTGATCACACAAAACATGAACACTGTCTGCGACTAATTTGTCAGCTTTACCAGTCCTGTATAATACCTTTAAACAAAAAATATGTGCAAAGAACTGATGGAGAATGTTGGGGAAGAAATGAGGAGCTTTTGGAGAATGTCTGTCAGGGTTGGTTTGCCCTTAACTTTGTCAGTGACTAGCCAGGGGGACCACTTAGCTTGCCAATTCACTAGTCTGTCAGTTTGTTCACAGTCCATACTCACCAGTCCATACTCACCAGTCCATACTCACCAGTCCATATCACAGTCCATACCACCAGTCCATACTCACCAGTCCATACTCACCAGTCCATACTCACCAGTCCATACTCACCAGTCCATACTCACCAGTCCATACTCACCAGTCCATACTCACCAGTCCATACTCACCAGTCCATACTCACCAGTCCATACTCACCAGTCCATACTCACCAGTCCATACTTCATTATTAAATAGGGATGCTTTTCAACACTGAACTAGCCAGCCGGACCACTCGGAGTGTATTTTGACTGGTCCTTGGGTGTTTAAATTGACATTTGGCCAGCGGACCCACTCGCTGTGTGTCAATGAAAAACATTTGGTAACAAGTTAAATCAATCAACAGAAATCCTACTGTAAGCTCTATGGTGCCCAAGATTCAAACACATGTGTTGATTTAAAGGGGAGGGTTAATGGCCGTAAGAACTTACTTGGTAATTCGCCCAGCCTGCAGCTGTTGATAATGTATAACATTTTTGAGAGACTGTTCCCCCTCCTAAGGAATGTGGTTTTAGAGAGAGGGATTCAAAAGATTTCCAATCTGAGACATGTAACGTCTCTCAGATTATGTATTCCAATTATTCTTCCCTGCGTGGTCATAACCGCTTCAGGTTTTACGGTGGTATCTAAAAAAATGCTGCCCTCTTTTGAAATACAGTTTCCACAGGTTAGTTTGGTTTGTATATATATCTACATTGATATAAGATTAAAACAATTGAGCGATTCCAAAAAACCAAAGGTATACGTTGCCTTTAAAAGGAAAGCCTGTGTTTTTACTTGTTGAGTTAGTGTGGGCCGTATAAGGAACCGTTCTGCAATGTCATTTAAAGGCAGGATATACTTTTGGTAATTGTCAAAGAATAGTATCCTCACTTGGTGTATCCCAACATACAATGTATGCACAAAATAACAAACCTGTGAAAATTTGGGCTCAATTGGTCATCGAAGTTGCAAAAAGATAATTAAAGAAAAATCCACCAGAATTGTGTGCTTTAAGATGCCTAAAACAGGGGCTTCATGCCTGAAGCCTTTTTCAGATTCAAATATTTCAGTGAGAAATTACCTCTTTCTCAAAAAAAACTACATTACTTCAGAGGGAGTCGCTCCTCACAACGTTTCATACTATCAGCAGCTCTCAGGTGCTCCTTAACCAAGTAAGTTTTTATGGCAATGTATTTTCTTGAGTAATTACCAAAAGTATCCACTGCCTTTAATAACAACATCAATGAAAAAATAGTTGCACACATCGGTGGCCGATATTAAAGTGTTCTGGAGCTACTGCATGATGCCGGGGGCTCGTTAAAACCCCATCAAATCTGCGTGTAACTCTTTACAAGATGGTCATTACAGATGGACAATAATTTCCAACCGAGCAAAAAGAAGTTGTATTGTCATTACATGAAATTGATATTAGAGAGGGAGAGAGAGAGAGAGAGAGAGAGAGAGAGAGAGGGAGAGAGAGAAAAAAAAGCTCATCAAAATAAAGTAAAAAACACAGTAAGTATGAAAACAGCTGTCCCTGTTGGCAGTTGTTAATCAATTTATTGTCCGTATACCACAGACAACTGAAACGAACGGGGGTGCACACACGGTGGGCACCAAATAGGTGGCAAGTGAGTGGATAATGTGAGGATGCTTATCAGTAGGAAACATCAGGGGACCATGTAATAAGGGGTGTACAGGAAACCTACTGCATGTAGGGGCTGTTGATACGCTTAAAGAGGCTCGGACTCTTGGGGGAGGGTGGGGGGGGGGGTTGCAAGAACTTGCAGTTCCTGGGTGATTTGGAAGAAATGTTGGGTTGTCAGTGAGTATTGGGGTGAGGTCAATCAGACCCTGCCAAGAATTGTTTCGATGCGTGTGGAAATAAACCACTTGCTAACCAGCAGCGCAAGGATAGGGGGGGGGGGGGGTCGTTCCTCAGTTACTTTCTTTACCCTCTTTGCTGGCTGAAATTGAATATAGCCCCAAACAATTGCACCCATATTAATGCAGTTTTGTTCGCTGTACCCCAGCTCAAGAATGACGCCGGTGGTACGTCTGTCACTGGTAGGTCAGTGCTCTCTCAGGAGTGCCAGATGACATTCAAAATCGATAATTGCCCCTCCTTAAGCTTGCCCCATCCCCCTCAGATAATCAGGTGTGGGGCCATCGCTGATGCTAACACAACAAAGAGATGGAGATGTCGTGTCGGGTCATTTCTCTCCGCTTTCCACCCACAAATATTATTTCTTCACTCGTCAACAATTGTTTTGATTTTGTTTCTGTGGTGTTTTTTTTCCCTCATCAGATGAGATATCAATGTAATGTGATGCCTTAAACATTCTAAATGTCAAGAAATATTTACCTGGAAGGTCTAAATGAAATGTTACTTAGCAGCTCTTATTCCCAATTCGTTTTTGACAAGTAAATAAACCCAGTTTTGAGTTTCGGCAAGCGCCACATTAGCACTCTAAAGGGTGTGTACAACATTGGTGAGACTAAAAAATACAAACGTTCACAGATTTGCACATAACTTACATGGTATGAAGATAGTCATGGTGTAGAACTTCCCTTAAAGGAACATTACAGAATTGGTAAGAAAAAAACTTGTAAAATATACTTTTTGATCACAGATTTACATAAAACTTACACGGTCTAATGATGATGATAGTAGAAAAGATCCCTTGAAACATTTCTGGCTGAAATGCCATATTTGATGATAAATGGATAGACTAATTTTCCGATTGGAGTTTATCGCTCAGTGAGCGTTTTATTCATTTGTTTAATCTATATGATTTCATGCAAATGTGTAATCGGTTTTTCACTATTTTCTCATGACCCAGATGGCCGACCGATCTCAAACTTCTACAGGTTTGTCAGTTTATGTATATGGTGGATTACATAAAGTACTTACACTGCCAACAACTGTTTTGTTAGCAAAAACCAATTCTGTAATGTTCCTTTAAATTAGTTTTGATTGAAATACTACAGTTTTTGAGAAATTAGTCAAGCAGTTAGTTTTTATCATGGTGATAAAATCCGATGTTTGAAAACATTGAAAACATATAAAGGGGTCTTTTACTGTTTTTTCGTGACTCCGATGACCGATTGAGCCTAAATTTTCACAGGTTTGTTATTTCATGGATATGTTGGGTTATGCAAAGTGTTGATACTGGTATTTGACAATTACCAATGTTGTACACAAGCTTTAAAGGCACTGGACACTATTGGTAGTTACTCAAAATAATTGTTAGCATAAAAACTTACTTGGTAACGAGCAATGGAGAGCCGTTGACAGTATAAAACATTGTGAGAAATGGCTCCCTCTGAAGTAACGTAGTTTTTGAGAAAGAAGTAATTTCTCAGTAAAATATTTGAATTGATTTTGAGACCTCACGCAGTGTTTTTTCTTTCATTATTATCTCGCAACTTCGACCACCAATTGAGTTCAAATTTTCACAGGTTTGTTATTTTGTGCATATGATAAGATACACCAAGTGAGAAGACTGGTCTTTGACAATTACCAAAGGTGTCCAGGGGTCGATTTCACAAAACTCTTCCTAACTTAGGACTAGTCCTAGGCAATGCTAAGACAGTAGAGATAGGACTAGTGTTTAATTAGGACCAGTGAGTCTATGTCTTAGCATTGCCTAGGACTAGTCTAAGTTAGGAAGAGTTTTGTGAAATCGACCCCGTGTCTTTAAGGAGGAGGGGCGGGGGCGGTTGTAAGTCGCAAGTATACTTCTGGAAGGAACTTTTCCTAATGGGGAGTGCGATATCCCTGTGTGCACCCACTTCAAAATGGCTTCCTTCCCTGGTACATAAAGAAGGCACTGTCTCAAAGGGGATGTACATCATAGGGATATAGGATAGTGCTATAACTCAATTACATTGTTAAAATAAAAAAATAAAAAAATCACATGTAATGCGGGTACAAGTATGTAACCGATAAGAATAGGATCAAGTTTTGTGTCTCTTTGTGAAGAAAGGAAACCCCCAAATTTGCAAATAGGAATAAACTGCTGTTTATAGACGCAGTCACAGGAGGGTTGATTTATGGAGGGAAGTCAGGATACCACGCGTTAGTACGTAATAAAGGTGTAGACCACTTCCTGATAGGAAGTCATATGGGTCCCTGTCTGAAAAATATATATATTGCTGACCAGTTGCGCATATCGTGTTCTGTACGCCATGATGGGGCAGAGGGTATCCTCTCCCAATGTTCCCGTACTCTTTTTCTTCTTGTACAGAAGTACCACGCCCTAAAATCCTCGAAAGAATTCCTGATATTCAATTGAAGACAATAGGGGGAGGGGGATACTATAATTATTTTTGAACCAATAGCAGTCTGGGTACTCCACTACAGGAGGGTTATGCCTCCTCTGGATGTATACCTCCATTTGTACCTTAATTATTACATTTTTCAGTACTATTATAACTGTTGTTATTTTATGTATTTTCAAGTTGTGCAAATGGAAATAAACCAAACAAACAAACACCATCAATAGTTTTTAGCATTAGGGTGATATGGGGCAGAGGGTATTCTTCCTTAATGTTTCAATACTTTAAAATACTCTATTTCTTCTTGTACAGAAGTACCCCTGCCCTAAAATCCTCGAAAGAATTCCTGAGACTCCAAGCAAATGGGGGGGGGGGGGGTACACCATGCCCATATAGAGCACCAAATGTTGTGCTTAGTCATTTTTTGCTTGGAGCTGTCCCATGTCCATCAATAGTCTTTAGCATTGTGGTGAACATGGTGCATTCAGATGAGATTGGTATGCCCATTCCTATTGTTGGTTTTGGCTGTGCAGCACTGGATCAAGCAATGCAAGTTAAAACTTGGTAAAAAAAGCAAAAGGATTTGGGGCTGTTAGCAGTTGCATAATAGACACAAAAGAACAATGCTACTTTATATGCAGGAGCAAGCATTATAGTGAACATGTAGATTCAGATGAGATTGGTGGTTTGGCTGTGCAGTACAGGATCCAGGATCCAGCAATGCAAGTTAAAACTGGGTAAAAAGCAGAAGGATTTGGGGCTGTTAGCAATTGCATTAATAGACACATGAGAACAATGCTACTTAATATGCAGGAGCAAGCATTGTAGTGAACATGTGGATTCAGATGAGATTGGTATGCCTATTCATATTGGTGGTTTGGCTGTGCAGTACAGTACTGGGTCCAGCAAGGCAAGTTAAAACTGGGTAAAAAGCAGAAGGATTTGGGGCTGTTAGCAGTTGCATCAATAGACACAAAAGAACAATGCTACTTTCATGTAGATTCAGATGAGATTGGTGGTTTGGCTGTACAGTAACTGGGTCCAGCAATGCAAGTTAAAACTAGGTAAACGGCATAAGGATTTGGGGCTGTTAGCAATTGCATCAATAGACACATGAGAACAATGCTACTTGATATGGAGGAGCAAGCATTATAGTGAACATGTAGATTCAGATGATATTTGTGGTTTGGCTGTGCAGTACAGTACTGGGTCCAGCAAGGCAAGTTAAAACTGGGTAAAAAGCAGAAGGATTTGGGGCTGTTAGCAATTGCATAAATAGACATAATAGAGAACATGAGAACAATGCTAGTTTTTTTGCGAGAGCATGTATTGCCCAGGACCAGTCCTTTCTCTATGCACTGCCTAACCTCAGCACTCACAAACAGGAAATACAGGAAATTCCGATCGTGCACAGGTTTCCTTCCATTTATTATGATTGGGTTATGCAGGTCACAGACTGTCGTAGAGTAAATGTTTAATGCCTGCCAGAAGAATACAGTCCTAATCGATAGTCACAATTTATTTTTCTCCACCCCTTTGATCTCATTTGGGGGTGGTTGCTGAAGTGCGGGGGAAGCTTAGCCCTCCCCACCCTGGGCCCAATTTCATAGAGCTGCTTCAGCACAAAAAGTAACTTAGCACAACAAAATTCCGCTTACCAGAATAAGGTTACCAGCCAAACTAACATGTCTCAAATACAATTTGTGACTGGTACCCTGCTCATTTCTGCTAAGCAGAAATTTGTTAAAAGCAATATTTTCTGCTTAAGCGGATCTATGAAATTGGGCCCTGGTTATGCCACTGGTTGTTAGGATGTAACATTGATGCTGGTACTTGTGTCCATACTCTTAACAAAATCAAGTGGCACAGGCCGGTTTCCTACCTCCCGCCCTGGTAGTAGTTAATAAGCAGGACAGTTCTTTTCAGAACTGAGAAGTCTCCCGAATTCCGAAAATCTACTCGCGTTAGTAGAATAAATAGCAAGACAAGTTCTCTAAAGAACAAAATCTACACAGCAAAGTAGATTTTATACACATGGTGTTACCGCAAACCGAATATACATTGATACCTCACCATGCAGTGCCTCAACCATATTTGTTGTGTAAATTAGCTGACAGCAACATTTAGCTTTAAAGTTCAGATTGTTTTATTGCCCAGACTGATCCTGATCCTAACCATAATTTTGTTGCCTTGGGACTATAAGGTCGTTAGTGCAGTTTGTATGGGTTTCATAAAGTTGGTTTTGCATAGTTTGAGCTCCTGGTAAATGAAGTTTATTGATCAAGAGTTGTCTCCAAACATTTGTTTGGCAAAAAAGAAACATTCAGTTTCTAAGAAAAAAATTACTTGTGGATTTTGATTGATTTTTTTTTGAATTTATTTGCATATTTCACTTAATGACCTTTTGATCATTACGAATTTGAAATTACAACTAACGTGTGTAAAATGTGTACAAACTCTGATCGTTGAAAAAAAATCTCGATCCTGCATCCTATTTCATGAACACTTTTCTTTTAAAAATGACAAACAGGAAAGTAGACGTTTGGTACGATTACAACGGGATTTCATTCTGTCATTTCTTAAGTGTTTTTTTAAATCAGGAAAAGGTGGTCTGTGACATAAGAATATTATCTATTTTTAATAATACTGTTATTATTCAATTTACTCCACTTCTCAATAGCACAGATAAAAAAACAAAATATGAAATACATTGCACAAGATAAAATATAACTTCGCTCTATAGTCAATTTTTCTTTGTTCAACCCAAAATTGTTCACGCGCCTATCCTGTCCCCCATTTTGGGTGTCAAAATGTACTAAAGAAATTGACCCCCGCTAATGGTGGAGACGGTAGACGTGCATTTTGAGGAGGTGCGTTCCTTGTCTGCAAGGGGGGTCAATAACCACAGAGTTCAATCGATGTATTTCTCTGAAACACCAGTAGTTTCGTACACAAGGAGGAGGGTTTTTTTTAGAAGAGATCCTGGCAAGTTTGAACTGTGTAAAACGCATTTATGGAGCAGGTTTTATAACATCAACCTGTTTTTGTTGTCTTTCAAGAAGTGTAGAGGGGAATCCTGTCATGCCATCTTGGCGGGGATAAAAAATTTGTTTAGTCTGGCGGGAACTCAATCTTCTCTTTCTTCGTTTTGTTTCTTTGTACTTTTTTTCCGGGGGGGGGGGGATTATGGCATTATTCCTCTTATTTTGATCAGGAAATAAGGAAGTTGTCTGGGTAAAAGTTAAACGACAAGGTGACAATGAAAGTGATATGATTCAGGTGTTACCAACGTAAATAACAAACGCTCACAGATTGTTGCAGCTGTCGCTGTCCGCCACAAAAATGGAAAACCTTGTATTGCACATAAATGAAGATGAACAACAGAACTTGGGGGGGGGGGGTTATGAAATGTGCTCACAGGAGCAGGTGTCACCATTCGTAAGAGTAGGCTATGATGGTACTTGTACTTAATGTATACAGGGGCAGATCCAGGCAGTTTGTGGAGGGGCTTCGGAGTCGCAGGGCCTCGAAATTTGGGGAGAAAATCTACAAGATTGCACAGGGCTTGTGCTCAAAATTTATCCAGGACCAGACATTTGTTTATGAGACCAGAATCAAAATGAGAAAACAGTTTTCTGCACAGTTTTTAACGTGTAGGCCCAACATTTGTGTCTCAGCTCAACTGTATGAATTTGAATGTATGGAACCGTTCATTTGTTTATTTATTTGATTTCATTTGGGGGAGGGGCAAGGTTTCTGAGCAGTGGGGGGGGGTTTAAGTTTTTGTGAGGAAGTGTCCTAGCAAATCACACCAGGGAGTTAAGCCCGGTTCATACTTTCTCCTGCGAAGCAAATTTTGATGTTACAAATTCGCAACGAGCAATTCTCAAGGGTTGAGATGTGGTCAACTCCTGCGAAACATTCGCAGCAAAAACAGCCCTGTGACGTCAAAATTCGCATTCGCATTACATGAAGTGTGAACCGGGCCTAAAGATTTTAAAGACGACTGTACTAAGCCCAGCATCAAGCAACTGAACAAAAACAAGTAACTATTGGGCTTTGTTTACCATCCAAGGATGCTGTATTCATATAAGTCTCATGAGTCAACTCTGTGATGCTACTTTAAAAAATTGCAATAAATGAACTCCTTGACAACGTACATTAATAGTTATTCTTCTTCAATCACCAATTGTCAACTGTTTCATTAAAAAAAAGGTATACAAAAGTAAAAGAATGGGGTCATTATGATGCAATGTAACGACCTAAATTATTATAGAAGTGACTTGTGCACCCTCCTTGATAATCTCCAAGGAAAGAAGAATTAACCAATTCATTATAAGAAACCTAGATAGCATCTTGGGGCCAAGAAAGAGCATAAATCACAACCCCTCCCAAGTCCCCTCCCCCTTCATCCCTGGTCAATGAGCCCTCCATAACAAGTTCCCAAATTCTATATTTCCTGCTGGTCCGAGAGAGTGTCGTTGTGTCAGCTCCGCTTTTTTTGTTCGGTGGTTTCGTATAATGCCCGGTAACCGGCTGGTGTGTCTTTAATTGTTAAACTTACAATTATATCTTGGCATGAGCCGTGATTCTTATTAATGTTGGGGATATGAGGCACCTGTTTGACGTTTCCACTACAGTGCCATTAAAGACAGTTTACAAATGTTTAACAGCAGTTTTGTTTTATTTTGTCAAAGTTAAAGCGCTGTTGTAATATATAAAGTATTAAAACCACGAAGGAAACTGACTTGGTAAATTTGTAAGCGAATTGGGGTTGAACAAAGAAAAATTGACTAAAGCGGGGCTTGAACCTGTGTCCTCCGGATTAATATGCCGGTGCTCTACCCACTGAGCTATCTAGCCCCAATGCTGTCAATTTTGTCAATATCTTTGTTCAGGGGTGCCAGTCAGAAGCCATGCAACCCCAAAATAATATACAATGAGCAGTATTACCATGACGCAGTCCTTACTTCCTTTGCATATTTTGTTGTTGTTGTTGTTGTTGTTGTTGTTGTGTTTGTTTCCCAAAATCTCTTTGCAGGCTCCGGCTTCTGCTCAGGGGCCTGGTCAGGGCCCAATTTCATAGCACAACAAAATGATGCTTACTATAATAAGGTTACCAGACAAAACACCATTTTCACATGTGTACAAAATGCAGATATACCCTGCCTAGTTTTGCTTAGCGGAAAAAAAATAAACATTATTTTCTGCTGAAGCAGGGATTGATTTCACAAAACTCTTCCTAACTTATGACTAGCCCTAGGCAATGTTAAGAGATAGGACTAGTCCTAAGTACTGGTCCTAACTTAGGACTAGTCCTATCTCTTAGCATTGCCTAGGACTAGTCCTAAGTTAGGAAGAGTTTTGTGAAATCGACCCCAGCTCTATGAAATTGGGCCCTGGGCTCCATTTGGTGTTAAAGCACCATGCAAAATGCACGACGCTCTAAAACTATTGCTGACAAAGCTGGAGCCTAAGCCTCAGTTTGGAAAAGGTCTGTGTTTTGAGGCTTCAGGTTTCTTTGTTTGGATCCCTGTATTCTATAACAGTTCAAGCTTTGATATCACTAACAAGGAACCAGCCCATTTGCCTTGTAGTCTTGGTATCAAGGAACCAGCCCATTTGCCTTGTAGTCTTGGTTTCAAGGAACCAGCCCATTTGCCTGGTGGTCTTGGTTTCAAGGAACCAGCCCATTTGCCTTGTAGTCTTGGTTTCAAGGAACCAGCCCATTTGCCTTGTAGTCTTGGTTTCAAGGAACCAGCCCATTTGCCTGGTGGTCTTGGTTTCAAGGAACCAGCCCATTTGCCTTGTAGTCTTGGTTTCAAGGAACCAGCCCATTTGCCTTGTAGTCTTGGTTTCAAGGAACCAGCCCATTTCCCTTTGTGGTCTTGGTTTCAAGGAACCAGCCCATTTGCCTTGTAGTCTTGGTTTCAAGGAACCAGCCCATTTGCCTTGTAGTCTTGGTTTCAAGGAACCAGCCCATTTGCCTGGTGGTCTTGGTTTTCCCATATCTGCATGGGTGGTATTGCTCTTTTATCTTCCAGTGTAGTTCACTACACCAACTTTTTTCACCCCCAGGAAATTTGTCTTGTATGAAATATAAAAACATTTGTACTGAAAGTTCTAATAGACCATGACATCACTTAAAGGTATTGTACACTTTTGGTAACAGCTCAAAATCAGTGTCCACATTTTGTGTGATTTAACATATGCATGAACAAACAAACCTGTGAAAGTTTGAGCTCAATTGGTCATCGAGGTCACAAGAAAATAGTGAAAAGAGACCTTATGTGTGTGTTTTTTCAAACATCAAGTTTTTATCACGCGTGATAAAAACTATTGTTTTACTCATTTCTCAGAAACGGTAGCATTTTAGGCAGAAACATTTTAAGGAACCCTTTCTACCATTACTTACTTTGAATCATGTAAGTTATGTGTGAATCTGTGAACATTTCTGTTTTTCGATCTTACCAATAGACCTTTCTATTGCAACGTCACAGCCCAAGTTTTTGCCAACCGAGGTTCGAAAAATATAGAAAGCCATAAATGCAAATAAAAAACATAGTTTTCAGCAATGTTACACAAATATTCTAAATTATGTTGAATTTGTTGGAAACAAATCAACCAATCATAAGAGATATTTCAGCTCATGAATCTTTACAGAAAATGTCGAATTTGGTCACAATTTCTTTTAACACGATTGATTGTTTTGCTAACATTCGGCCGGCCATGCCAACCGGTGCACTTTGTTTATCAACAATGGAAAGGTCTATAGTGTACAGGGCCTTTAAATGGGTTGCCCTCATATAGGTCAAACTTAGGTTGCTCTTTGGCCCAGTCCTGTGGCTAGAAAGGGGGGGCATGGGCTGGGGCATGGGCTGAGAGTAAAGTTTATTCCCTCCTTCCAGCTTTGATAACATTGATGACTGCAATATGATTAACATCGGTTATGAGCTCTTTAATTTATTATTGAGTCTTCTATTTTTTTTCTTACTTGCAGGCCATCAAGCATCAAGGAGTCGTTAACGTCATCGCATCCTCTTGAAGAGTCTGAGAAATTTGTAAGTGTTCCTGTGTTTATTCGAAGGGATTATTGTAACGATTATACTAAATTATCCTTAATAGTGTTGCCATGGCCGAGCCGTCTAGCACATCGGGCTCAAGTTCTGACGGCTGAGTCATCGGAGTGATGGGTTCGAATCCCGGTCATGGCATGGTCTCGGTGAGCAAGACACTTCACTGTAATGACTTATTATCACCCAGGAGTAAATGGGTACCTGCAAGGGTAGAGGTTGTCGATGTGAAGATTGTGCTCTTTCGGTTACCGGTGCTGCATACTCCTGAGGAGTGGTGATGGCTTAGAAGTGGCTTGGAAGTGTCTGTACGCACTTGTAGGAGATTGAACTCTTCCAGCAATTAAGGTATAGGGTAGAGATTGCCGTATGGGTAGGGTAGAGATTGTCGATTTGAACAATTGTGCCCATTCGGTTACCGGTGCTGCATACTCCTAAGGCGTGGTGATGGCTTCAGTAGTGTCTGCACGCACTCGTAGGAGATTGAACTCTTTCAGCAAATTGAAGACATTTTTAAAATTAGATTGCAATGTCTTGTCCGGATTAATGACTTGAAGACTACAACTTCCCCCCCTCCCTCGGTTGTGGTCCATCTGCTGCGTCTCATGCACAATTAGATCTGCTGACATCGGGTGGATGGCAGTCCGTAGGATGTGTACAATTTACTCTGTGTCTAATTTTACGAGAGAGCATTCGGGTCACACGTGTATCTGTATTGAGGATGTGGGAGAATGTGGTCCGCCTACCTTTGACCGCCCACGCGCTGGCGCGGGTTAACGCCCGTCCAAGACTCTAGAAATAGGTGGGTAGTCTTAGAGTTACAGCCGAGCGTCTTCCCGTTACACCCATTTTGGGGGGATAACTTTATATAGTACAGTCTGGAACAGAATCGGCGATAATTCCATGGTAGCTCGCATTACCTTGACCATGTGTCTCGGAGACGTGGCTGTCTGAAAGATCTGGAGTGTCATGGTGGAGCGGTCAAATGCACTGGACTGAAGCTCTGGTGTTTCTGATCAGCAGAGTGTGGGTTTCGAGTCCCAGTCTTGACACTTTTGACCTTCTTTGTCTTTTTAACAATGTAAGAACAATAACCAGGAAGAAATGCAGCCATGTGATTTTTCAGGAATTTTTTCTCAACGCCCTTGAGTCTTCCGTCAAAATTTTAGAAATAAAGCAGTCGTCAAAGGGGAAAAGAAATGGTCTATATTGTGTCCAAACCTGTAGATTTGTATTTCTGGTGATGCACAACCTCTAAAACCTACTGAATTGTAACATTTGGGAGGTTCCAGGTCCAGAATTAACGGAAACCCAGGCCCCCGAGCCATTTTCAGGAATTTGCACTTTCTGCAAAACACATTCCTGAAAAAAAAGGTGGACCTATGAAAAAAAAAAAATTTCGTTGTTGAAAATACCTTTTGTCATTTGTTAAAAGTATTTTCGGGTTGAACAAAGAAAAATTTACTAGAGCGGATTGAACCAACGACCTCGGATTAACGTGCCGGCGCTCTACCAACTGAGCTATCTAGCCCTATGTTGACAGTCTCCCTATTTTGTCAATATCTTTGTTCGGGGGTGCCAGTCAGAAGCCATACAGCCTGTAACTGCCGTGTAGCCAGGGATCACACCCAAGTTTACGATATAACCTGGGAAGCGGCAGCGAAGGGGATCACCTAGTTTAAAGTATGATCAGCCCACTACCCTTTTGGACAATTTGATCAGTCTCAGTGCATCATCCCCTTCCAATTAAAACACTCCTGTCCCTGGTGCAGTCCACACACACACATGGAGATCATATATTAACACCAGATTGTCAACATAAACAATAGCAATGAGTCAGGAGATAGAGGATGTACTCTAATTATGATGTCAACTTTAAAACCGTGCAGATCTTGTCACCTGTAAAGCCCTTTGTGTAGACGTATTAAATGGATTTGAACCTTAATGGCGTTGAGTCATCCATCAGAAAAAATTGAAATACTCAGATTTGTCTTTTGTGGAGATAGGAAAAGTGACATTTTGTTGCTCTTTTTTTTATTTACAAAGGACTTGCAATTATTTAAAAAGAGAAAAGAAATGAAGGGTCAGGTAATAAACCACAAGGGAAACTGACTGGGTAAATTGTAATTTATTTTGGGTAAACAAAGACAAATTTACTAGAGCGGGATTTGAATGTGTGACCTCCAGATAAACGTGTCGGCACTCTTCTAACTGAGCCGTCTATCCTAGTATTGGCGGTCTCCCTATTTTCTACTGGCACTCCCAAACAAAGATATTGATATTATAAGCACCGGGATTTGGTGTTGTCTCGTGAGAAAATATGAGTTGACACTCACCATGATTTGCAAAACCTCGGCCATAAGCCACGACCGATGATCTGCCATGGTATGCTGGAATCTCGGAATGCTTGGACTATAGCTCACATTGAACTGAATACAATGATAAGCAACGGTGGCAGCCTGTCCATTCTTGCGTGCCACATTTTGTACAACAACAGGACAAAGGTCTGGAATAGGGGATGACACGAAAACCACCAGAAAAGGGATATTACAAGGCATGATTGCCAGTACCTTGTGTCCCTCTTTGTATGGGTGAAATGAAGGGTAGCCCAGTAGGCAGAAAAGGGGTGTTGCAAAGCATGAATGCCAGTACCTTGTGTCCCTCTTTTTATGGATATTAATGAAGGGTAGCCCAGTAGGTGCGTGGCAGTGCACACTACATAATGGATTGTCTGGATGGATATTTACATCTGGCTGCTGACAAAACATTGAGGGCACTCTGCATTTTTCCGGTCGTAAAGTTGCAATGGCGTATACACACATGCACTTGAAGTGGTTAAATATTGAAAACTGGCTGTGACAATTAATTTACTCTTTCAATTTTCTTTGGCTGATTTCAACCTGTAGAGTGACTTCAGTCATGAAGTGGGGTTCCATCTCCGCAACTGATAATCTGTGGAATTATATTCGCAAGTTTGTTGGCGTTTGTAGTCCGAAATGTTGCACAAATTTTGTGTGCACGCAAGGATGCGTTGCGTGGTTTAGTTAATGAAAGCGCAGATCGTTATAATTTTGGGGTATCATACAGTCATTTACTTCAACTGCCTGTCACACACTTCGTACCAGACTTTGAACTTTGCTCTTTATGGGGCCTGACAATTTTCCCCTGTTAAGGGGCACTTCTATGAGGGGGGGGGAACTTGTATTGGAACTTTGCAAAGGGCACTACAGCAAATTGCAAAGGGCACCACAGCAATTTTGTTGTGGAAGCCGAGGGTTAATTTGAGGCTCGTTGTATTGCTCAGTAGTTTTGGGAGACTTTGGTAGAAATGGTCTGCAACATCATTCAATCGGTCAAGTTGGCGTAGTGGTATCTTTCCTTGCTGTCTAGGACCCTGGTTCGAATCCCGCCAGGAGCACTGTGTGGATTGGGTTTTTAGACCCTACCTGATTGCATGGGTTTTCCCTGGAATAATTCTCTGGGGTTTTCCTTGCACAAGTAAAACTGAAACTTCTTTCTTTGTCTTCTTTCCATGGGGTTCTTGGCTAAATATAGAAATTAAGTTCTCTTTTCTGAGAGTCCTTGGCTTCGCAACCGGACTTAATACTAAATAAAATGAAATGAAAATGACACTCAAAATGTTTTGTGGAGTAGCTGTGTACTTTTGAATCACTTTTAAACATCAGCCAATGAGGTCTCATTAAAATAACTAATGAAATATTGATTTTTTTTTGGATCTGTTTTTTTTTTAGTATTGGAACAGGTGCCAGCAGCAGGAGTTTCTGATGCTGCGTAAGACCCAGGGCCTTCATGCACCACTGAAACTACAGATGGAGATCCATGCAGCAAAACAGGTAGCTTAATGTTACTGTCTCTTTAGTCACGTAGAAGTATTCTATAAGGCCTGGCCCTAATTTCATAGAGCTGCCTAAGCACAAACAGTAGGTAAGCACAACAAAATTATGCTTACCAGAATAAGGTTACCAGCCAAAGTGCCATGTCGCGTGCACCATCTCTGACTGGTGTACTGCAAAGTTGGCGCTTAGCGCAGAATTGTTAGGCAAAATTATCTGCTTAAGCAGCTCTATGCAATTGGGCCTCGGTCCATGTTAGCGGCTGGCTACACAGCAGTGGCTATGGCTGGAACGCTGAAAAGTCTGGCTAGTATGGCTGCAGGCAGTAGCCGTAGCCGAAGTCACTCGATTCTGACAGGGCTGAAGTAGTTGTTTTTAAGGGATAGACTTGTGGTGACGCCATGCGAATAACCTGTTTTGAATATGTGTGGTTCTGAAGAAAACCACACCATATTTAAGGGAGACCATTCACAGCGTGTGACCTCCAATGTATTCTGTATTGACAAACCACCTTGCAAACCATCTATTACCCGATCTGAGCCCAATATCATAGAGCTGCTTAAAGCACAAAGAGCAGCTAAGCACAACAAGATTATGCTTTCCAGAACGGATCTTAGGCATTGAAATCACCACGTCCCCCATCTTAGAGGTAACAACGGAAAACGCACATCTATGTGCGCACATAATCGGCCAATGAGTAACCTTCTTTTGAGTTCTATGTGCTTAAGGTCTATAAGAGTTACCAGCCAAAACACCATGTCACATGTGCTATCTGTGACTGGTATTCTGTCTTTTTTTGCTGAGCAGAATAATGTTTTAGGCAGTCTTTTCTGCTGAAACAGCTCTTTGAAATTGGGCCCTGGTTTCATTTGTGACTCCCGATGACATTGTTCATGACATTGATTTGTGTTGATTGTATATCAATACATGTATTTTTATCTTGTAACAAATACATATTTTTGCAACTTGTGTATTTATGCTTACAATGTACATTTAAACCTGTGATTTTATAAATGTGCATATTTATGTTTTGTGATTTTTATGAATGCACATTTACTGTATATGTTTTGTGATTTTATGAATGCGCATTTACTATATATGTTTTGTGATTTTATGATTGTGCATTTACTATATATGTTTTGTGATTTTATGATTGCGCATTTACTATATATGTTTTGTGATTTTAAGAATGTGCATTTACTACATATGTTTCGTGATTTTATGAATGTGCATTTACTATATATGTTTCGTGATTTTATGAATGAGCATTTACTATATCTGTTTTGTGATTTTATGATTGTGCATTTACTATATATGTTTTGTGATTTGATGAATGTGCGTTTACTATATATGTTTTGTGATGTTGTGATTGTGCATTTACTATATATGTTTTGTGATTTTATGAGTGTGCATTTACTGTATATGTTTTGTGATTTTATGATTGTGCATTTACTATGTCAGTTTTGTGATTTGATGTATGTGCATTTCTTACACATTTTTGTGTATGAATTTGTGTGATATACAAGTAAATTAAACTATTTGTATATTTGTTATTACTACTACCACCCCTTTTTTCTTGATTTATTGTGATTTGTAGGCCTATTTTGTAGGCCTATTTTGTCCAATCTCTTAATAACAATAGTTTTAGTGTGTTTTTTGGGGGCGAAAAGTTAGGTTCAACAAATCATCCTGCAGTTGGCAAAGGTGTTACAACTTTCTCTTTGAAAATTTAAAGTGAAAGTGCTTCATGTATAATGTTAGTTGAGGCATGTATGAATATCTAGTGTAGACCTGCATTTACGTCTTATTTTACACCAGGTAGCTCATTCAGTAGAATCCATTGGTTTCTTAAAGACACTTTACAGAGTGATTAAAGCACCTTTGAACTCTTTTAAAATACTCTTGTTGATGTTTGCATTCTGCAGATCCAGAGAGCACCCTGCCTAACGAGCTCCAACGCTGCCCTGGATGCGTTGCTTGGACGAGATGAAATGATCGGCTTTGAAGATTTTCTCAACGGTAAGAAGAACAAAATGGAGCCTCTTTTGGTTCTTTGATTTAAGATTAAAGAAACTGCTACCGACAATGTGATTCAGGGGGTAGTGTTTGATTTGTTTCCTACATATAATAGACCTAAAGTTTTCCCTCATTTATATTATAACACAGTGTTTGAACTCAGCTTGAAAAAACAACAACCCTGTCTTGTTTAACTTACTTTTCCCTTTTATTCATAACAGGAGTGAACATGGCATCATTAGAAGAAGGAAGGAAGGGTTGTGCAAACCTCAATATAGTTTGTTTTCTTGTGCCACCTAAAACAAAACTGTTTATCTGCATCTTGCCGTACGTTAATAATAATTTTTTATCTCATTGCAGAAAGGCCGAGAAGAGCATCCATTTTCCCAGGCACTTATTCTGCTAACCCAAACCTTTTTTCTCACTGGATCATGACAGGAAGAGACCCAAAGCCAAATCTATAGACCCATTGCACAATGCGCGGGGCACTCACACGCGCCTATCCCAGCTGCCATTTTTGGAGTCAAAACCTTGCACAAATAATATGCACAAAAGATTTGACTCCCAAAATGACGCGCATTGTTTGGAGGTGCGTTCCGGGTTGTGCAAGGGGGGCTATAGAAATCAATAGACCCCCCTTTGCATAACAGAAATGCTACGAGTACGCTGGGGTCAATGATCTGCCTCTTTTAGGCCTCAGGGATGGTGCTTCTTGAGAGTGTGACCTCATATGCAAGGGGGTCTATTGAACGGGACACACTTTCACTTCACCTCATATTATCTCTGCAGAAGTAAATCTACATTGTAACTGCGGTTCCAGTCGCCACTCTATTGTACTCCCCAATTGTTCCTAGGTTATCAAACAGGAAGAGGAAATACGCTATTATGCTCTCCTTGGGTATGAGACCCTGTTCACTCTTTCCTAATACCTGCCCGATAGCGGAACATAGTGTAAACTAGTCCTGCCCCAGCCACGGGTTTGTGTGCAGTATGGCGATTATATGGTGTGTTGGGGCCGAGCGGTTATTAGTGCACCGAACTCTAGCTCTGGTGTCTCTGATCAGCAGACTGTGGGTTCGAGTCCCGGTCTTGACACTTGTGTCCTTGAGCAAGGCACTTAACCATTATTGCTTTGTCCTTCGGATGGGACGTAAAGCTGTAGGTCCCATGTGTTGTGCAATGCACGTAAAAGATCCCAGTACACTTATCGTTAAAAGAAGGGGTTCGCACTGGTATTTTCTGGTATGGTTGGCTGTAGATTGCGCCACAACACCTTTTAAAGTATTACAAGTTGCAACATGTACATGTACAAGCTAAATAGGCATTATAACCTTCAATAATAAGCGCTTTGAGATGCCCATATAATGTGATAAAGCGCTATAGGAGATCCGAGTATTATTATTATTATATGCAAGTCGCTTGCAATGTCGTTATTTATACCGTCATAGCCAAGGTCAAGTGATAGAAATGTGCATGTGCTGAGCTGTGAGCCAATGATGCGCCTTGTTTTGGTCTCGGTGGGGGCGCTGTTTCCGATTCTGACATTACGCGCAAGATGTCTGTACCAATAGATAAAATGGTAAGGTATAGGCCATTTTTGAAACCACCACTTAGCATTGGGCTTGCGCTCCGGTTTAGGGACCATCTGCCTGTTCAAAATCCTGTATTTCCAAAAGGGGCCTAAGTAAACCACCTGTGTGACACCTTATCTGCCCATTTTTTAAATAACGATCTCAATGTTTTCAGGGTTCTTTATCTCTATGTAACTCGGGCTGGGGGACTTGTGAAATTCACTACCCGACTAGTCGCGACTTTGACAATAGTCGCAACTATTTTTTCCTTTGTGGTTTATTCTTTAAGACTGTAAAAGTCAGGCTGAAACGTGAAGTATGCATTTGCAATGGACGCTATTGCAGTAAGCAACTCATGATTGAATGCACCGTCCCATGGAGCAATAATGGTTTTGTCTTGAAGGATTGTGTTTCATAAGTACATTATGTCGTCAGGAAGGACACATTTAGTCCATGAGGCAAATAATCGCTACTACTTTTTTTAGTAATCATGGCGGTGATTGAATGCACCGTCCCATGGAGCAATAATGGTTTTGTCTTGAAGGATTGTGTTTCATAAGTACATTATGTCGTCAGGAAGGACACATTTAGTCCATGAGGCAAATAATCGCCACTACTTTTTTTAGTAATCATGGCGGCGCAGTTAACCAGTAGTTGAAAAGCGGCAGTCGCGACTAGACGTAGCAATCAATAGTTACGACTCAAACACTAGTCGCACTAGTCACTAGTCGGCTAGTCGCCCAGGCCTATATGTATCCCCAACCTCTACTCATTTTTGTACCCTGTCATTATACTATTACAGACTATACTCTTCTGCCCAGTTCATTTAACACCCTGGGATACTTCCAGGAAGGGACTAACAATATACAGCCCCAGTCTGCTTTGTTATTGTCAATCAAAGAATTCTTTCATTTCCGCAATGAAATCACGATACCTCCGTGGAATTCTCAACAGGGGAAGGTTAAACAGACAGGTGTTTCCTCCACCCCCCACGGTCTTTTGTTTCTTTCAACAATAGATTACATGTCTTTCTTTTGTTTTAAAGAGCAGGCGCCGCCTCGGTAATTCCTAGGAAATCCTAAGAAATCAAGGTTAATGGCCAGCATGGAGTTTCGTCTCTGTTGCTGTGTTGCATCAGGTGGATGAGTAGTCACCAAAGATTATAGAGTGCCGGAGGCGCAAGATGGGGGAGCTCAGGCTGAAATGTGAAATGTTCACTGGACGCCATTTGGGCAAGCAACTCTGTTGATGCCACAATAGATCAGTGCAGGCAATGACCATTGCTACCAATGATTATAACAATACATTTGCTTGTTAGAATGGCCCCCATGCGTGATTCCTGTTCCAACAATAGATAGAACTCCAGTTCTCCATTTTGTTTTCCCTGGGTGGTCTATGATATATGTTCTTTGGTAGTCACACAGTGATATATTGTAGGGCTGTCAGTCCAAGGCTAATGCATACCAGAATTTATTTTGAAAGGGGGGGGAGGGGCGGACCACAACAAAATCCAATGTGTTTTTTACAGTTTCTTCCACTTGGCTTCTTGAAGTTTTGGTTTGTAAGTACAAGAAAAGTCTCTCTCCAAGTTTTGGTGATGCAAAGCTCTTTTGATCACTGCAGATGAGAACGACAAAAACCCCCATATATTTATACAGTTTTTTTCCTCACAGAATCTTAACCCTCTTGCTGTCTGACCATTCAATACCATTCACTGTGGTTTTGAATGATAGATAAACTATGCCAGCCTGCAATATGATACCATGAGGGAATGCATGTACACAGTACACAATTAGTTCTGTGCACAGTTGTGCCACCGTACACAACCGTGGCCAAACTCACTGGAAAATGTTGCCAAGAGTCACTGAGAGTAGGAGGGTTAAAGTGTCCAATTTGTAGCTATAAGAAAAGTCTCTCTTGAAGCTTTTGGTAATGCAAAGGTTCTTTTGATCACTGCAGATGAGAACAGCAAAATCTAAAACTGCTGCATCGTGTAACACCAAGGGTTGATTTCACCGAACTATACCAGCGTCTGACATCACCTTTAATTCAATGCGAATTCCATTGGGAGGAGATATACAATGCAAAACGCTGGGCTCTTATTGTACTCAGACCTCAATGGATTACAAAAAACATGTCACAGGAAGGGGCTCAATTTACGGCACATTAGCTTTATGGTTACCAGTGCCTCAACTTAAGTTTGCACATTCCTGCAGGAGTTTGTTATAATGTAGAGCATGAAATGTTGGCAGTAAAATGCTGAGGCAGAATTTGATCAATGAGCATTTTATGTTTTAAGTGAAGAAGTCCCCATCCCCACTGTCTTTAAAAAAAAATTAAAAATTAAAATTGTTTTTTAAAG
Organism: Pycnopodia helianthoides; assembly: GCA_032158295.1. Taxonomy (NCBI): domain Eukaryota; kingdom Metazoa; phylum Echinodermata; class Asteroidea; order Forcipulatida; family Asteriidae; genus Pycnopodia; species Pycnopodia helianthoides. The sequence goes on from CM063248.1 coordinate 15,672,116, forward strand.
CAATTCATTATATATGTGCCCTGAAATTGCTGTAATGTCGAGTGGTGTGAATTAATAATAATAATAACAATTATTATTATTATAATAAGCAGTACTTATGTGTGCCTCACTCAAACGTGCTGAAGCGTTTTACAAAAAGAAGAAAGTTAGTAGTTGATTAGGCAGGTGAGTTTTCAGCATTGTTGTGAAAATCTTCTCATTTGGAACACTTTTGATGAAGTGTAACAAGTTGTTCCAGGGTGGGGGTGAAGAATATGCGGATGAGCAATGGCCTAGATGATTTGAGGTTGATTTGAATGAACGAGTTCTTGGAGGTAGTGGGGTGCAGATTGGTTGAGGGATTTAATAATAATAATACTGAGTTCTTATATAGCGCTTTATCACACCAATTGGCATCTTAAAGCCCTCAGTATGTTTTCTTGCGAAGTATGCAGAGTTAGGTTTTGAAGTATGACACCTGTTCCTTTACATAGCACCATGTGATGGTTTACAAGGTGCTGTGGCGCAATATGCTGCCGATCAAACCAGAAACACCGGGGCGAACCCCTTCTCTTTACGATAAGTGCACTGGGTTCTTTTACGTGCATTACACAGCACACGGGACCTATGGCTTTACGCCCCATCCGAAGGCCGCAGCAATAATGTCAGTAGAGCTGGAGTGGAGGGTATGATGAGGCTGGTATGAATGAATTCGTTCTTGGAGGTAGTGGGGTGCGGATTGATTGAGGGATTTGTATGTCAGTAGAGCTGGAGTGGAGGGTATGACGAGGCTGATATGGATGAAGGAGTACTTGGAGGTAGTGGAGTGCAGATTGGTTGAGGGATTTGTATGTCAGTATAGCTCAAAGGGAGGGTACGATGGGGCTGTTATGGGTGAGGGACTTCTTGGAGGTAGTGGGGTGAAGAATGGTTGAGGGATTTGTATGTCAGTAGAGCTGGAGTGCAGGGCTTGATGAGGCTGATATGGATGAAGGAGTTCTTGGAGGTAGTGGGGTGCGGATAGGTTGAGGGATTTGTATATCAGTAGAGCTGGAATGGAGGATACGACGAGGCTGATGTGAATGAAGGAGTAGTTGGAGGTAGTGGGGTGCAGATTGGTTGAGGGATTTGTATGTCAGTAGAGCTGGAGTGGAGAGTACAATGAGGCTGATATGGATGAAGGAGTAGTTGGAGGTAGTGGGGTGCAGAATGGTTGAGGGATTTGTACGTCAGTAGAGCTGCAGTGGAGGGTATGACAAGGCTGACATGAATAGGAGGTGCTCCGCGCAGCTTGAAGTCTATGCGTTTGGAGAGGGGGGAACCAATAAAGTGTATGTAGTATTTGGGGCGATACATGGTGGGGTGATGAACGGTTGACAAGTCTAGCAGCAGAGTTTCGAAAACCTAAGAAGCATATTTATTTTGCATTGACCAAAGTGGTGCTTTATTGACTTTTGATGGCTACGGAGGGCACAGGGATGGATAGCTATGGGTTAACTTGATACTGTTGTCAGCAAGAAAGGACTGCATTCAACAGCTGTTGTGTTTGATGCCTTTTTCTGTTAGTCTTGGTGAGACCGTTCATTGGTTCCCATCCCTGGAGACCGGTGAATTAACACAGGCTGACTCGGATGTAATCAAAACTTTCAAGCGTGAACGTCTCACCCCGGGTTGTCTAAGAGGCTAGCTGGATTTCCGTAATAAGCAGGGGGATCTAAAAAAAAACCTTCACTTTACAACAAAACAAAGATTTATTCTTGAGCGCGGTAAAAGTGTGTGCTTATCAGTTGCCGTGGAAATGACCTCCCCTTGGAACATAAGTTCACAACTAAATATAGCAGCAGGAGCCATGCAGTAATGTAATATTTCCCTTTGCCGACTATCGTCTGAAAGAATGGAAGAAAAAAAAAAACCAACGTCCATTATTTGACTTCTGCCCTTATCCAGATCAAGAGCCGATACCCTCCCTTAATCCCTCGCCTCCGACCTGCCTCTGATTTCCCAAAGTCATTAAACCCAATTTGTCCGCCCCTCGGATCTGTCCACCTTAGTCGGAGATATCATTCTGCCCCGACACACCCAGTTAGCGTCACATGTGTCTCGTGACACCCTGGGACCTATTGCTTGTGAGAGTTTTCAATCGCGGGGATTTCCAGGTGGTAATATAAGGAACCCCCCCCCCTTGCCAGGATGTCAAATGCCACTGTACTTTCTTCGAGATAATTGCAGAGGTCCTGGAAAGTCCAACCGAAAAATGTGAAGTTAGTGGTGATCAATCTCTTAGCCACGCCCAGGTGACAAACCCATATGGATTTTGTCTTTATGGTTTTGTATGTCTTAACTTTTTTTTTCTCTTCACTTTTTGTTTTGTTGGGTGGGGGGGGGTTGTCATTGGGGGAAAGGGTTTACTTGGTAATCGGAAGCGCCTTTGTTCAACAAGCTTCCTTTAGAGAGAGTTATAATCAATGTACGGTCGACTCTTGTTATAACAAGATCGCTGGGGCTGGCCTCTCCATAACAGGAACGTTGTTATAAGAGGACAGCAAAACAAAACAAAAATCACAAAGTAGAAAATGAGAATCGGGACTTCAGAATGCGCTCTTTATAAGCATAGGACCTCTTTGTAGCAGTGCTCTTTGTGACGAGAGTCGACTGTAGTGCCTGACTCTGCACTTTTTTAACATTGTGAGTAAACACACGGAAAAAGTGGCCTCTGTCCCTGAATTCATTTGTCCGGGTTGTGAAACGATTTTGTGTGAAAGAGTTTGTGAGGAGATAAAGGTCGTGTAAGTGAAGTACTGTGAAGTGCCTTTATGATCACTTCCAGTCCTCGTCCAGATGTGGTTCTAAGTTGTGATTGGACACCCAAGCCGGCAATCATCTAGTCTCTCTAATGAGTGAAACACACTTGTCTTTAAAGGGAACTGTGAGCATTCACGTCGCCCCCCCCCCCCCCCTTGAGCTCAAATAATAGTTCTCTGTCCCAATTTGTCCAGTCAGAGTGTGGTGTATCTTTGAAGGCAAAGTGTACCGTTGGCTTTTGGGACCGTTTGATTTTTTTAATCCTATATAAATGTAGATACATACATTTAAACTAACCTGTGAAAATTTCATTTCAAAAGGTGGTCGCGTTTTTGAAATATCGCCAAAATCCGCAGCGAATATGTCCACGCATAAAGAATAATCCCTAATAGGAGAAATGTTTCTCAGATTCAAATTTTGGGGGACAAAAAGTAATATCTTTTCCATATCCACAGTATTTTGAATTGAAATTTTTCTCAAAATGCTTTACACTATCGAAAGTTGCTTTACTTCTAACCAAGTCAGCTTTTATTGCCATTAAATTTTAGAGTGATTACCAATCGAATACGGGAAATTTTGAAATTGGGTCAAATTTGTGATCTTTTAAGATTCTATTGGCGCCAATAAAAAGGAGCTGTTTTTTTTCAAAGAGAATCACCAACATAATAAAATTGTTGCATACTTTGAAAACATGGATGTCTTAAAAAAGTAAACGTATGTGATTGATGCACCTGAGAAGTCTATGTCAACTCTAGATCAGAACTGATACATCACACTTAGATAAAGATTCTGCCATCTCCGTTCACCGTGGCTCCTTCCTCTTTTTAACACTGTCATAGCCCCAGAGAACTTCCACTTTCATCAAAAAAATACCACACTGACATCCTGGATGTCGGGCATTGATTTCAGAGCGGAAAGTTGTGGTCCATCCATAATTTAAATTTGACCTCTTAAAGGTAGGGTCATAGATTGGGAGCTTCTCCAAAAATGAATGACATGAAAACTTATTGGTGAGAAGCACGCAGCTGTTGGTAGTATACACTATTTTCAGAAAGGATTCCCTTCGAGGGGAAATGTGGTTCGGACAAATTTTCACCCCAAAACATTTGAATCTATGGTGAATGGTTTCTCGATTTCTGAGGGTGGTGTCTGTTTGTGAATGCTGCGGCCAGATACGCGGTCGGTACCCGCTGTCACTTCGCTAAATGTGGATGGATTCAATGTTCTTGTGAAAATACGGTGACATTGCTTTTCTCGGCTAGTAGACACTGTATTCAGCTGAAACTTTCACATGTGAATTTTCTTTTTTTTTTCTTTAAAATTTTTCCCATAAATCAGCATTACATTGACAAAAAATCAATCTATGCCCCACTTTTAAAAGCCCAGCTGGGAACGATTGTTTTCAAGTATACACTAAGGCATACTGTGTGGACGGTCATCCACACATCTAATTAGCAATCCACGCATCTAATTAGCATAATTAGCCACCCAATAATGCTCCCACATTGTGCCCCCTTTCTGATATACCCATGGCAGAGCAAATCAAAGGGTGAACTTGTCTTTGGTCACACTGTAGTCATTTGTCCCATGACCCCCAGCACATCAACAAAGGCACAATCTCCATGCATGTGGTATTAGCCCATAGCAACTGTTCCCTGGTGAAATAAAGGGTGAACAAACTTTCCGAATCTAGTGCAAACCTGACGATTGTATTCAACCAATCATGAATATTCATTTTGGTGTGGAAGTTAAACTAATCATGAATATTCATTTTGGTGTGGAAGTTAAACTAATCATAAATATTCATTTTGGTGTGGAAGTTCTTCCACACAGTTGGCTCCACAGGTTTTAAAAGCTGTGGATTTTACTTTCTGAACATTCCATGGAAGACTGGAATTTTGGGCGCTGGGGATTGGTCGTCGACATTTTGTTTTTACTTTCTCATTTTCGTAAAATGATCCTGGCACACAATGTTAGAAACAAAAGTTTGGTTCATCCCTTCACTTCCTGATGTAGGAACTATCAAAACATCAGGGGAGTTGTGCACTGTTCTCTCCTTTGAGGGTTTTTCTCCGGGTCCTCCGGTTTTCGTCCCTGCGGGAAAAATCAAACACTTTAGAACTCTGGCTGTGCTCCATGGTCATATTTGTCGATGTGGCCGACTGCCAAAAGAAGCCTTTACATCCCTGTGGCTTGAACACGTAGCCGCGTCCTTTGCAATTCAGCTTCTCGGCTGCGAGTAAGGACGATAAGCATCCCAAATTATTATTACCACTTTTAAATATTATTAATAAGACACAAAAGAGTTTGAATGAAAAACTTCCCCAGAATACCATGATCCCTTTAAACGTGACCTGTGGATGGCTTCCACTCTGGTCGGCTATTAGAGAGTGGCTCCATTTTCTTTTAACTTCATAGCCTGATGGATCTTCTGGAAAAGCCGTTCGGATCAGCTGCAATGTCCCTGCCTGCCTGTCAGGGCGGGACATGCTTCTCGTTAGGGCGTCACTTTCTCGGGTATGGTGGTTAAAACATAGTCTTAGGGGGTAATGCTGAGACATCCGAGAGACCAGACATAGGGGAGAAACATGCGTTGTGCCACAGATAACACGTCTGAAAATAGCACTTTGTGGGGAAAAATGCGGTCGGCCAGGAAAATTGTCTAGCGATGACGTTTTATCGTCAAATTGAATTTCAGATACTTCTCCTGATGAGAGGCTTTTCAGTTCAGCTGCCTTGAAACTGTGTCAATATAAAAAAAAAGTTGACTAGTTTTTTTTGGAGATGGAATCAGTTTGTGTGATAACGGCAAATCCTCGTTGTGATTGAATTTAATTTGTTCACCGATCAGCTGATTTCCTAGTGAAAGGTTTTTTATAAGATGTGCTGTTGAAAATTTAATAACATTGTGCTTGGTACTGTCCCTTTGATATATATATAAAAAAAAAAAAACTGTTGAAAGTTGATACTAAATATTGCATCCGAGTTTTGTTTTTCATGTTCGTGGTCCTAAGACTCACGTCCCAGTCTGAGTTATTTGCCGATGTGGCTAGAGTCAAGTCGAAGTCACCGAAATCATGACTCAAGCCAGACTCGAGTTCAATACAAACACCATGAAAATACACAAGCTTTGCAGCCGTGGCCAGCTTACATGTTCAAAAATACTAGACTGTCTGCGATTGACCGAGTATCACAGCTTCTGACTCTCTGTTAGATCTTCTGCCGCTGTGTAGGTCTGAATTCTCCCTAAACTCTGCGTTCGGCAAGATTCCGAACACATGTTTTCCAGAATTTCGGCGGAAAAAAAAATGTCCGATTTTCAAAATTGAATTTCCTGTTGTTGATCGCTATAACAGCAATCTTGGGCAACTTCAGCAGGAAATAGGGAACATTTTTTGGGAGGATATGGCTTGATATCAATGAATCTCTTTTTTTTTTATTTGGGTTGCGAATTTTTTTCTTTTTCTCCAATGACGGTGGATGTACAATTATTATTTGTTTAATCACTTAACTGAAGATGAGTTTGATTTATCTTAATCGGAAATGACAGTTGCGATAACGGAAAGACTGGTTTGATCTTTGTGTGTGGGGTGTTTGTGTGTTGTGTGTGTGGCAGGGAGAAGGACCACATGGTGTGTGGTTGGAGGAATGTTTTGGACATTTTTTTCATACACAGGTTTACGATTGTGTGTGGTTGTAAGTTTGTGAAATCCCTGCCTACCGGTTTACAATACTTCTTGCCTCTCTTCAAACATTGTGCAGTGATTAATATTACAATAATACTTGGTTCTTATAAAAATGATAAAATTACGAGTTCTTATACAGCGCTTTATCACATCCAATTGGCATCTCAACGCCATATCCCCCCCCCCCCCCCCCCCGATCTATCATCCAAACTGTAAAGGTTGTCGGAAACCATCGTTGTTGTTTCTTTGACAAGTAAAATAATTCCCAAATTCTAGTTTTCAATAAACACGCCATACAACCAATCTGTGAAAATTTCATTAATTTGGTGTGTCGTGGCTGAGCGGTCCAGCACACTGGACTCAAGCTCTGGTGTTTCTGATCAGGTGAATGTGGGTTTCGAGTCCAGTCTAAAGACGCTGCACCATTTTTGCTTCGTCCTTTTGGATGGGACGTAAAGCCGTAGGTCCTGTGCTTTGTGTAACACAGAAAAAAAGAACCCAGTAACACTTATCGCTATGAGAAGGGGTTTGCCCCGGTGTTTCTGGCAGTGGCTGCTGAATGCGCCGCAGTACCTTGTAAACTCATTCTACATAAATGGGTCTGATAATTGACAAATTTCAAAAAATGTTTCTCTTTCTTCAGGTGCCTTGAGTATCTGTTCGGTAGATACGTGCGCTATATAAGACTCTGGTATTATATTACCATATTTTAAAGACGACAACAAAATGATTTATGCTTTTTCAGGGATGTGCATGTTGACAGGCATGCAACTTTTCCTCGGATCAGCTGATTTCCTTTTTTTTATATTTTCAGTTATAACATTCAAAACTGGAAAATACTGTACAAAATCATTGAAATTTTGTAGTTTCCTCTTTGTTGGTGAAGTTACAGTTGCATGCCTGTGTTGAGCCTGTGGCATTCCAAATAAGCACCAGTGGTTTGTAGGGTCTTTTTTCGAGATTGATAGTCATTCAGACAGAGAACCATTTTCAGAAGGATTGGTACGTACTCCATAATTAGTAAGCTTTTCGGTTTAAGCTACACCCACCCCCCTCCCCCCCCCCTTCCCTTGGTAATATCCGTTCCTGTTTGTTGTCTTTAAAATTAAACTTTTTTGGACTCTGCAGAAACAACTCTAGCGCTTTTAACCAACAGTGAATGGCCCTTTAATACCCTGCGGATGACCGCATTGAATCTGAATCATGCGGGGTATGTTTCCTGTATCTTCACTAAGTTATAATTGACCTATTTGTGGTAACATGTTGATAATGTTCAAATGTATATTGTGTCTGGGGTCTGTACTTTAAAGGGATGGTACCACGTTAGAAACGACCGAATTACAAGACCTGACTATTCTAGTCGATCTTCCGGGTACAATTTCTCTTCTTACTGAAGAGGAGGAGGGTACACTGTTTCGAAACATCGAGACCACGAGACCGAACCATTTTAATGTGTAGACGTAATAATTGCGTTGGGGATAAAGCTGGGTTTACTAGAGCGGGATTTGAACCTGGGACCTCTGGATTAATGTGCCGGTGCCGGCACTCGACCAACTATGAGCTATCTAGCCCTAATGTTGGCGGTCTCCCTGTTTTGACAGCATCTTTGTTTGAGGTGGCAGTCAGAAGCCATTCAACCTGTAACTGCCGGTTACGATACAACCTGGGAAGCGGCAGGAGAGGGATCACCTTTAGGGGATGCAACGTTTTATTTAAAATATCAAGTAATAGACCACAAGGGAAACTGACTGGGTAAATGTAAATACACTTTGCTCATTAACTTTGCAAATATAGCAATGATGATGTCATCACATTTGACAATACCCTGTGGCGGCGAGTTTAAAAAATTATATTAATTTTCAATTCAAATTTCTTGAATGAAAATTAATCATCAATATGTACTAAGAGAAAAAATCATTAAAAGCTTATTTGTGAAGCTTGAACAAAATCAGTTCAGTTATTAACGGAAGTAATGGCAAAAAGAATGTGTGGGTTTTTTTTGTTAATGAAAAAGTACATACTACGGTGTCCCGGACAGACCATTGTTGTTATGCTGTCACTATTTTATTCCTTCGAGCTCTTCTCTGCAAGAAATCTTGAATTGTGTAGTCACATGACCTTCAAACTTCATGAATACAAAGATCCAAACAATCGTTTTGCATTTTCAAATGTGACGTCATGATGATGTCAACGTGTGTTGAAAGACAAACAATCAAATTTAAATATTAGCAAAAGAAACATTAAAACCTGAACCGCTCACTTGAATTTTACAACTTTTACATCTTTGGAAAGGTCTTGGATCGATGACCAAGAGGTTACTCACAGGTCATCCCAATTTGACCTTGTCTTCTTGTCCAAACCGGAAGTTGAAGTGAAAAACGTTTTGAGAATGTCCTTTTTTTCAATCTCTGCATTCAACATGAAATGGAATTCGGATGTGGTTCCTGTGTAAGAAATAGCATGGAAACCTTGACCTCTTCAAAAAGGTAACAGTGACACCATCAACTTTGTCAGCGCCCTTCGTTAACAGTTGTTTTTTTGATGATTAAACAAAATGGGTTGCGACCCACCATGAAACGCTGATTTGGTGGAAACATTTCGTCTTGTGATGTGTACAAACCTTTTGATATACTTGCTCCCGGACACCTAGTGTTTGTCAAGCGGCAAACATTTAAGCTCTGGCTGTTGTCGTCGTTTTTCTTTTTGTGAGCGGAGTTCTTGTTGTTTTGTTTTGTTTTGGGTTTTTTTTGTGGGCGGAGTTCTTCCTGCATCTCTTAATTTTTGAGGGAGAGAGGCGGTCTGGATTGTTCAGAAACCACATGGATTTGATTTCAATCAGAAATGACCGGCAGGATTTCCACCAGACAACCACACGGCTGATCTTGACCAAAACACGTTGAGCCTTGACAACCTCAACCTGCTAGTTGACCGTTTGGACAGTGTATGAACTGACCAACGATTCGGTCATTTCCCCTCCCTCCCCCTCCATAAATATGATCTTGAGGGTGTAACCGCTCAAACTCAAGTTCCAACTCAAATATTTCCAGGTATTTTGGATGACGTGAAGTGACTGACAAGGTGCACCTTGCACCTGTAGGGCTCATTGTCAACACGGAACTCGTGCAGCTGTTTGTCAAGCTGAAAATAAAGCTCTGGATTTCTTGGGAAAATGGGAGGGTTAAAAACACCACTTGACGTTTGTCTGCTGGAGGGTGGGAGGGGGAAGGGAAGGGGGAGGATTGTACGAAATGAACTTGTCCAGAAGCCCACCCTGATCGTCCATTAAAATAATAGTAATAACACATGGTTCTGAAAGAGCGCTTTATCACACCCTAGGGTCTGCACAACATTGGTATTGAGTGGAAATATAAATGTTTACAGATTTGCACCAAACTTTCATGGTATAAAGATAACAACATAGTAATAATAATCTAGTCTTATGGAGCGAACGCATCTACCAATAGGAACTCAAGGTGTTTGGACAAACAAACATTTTAAAACAGGTTTTTGAATTTATTTTTGCAGTTATTATGAGACTGATTCATGTAGTACCTAACAAGGGTTTACAAGGTGCTGTGGGGCATTCAGCAGCCACTGCCAGACACACCAGGGCGAACCCCTTCTCTTAGCAACAAGCATAAATGAGTTCTTTTACATGCATTACACAACACACGGTACCTACAACAGTATGTCCCATTCATAGGCTAAAGCAATAATGGTTTAGTGCTTTGCTTAAGGACACAAGAGTCAAGACCGGAACTCGAACCCACACTCTGCTGGTCAGAAAGAATCACCAGAGCTTGAGTCCAGTGCGCTTGACCGTTCCACAACAACAACATGCCCACAAGACGGTCATGGTGGAGAGTTTTCCCTGAAATACTTTCGCTTGAAATGCTATAAGTTTTTGGAAAATGAAAAAAACAATTAGTGTTGATCTTGCAGGTCCAAAACCTCATGTTTGAAAACAGTGAAAATGTTAATTTTTTAATACTATTTTCTTGTGACTCCAATGACCGATTGAGCCTAAAACTTTCACAGGTTTGTCACTTCATCTGTATGTTAGGTCATGCAAAGTGCGGATAGTGGTCTTTGACCTACTACCAATGTTGGTCTTGTGCTTTATAGGGGTTGGTACAACATGAGTTTTTAACCCTCCTACTCTCAGTGACTCTTGGCAACATTTTCCAGTGAGTTGACCAACCATTTGAAACCATTCGACTGCCAAGGTTGTGTACGGTGGCACAACTGTGCACAGAACTAACTGTGTACTGTGTACATGCATTCCCTCATGGTATCATATTGTATGCTGGCATAGTTTATCTATCATTCAAAACCACAGTGAATGGTATTGAATGGTCAGACAGCAAGAGGGTTAAAGAGTAAATTCATACCGATCTTTAAGCTTTTAATAAACAGAACATACAACCAACCCTGTCAAAAATTCTATCCAATTTGGTCTTATTTTCAACTAAACAGCAAAAAGTTAAACAGTTGATACAGTTGCATAGATCCTGAAATTGCTTATTTCAGTTTAGTTCAAAAAGGTTTGGGAATCAATATTTTTTGAGAATGATAAACTACATCTCGGGACAGTTGATGCCTTTAAGAGTTGAGTGTACAACTGGTAGCTGTCGATGTTAACCTATTGGGTCCGCTCTCGGTTGTCATTCTAAATCTCATCTCTATTCCTGAGAGTCCCCAGTAGTGACAATAGTCGGCTGGGTTGGATATTCGGGAAAAGGCAGACGTAACGCAGTTGTGGTGGTTTATTGCATGAACAGATTTTTGATTGTCGAGGGGTGACCACTATGCCATTATGTCTGAACTCTCCCCCTCCCTCATGCTGATGCGTCATGGAGCCAGCCTGTCCACAGCTCCGTCGAGTCTGTTTAAGATATTGTGCCTGTTAGGAGCTTCAAATAGCCTTTTTTTTTTAAAGCGATGTAATTATTGCAGCAGCGAGAAGCAGTTGATTGGATTTAGTTCTGTGCTGAGGGACGTCTCACATGAGGCAATTATAACAGGCATTCTGGTTCAGGTAATCTTCAAGAACAAAAATACATTTGCATTTCAATTTTTTTTGTTTAAGTTCTCGGGGGTTCAGGGGGGGGGGGTGGGACAGGGTGGGGGGGGGAAGTGAGAGACTGTTAGAAAGAATGTCCCTCGTGCTGCGGAAGTGTTCCTTTGTCATGCAACAGGTGGTTGTCTCAAAGTCGCCTGGACCTATTGCCTCATAAGCCCTTGCCCTATGGGTGGCATGGGTGGCTAGTGAGTAAAGTGCCTGTCTCTCACCAATGTGGCCCTGGTTCGATTCCCAGGTAAGGCCATTATGTGAGTAGCATTGTGCGTTGGTTCTCTCCTGCGCTACGAGGGTTTGTCTCCAGGCCCTTCGGTTTTTCTTCCCGTCAGGAAAAATCAAACTCTTGCAATCTCTGGCTATGCTCCGTGGTCATGTAGGGGTCGATGTGGCTTGCTGCCAATGGCGTCCATGCGCGTGAGCTTGTAAGCGTTCATGCTTTGCCAAAAATGCTCACTTCACAGGTAACTGACTCCCAGAACTGTGCAGCTAAGAATTAATGTGGTGATGACTACTGGCGAATTGGGTCAGTGACCTTTTTTTCGTTGTTGTGGTTCACATTGTTGTGGTTCACACATAGAAATAGAACTCAGAGAATGCTATGTGTAGTTATCTGTGCATATCTGCTCTGAGGCAAGTCATGCGCGCTGCCATTTTAGCTGTATGGCAAATTCCAGCTTTCCCATTGGTTGATCTGGTTTATTTTGCCATACAGACATGTTACATGGTATTGATACTCTATGTCCACAGTTGACTTAGAGGGCGTGTACAGCAGACACAGACGACAATTGAGCTCAGCATTCTCTGTGTTCTTTTCCTATATTGATACTCTTATGTCCAAAGCTGACATAGAGGGCGTGCACAGCAGACACAGACAACAACCGAGCTCAGCATTCTCTGTGTTCTATTTCTATGGGTTCACATTGTTGTGGCACGTCGTGGCCGAGCGGATTGAGAGCACCTGACTCAAAGCTTTGGTGTTCCTGACCAGCAGAGTGTGGGTTCGAATCCTAGCTGTGACACTTGTGTCCTTGAGCAAGATACTTTACCATAATTGTTTTGTCCTTCGATGGGGAACATTAAGCCGTAGGTCCTGTGCACTAGGAATGGTGTAGTGCTTGTAAAAAAACCCAGGAAGAGTAGGGGTTAACCCCGGTGTTTCTGGTTCACGTAGCAAGCATTCTTGTTTACAGGTTTCCTCAGGCTTGTGAGCTACAGTGATTAAGTTCAATTACGACGTATCGTTGGTTTCATTACCAGATCAATGTTAATAATTGCAACCGCTGTATTTATCTGTCCCAATTTGGCGGCTTGTCGCTGTACATAAAACGCCCATGGCATCAAAGTTGACTAATCTCTTATTTTTCTCTCCTTGTATCTGAAAGAACAGATGTAAAGATATTTCAGCTGGTTGACCTGCTGTCAAGTTTAAACTAGGCTACCGTGGTGACGTCTTTTCCAAGAAAGCAGACGACAATATATTTGGATTTGTTTCATTCATTCATTAGAATGATTTCAGTTACACAGTGTATCTTTTCTCTTCTAGGAAGGCGTGGCTCTGGAAAGAGTCTGCTGGTTTGTTCTCAACGTTTCAACTTGTGTGCTCTAATCATCATCATTATCGTTATCAATTCATGAATGTTTCATGTTGACCTTCTCAATTAACAGGTTTTTGTCCAACCGAGTGCTTTTTATTGTAAATGTTTTAAAAGTGTGTGCCCCCCCCCTCCTCAACATCACAGTTTTATTGACCTCATCAATGCTTCGAGCCTTGCACTTTGAGGAGTAAAAAACACATGCTCTGATCTTAATGAACTGATTTACAAGCCTATAGGATCTTGCCTTCTGTGTAAAGTATTGTTTGTTGTTTTACATTTTGTTTTAGTGGCTTGAATTTGTTGATATGGTTTTGCAAGTCTGTTCATCAGGTCCTCTTAGAACTTCCAAGAAGTGTTTGACTTTTTTTCTTCTTTTTTCACACCTCTCTGAGAAGGCAGATGCCAAGACACTTGGGACATTAGGTCCGTAGGTCCCTTGTACTAAGATTGATAGTGCATGTTAAGAACCCAGAACACACTTAATTTGGAAGAGTAGGGGGTTAGCCCCGGTGTTTCTGGTTCACATAGCAAGCACCTTTGTTTACAGATTTCTTCAGGCTTTCGAGCTACAGTGATTAAGTTCACTTATGAGGCATCTTGGTTTCATTACCAGAAGTATATAACAACCAAATAATAATAGTGATCAATTTCATTTTGGTTGGTGTGAGGTTTGCTACTGCTAACTCCCTCCTTTCATAATTCTGTTGTTCCAATAATAGATGTTGCTCAGTGATTTTTGTTTGAATATAATAATTATTTGCAATTAGCAATTAGTATGAACGCAGTCTGAGGTGTCTGATGACACTGGATAGAGTGGAGGAGTAGAATGCAAGAGTTTGCTGCAGTGCTAATAATTGTACCTTTCCTGTTATTTTCTTGTCTTTGCTGCTGCAGCTCCTGGTGATGCAGAAGTGATGGGTAACCCTCATGCCCTCATGGAGAAAAGACTCGGCCTGCTTTGATGACTCCATCAACATTCTCTTAGTTTAGAATTAATCAACTTCTTTTATTACATTCAGGGATGAGGGTAGGGGCAGGTAATAACTTTTATTTTAAAGGACGACACATTTTTTTCCTAGTGCACTTTTTCCATCATGCCAGTGTATAACATGGGTTGTTGCCTAAATGTAGCTCAACAATGAGGGCGCCTTCATACTTTATGGGACTAGTTTTATGTTGCACATGATTGGATAGAAACTGTGTTTTTTTTAAATGGTACATTTTTATTCTTTCCTTGAGAAGAAAAAGAGGTGAATTGCAGGATAGCCAGTGCATAACCTTTTTTGTATATTATGGGGAGGATAAAAGTTGTATTTACAGACATTTCTGTAAATCACAGTGACAAACACAGTTAGAAACGACAACAACAAAAGTTGAAACCGAGAGAACAGTTATTCAATTGGTGGTTTTAGAATAAGTTTATCTGTTAAAGTATCTTATATTATTGCAAACATTGTGTTTATTAATAGTACATGCTATACAATACATATAATGCATAATTTTTTATTCTACTTTGAATATCTATCTGGCAGACAGGCGAGGTGGATATACCCCTAGGATATTCCCTGTTAATAGTACTTCATACTTGTGTTATAATACTGTGATTAAACAAGGCTTGTATCTTCAAAAGTATCTTTGTTGCAGTTTTATTTCCACTGATTGTTATTGCCATTAAAGGCAGGATATACTTTTTGTAGTTGTCAAAGACTAGTATCCTCACTTGGTGTATCCCAACATATGCATTAATGAAAGAAAAAATGCCCTTGCTGCATATAATTGTTTGTTTTAAATGCCTCAGAGGAAGTCGTTTCTCACAATGTTTCATACTATCAGGTGCTCCTTACCAAGTAAGTTTGTATGGTAATAATGTATTTCTTGGTTCAATTCTATATACCTGATTAGCTTGGAACCGTCCCGTTACCCCAGTCTTTGGGAACTCAAAACCAAATCTTTTGGATTTGTATACTAAAAAAAACCTTGGTAGGTTTAGCTGAGCAGTTCTGAATCCATCAAACTCAAACGCTATTAGTCTTTGGACTCTGATAACATTGGGTCCTTGGTCCACATGGTTTAGTTTAGCCGTGCAATGAAGATTCCGTTGCATTTGTACAAAACCAGGACAGGAATTTAGAGGATTTGTAAAGAGGTCGAGGTGATATATTTTTTTCCAGCACTTATTTCCTTTACTATGTGTAATGTAACCATGGCTGAAAGAGAAACGGGCTGGTCCCTATATTTACATGTACCATAAGCGTTATGATTATATAACTACACAGGTGTACAGGGAATCAGACCAACAGTGTGATAATGATCTGTTTGTTTTTATATTATCTTTTTTATCAAATTTATAATTTACAATAGACCTTGTATTCCGCTGTTGAGGACAATTGAAGCACGCGCAAGTGTCCGCATCACGCTCGGCTATCGGTCATTGTGAAGTCTTTGTTTGACCACAGTGAGGGCGCTGTTTGAGCTCAAGGTGTCTAGTGCAAGAGGTCTACATTAGCACTCCACACAAAAAACACAAAGTAACACAGATTAGTTTATGCAAAATAATTTTTAGCGTCAATCCTATAAAAAAAAACACATTCCTGAAACTATTTTTCATTCTCACTTTAAGGTATTATACAGGATTGGTGAGGATAAAAAAACATCGTTGTTTAATTTTAGTCTGAAAGCTTACTGATTATGAAATTCATACTACAACCTTTTTTTGGGAAATATTTCCCTCTATAATGAAGTCATGTTCGAGAAAACTGTATCTGAAAAACTATAACAAAAAATGCAACAGCTGATTTTGGTTGTTGCAAACCAAAATTAAGGACAATGTGTTTCCATGCTGAAAGATGTGGCTGGGTTTTTCACTATTTACTCCTGACTCGCAAAACGGTTTAAGCCCAAAACTACACAGGTTTGTTATTTCATGTATATGGTTGATCACACAAAAAACATGAACACTGTCTGTGACTATTTTGTCGTCTCTACCAATCCTGTATAATACCTTTAATACAAACCTTGGATATACTCATAATTACATGTAAATTTCTATGAAAGAACATACAAATAAAACCCCAGAAAAACTTACCAAAAAACAAAACGGATTTCACAAAATTTACACTGAATTTGTCATACAAAAATACTCTTATTAATTGTAAACACATTTTGTAGAAATTTTTTTGAAAATATAGACACAATCTGCACGCTAAACCACTGCTTTGTACAATCAAGTTACTCAACTGGAATCACTTATTTTTAAACTTGCATTCAATCTTTGAAAGTCAAGAATCGTAAAGAAAGAGGACTATGTCTTGGTTACAATAATAACAACAATAACTTTGCACGATTTCCATTAAACAATGATCAATGGCCCAATACATAATAAAAGCCGTTGACACCAATTTTAATGTAGATGTCAACGAACAAAATAGTACGAGCAGTTCTTGCAGCAAGTGACTGTTTTAAACAGTTTAAACTTTGTGAATGTATTAAATATATAAATAAGACTACTTCCGACACAACTTGTATTATGAATGTTACACTTTGAGGAGTCTATACGTGTGACTGTCCTCTGCAAATGCATAATTTACATTGCATGGAATTGCTTGTAAAACGTTCATGGATTTTTGACAATTTGTCATTTGACATGAGAACATAATTTGGCAATGCACTCAAGTTCTTGTGGTAAAATCGTCGGGTGTGGGTTCAAATCCCGGTCATGACACTTTTGTCCTTGAGCAAGATACCTAACTATAGTTGCTTCTCTTCACCCAGGGGTAAATGGGTACCTGTGAGGGCAGAGATGGTTCTTGTGATTGATTTAGCTTCGTGCGCTACATATTTGGTAGCACAGGCCGTATACTCCCAAGAGAGCTGAGATGGTTTAAGGAATGAAATAAATGGCCCAGTGACCAGGGGTAAGAATATTCATGCACCATGAGCGTCAAAGTCCATTGCTATTACTATTTTGTATCTGAGCTCTGCTGCAGTTTGTGCAACAAACATGTGTAACCAGCCAGACTTGTTGCTCTTCGCTGCCAGGCCCCTTGTAAATACAGATTGTCTAATTTTCCATCTACATGTACATAGATAGCACGCGATGCACTTGCGATCGCGACGCACCAGGCGATGTGTTTACATTATTTTACGGCGCCGCCAGCGTCTAACATTGTACACGCTAGCGCCCTCTTTAGTTTGGTTACGCTTGTAGTTAATTTGCATAATTTATTCAAGCCTCTTTAGGTTTGCTTTGCGCTCGTAATTAATTTGCGTATTTTATTCAGCTGTTGTATTCATGGGATGATGCATTCCTAGAATACCAAAATCGTACCTGGGGATAGGCAAAGTGGAGTTAGCTGCAGCGACACTCACATATTTGGCACGATTGCAGCCACACCTTTTCTGAAAAGGGAAAGATTCAATTTGTCGCCGGGCTGCGAAAATTATTATTTGAGCCCTTGGGTACAACCCCGACTTTGAGGCAAGGAGTGAGGTGGAGCAAGATCCCCAGAACCATGACTGTCGTTTTAGTTTCGGATGAAACTGAACTTGTATTTATAAGCCTGTAAATAAGCAGAATAAACAAACGTCATAAGTCAACAACAAAAAAAACCATCTTGTTGTCACTGCCTGTTGTAACTTCCACCAACTCGGTTACACATGCAACATGCAAAGATGCTATTTATAGGGCAGTTTCTGTCATTTGCCATGGGGGGGGGGGAGGCCAAGTGTGTTGAACCCAAGTATAGACCATGTGACTGATGACATCACAGGCTGTGTCGCATGCTTTTGTACATGCTTTTGTAGTTTTTATACATGGGTATAACTCTACGGTGCGAACAGATCCATTTTGAGAACAGGACGCACATCGACAATGTCCACAACTTGCTGCATATTTTCGCCATCAAATTTTACTCGTCAGTCAACAATCAAAGGTTCAGGGGGACTTCGGACAAGAGTCCTGACTAAATGTAAGTAAAAGTTTAAGGTCTAAGAACTTCAATCTTGCGACACCAAAACCAAAGGTGAGATTGTACGAAAATGAAAGATGCTGATTATTGAAAAATGATACCTTCTTGGTCTGGAGATACAGACCCCTGAATAAAATAGCATGTTGTCTTTCAGAGGCTTCTAGACTCTTTGAATAGCCACTCATAGGAATGTACAAGTTTGATCAGAACAAGAGTGGTGGCAAGTTCGGCTCTTGCAAGAAATCTTGAAATCAGGGGGAAAATCCGACTGCTACCTTCATGAACTCTCCATCTTGTAACAAACCTGGTTTCTTTTTTACCAGGAAGGTATTGCCTTATGATACCAGGAAGATAGTGGTAGCACTTAAAGACTAACTACATGTAATTACATTTTTTTAAAACTGCATGAGCTTTCGTAGCAACAGCTACTTCATCAGATGCAGTATTGCCTTATGAAAGTACGTGCTTGCCATGGTTAAGGATTTTCTTTTTCTCCGATCAAGAGAAGAACTCTTTTCACATCCAGTCATCCTGGATCGAGGAAGTGGCCCAAGTTGTAAATTGAATCTCACAACGTTGGAGTGAGGGCGCTCTTCATGTTTTTAACGGTGTCCCCAAAATAATTGTTGTTTTACTCTTCCTCGTCCGACTCGCTCAAGAGATGCACGCTCAATCCCTTGTCCTTCTGAGTTGGTTTGCCTTTTATGAGCAGTCGTTTCAGCATACTCTGATGTGAGGCCACCTCCTCCATCTCCAAGTCCCTCTTGTGAGTCCTGGCGTTTCGGAGTCCGAAATGCATCCCCGAGCCGCTCCCGATACTGGGCATGTCTTTCTCGGCCATTTTCTGGTAATCGGGTTTACGATAACTACAGATAAAAAAAATCACAAAAACAGAAAGCATGACATTGTCACTATCAGATCAGGTCAAATTAAGGCAAACACTCTTTCAAATTCTGTCCGTTTCTTACAAGTGCTTTCCCGGCATGATTTCATTCAGTCATTCAAATTCTGTCCATTTCAAACAAGTGCTATCCCAGCAGGATTACTTCCGTCATAACCCTAAAGAGGAGTTCCCTTGTTCGGTGTCTCATTTAATCCACCTCGCCGACTTCCTTGGACTGATCAGAATTAGCAATATATTGATCCCATCGGTTTCTACCTAAGGAAAACATCAAAATGGCCCACAGGAAGTCAAAACTTTCTGGTTTTTTGTTTTGGTTTCATGAAGCTTGGTTGATGGGTTCTCTGGAGGTTCTGTGGCTGCCAAGAAGACCATTCCATTCTGTATTTTGTTTTGATGAATAACAACCCCCTCTTTTTCACAGAGCTCGGAAAAGTACCGAGTATACAGTGCTTAATACACATCGGTGTAAGGGTAAAACCAAATTAAACAACCCCCTTGCAACTCCCCCAAAAAGAAGTCATGCTGGACTCGACAGAGAGAAACAACTTTCATATTTGGAGTTGAGTCACAAGAGCACAGGGACTTCCCTCCTGTCAGGTCTCAGAGAGCTTCACTTCATCTTCATTAAATGAGTTATCATTCCCAAGACTCCTCACCACACTAATGACTCAATCCCATTATAAGTCAAACTTTGCCCCCCTGGTGACCACCTCTGCCCCTCACTGACTATATCAGTGCATGTAGGAGACTTGGCTTGACAGTGTAGAGATGTTCATCTAACAGGTGCTCTACAAGACTTCTTAATGGCCCCGCTTCCTTCTCCAACTACCCTTGCCACACTGATCAAACTCCCCCCTCCCCTCCCCTGGCAAACACTCATGTGATGGCCTCCAATCGTAGACCCTCGCTTAGATTTCACATCCAGACAAAAGATGTCCATCTTTTGTTTACCTACCCAGACAGTAAGTCAAGATTTCTTTTGGTTCTCTATTTGTTTGGACTTAGTCCCCATTGGTTTGGACTTGGCTCCCAATGAATGTGTTTACCTACCAAGACAGTAAATCAAGGATTTCTCTTTGTTTTCTAACTGTTTGGACTTGGTCTTTTAATGCAATGTCCCCACTGGTTCTTTGTCCGACAAACGTGGACCCTGTTGTTTTCCTTTTGTGATAGAAATCTTTGACTTATAGTCCCTTTCGTTCGTAAGTCCTCGGTTTGAATGTCACTACAAACTCGCATGCACACACAAGTGTGTAATGGCCTCCAATCTTGGACCCTCCTTTGTTCAACTCTTTGTCCTGACAAATGTGAACCCCATTATTTCCCTTCGTGATAAGAATCATGGACCTATTGAGAATCATGGACCTATTGAGAATCATGGACCTATTGAATCATGGACCTATTGAGAATCATGGACCTATTGAGAATCATGGACCTATTGAGAATCATGGACCTATTGAGAATCATGGACCTATTGAGAATCATGGACCTATTGAGAATCATGGACCTATTGAGAATCATGGACCTATTGAGAATCATGGACCTATAGAGAATCATGGACCTATTGTCCCTTTGGTTGTAAGTCATTGGTTTAAATGTCGCTACAAACTCAAACCCTTATATATACAATGGCAGGACCCTGTATATATACAGGGTCCTGCCATTGTTGTTCTATCATTCCCTTTTCTGAAGAAATCCTCTGTGGGGTACCACTTGAACAAAAAAATACCTTGTGGGTTGAATGGTTTTATTGTGTAAAGTACCATGTAAGTTGGCGTGTGTAAACACTTGCAATCTGGGACCTCCTTATGCCCCTCTTTTGTTTTTGTTTGTACTCGTAATTTTTTTTAGCAAGAGCTCCCATTGGTTTTGTCCAGCTGGGGACCTTCACCCAACTGTGAACACTATGTCCCTTTTGTTATAAGTCCCTGGTTGGAATGTATTTACCTACCCGACAGTAAATCAAGGATTTCTCTTTGTTTTCTAATTGTTGGGACTTGGTATTTATAAGCGACATCCCCATTGGTTTTGTCCTCTCTGTCAAAACACCAAGAGTCCCCCATTCTCAACTGGTAGTCACACTCACACACACTCCGACTCAGAAACTTTTGGTTAGAAACTAACCATTGAAACAAAAGTGAGAAGAAACTTTCGGTTAGAAACTAACCATTGAAACAAAAGTGAGAAGAAACTTTCGGTTAGAAACTAACCATTGAAACAAAAGTGAGAAGAAACTTTTGGTTAGAAACTAACCATTGAAACAAAAGTGAGAAGAAACTTTCGGTTAGAAACTAACCATTGAAACAAAAGTGAGAAGAAACTTTCGGTTAGAAACTAACCATTGAAACAAAAGTGAGAAGAAGCTTTCGGTTAGAAACTAACCATTGAAACAAAAGTGAGAAGAAACTTTTGGTTAGAAACTAACCATTGAAACAAAAGTGAGAAGAAACTTTCGGTTAGAAACTAACCATTGAAACAAAAGTGAGAAGAAACTTTTGGTTAGAAACTAACCATTGAAACAAAAGTGAGAAGAAACTTTTGGTTAGAAACTAACCATTGAAACAAAAGTGAGAAGAAACTTTCGGTTAGAAACTAACCATTGAAACAAAAGTGAGAAGAAACTTTCGGTTAGAAACTAACCATTGAAACAAAAGTGAGAAGAAACTTTCGGTTAGAAACTAACCATTGAAACAAAAGTGAGAAGAAACTTTTGGTTAGAAACTAACCATTGAAACAAAAGTGAGAAGAAACTTTCGGTTAGAAACTAACCATTGAAACAAAAGTGAGAAGAAACTTTCGGTTAGAAACTAACCATTGAAACAAAAGTGAGAAGAAGCTTTCGGTTAGAAACTAACCATTGAAACAAAAGTGAGAAGAAACTTTTGGTTAGAAACTAACCATTGAAACAAAAGTGAGAAGAAACTTTCGGTTAGAAACTAACCATTGAAACAAAAGTGAGAAGAAACTTTTGGTTAGAAACTAACCATTGAAACAAAAGTGAGAAGAAACTTTCGGTTAGAAACTAACCATTGAAACAAAAGTGAGAAGAAACTTTCGGTTAGAAACTAACCATTGAAACAAAAGTGAGAAGAAACTTTCGGTTAGAAACTAACCATTGAAACAAAAGTGAGAAGAAACTTTTGGTTAGAAACTAACCATTGAAACAAAAGTGAGAAGAAACTTTCGGTTAGAAACTAACCATTGAAACAAAAGTGAGAAGAAGCTTTCGGTTAGAAACTAACCATTGAAACAAAAGTGAGAAGAAACTTTCGGTTAGAAACTAACCATTGAAACAAAAGTGAGAAGAAACTTTCGGTTAGAAACTAACCATTGAAACAAAAGTGAGAAGAAACTTTCGGTTAGAAACTAACCATTGAAACAAAAGTGAGAAGAAGCTTTCGGTTAGAAACTAACCATTGAAACAAAAGTGAGAAGAAACTTTCGGTTAGAAACTAACCATTGAAACAAAAGTGAGAAGAAACTTTCGGTTAGAAACTAACCATTGAAACAAAAGTGAGAAGGTCGCACTCAAAGTCTCCAGAGAATATCTCAAACTCTCCACACAACTACAGATAACTGGAAGTGGCATATTAAATATTTGTTTCGATTTTTGTTATACTTAGTTTATCAATTACTGTAATTTCTACATTCATCATCAAGCTTGCTCTGAAATAGAAACCCTCAGAACATTTTCAACCTCCCAAATCAGATAAGTGAGAGGGGCTCATCTCCAGAAATTAATTTCTTCCCATACATTATCTTAGATACTCTTGAGTCCTGCCCACTGCTTGAAGATTGCCAACCTAATTTAGGGAAGGTCACTTAACAAACCTCAAGAGAACACCTTCATCTCCAAGTGAATTCATGAATAACTGAAAGTGGCAGGTGGCATTGCTCTTAAACAAACTAACCCTCCTACTGTCTGACCATTCAATGTCATACACTGATTTTGAACTGATAGATAAACTGTGCCAGCCTAAAGTATGATATCATGTTGTGATTGTATATACACAGTACACAGTCAACCCTCCTACTGTCTGACCATTCAATACCATCCACTGTGATGTTGAATGATAAACTGTGCCAGCCTAAAGTATGATATCATGTTGTGATTGTATAAACACAGTACATAGTCAACCCTCCTACTGTCTGACCATTCAATAACATCCACTGTGGTGTTGAATGATAGATAAACTGTGCCAGCCTTAAGTATGGTATCATGTTGTGATTGTATATACACAGTACACAGTCAACCCTCCTACTGTCTGACCATTCAATATCATCCACTGTGATGTTGAATGATAGATAAACTGTGCCAGCCTAAAGTATGGTATCATGTTGTGATTGTATATACACAGTACACAGTCAACCCTCCTACTGTCTGACGATTCAATATCATCCACTGTGATGTTGAATGATAGATAAACTGTGCCAGCCTAAAGTATGATATCATGTTGTGATTGTATATACACAGTACACAGTCAACCCTCCTACTGTCTGACCATTCAATATCGTCCACTGTGATGTTGAATGATGCCTAAACTACGCCAGTCGGCCATTTGCTATCATGCTGTGAATGGTGTCTTGGGTTTTCTCCCACATCTAAAACTGAAACTTCCTTCTTTGTCTTCTCCCCATGGGGTTCTTGGCTAGTATAGTGATTAAGTTTGCTTTTCTGAGAGTCCTTGGTTTCACAACCAGAATTAATAAATGCATGCACATTTGTATGTGCACATTTATAGTTCTATGCATAATTGTGAGACTAAAGACTGCAAGTCTGACAAGTATTCTATTTTCCAGGACCAACTTAGTCCCAACCATATTAAGTTTTATGTGTATACGATTCTGTTTCTTCAAATACTTTAGTTTATTTCTATACAAATTATTTCATATTGTTGGGAAAGTAAAATTTAGTGATTAAATGTTTGAAAGTAAAAAAATTTGAACAGGTCAATGAAGAAAACCCAAGAATAAGGCTTGACCTCCGTTTTCGGTTACTTGTAAAACAATTATGAATTTTGCCCAACTGATGTTCATGTCATCATTAAAACCAATACAATAGTCGCACTAATTCGGGCATGATTCACAAATGGGGTTTCTAACAAATCAGCATCCTCGTCCCAAGTTTTAATGTTGTTTCAATGTTAATTTTAACAAATTATTTGTGGTATAAAAAAAACATGGGTGATTTTCAGTTTCAAGAATTTTGTATAAATAGAATTCAAAAACGAAGATTTGATTTCGTAGAAAACAAATGCAGTCTTCATTAGACTTGCACAGTCTTTACACCAGGGCCCAATTTCATAGAGCTGCTTAAGCAGAAAATATTGCTTATCAATTGTCTGCTAAGCAGAAATGAGCAGGATACCAGTCACACATTGTACATGTGACATGGTAGTTTGGCTGGTAACCTTATTCTGGTAAGTACATGTGCTTAAGCAGCTTTATGAAATTGAGCCCAGGTGCAGTTGAACGGATTCAAGCGTTTTGTTCAGGGTCTGGTCAGCTCGATTGAAAAATGTATAGACCTTATAGACTACTTCGCAAATACTCGGTACGCGTGCGTTAGCCGTGGAATGAGGTGCATGCTGGTCTAGGTAACAACAAAATTTGTCACTAGCTAGACCAGCATGCACCTCATTCCACGGCTATCGCATGCGCACTGAGTATTTGCGAAAAAGGTCTATGCACATGACGTCATTTGAGTAGGGCGCCCTCGTCTAGAGGTCAAAAGAAGATTGCTCATTGGCTCATTCTCTGCGCCGCGCATACAAGATGTACTTTTTCCATTGTTTCGTCATCGTTTTACCTCTAAGATGGCGGCGTGATGACGTCAATGCATAAGGTCTATTACCATGCATGGGAGGGCTAACGACTCACTTCCCCTGGTCCTCTAAATTCTTCTAATTAGTCTAAATTTACACGTTGGTTTACTCATTATCCTGCCAACAGGGAGAGCACTTCTTCAGGTACCCCGGGGAACCTACTTCAACTCCAAGCTAATACTTTGAACCGAAGATAGTAAATCCCCAGCTCTGTTGCAATGTGTTATTTCTTCCCCCCCAAAAAAAAAACCCTCTTAATTAGTTTTATACACGGCCTCTACTCATTGTCAATCTAATTAGGTTACTGGAATACCTGAGGGGGCAAACTGAGGTCTCCAAGTGAATATAGATAACTAAAAGTGTCATCTCGGAGGGTTCTTCGGAGACTTCTGATTTGTTTTCTCCCCACAAGTATTAATTAATCAAAGGTCTGTATAGTGTCTCACTCATTGACAAGCCTGGCCCTTTGGAGACCCTAGCAGCCACCAGTGGCTTGTACGAAAAAAAAATCACCACAGTAAACGATCCTGAGATTTGACCTACTTTCCAAAAAAGTCTTACAAAAGGACATGGCATGAAATGACAATTTTCCATGTTAACATGAAATCTGTGATTCTAAAACAAACCCGGACTTTAGGGATTTGTTTTGACTTACATAAACAGTCTTTTAAATCATGGCAGTGGGCTTGAGTATCTCTTTGTATAGTGGATGAAACCCCCTGCATGTAATCACTTCGGGGTGGTATTCGGACAAAATTTCCGTGCCCACCCTCGGTATTGTTTCTCAGGACTTTTTTGAGGTTCTTTCCTTTGAAAAGTACTGTTTCCATGGTGGCAGTCTGTCCATTCTTGTATGCCACATTTGTACAACATCAGGACAAAGGTCTGGAATCAGGGATTAACACAATGACCCACAGAAAAAGGGATATTACAAGGCATGACTGCCAGTACCTTCTGACCTTCCATCCCTCTTTGTACGGGTGAAACAAAGCATAGCACACTAGGTGCATGCCTGTACAAGCTACACAATGGAATGTCCAGGTGGATATTCATGTCAGCCGTCCAGCTGCCAGCAAAAAATTGAGGGCACTCCGAAGTTGTCTCGGTGGTAATAAACCGTCCACCGTAGGCCAGTCCAGAAACATTTGGCAGATACACACGCCATCTGACGTGAAGTGGTTAAGAGGTTTCAAAGACGAGTAAAGGAAAGTTTGAACACAATTTAAGTTACTCGTTATTCAACTGGTGGGTGCAGAATTTCTTGCAGGTACATTTGAGGGCGAGAGAGATCTGATTTGGGTTAAAGACAACACATCTATTTTAGGCAACTTACAATTTAAGTAGAAGTGATGAGCTGACGACTGAGACACTAGACATGGCCATCGCTGCGGCGGCCACCCATGGTGGGAGCGCAAGACCGAACCTCATAAAAGCACCTGAAAACAACATCAAAACAACAACATTTCTTTCAAGTACATTTTGAGGCAAGAGATCTCATTTGGTAGTTGCTGTGTCCATTGGTCTATAAGAATAATAATAAAAATAATAGTGGCTTCTTACACAGCACTCAAATCCTTCACTCAGTGATGCTCATGGCGCTCCAACATTATTACCCTAGTCACTGGGCCATTTATTTCATTCCTTAAACCATCTCAGCTCCCTGGGAGTATACAGCCTGTGCCAAATATGTAGCGCACTAAACTTGAACAATGACAAGAACCATCTCTGCCCTCACAGGTAACCCATTTACCCTGGGTGAAGAGAAGCAATCACAGTCAGGTGTCTTGCTCAAGGACACAAGTGTCATGAACAGGATTCAAACCCACACCCTGATGACTTAACCACCAGAACTTGAGTCCGATGCACCAAACCGCCCGGCCATAACAATCTATTGTTCAGTGTCTGTCTGTCCAAAAGGAGGAAAAAACACCCTACGCGCTGACACTTCAATGAATCTTAAGATCATTTCTTTAACGTGATGTAATGTGTCTGTGTCAGTATGTACTTTGTGTTTTCTGTCAGTGTGGACTAAATTGTCAAAGCAGAACTGCCAGAGTATAAACCCCTTTTCTTTATAGACAAGTTGCCACTCATGAATTGCTCATGTGTGATTGTTCATAATCACTTGATACTACAATGTATAAAATAACACCACCCTTTTGTGAAAAATCCAATTCAAATAAAGGAATAGTTTTTCATCATCAACATTTGATTGCCATTTGAGACATTTGATATGTTGTTATCACCATCAGTTGTGCCTAGAGGAGCACTACCGCCATGCCCAATGCAGGCCTGTGGCTGTACGTGGACTTATGAACTCTCACCCAGTTAAAGAACGGAACGGTAGGAACGTTCTAATTGGGTCGGATTAATATTCCAGTGTGTGCTCATGGACCGTTCCACTGGACCGCCGGAACGTTCCATTGGAATACCGATGCCCAAACTCACTCATGTAGGATTGCTCCCGTACTTCGGCATAATAATGCGGTCCAGCGGGACAATCTGCCGATCCAATAGATTGCGGCATGTGCCCATGGGAATGTTTTTTGCGCCTAGAACGTGCCCAACTTTTGAGGCACTCCCTTACAGCAAATAAAGTAAAAAAATTTTCGTCTCGGTAACGTTCTGAAATGGAGGCATGGTCTTTGAGTGAAGAGAGTTGTTTACCTGCAGCGATTGGTATGGCAATGATGTTGTAGAATAAAGCAAAGACAAGATTGAGTCTAATCCGCTGTACAGTCTTGTGGGAAAGATGGATGGCTGTTGGGACATCCAGTAAATTATCCTGAAACCAAAGAGAAAAAAATAATAGTCATAATAATACAACCATTTATAAAGTGCATTTTGAGGGCAGTAATTCCAGAGAGGAACATTGTGTTGAGTAGGAACCTTAAGATGAAAATGTGGTAAGACTTGAGTTTACATTTGAATTGATGAACAGAGTTTGCAAGTACGAATGATGAGAGGTAGCAAGTTCCAGCATCTCGGTCCAGCTACTGAGAAGGCCTTGTCACCTGCCTGTGCAATGTATTTTTAAGTAATTCTCTGAGCCAAGGCCACTTCGGTTGGGCATGCTGAGATCAAGTGAGTCTGTTATGTACTTTGGGTGTGTATTTGAAAGTGCTTTGTACGAAATCACTGCTGTTCTGAATGGGTTACTTCACTTGTCAACGGCTATCCCTGATTCAGTGCTTTCTAGGGGTCTTGGTTCGGCTAGGACAACAAAGTTTAATGTATATTCAGTTTGCGATAACACCATGTGTGTGTATCTACTTTGCTGTGTAGATTTGTTCTTGGAAACTTGCTTTGCTATTTATTCTACTGCCGCGGAGTAGATTTTGGAATTCGGGAGACTACTCAGTTCTGAAAAGAACTGTCCTGCTTATTAAGTACTACCTGGGGAGGTAGGAAATCGGCCGCGACTACTACTTTCGCTTAGTGGATCGAGGGGACTTCTCGTTATTAAATTCACTGCCGTGGAGTGAGTTCTTAATTGGTCTCAACGTTTCGACTAGCTTGCTCTAGTCATCGTCAGGAGACTGAGGAGTGTTTGAGATGCTGGTCTCTTTATAGGGATATAGAAGTTTCAGTGTAGAGTCGGTCACTGCTCTGATTGGTTCTTCTGAAAGGAGAACTGTGGTTGGTGGGCTCAGAGGTATTAAGTGGGCTGCCCATTGTGTTTGAATGCCCTGTGTGCAAAGTTTGCAAAATATGTTCTAGGATTTTGGAGTAAACACTGCGAAACGACGGCTGTTCCTAGAGGGAAAAAACCATATCTATGGGTGTTTTGACAGTAACATGCAATGTGAACATCACCTGCTCAAGGTGGGAACATGCTTTGCTTGTATTAGTCAATGGCTGTTCCGGTTAGTTATATATTTTATTGAGGGCATTGCCTCCATGACGTATCAGGCCCGATAATGTCGTTTGACAAAGAGGTCTGTATGCAGAACTGTAGGAGTACCTTGATTAGCACCACATTAGCTGCTTCTATAGCCACGTCCGTTCCCGTACCAATCGCCATCCCAATATCAGCCTGAGCTAATGCTGGGGAATCGTTGATACCATCTCCAACCATGGCTACGATTTGCTTCCGCTGTTGCAACTCTCTGATTTTGTCCACTTTGTTCTGCGGGAGGACCTCTGCAAACACTTGCCCGATGCCGACCTGTATAACATAAACAGTCAATTGTGATATATACAAAACTAAATTGAAAACACAGTTTTAAGTTTGTACTGGTTAATTTATTTTGATTTTATCGATGCGTGATAAACACTGTATACTCCTCGGGATGTACTTTGATAAGATTGGTCAACAACTGTTTTGGTACCCGCTGGTAATTTCATCATTTGCACTGGCCTCTCATCACTGGTGGCGGTCTAGTGCACTGGACTCAAGCTCTGGGCCTATCTTGAGTTTCCAGCTGATTTCACGACAGTTACTTCTTGAGACTATTTACTGAGAAACACTCAATTTCTTACTTGTCCAGCGATGGCCTGGGCGGTCTTGCGGTTATCTCCAGTCAGCAGTACTGTGTTCAGATTCATCTTCTTGAGTATAAATATGGCTAATGCTGCCTCTGGTTTGACTGCATCGGCTACAACGATCATACCAGCTATCACGTCTGCATACATCAAAGAGAAATATATTTAATAATGATACAGGGGTTGAGTCAGTGCATGGAAAAGATTTGCTTTATCTGTTTTTATAGCTGACATGTTACTCCTAGTCTTGGAACAAGGCCATTACACTTCTGGATGAGTGACTTGTATATACCAGTGGCTTGTTGAGGCTTGACAGTGGTTTAACTTTGGTCAAGTATGAAAACTAGAGAGTCGACAGCTTCAAGCACTATCAACTGACCTCAGTCACGCATACGTCTTCGCCAGTTACTGCCTAAACAACAAGCACAGTGGTTTGACTTTGGTAAAGTATGAAGACGAGAGAGTTGACAACTTCAAGCACTATCAACTGACCTCAGTCATGCATACGTCTCCGCCAGTTACTGCCTAAACAACAAGCACAGTGATTTGACTTTGGTAAAGTATGAAGACGAGAGAGTTGACAGCTTCAAGCACTATCAACTGACCTCAGTCATGCATACGTCTCCGCCAGTTACTGCCTAAACACCAAGCACAGTGATTTGACTTTGGTAAAGTATGAAGACGAGAGAGTTGACAGCTTCAAGCACTATCAACTGACCTCAGTCATGCATACGTCTCCGCCAGTTTACTGCCTAAACACCAAGCACAGCAGTTTGACCTTGGTAAGGGATGATAGTAAGTTACCATTTACAGCAACCAGTACAGCAGTTTGACTTTGGTAAGGGATGATAGTAAGTTACCATTTACAGCAACCAGTACAGCAGTTTGACTTTGGTAAGGGATGATAGTAAGTTACCATTTACAGCACCAGTACAGCAGTTTGACTTTGGTAAGGGACGATAGTAAGTTACCATTTACAGCAACCAGCACAGCAGTTTGACTTTGGTAAGGGATGATAGTAAGTTACCATTTACAGCAACCAGCACAGCAGTTTGACTTTGGTAAGGGATGATAGTAAGTTACCATTTACAGCAACCAGTACAGCAGTTTGACTTTGGTAAGGGATGATAGTAAGTTACCATTTACAGCAACCAGCACAGCAGTTTGACTTTGGTAAGGGATGATAGTAAGTTACCGTTTACAGCAACCAGCACAGCAGTTTGACCCCTCTCCTCATGGTCCCTCATCTGGCAGTCGATTTCCGGCGTCACTTCACAGAAGTTCCTCTTCATCCACTCCGATTGCCGATCAGAATCTTGTCGTGACCGTTCTCTGGAAGTTTAAGGATGGAAGGCAGTTGTTCTGTAGGAAAAAATAATTTGTTTTACATCGGACTTTTAGGAGAATCAGGGAAGCCCTCAGTATTTTGTAGATAAGTAACCATTGTTTATTTACATCTTTTTCATACTGAATGGGTGACCTATTCTAAGTAGAGACTAATCTGGTGTTCTGCAGGGAAACAAAATTGTTTTACAGTGGACTTTTTGAAGAATCAGGGAAGCCCTCAGTATATTGTAGACAAGTAACCATTACTTATTTACATCTTTTTCATACTGAATGAGTGACCTATTCTAAGTAGAGACTAATCAGTATACACTGGAGAAATTTCCTGGAAAATTCAGAGGAAAATTTTGTTGACCTTGTCTCACTTGAGTTGCTAACCCTGGCAAAATCCCAGCAAATAGCTGTTTCCCGGGAAAACCTACCCCGGAGTGCAGGGCTAAGGGAGATAACCCTGGGGTTAGCGTACCGAGTGTTATTTTTTTCTGGGACAATTGCATCAAGTCTTAAACAAACATAGGGTGGAGGTTTGGTAAAAATCCCCAGGAATTTCCTGAAGTTTAAATTAATTTTTGTTTATAGCAATTGGCTTTGTCGTGTGAAAAGGGGCTTAAGTTAGAGACAAGACTCAACAGGGTTGACCCATTTATTATGAGCGTACCCTTTTCGCGGAGTGGAATGATCGATGGACCATTGTCCAGCACGTCAACCACCTGATGGTCGATCTCGACCATTAGGCTGCCGTTCTCCACCTCTGACGTCACGTCGAAATTGGTCGCCTTCATCAGTAGCTGCTCCACCTCCGCTGAGTGAACGTTACACTTCAGACCGCATCCCGAGATGGCCAGGAACTCTGAACACTTGGCCAGCGTGTCACAATGAAACATCTGAAAGAAGGATGTGAGATGTAACTTTTAAAATCTTTGAAATCGTTGCGTTACCCGCTGATAAAGTATGGGATTTGAACTGCCTCTAGCTACCGAGCAATCTCATTGGTCTAATTGGTAAGACATCTGCTCTAGAATGGCAAAGGTCGTGGGTTCAAATCCCACCCACCAACATGCCTGTGGATTTTGTTTTCAAAGGACTCGGGAAAGTACTGAATATACAGTGCTTCCCCTTCCCAAGTTTTAATTCTGTTTCATTGCTAATTTCAACAAATTATTTAAATCACATGAAAATTGACATTGCATTTACAACAAACTGCTATGGGTATTTTCAAGAGTCTTGCATCAATAGAATTTAAACAGAAGATTTAAATTTCATAATAAAATAAAGTCATCGTTTGAGTTGTTTTCTCGGTTCTGAAGAAAGTGTTAGACTTGCACAGTCTGTTGTGATTAACTGAACATCTCTGTTCTTCACACGGAGTATTCTCTTTGAAATAAAGCATTTTTAATTTTTGTATCTCTATGTCATATGTGATGATTTGACAATGACGGCGATCTCAACAACAAAAACGCCATGGCCCCCCCCCCTTTACCTCCTTTGCAAACTTGGTAATGGCTGCTCCGATAGGGTGTTCACTGTTAGCCTCGCCGAGCCGGCCAGGGCGACCAGCTTCTGCTGAGAGCAGAGGGACTCTGGGAGGAAGAGAAGGACCCTGATGACTCGGGGGGCTCCCTGGGTGATGGTCCCCGTCTTATCAAACACTACCGTCTTTATCTGGTCAATTAGAATCAAGAAAATGGCTTTCAGAGGGCGTCTCAAAGCACTCGTTATTCTTTCTATAGGGTATGCAGAGCTGTTTGAAATATTAGACCGTGGCACAATCTGCAGTCAACTATACCAGAAAACACCAGGGCGAACCCCTTCTCTTAAAGGTATTGTACACTTTTGGTAACAGCTCAAAATCAGTGTCCACATTTTGTGTGATTAAACATATGCATGAACAAACAAACCTGTGAAAGTTTGAGCTCAATTGGTCACGAGAAAATAGTGAAAAGAGAACTTATGTGTTTTCTGTTTTTTCAAATTATCGCGCGCGATAATTACTATTGTTTTACTCGTTTCTCAGAAACGATAGCATTTTAGGCAGAAATATTTTAAGGAACCCTTTCTAGCATTACTTACTTTAAATCATGTAAGTTATGTGTGAATCTGTGAACATTGTGTTTTTGATCTTACCAATAGTGTACAGGGCCTTTAATGATAGGTGAACTGGGTTCTTTAAAGTATATTACACAACACACAGGACCAACGGCTTTACGTCCCATCCAATAGGACAAAACAATAATGGTTAAGGACACAAGTGTCAAGACCGAGACTTGAACCCACACTCTGCTGGTCAGAAACACCAGAGCTTGAGTCCAGTGCCCTTGACTACTCAGCCACGAAACGCCTCACATCTTACGCTAATGTACTTTGTGTAAATAAAAAAAATGTCAGAACATTGAACTTTGCCTTTGTAAAGCCATTTCAGAAAGAAAAAAAGTGTGTTATGACAGGACTATCTACTTTAGTTATTGGCATTTTGAAAAGTCCTACTTCTTTATTATGAAAAACACAATAATTGATGATTTCTCACCTTGTGCGCAATCTCCAGAGGTCCCCCTCCTTTGTTTCAAGATGCCGTTGATTGCCCCACCCGGTCCCCACCATGACGGCAGTAGGGGTGGCAAGACCCAGGGCACACGGGCAGGCAATAGACAGCACGGATATGGCACACTGGAATGAGTACTGCCACACCATCTGGGTGTTGGTCATGTTGTGGTTTTTCTGGTCGGGGAATTATTTTGAAGAGAGAGAGAAAATCAATTAGAAATCTCTTGGTCAAGAATAAGGAATATGCCGTTGTTCCTGCTTCAAAATGGTCTGTTGTGATGGTAACAGGGTAAACACAGTATCAGAGGTGTTTTCCGTGTGAGATTACTTAGAAAGGGACTTTGAGGTCAAATTCAGTTTTGTGATGCACTCATTTGGAGTGAAGACAGGTTGGCGTAGTGGTATCTTGCCTTGCCTTCCACCTCTGGGGCCACATACATGGGATTGGGTTTTTCAGTCCCTGCATGATTGCGTGGGTTTTCCATGAAATATTTCTCTGGGGTTTTCCCTCCCACACCTAAAACTGAAACTTCCTTCATTGTCTTCTCTCCACGGGGTTCTTGGCTAGTATAGTGGTTAAGTTCGCTTTCTGAGAGTCCTTGGCTTCACAACCAGAATAAATGAAATGAAATGAAATGAAAGATGTCAGGTGTGTAGGGTCAGTAGGTACTATTACGAGTACAGACTTTTGAGTTAACAGTGCATTTGTGAAATTGAGTACAAGTGCCAGTGCAACTAACTAAAGTTGTGCACTTTGAGTGCATGTACATTTAATGAGAATGGGTACAAGCACAAGCACACGGGAAAGTATCTGAGTAAATCGGCCACGTTTGAAATAACGGCTTGGGCAGTGGCTTCAGCATGATTGATGAATAGCCCTATTCTTCCATGTTGTCACTGAGGCAAACAGCCGTAGCCGTAGCCGGAGTCCATTGATAGGGTGGTCTGAGTACAATTTGTTGGTATGAGTACGACAACCCATCCACAGCAATGAATTCAAAGTCGATATACGGAACTTACATTTAAGAGGAATGTGGGATGAGCCATGTCGGGGTTGTTGTATCCCTTCACAACGTGTACCACCAGAGTGATTAGAGTGATAATCACGATACCAGGGACAAAGACTCCAGCAATGCGATCAGCTAACTTCTGAATCGGCGCCTGCATTGGGGAACAAATGTCAAAAATATTGTACTGTTACAAACTTTCCTTTTTACTCCATGTCTGTCGTCAAATAAGAGTACATGGTGTGTCGTGGCCGAGCGGTCAAAAGCACCGGACTCAAGCTCTGGTGTTTTCTGATCAGCAGAGTGTGGGTTTAAGTCCTGGTCCTGTGTCCTTAAGCAAGACACTTAACCATTATTGCTCTGTCCTTTGGATGGGACGTAAAGCTGTAGGTCCTGTGTGTTGTGTAATGCATGTAAAAGAACCCAGTGCCCTTATCGAAAAGCGAAGGGGTTTGCCCCAGTGTTCCTGGTTTGATTGGCTGCATTTTGCACCACAGCACCTTGTAAACCATTACATGGTGCTTGTAATCCATTACATGGTGCTATGTTAAGGAATAGGTCTCATACTTCAAAACCTATCTCCGTATACCTTGCAGGAATACTGAGTGCTTTGAGATGCCTATTGGGTGTGACAAAGCGCTACATAAGAACTCAGTATTACTATTTTTATTATTAAGGGCACCTCTTTGAGGAACTTGGCACTTTCAAGGGGCACCAGGGCAATGACCAGGGGCAATAAGGACAATTGCCTCCATGAAGTTTCAGGCCTGCTGTACAGTTTTTTCAGTTCTATTGGACATTGTTCCTTTAACTTATGGATAGCCTAGATTATCTGCATATTAAATTAAATTCTAGGCCTGAAGTCGGAGTCACAGACTCTTGAGACTAAGTGATCGTGGACTGAATGCTAACAAGGTGATAAAACAAAGGCCTTCACACGTCCCAAGGAGGCACTAGCCAATCAAAAAACACCTGTCCACCTGTGCGTCAGCCTTTGTTGTCATGGAAACACAACCTCTAGTTTAAATAATTTTTTCTTTCACAGTTTTTACCAGCCATCTTAAAAAGTGTCTCTCCCTGTTTAAGAGCCTTGAGCACCTTATTGGTGGATGCAGGCACTATATGAGACTCCAATACTATATTATCACAGTTTTTGTTTATTTATGTAGCGACCTCATGAATCATTCATACTTAAGACGGATTCAAGTCAACTCGGTCCTATGTCAAGTCGGTCCGAGGTCGACTCGGTCCGAAGTCAACTCTGTCCGAAGTCAACTCGGTCCGAGGTCATCTCGGTCCGAGGTTAACTCGGTCCGAGATAAACGCGGTCTGAAGTCAACTCTCCCGTATTACTCAATGGCCTATGTTCCCGTCCCTTTTGTTTTCAGTTGTCGGACGGACTACAGCCCTTCTAAGTTTTTGCGGGAGACTTCGGACGAAATCAAATACAAACAAATTGTTCATGTTCTAAACTATTGCAAGTGAAGGTTGGTGAGGAAATTATGCCATACCGAAGGCACTGTGGGGGAAGAGCTTTGTATAGGATACTTGCACTAATTGGAATTATTGAACTAAATAAACTCAAGAAGAAGACAGTTGCTCTTGAGGGATTTTATTTAATTTCAAATGGTAATTTTCTTAGTTATGGGAAAGTTACAAAAAAGCCTTCATTTCAGGTTTTGTTTCGAAACAATTAACCGTTCTGTCGTCAATTTGATTATCTTCTGACATTATACGTGAAGTAGTCTTGGCTGCAGGTGTTGACAGTAACTCGAGTAAGACTGATCCTCGGACATTTTGCTCTTCTGGTGTGGTGCTGGGTTTTTTTGTTTTCATTTTGCATAATCATTGGACACATCTCAATAAATAGAAACAGATCATCTCGTTGGAACATCGTTTTGTCGCATCTTAGTCAGCAAAGAGTTAGCCCCTTACCAGAGTCTCGTCCCCCTCATCACTGGAAGTAATTACACTCCCAGACACCCCTAGTGTTAATTCACTACGCTTATATGCAGGCGTATGGCTTAGCATTGGCTGTTTTAGTCCTCTTGCTGTCTGACCATTCAATACCATTCACTGTGGTTTTGAATGATATATAAACTATGCCAGCCTGCAATATGATACCATGAGGGAATGCATGTACACAGTACACAGTTTGTGCACAGTTGTGCCACCGTACACAACCTTGGCAGTCGAATGGTTTCAAATGGTTGGTCAACTCACTGGAAAATGTTGCCAAGAGTCACTGACAGTAGGAGGGTTAACATACAGATGATGTAGTCATTGATTTACAGTGCGTTTACAAAATATTGCATAAGTTCTTGATTTTATTTTACCTCAAAAAGGAAGTGAGAACTTGTAAAATTTTACATTTTTCAATGAAATTACAGTGTGGTGTAGTTTACAAAAAAAAATAGTGGAAATGCCTGAAATTTGGTTTTTTTTTACCAGTGTAATGTTGACTAAAGGAAAGCCACTTTTTTCTTAAGTTAAAACACCTACCTTAGATGTTTGTGCCTCCTCCACTAGTTTCACGATGTGAGACAGCGCTGAATCTGCACCAACATGGGTGGCCTTGATCAGCAACACACCATTCTGATTAATGGTGCCTCCGATCACTGTACTCTCTGGAATTGTGAAAAATAACCACCCAAAACGAAACGATGTAACAAAGAAAGCAGACACAAGGAAACTAAACAAGAGTATGAAAATGGTAGGGGAAAAAAAGACCTTCAATGTCAAAGGAATATTACTATGGTTGGAGTGTTGCAGCTGAGCCAACTAGTGCATGGGACTCAAGTCTGGTGCTGTGTGAGTGAGGGTTTGGGTCCCGGGCTTGGCACTTGAGTCCTTGAGACCTTCCGTATCAAAGGAATATTACTATGGTTGGAGTGTTGCAGCTGAGCAATCTAGTACATGGGACTCAAGTCTGGTGTTGTGTGAGTGAGGGTTTGGGTCCTGGTCATGGCACTTGAGTCCTTGAGATCTTCTGTATCAAAAGAATATTACTATGGTTGGAGTGTTGCAGCTGAGCAGTCCAGTGCATGGGACTCAAGTATGATGTCGATGAGTATGGATTGGGTCCAAGCCATGGCACTTGAGTCCTTGAGCAAGACACTTAACCATACTTGCTTCGTCCTTTGGATGGGACATAAATGAGGTAAAGTGTGCGGTGTAATGCAAGTAAAAGAACCCAGTGCACTTATCGTTAAGAGAAGGGGTTTGCCCTGGTGTTTCTGGCATGGATAACTGCAAATTTGAATACGGTGCACTAGAAGGCTCGACCACGACACTCAACAAGAGACATTGGTTTCATGGATATTGGTGTTGGTGTTATGTCTGTATATGTGCATAATTTTCACTGGTGACAGGAAATTCTGAGGGAGGAGGGGGGGGGAGATGACCCTATGGGCCATCCCCTTACCTGAAAAAAGGTGCAGGTGTTATATATACCCTACACATTTCCCAGGATTTATGACTGGAATAGTAGGCTTTGTATGGTACTCCAACTCTTTGTATGGTCTACAACTCACTAATTTTTTTGGTCACTGGCATGGACTCTCCTGTAATCAGAGATTCATCCACCATGGATGACCCCTCAACAACGACCCCGTCCACTGGGATCTTCTCTCCGGGCAGGACCTTCACCTGGTCGTTCCTCTGCAGGAGGTCTAAATCAATCAATTTCTCATTCTCTATGCGGCCGAGATCGTCATAGGATACCAGACGAGCCTCTGTGGCTTGCATAGACATCAATTTGGTCAGGGCCTCAGAAGTCTTCCCCTGGTGGCAAGAGAGAGAGAGAAAAATGGCAGTGACAGCAGGGGGCTTTTTCCAAAACCTTGGCTAAGGCGCCGTCTCCGGCTCCGGAATTTGTTTGATGTTGGAAACGTCATACAAAATGTACACTGCTCTTAAATTGATTACGTAGCCGAAGTTGAGGGTTTAGGGAAAAAGGCCAAGGTTGATGACATAAAATGGATGGTTTGTGCTCAACACTACTTGAATGGGCATGTGCTTAGAGTGGCATGGACTTGATCAGGGTTTCAGATGACTTTCCCTGGTGGCAAGAGAAAAGACATGAAGAATGCTGGAAAAGTAAATACAAGATTGCTTGAAGAGGCATGGATTGGATCAGGGCTTCATAGAACTTTCCCTGGTGGCCAGAGAATAGATAATTATATGAAAGAGTACTGGTGGCCGAAATCAAATATGTGGTATATGCCCCATACTGCTTGTACATGTAGGGGCATGTGCTTGGAGAGGCATGGATGGGATCAGGTCTTGATGTCACAATGCTTTCAGATTCATCTTAAGATGGGTCGTCAACAATACCATAGTGAATTGTACTGTGACATCACACTTTGCCTAGCAATTACGATTGATAGCCATCTTAAGATCAATCTTTAGCTCTTTGTGAAATTGAATCCAGAGGACTTTCCATGGTAGCAAGAGAAAAGATATTTATGTAATCAGCGCTGGTGGACATAATGAAATATTTGGCTTATGCTTTTGTCTGCTCCTAGGGGCATTGACTGTGTTGTGGCACAGATGATGTATGGGCTTCAACAGTCTGCTGCTAGGGAGGGGTGGAGTATGGAACCACTAGTCTGCTCGTAGGGGCATAGACTGTGTTGATGCACAGATGATGTTGGGGCTTCTACAGTCTGCTTGGGTGAAGGGTGGAGTATCGACCAGATAACTTATATTGGATGCTTTCTTTAAAGCAAGTTGAAAGCTAGTTTTGCAGCTTTCCTTACTTTTACCTTTATTTCATGTTTCTATAAAAAAAAATTTCTGCAACCCAATTGATTCGAGGTGTGTTGAATTGAGTAACCAATTTAGTTGGTATGTCGTAAGATCGTACCGAAGAGGGTCCCTGCTTCCACAAGAACAACACTCACCTTGGCAACATGCTCCATCCATCTCCCTAATGTTACGAAGATGTATAGCATGGGAGGGGCGTCAAAGAACGTCCTTGGGCTCGTGGTCGCTCCCACTAAGATGGCAATGAGAAGCACAGTGACAGAGTAGAGATAGGAGACAGAGGTTGCCAAAACGATCAAGACGTCCATGTTGGCTGCACCATGTTTCATAGCTTTATAGGCTTGGACGTAGAAGTAACGGCCTCCGAAAACCTGGGTTGACAAATGATGTTCGAAAGATTGTTCAAACTAAAAAAGTGGTGCCAAAGAATGCAGGAAGATAAAGTACAGGATTGAGTACAGGAAATGACACTTTCTTCAGTGTTTTCAGTCATGCAGTGAGAGAAAGCACCCGAGTGAGTGTAGTGTGAATGGGATGCAAGGTCAGAGGTACATCTGGCAGGAGGCAGCCAGGTTCTACGGCCGGTATCTGGCATTATTCACGATCCTCAAAATACAACGTCAGATGTTCGGGCTGAGATAGTGCAGGCCTGGAATTTCATCTTTGAGAGGGCAGGGCCATCTTCATTTTGCAAAAGGGCACTTCCATTGGGAATTCTTAAAGTGTATGGGTAACATTTGAAGAGGCACCAAGGCCAAGACCAGGACAACAAACAGAGGCCATGGCCTCCGTGGCCTCCGTGTAATTCAAGGCCTGATAGTGACACCCAGAGAGAGGTCTTGGAGTGGCCGCCATCCCCCTTCCCTTACAACTTCCCTCTTTTGTT
Source organism: Pycnopodia helianthoides (assembly GCA_032158295.1). Lineage (NCBI taxonomy): Eukaryota > Metazoa > Echinodermata > Asteroidea > Forcipulatida > Asteriidae > Pycnopodia > Pycnopodia helianthoides. The sequence continues at coordinate 15,711,984 of CM063248.1, forward strand.
GATAGGCATTGTGACATTTTGATGCGAAAAGCGGGAGAGAAAACCCCCCCCCAACTGTTACCTGTATGGGAGTGCAGAAACTGAAGAGCAGGAGATTGTGTAGTGATAGTCCTGGAAAGATACAGGCGTGTACGGGATGGGCTATGATGTTATATAACATCATACCAAAGACGGGCAGACCAAAGACTAAAGAGAATAGGAATGAACGCGCCATCTGCAATAACAAATAATACAATTTCAAATACTCGCAAATTGCGATATTCAATTTTTCTTACCAAATCGCGGAACATACATGTACTTCACACAAAAGCAAACAATATAAACAATATTTTTCTTTCCAATAAACACACATTGTCTACTCCCCTACCACCCCGACCCCTACCACCCCCAACCCAAACAATGTTTTCTCTTGTCCAAACTCACCTTTTGATGGCATCAGAATGATCCAAAGCTGCACTCTTGTCCCTGTTGCTGCCAGTGATCAGACTCGCCTCAAAACCGGCATCCTTAAATGAAACAAACATTAAATGTGGATAACCAAACACGAAAAGGGACTTCACAAAATGTCACTCAACGCTCTGACCAGAATTTGCTCTTCTTGTTTTATTTTGTTTGGGTTGGGGGTGATATGGAAATGGAAGTGTGCTAGTGAACTGGGGCCAGTGGGAGCCTGTGTTGCATGTTGACATGCTAGCGGTAACACAATTTCCAAGGTGTTTTTATCGGAAGTGTCCTTCCTAAACCCTTACATTTCTGCAAAAACTTGCCTGTTTGAAACTTTCTTGTCATGGACACGACATGAATGAAAAAACAAAGTTAAATTTCAAAATCTGAAGTTATCTATAAGATGGTACCTTGATAGCTTTAATAATATCCCTTGGTCCTGTCACTGACGGCTCAAACTCAAAGCGCCCTCTGGAGGTTGCTAGGGCCACGGCCGCCAACTTGATGCCTGGTTTTCTGATGAGGGCCGACTCGATTAAAGAAACACAGAGCGCAGGTCATACCGATATCTGGCAAGTCAAGATATTAAGAAAAAGAAAAAAATTGCAGGGTATCAATTATCAGAAACAGGCCTGGAGTTCCATTCTTTTAGGGCAAGACAAGGACACTAAATTTCACTGAAAAAATATGAAAAGAATGAGAAACACCAGGTGATACCTGCAGCCACAAGTGATTTCATTTATTAGATTCTGGTTGTGAAGCCAAGGACTCTCAGAAAGCGAACTTAATCACTATACTAGCCAAGACCCCATGGAGAGAAGACAGAGAAGGAAGTTTCAATTTCAGATGTGGGACGAACACCCACATAATTATTCCAGGGAAAACCCATGCAATCCGGTTTTCCCCACCCCCAACCATGCCACAAAATAACCATCATGTCAGTCTCCAAAACCTGCACAAAATGTCCTTAGTGTCTATCTCAGTTTATTCTCTCCATTTCTGTTCTCCGAATCGGACCTTCTGGTTTAGCCAAGTGCTACATATTTGTACACTGTGGCCCCATCCAGTTCTTTCGAGTTCAAATTATAATGATGATGTTGGTTTATATGGCACAACAAAGCATCTAAGCGTTCACCTGTGTACTGCTTAGATTTATTCACCACATATTCATGTACTGCATGTTAGCACAGTCTTTCATCATTCAAAATTATATTAAACGGTCAAACAGTAGGAGGGTTGACTGTGTACTGTGTAGATGCAATTCGGCTCCAGTAACACTCACGCCCATATATTTCAAGTGTTACACAATCATGCAACTGCACAGCGGCTTTGTATGATGGCACAACTATGTATAAGTTTTTAGTTCTGTACTGTATAGATTTATTATCACATTCTATCATGTACTGCAGGCTGGCACAGTTTGTTCATCATTCAAAACAATGGTATTAAACGGTCAAACAGTAGGAGGGTTGACTGTGCACTGTGTAGATGCATTCACCACATCATACTGTAGAATGGCATAGTGCATTTTTCAATCGAAACCCCCTGTGGATGCTATAGAATGGTCACACTGTAGGTTTAAGGCCAGAAATAAGATGCCACCTACATGTAACTCCAGCAAACCCTCTTGGTTCTCTTGTCTTCATCTTCCATGACCGTGGCTTGAATCCCATGTCGTCAACCATGGTGGCGATCTCGCTTGGGGTCAAATGGCAAGAGTCAAAGGTCACTTCAGCTTTCTGGGCCATCAGGGCAACCATGACTGATTTTATACCTGCAGGAAAGCAAAACAAATTTATAAGAAGTAATGGTCACCCAAACATATGATTCTGTTAGGATATAAATCTGTTTTGGGAGGAGTGTTGAGCCAGTAACCTAGGAAGTAACTATAACTAGTTAACTTGCTGGTGTAACCTTGTATAAATCTGTTTTGTGATGAGTGTTGAGCCAGTAACCTAGGAAGTAACTATAACTAGTTAACTTGCTGGTGTAACCTTGTATAAATCTGTTTTGTGATGAGTGTTGAGCCAGTAACCTAGGAAGTAACTATAACTAGTAAACTCGCTGGTGTAACCATGTATAAATCTGTTTTGGGAGGAGTGTTGGCTTTGAAAAGAGCTGTTGTGGTCTCATTTCAACAGTTACTTCTTTGAATGACGAGTATTCTGTAAGACATTTATTTTTGCCTAATTTTTGGGCTTAAGCAGACTCTTTGAAATTGGGCCCAGGCAGACGTAACATAAAGTCTACATTCAGATGATAGTCTGACATATATAGCATCCCTGATGACAATGTGAAGAACAGACCGCACATGAACATGTGTTAAATTCACCTTTCTTCTTGACGAGTTTATTCTCGATGACGGCCACGCATGAGCTGCATGTCATCCCAGTCACGTGAAGGTAGCATTTCTCGGCGTCGCCGTCCATCAAGCTTACTGTCGCCATCTCATCTCCAGTCCGGGCCGGCTTGAAGGTCACCACATGAGCACCTTGTTGCCGGCTCAGTGGTGAGCTTGTTTTCTTGGGAAGATCCTCTGTTTAATATCGAAACAAAACAACAATAGGGTTTCAAAACGTACTCATAATGCGCATTTCGCATTCAAAATTCCTTAGGGTCGCAGGGTTGGCTCGTGCGTAAAGCACTCAGCCTCTCACCACGGTAGCCTCTGGTTCAATTTCCGGCTTAGGCCTATGTGAGTAGAGTTGTGCGTTGGTTCTCTCCTATGCCACAAGGTTTTTTCCCCGGGTCCTCCGGTTTTCCTCCCTCCAGAAAAATTAAACACTTTCCATCTCTGGCTGTGCTTCATGGTCATATATGAGTTGATGAGGCTGGCTGCCAAGGGCATGTTTTCAGTACATCTTTACTTTGATGGTTAATATTTTTTTTAATAACTAAAGATATTTCTCAAACTTTTCTCTGTGACTGTTGGGTAAACAGACCTATTTGTGCTGCACTTCATTATGCAAAGATAGTGTAAGATTAATTAAGCCAACATGTGTACACATGCGTACGCTGTCCTGCTATCGATCTACAACCAAGGGCTGCGAAAACCGACACTTTGGTGAGGGCTGTCAGTTTCACACATAGCTGAAGACCTTTGGCACCAGCTTCTAACAACATGCTGGCAATAATATGCCTTCCTGAAATTTAAATGAGTTTGCAAAACCGATATTTTCAGCACCAAAATCATTCAGTTGGTTCCTTTTCAGTCACGTCATGTAGTTCATATAAAAAATCTTGCTTTGTTTTTGCTTAAAGCCAGGGTATACCTTTGGTAATTACTCCACAAGTTGATGACCATAAAAACATACTTGGTTAAGAGCACTGGAGAGCTGTTGATACTACAAAGCATTATTAGAAACGACCCCCTTTGAAGTAGTTTTAGAGCGGCCCCAACATTTGAATCGGAGAAAGGCTTCAGGCATGAAGCCTTTCTCAGGCATCTGAAAGCATACAGTTCTATGCAACAAGGGTGTTTTTTCGTTCATTATTTTCTTGAAACATTAAGACCAATTGAGCCAAAGTTTTCACAGGTTTGTTATTGTATGTATATGTTGGGATACACCAAGTGAGGATACTAGTTTTTGAAATTTACCAAAAGTATATCCTGCCTTTAAATGACATTGAATGTCCAATTTATGCACATTAATGTAGTAAGTAAAGTCTGTCCTGAACCAATACGGCTCATCAGGCCAGGGTGTTTATATCCGGTTTCCATTGGCATTAAGTGACTGAGAATATTTCTCAACCACCTGGACAGGATGCCAGTCCATCGCAGGTTATTCCCCAGCTCTGGTCTGTACCCATTTGTACTGGAGAGAAGCAATTATAATAAAGTACCTTGCTCAAGGACAGACCAAGCCAGAATTCGAACCCACATTCGAATTACAGAACTTGAGTCCACCGCCCTAGACTGCTCGGCCACGACACCCAAAATTAAGATTTGTTCATAATTTGTTCACATACATGTTTTGTACATGTATGGACTTGAATGTAAATTTTGACAAAAAAACTTTACATGTCACCAAAAGTAAATACATTTTATTCAGTAAAACTAACTCTCAAATTTTTACATGTGCTTTTAACTTGGAACAGAAAAGCCAACATATGGAGCTGTTTTTTACTTTAGTTATAAACAACAAAAACTTTATATAAACCATTGTTACTGGCCAGGGGTGAGAATCATCGCTTACTAAACTGTCTGAAACCATGCTCTAAGTTTTAGGAGGTACGTTGAAATGATGACATTTCCACCTTTTAATAATCCCTGGAGTTACAGATTTCCACAAGCTTTTGGAAACAGTATCCTCACACAAAAGAAGCAGATAAAAGAGCAGGATTTTTACTATACGTGGAGAAAATAACAGCTACTTCTTTCACGAGGCAGGCAACAAAAAAAACTAAACTTCTCATCCCTGCATTAGCTCAATCAACCAAATGGGCCCATCTCAAACGTCTTACCTTGTAAGGAAGCCTCAAACCCCATATCATCAATCGCCTTCCACCAGCTGGCTGGGAGTCACTACTGCAGGATCATACTCCACAGTCCCGGAGCTACTAGCAAGGGAGACCTTGATCAACTTCACCCCGCCTCTCTGCCCGATCAGTCCCTCGATGGACTTCACACACGAGTTGCACGTCATCCCCGCGATATTAATGGTGACGCTTTCAGACCGGGTCTGCGTTTAGTTTCCGACGGATCAGAAGCAGTCAAACCCCATAGCGTCGATGGCATCGCGTAGAGTCTCCGGGCTGGTTTGAGAGGGCGTGTAGGTAATTGTTGCATTTTCCGCCTGAAGCGATACCTTGATAACTTGCACGCCGGGCTGGGTTGAGATCATCCTTCGATGTTTCGGACGCACGAATTACAAGTCATTCCCTTCACCCCCAAGGTGACTGTTTTGGTTGAGTCGCTGCTCAAATCGACCAACAAGAAGCTTGAAGGCAGAGTGGCATCGAACCCCATATCCTCAATCCCTTCCCGTAATGTTTCAGCGGAAGTCTTTTGCAGGTCAAACTCGATCGTGGCTTCTTTCTTGTCGAGAGAAACGTAATTTTCTTGACGCCGTCAAATGTTGATATCCTCCCTTCGATGGAGCGGACGCAGGAGTTGCACGTCATTCCTTCGACGTGGATTAAAACCGATGTCAGCGAAACACCAGCGTCTTCAAGAGTTGCCTCAAATCCCATGTCATCGATGGCATCTCTCAGCGTTGCAGCCGAGACCTTTGAGGATATGTAATGTACGCGCCCTAGTTTCTCCACCAGCGATACCTGGATCTTCTCCACCCCATCCACGTCAGATATCCGCCCCTCGATAGATCGCACACAAGAGTTGCACGTCATCCCACCGATGAGGATCACAACTTCTTTTGATTTCTCCACTTTGGTGTCGTCCTCGATGGTAGCATCAAAACCCATATCTTCTATTTCACTGCATAGTTTTGTCGGTGTTACGACGGCCGGCCGGTGCCAAATCTCCCACGTTTTGCGTCCAAGGTCACACTAATCCCACACACACCGCTAACAGACGCAATTCTTCCCTTGATGGACTTGACGCAAGACTGACACGTCATCCCTTCGATCTTGACGACGGTCATTCGGACACCGGTCTCAAGTGAACCGTCTTGAAGTGAAGCCTCGAATCCCATGTCGTCGATTCTGTCCCTCAGCGTTGATTGGTTCGTTTTTGTCGGGTCAAAGGTTAGACAGCTTGTTTTTCTTCGAGTGATACCTGTATAATAAAAAAAAGGAGCAAAACAAAAACCAGAGTAATTCAAACCACACGTAAACACCTTCATATTGTAGACGAAACTAATCAAATTTGATCACAGCTTTTTTCTCTCCACAATTACATGTGTCATTTTTACAAATTCCAGTGCAATAAGCACCTTCAAATTTTGACACTCACAAATTTGGTTCAGATCGCGGTAATTTTTTGTTTCAGTATGATGGCAGGTATAAATGAACCATACGTGTATCTGGAAACCGACCACAAAAATTGCAGAAAGCTTCCAATCAAAATTGCCTGGCTTTATAAGAGAGAAAGACACACAGAGAGTGAACAGAAAAAAATGCAGAAACCAAAGTCGGGATAGAGCTCTCATTAATAACCCAGCACCAAACCATCTGCTGAATAATATTATTGCTGGGTACAACAAATCTTTCGTAAATTAATATGAAAGCATCTGCTCTCAGTTCACATTCATGTGTTAAGTCACTCAATTATATATTGACTGCATTCATTAATAAATAGCTGAAGGGTAGATAAGCCTGGCTGAAAGCATACTTCAAAAAAAAATGAAGGCCATTCTGTGCAACTAATTACATTTCAACCGTGCACATAATAAATGCACAGTGTGATCCTAAGTCCATGTACATATCTATGATTGTGACTTGAACAATGTACCGGTACAGTAATTTGTGGTGTACATCAATAATGGATTTATGTAAATTCGCCTTCGCCTAAAGTAATGAATTAACAATCAAAATGTCCTCTCTTTCATTTGGAACATTCCCCATTAACTGAACAAACTTTATATTCATGCCCCTTGGTTGTGTGTTGTGGGGGGGGGGGCTAAAGTGTTACATGACACGGTGACATTTAATGCATGACAGTTGGTAACTTAAAAAAGCAGTAGGCTACCGTCATCTGAAAACAACATTCCCCATGTTTTACTTTTAAGACATTTATGCAAAAAAAATGGGTTGGCTCAAAAATATTTGCACACAATGAACTGATGACTTAGCCTGTGCCGGTCACAGGGTTACCCGACCGATGGTCTAATTACACGATTACATTTTTTTACGGTTCGGATAACTGTAAAAAAATTCACTCGAAAGTGCCACAAAACGCAAACCACACTGAAATCATTATGTAAACATCGCACAATCCGTGCGACACACAAGCAGTCACATCGTTTCCAACTTGTACAGGCTTGTATTCTTTGTCATCTACCTTACCTTGCATGCTACAATAAAGGCAAGAAACACTGAACGCTAGAGGTCGTTTTCAGAACAATGCGATGCATGCGAGCATTACGCCCTAGCCCTGTTGTGATGGCAAAGTTTTACAGCGTGCATAAAACTACTGTGCGCATAACACCTTCTAGGCCTACCTGTTTTGTATGTAAACCTTTTATCCCACCAGAAGGATGTGAGCAATAAAGAGGCTTGCCTTTTTATACCTCTCTCGCTAGTACAAAATGTTTGTATCCAACCGCTATTTCCTTGTTGGATCATTTGCATATGGTTCCTTCTTGTGAGCCCCCGCCCCCAACCCAACCACACACAAAGGCACAGATGTATGGAAAAGCTTTTTCACTATTCCATATTTCATATTAAATGGAGATGCTTTCCAAGACTAAACTAGCCAGCCAGACCACTCGGAGTGAATTTTAACTGGTCCTCTTGTATTTTAACTGCCCACTGTTAAGGGAGACAGGAAACAGTTGTACAAACACATCAGGGCCAAATTTTTATAAAGCCTGTAAGCACAAAAAATGCTAAGCACAGAACAAAATATTGCTTACCGGAAACTGGCTATCAGCCTACATTCCATATAGTTTACATTGTTGCGACTGGTACCCCACACATCTTTTGCTTAGCAGAGAAATGTGTTAATCAATATTTTCTGCTAAACAGCTTTATGAAATTGGGCCACAGATGCCTTACTTACTTATTTTGAATTGTGCATAACAGCAAAAAAACAACACAATTTGATGCATCAAGCAGGACAAAGCAGGCCTCAGAATATCCACGGCAATGCCATTTTAAGCTCTTCGTTAAGATCACCAAAGTGCCCTTTAACAAGAAAATCCGCCACACCCCTTCAGGGTCAAGTCCTAAATAGGCAACAATAAATCACTGGTATTTTTTAAGGCTGTTTGTGGCTGAATGCCAAAAAGAACCAACAATACAGCACAATTTACAATTCACACTTCAACAAGGGTTGCAATTAGGTTTTTGCAATTCTGATTGGTCGTTCCATGGCAACAACAGTGTGATGTTATACCATATTCAATATTGTATGGTCCATATCACACCCTGTGTATTGCCCTGTTCTAACTCAGCGTATTGTGCCATATTTTGTGTGAAACAGAAAAAGATCCCATATCAAATCGGCCTTCATTTTACTGCCATCAAGTCCTTTCTAACCAAATTTTAAAACACACATTTTAAAGTCATCCTTACTTCTCCATTTATGTTGCAAAACATATGGGGGCTAAAGCCATCTGGATTCTGGGCCAGAACCATAACATTTTATATATTTATTAGACATTCAAAGTCCTTTTTTGAAAGTCTAGATAAGGGATTATCATAAAAGTTGATATCTATTACATTTATCAAACTATGTCGGGCTTGTCGTAAATCATAAAGCTAGTCATGGTTGACGTTTTTCTAATCATTTCTACAATCAACTTTGAGGGTTTGATAGATGTAAGTTTTGAGGCACTGCATGGCATGTGGTGGTGACAGTTTGGCTGGTGCATTCACCTCAAGTTCTGGGCCCAATCTTATGGCACTGCTTATAACAGAACTCTGCACTTACAGATTCCCTGTAAAGAATGGGATTCTGTGACTCCTAAGGTGCAGAATTCTTCAGGAATAAGCAGAGCTGTGAAATTGGGCACTGGTGGCCTAATCATCGGAGTGTGCTTTTACATCCCAGTCATCAGCCTTGTTGAGATTTGGCGAACACCATAGGAGACTCAACGTTCGGTTTGGGGGAACACAGACAGATTTACCCAAACCAAACAGTGCAACTATAATGTGTCCACCATACCTCAAAAACGGCATATGACAATTGTGTCCCCGGGCAAGACACCTAACCATAAATTGCTTCTCTTCACCCAGGTGTGTAAAAGGGGAACCTGTGAGGGTTTGTGGATTAGTTATGAGTATGTCTGATAAACAGGGATAGTTTTGTAAAGCTCCTCGACCTATTTACCAGGAGATGCGCCATACAGTTTAAAAATGCAGTATTATTATACTAGATTATCGATACAAAATTTGGTTGCAGTGACACCATGTGTTTATCTACATTCTACGAGTAGAATAGTTCCAAGTATAAGAACTAGTCCTGCAAAAGGAACTATTGCCATATGACACTTATTTACCAGGAGATGCGCCATACAATTTGAAAATGCGTATTATTAAACTAGATTGTCTATACAAAATTTTGCTGCAGTGACACCATGTGTTATCTACTATTTATATAATACCAAAGCAGATCCTTGCCATTTAATTGGAGGATTGTCCGTCACGTGATAGCAAATAAACGTACCATTGCCGCTACGTCATTAACCGTGCATTTTTCGTTCCATTCACCGTGCATTTTTCGTTCCATCCGATTTGTTCTATTGCACGGTGCGTACCACATCTTGCGTGCGGTGTCTTTGATAATGCAGCAGTACAGTAATACTGCAAGGCAATACTACATTACGGCGCTCGCGTGTCTCAAAATCTGAGCAGTACAGAACGGGCTTAGTCAATGTTGAATCCAAACAAACCAACCAAAAGAAATGGGTGAAATGTCACAATTAAATATTGTACGCTTTGTTTGTTTTGAAAGTTGTATCCTCCAATCAAAATGACAAAGATCTACTTGAATGTTTTATAATAAAACAAATAATGGATGTTTTTCATTCGTGCAATAGTGAGAATATTTTCATTCGTTCGAAAGATGGAATGTTCCATTCAACTCAGCTCCGCCTCGTTGAAAAGAACATTCCATCTTTCAACTCATTAAAATATTTGCACCATTGCACTCATAAACATTCATTATTTGTATACTATGAGTAGAATAGTTCAAAATAATATAAGAACTAGTCCTGCAAATGGAACTATTGCCACATAATAGATTAGTGGGGGGGGGGCTCCTCATAGTAATTGTCGCTATCCCTGAGTGACATGAATTTGTTCTGAATGCTATTGCCCTGCTGATTCCTATATCTTTTGTACATGTATCTACCACAGAGTAGATTAGTGGATATGGGGACTTCTCTTAATTATCACTACTATCCCGAGTGACATCATCTCGGTTTAACGTTTTGATAAGCCTGCTCTAGTCTCCTGAAGACGACAATACTAGATGGCTTAAAATACAAATTAACTTGTTAATTTGGATTTAATTTATTGATGAGATCAACTTAATGATCAAGACACTGTCTTCATCTCACAGGAAATTATGGATTTTATGTTTTTTTCAGAGTCAAGTAGAGTTCTAATCAGTATTTTTCTTGCATGGTGCACCTGCGTCTTTATCTTCCACCTCAGACGGTCATCAAGATTTCAAGACTCATTTTATTCCTAAAAATCTCCACGAGACAACAGGGTCTTGTTTCATTGAATTTTTATGGATCATATTTACAAGGCTACACATTTTCATACTCTGATTTAATTTTTTTGTTGCATGCTGAACATTTGGGCTAAAAGTAAAGTTCAAACTACTCTGGAAGAAGTGTGTGATAATGTGTTGTGAGGTTTATACGTACTGAATGCTAATATACTCTACTGTGAGGGGGGGGGGTCAGTGGTCCAGCAGGTATTTTGTGCCATTATTTGTTACATGATGGTAGACGTTGGATCCACATAAAAAGGGTTAATCCAACTATCCAATATTCTACAAAAACAAAACCAAGATGTTTTTTTTGTTTTCTCATCAAAACTGGTTTATTTTGTTCATTGTTTATCTCTCTCTGACCTCTCCAATTTGTTTTTAAATCTTTGCTCAACAACCTCAATTTTGATTTTAATTTACTTTAGAGATTTACCCATTGATTGAAATTAGCGTCCAGGGCCAATTTCATAGAGTAGAAAATATTGCTATAACAATTGTCTGCTCAGCAGAAATAAGCAGGATACCAGTCACAAATTGTACATGTGACTAGGTAGTTTGGCTGGTAACCTTATTCTGGTAAGCTTAATTTTGTTGTGCTTAACTACTTTTTGTGCTTAAAGCAGCTCTATGAAATTGGGCCCAGAGCTTTAAGCCGCATTCAGAATTTGGTTGCAAGATGAAGCAACACTCACCTTAATGTGCTGGACTCCGTCCACATCTCCCACTTGCTCCTGGATGTTTCTCACACAAGACCCGCATGTCATCCCTTCAACATTGACAACAATGCAGCGATAGTGGTCATCAAAGACGTCCATCTTCATGAAGCTGGTACAAACTGTCGACAGAAAAAAATTACTTTAATTAGAGGTTGTGTTTCCATGACAAAAAAAGGCTGACGCACAGGTGGACAGGTGTTTTTTGATTGGGTAGTGCCTCCTTGGGACGTGTGAAGGCCTTTGTTTTATCACCTTGTTAGCATTCAGTCCACGATCACTTAGTCTCAAGAGTCCGTGACTCCGACTTCAGGCCTAGAAATTAATTCAATATGCAGATGATCTAGGCTATCCATAAGTTAAAGGAGCAATGTCCAATAGAACTGAGCAAACTGTACAGCAGGCCTGAAACTTCATGGAGGTAATTGCCTCCGTTGCCCCTGGCCATTGCCTTGGTGCCCCTTGAAATGTTCTGATAGAAATTGATAATTTCCTCATAGCGGTGCCCTTCACCAAGGACAGAACGCCTCGGTGCCCTTGCCCTTTCAATAAAGCATCAGGCTTGCTACAGGGTAGATGCTGGGGTCGTTTGCAAGGGCACTATACAATGACAAGCAGTGTTCGCCCCAGGATTTTCTTAAAAACTGTGGGACATTCTAGACCCGAAGCTTGGAAGTTCGGCCAAAGCACCCTGAATTGGAACAAAATTCTCACAATGTTTTTTACTTGGTGATTATCTTTGGTTTTAAAAGCACTACTGTGCAATCTGGGGGCATTCTAAATGGATTTGATCTTAAAGGTATTGTACACTTTTGGTAACAGCTCAAAATCAGTGTCCACATTTTGTGTGATTTTAAAAACGTATCATGCATGGACAAACAAACCTGTGAAAGGTTGAGCTCAATTGGTCATCGAGGTCACGAGAAAATAGTGAAAATAGATCTTATGTGTTTTCTGTTTTTTCAGATTATCGCGCGCGATAATTACTATTGTTTTACTCGTTTCTCAGAAACGATAGCATTTTAGGCAGAAATATTTTAAGGAACCCTTTCTACCATTACTAACTTTAAATCATGTAAGTTATGTGTGAATCTGTGAACATTGTGTTTTTCGATCTTACCAATAGTGTACAAGGCCTTTAAGTCCCCCCCCCAAAAAAAAAAAAAAAAAAAAAAAATTAAAAAAATTAATAAATTAATAAAATAATAGTTATAACAATAACAAAATGATAACAATAACAATTTGTTTGGTTTTGTTTGTATTGGCCCGCAATGTGCGTATAAATTGAGGGTTGGGGTGGAGGCTATTTAATGTTTTGAACCATTCATTTGTGCGTTGTTGGTTTTTTCATCTCATTTGGGGATAAAGAGTTCTGAGCAGGGGGCTTCCACCTACTCAGATCCACAGGCTACTCGGCTGGGATTCGAACCCACAACCCCCGCACTCTATAGACCAGGGCCAAACTTTCATAGAGCTGCTTTTAAGCAGGAAATAATGCTTAACAACTTTCTGCTAAAAAAACCAAAAGAGCAGGATACCAGTCATAAATTGTACTTGTGATATGGTGGTTTGGCTGGTAACCTTTTTTTTCTGGTAAGCATAAATATTCTGTGCTTAGCTACTTTTTGTGCTTAAGCAGCTTCATGAAATTGGGCCTAGATGTCTAAATCTAGTCTAGGCCTCCATTGCCTTTGCATGTGAATGCCTCTTTGACCCTCTCGCTTCTGTCAAGTTGGAGCCTAATTGCAAAGTTCCAATAGATAACACATTCCACCAGGGGAGTATTGCTACATTCTCTGTCAAATACAAAAGTTCAACGCCCGATAATTCCTACATATTGCACTGACAGTAGATAATAATGTTTACTTGGACTTTTTGCTGAATCAAGGCCCAGATGGCTGAAAGATGATTGAATGTTGAATAACAATGTGGGCAGACTCTGATGGGTGAATGACATTTACATACTGGACTGTGTGTACACCATTGATAACAGTTGTTTATTTTAATATATTTTGTAATTTATATCTTCTTAAAGTACTGTGTTTTGGGGTTTTTGTATGTTTGTTTTTTCAAAACAAGGTATTTGGGAGAAAAATCCACAAGACTGCAGGGCTTGTAGCTCAAAATGTTCACTGGGCCAGAAATTTGTGTACAAGAACAAAATCAAAAAGAGAAAAACATTCTGAGTTTAACATGCCTGTTTTTATTTGGACAATACAGCACTAAGAAAGACTTATTTCATCTGTCTTTATGGCTGTTAAGTGTACTTCATAACTCAACAAAATTGAATGGTATTTATCAGGAAGTCAACATTTGTACGGAATTTGTTTTCTATTCAAGGTATTACACAGTGAGGTATTGTTACTTAAAGGAACATTACAGAATTGGTTTTTGCTAACAAAACAGTTGCTGGCAGTGTAAGCACTTTATGTAATCCACCATACATAAACTGACAAACCTGTAGTAGAAGTTTGAGATCGATCGGCCATCTGGGTCACGAGAAAATAGTGAAAAACCGATTACACATTTGCATGAAACGCTCACTGAGCGATAAACTCAAATCGGAAAATTCGTTTATTCATTTCTCATCAAATATGGCATTTCAGACAGAAATATTTCAGGGGATGTTTTCTACTATCATCATCATTAGACCGTTTAAGTTTTATCTAAATCTGTGATCAAAAGTATATTTTACAAGTTTTGTTCTTACCAATTCTGTAATGTTCCTTTAAGTGTACTTCATAACTCAACAAAATTGAATGGTATTTATCAGGAAGTCAACATTTGTACGGAATTTGTTTTCTATTCAAGGTACTACACAGTGAGGCATTGTTACTTAATTGAAAAACACAAGACTGCCGGACTTGTCCAGTCATATAAGTTCACTGGCCCAACACTAAAACCACTGGCCTCGGTCCAGTGTAAATTTTGAGTCTTGTTAATGTTAGTTTCATGGCCCAGACCACTCAAGTTCTGGTGTTGTCGAAGTGTTTGTTCAGGGCCAAGGGCCCAATTTCATAAAGCCTGTAAGCACAAAAACTTAGCTGTCTCGTAACCCTCTACGACCGTCGGGAGGATGGAGGGTTACAATATTGCAACTAAATTTCATGGAGCTGCTTAAACACTAAAAGTAGATTTAAAGCACAAAAAAATTATGCTCACCAGAATAAGATTACCAGCCAAAATATGATGACACTACAATCTGTGACTGGTATCCTGCTTATTTTAGCTTGGAAAGGAAGTTTGTAAGAACAATTTTCTGCTTAAAGGCAGCTCTATGAAATTGGGCCCAGGTTTGCCCTGGTGTTTCTGGCAGGGACAGGGTTGGTAGCAAATTGCAGCGCATCACCTTGTATGTAAACCCTTACAGGGTGCTATCTAAATTAAATAAATGGGTCTCATTGACATTGTCATACATAATTCAATCATTCATAATCATAGCAAGCTCTGCTGTCCGCATACCTTTCTTTAATAAGTGCTTGTGACACTTGTGTGTATTTAACACTTGTGTGTATTTAACTATTTATATCAAGTTTTCAAATGACGAGCCCATTCCTTTCCCAAGCATATGTCCTGCCCAAGCCCCAGCCCATTCCCCGCCCCTACTATTACTAAGCACATTCTCCTCCCTCATGCCCTTTCCACTGCACCAAAGCGCATTCCCCGCCCCCTAATTTACTGCATACTTTGCAGGGACGGACTCGGCAACTTAAATCACTGCTTTGGGATTTGACCAAAATGGTTAACGACCTACCTTTTCTCAGTCAGGAAGATCAACTTTACAGTAGCAAATGGTGATAAGAGTCAGCCACACTACACCTGGGCTTACATGTCTTGTCCATTCAACCTTTTAATTTTCAACCTTTTAATCTAAAAAGTGTGAAGAGGTCACGACATTAACAACAAAGTCCCATTTTCACAGCAATAGAATTTCGTGTTGTCAGATCATACAAAAGCAGCACGTAACTCATTTTAGTCGGGTACCCCAACAACCGATGTATGTTTGTATTTGAATATTTAGCAAGAACACTATGTATGAGTCATGTCCTGTACCCAGACGACTTTAATGATTTGTTATAATGAGGAATTTAGTCTGGTATGAATACTATTTCGCCACTATCTAAATCACCATGGCCGCTGCCGAGGAAGGACCGATTGTACTTAGAGAAGGGGTAAGAAAACATCTATTGAGCAAACCCGTCCAGGAATTTCAGTATCTTCTACGCTACTTGAACTTCAGTCGTATTTTGAGGGTCTTAAAGGCTTCAAATTTCTGTGAAAATAGTGTTGCTTTTCAGCATGTTTTTCCAAGTTTATTAAGTTGGTTTAGCGGCTCGTTTCCTTCGTTATGACATAACTTAAGTTCACACTCACAGTGGTCATCACGCACCACTTTAGTGAGTCGACTCAGTAAGTCCGGAAAACCCCTTTGACATATTTACATATCGCATTACAAGTTGAATCAACTCAAATACAGCTTTTATGGTTATTGTTCTCAAAAATGTAGTGTCAAAAAGCGATTGAAATGCAAAAAAAAAAAAAAACATAATATCGTGGTCAGGTGATAGCCCCATCATAATTTCATTAAAAAAAAGTGATACTTTATTTTATATTTATGTGTTTTTATATTTTATAACTATCTCATTCTCACCATGCCAGTGGGCTGCCAGTGGGCTGCCAGTGCCAAAGTACTCTGCTGGCAGAGCTCTCTGTCGCCGGACACATTTTACAAGACAAACGGCAGGGATATTTTTCAAGATGGTTGCCAAGTTTTTTATGGTGTGCTCAAGTAAAAAAATACGGTATACTTATTTTAGAATTGATTTTTTTTGTCAGAGATTGAAAAATTTATCCTTAAAAAAAGAAGAAGGCGGCCTCTAAAAAGGAAGCAGGCGGGGACGCTAAACATGTTTTGTTTTTTATGTGGCCTAAGTGTAACATAACAACTACACGTATTACTTAAACCTTAGGGTTGGAATAACCAGTTAATCGTAAAAAAAAAAAAAACACTTTGAAAATGGTTTCCAAATTTTCTAAACAGTTAAACCCTGATCAGGAACTTTACCTTAAAGACAAATACAGGTTTAATATATTGTCAACAAAAAAGTAACAAAATTTAAATTGGAAAGCTCACTTGCTGGAATACCAAGTAGTAGCTATCCTTCAGAAAAATGTGTCCATCTAAAATACGCTAAAATTTGAGGAAGTAATAAGGATGCAAAAACATTTAACTGGTTAATCGTTATATATTCGGTTTGCGGTAACACCATGTGCATAATATCTACTTTACTGTGTAGATTTTTGTTTTTAGAGAACTTGTCTTGCTATTTGTTCTACTACCGCGGAGTAGATTTTCGGAATTCGGGAGACTTCTCAGTTCTGAAAAGAACTGTTCTGCTTATTAACTACTACCTGGGCGGGAGGTAGGAAATCGGCCTGGACTACTACTTTAGCTTTGTGGATCGGGGGGGGGGGGGACTTCTCGTAATTAACAGCATTGCCGTGGCAGTAGAATAAATAGCAAGACAAGTTCTCTAAAGAACAAAATCTACACAGCAAAGTAGATATTTATACACATGGTGTTACCGATAACCGAATATATATTGATACCTCACCATGCAATGCCTTAAAACCCATATGGTTAATCGTTGAAACGAAAGTAATTGTTGAAAATGAAACAAATATTTCATTTTCAACATGAAACAAAACTATGCATTTCATTTTCAACTAAATTAGTTTCGGTTCAACGATGAATCGGTTTTAAAAATGTTCTGACATCTTTATTGTTTCTAAATCACCTCTGCAGATAAATGAAGCCAATAAAATAACAAATAAAAAGAATGCCAAACAAATAAATTTTGACCTTCCTTTTCTTGAAAATGTTATCCAGGAAGAACGATCGTTGGTGGAGCCATGGAGGTAGAATTAGACTTATTGATAATCTTTTCATACCGTACAAATTCAATCCCCTACTATTTGATTATATACATTTTGCTTTGTACACCACCACACCTGAGGTTTGCGGTTTTTGTGACTGTGAAGACTAGCTATAGTGTTAAATTTTTAATCCCGATTGATCGTGGAAAGTGTGTTGTCATTTGCTTGAATTTTTACATGTCGGCTCAGAATTCAAGTTCAAATCGGTAGACACTGCATAGTGTTAGCCAGAGGGGTGTCTGGGTGTCTTTTGGACACCCTGTCTTAAATTTGGACACCTTGAATTGGTTAACCAGTAGTTCCGTTTAAAGCATTTAGAAAAATAAACGTTGATGCACAACCCTAAGAAGTAATACATGTATTTGTAGACTCCACATATCACCTAAGTTGCTTATTTCAATTGCAACAATTGAAATAAACCTGATATGAACATGTACAAAAAATCTCAGACAAAACATAGATCATTTTTCATTGTTTTTTTACTCAAACGTATTCATCCAATCTATGAAATTTCACTCGGTTTTTGGTTGGGTGGTGGGACTGTTGAAAACAAGATGATGGAAATAAATCTATTCATTTCAAACTTAACAATGAATAACTTTCCCCTTTAAACCAAACCCTACCCCTCCCCCTCCCACACACACATGTTTGTCGACCCGGTAAATCAAGGGCTTCTCCTTGTTTTGTTTTTTCATTGTACACGAAAGTGGAACGAGGACATCTTCGCTGTGAAAGCACCCAGATCCCTCTGGGTCAAGCTCTCGATTTCAGTGTGTATGTCTGCTGCCACACAACCATGTAATGAGAGACTGTGTAATGCATATTGTGCATGAGTTCCCACTGTACACAGCGTGATAGTTCAGCAGGTAGAATTGCCTTGAATGCACTTTGCACTCTAAGCTCATGTGATTAAGTAAACAGCTTGTCTACTTACATTAAAGATATGACAACATTCCATAAAGACTGATGAGTAACAAAAAGTGTGTTCGAGTCTGATAAGGGCGTGTAATAATTTTACATTATTGGCTTTTAAATGTTGTTGGAAACAGTACTCTGTTGTCAAGCTCAACACCACGCCCTACTTCATCCATTACAAGGTTCGTTTACTCAAATATGAAATAATTTACCTGTATTGATTGCAGATGGATTTAAAGAGATAACAACGGTAAAATTTCCTCTGTTGGTTTTTCATTGCTTAGGTAAACGGAGATCCTGAACTGGGTCTTACAAACAAAGTACTCCCTCCCCCTGACTACGGGACCAGTGTGAATATTACGTTCCCACAGGAGAATGAAGCACCACCTCCTAGGTACGAAGATGTTGCCAAAGGTGAGTAGATCCTCCTGAAATGGACCAAATGATGTGGAGATGTTGCAGCAGTCCGGGCCTTGGGTCGATTTCACAAAGCACTAAGATTCATCTTAAGATGAGTTATCAGTATTACCATAGTGATTTGTATTGTGACATCACTCTTTGCTAAGCAACTGCGATGGATTTGCAGTTACGATCAGTCTGAACTCTTTGTGAAATCGAGCCCTGGACTTGCATAGCAGGGCCCAATATCATGGCTCTGCTTTGAACTGCAGAATTCTGCGCTTACAGGGCCCTTTAAAGTGCACGATTATGTGGCATAAGTGCTGAATTCTGAGGTACGAGGGCCGTGAAACTGAACCTAGGTCCCTTGGGCTGTTACTACTGTTAACGCAGGTCTTGGGCCTTATGACCCTTAACCCTCCTACCTCTAGTGACTCTTGGCAACATTTTCCAGTGAGTTGACCAACCATTTGAAACCATTCGACTGCCAAGGTTGTGCACGGTGGCGCAACTGTGCACAGAACTAACTGTGCACTGTGTACATGCATTCCCTCATGGTATCATATCGCAGGCTGGCATAGTTTATCTATCATTTAAAACCACAGTGAATGGTATTGAATGGTCAGACAGCAAGAGGGTTAAGTGCACAATTCTGTGGCATAAGTGCTGAATTCTGAGGTATGAGGGCCGTGAAACTGAACCTAGGTCCCTTGGGCTGTTACTACTGTTAACGCAGGTCTTGACCTTACGACCCTTAAAGATAAGATACATGATTGCCAATTATATATAAAAATTGTTCGGGTCATGATAAAATGTTAACCTTTACCCTTAGACCCAGAGGCTGAAGGGGGTATTGTCATCACCTATGGTTAATGTCCGGACGATTGGACGTCAGTCTGACTGGGCACTCTTGTTTCCGGACTGTGTAACTTGAGTTAGAAGTGTGTAACTTGGGTGGGGGTTGCCCTCAGTGAAAGGAAAGTTGGGATTATCTAAAGTTGGGATTGCTACATTTCACCCCAATAATTGGGGTGAAATGGTCAAAGGTCACGATCACACGGTGATGAGTTATAGCCAAGTGGTTCTGACCGTAACTCCAGTTAGAAGTGACATTTGGGGCGGGGGAGGGGATCGCACTTTTTGGCATTCCTTCCAAGATCAAAAGGTCAAATGTCAAGGTCACGGTGGTGAGTTAATACATGTTTTCTGCATCATGACTGTACCAAAAAAGAGAAGGATGCTTCACGTTTCAATCACCCATGCGACCAGTGTCCCTAATTGTGCATCTCAGCGAGCGACTAGCCAGTCACAGGAGGGCACACTCAAGTCCTTAACAAAACAAGCCATTATAAACAAGAGGGGATGAGAAAAAAATATGCAGTCCCTTGAAATTGATGGTGGAACCAACACACATCTCCCGATGCTTGTTTTTTATTAAACTGTTTGTTGTTGTTATTTCTTGCAGAGGCCCCTCCATCTTATCAAGATATATTTGGGCAGATGCAAGATGCCAAGAAGTCTTCTTCAACACCCATGGAATTCATCGCCAGAATCATCAGCATCTTGTTAAACACACGTAATTATTACAGAAGCTACTTCTCTTATATTCCACCTGAACCGTTGCCACTGCAACAAGATTAGTATGCAAAAAGCTATGATTGTTGATTCTTGTTATATTATCACTGACATCAATACTGTAAACGTGTCGAGTTTTGGACCGGGCTATGACAGACGTATTTTTAACAACCAGAACAGCTTTGGAGCACCCTCAATTTTGTGTGTGGTGGCTGACATGAATATCCACCCGGACATTCTATTGTGTAGCGTGCACAGGCAGGCCTCGAATATGCACCTACTCTGCTACACTTCTTTTACATGTACAAAGAGGGACAGAAGGTACTGGAATTCATGTTCATATGTCCCTTTTTCTGGAGGTTATTGTGTAATCCCCAATTCCACACCTTTGTCCTTCTGTTATGCAAATGTGGCATACAAGAATGGACAGGCTGCCACCATTGTTTGCGACTGTATTCGTCTCAATGGAGGTACTTAGTCCAAGCGTTCGAAGATTCCAGCATACCATGGCAGACTTTCGGCTGTTGCTTATGGCAACAGTTTTGCAGTTCTTGTTGAGTGCATACTCATATTTTCTCACAAGACAACAAACAGCAAATCTCAGTGCTTATTATGTGAACCTTTGTTGTCTGCCCTTTTTCAAGTCAGGGTTTCGTTGTGGCAAGGAAAACAATTACTCCAGAAGCTCCAAAAAGGCAAGGGCACGGACATGTTTTGGGAATACCAACATGAAGTGGTTAACAGGGAACAGTTAGAGAACTTGTTGCATACAACAGGCTGAACATATGAATGTGGGGTTTTGGACCATGAAATATAGCAGTCGCCTATAACGGGGCAAAGGAAAAAGGTGGGACTCTAGCAATGTAACCCATGAACTCATTCAAGACAATTGATGCTTGGTTTGACTACGCATACAACAAGAAACTGTGTTTGAATTGTAGTCAGTTTTAGCACCAATCTTCGTGTATTTTTAAGGGTAAATAGTTAGTTGATGTCTATTTGTTTTCCTTTTTTCGTTATACAGTTTTGGTCACCATTGTTATTGCAATAATGCTGGCCATTCCAGTTGCCATGATTGTGCTTGGTAAGTATTTATTGACATCAACACATGAAACCCTCCAAAATCCAACAGCATAAAACATACAGTGCCTCAGCAGCAAATCCTGTGAACTGTAAACAAAATTGTATGACAGGCCAAGGAATCAGCAAGCAATACATCAAGGCAACTGTTGGATGCCTCAAAGCATCTGTTGGATGCCTCAAGGCAACTGTTGGATGTCTCAAAGCATCTGTTGGGTGCATCAAGGCAACTGTTGGATGTCTCAAAGCATCTGTTGGAAGTCTCAAAGCATCTGTTGGAAGTCTCAAATCATCTGTTGGATGCCTCAAGGCAACTGTTGGATGCCCAAATGCATCTGTTAGATGCCTAAATGCATCTGTTGAAACCACATTTTAAATTTGCCAAAGTTTCAGTTGATCATCGGTTTTTTCCCCCATGAAGTGGCCATATGCCAAGTACCTGTTCCAGGTAATTGAACCAACCACCAAGCTTTTTTATTCCAGTTAGTTGACCAAACTGAACTAGTTCCAAATACTTGACTTAGCTGAACTTAACCCCCTAAATGCTAGTTCTTGTTAGTCGCCCTAACTGAACTGACTACCCAGTGCTATTTCCAGATAGTTGACCAAACTGAAAAAAACCACCAAGTTCTACGTTCAAATTTATTGACCTAACTGAACTGACCACCAAAAAGTGCTTAGACAGCAACACCCCCCCTTGGAAACAGTCGTGACGATTGATTATGTCTTTCTTTTAGTGACAATACGTAAACTCTATCCAAAGGGAAACAATTTTTTTTTACATTCCACCTTCCCCCACCCCCAACACCACCCCCAGATTCTAATCCTAAATGCACCACTGGATTCCTTCACACGGAGTTGATAACGCATCTCCCCACAAGTAAATCCCTGATTCTGTTCGAACACACAGGTGCTACTTATAGAAACGATTGTCCCATCGAACCCAAAATCCCTGTCTACCTGATGGTGACAGGCTCCTTCTATATCCTGAAATCCTTTATCGACCTCGTCACGAGGTGTCAGAAGAGAAGTCAGCCCGAGGGAGAAGCCGCCCCGTCCGAGGAAACCATAAACAAGAAAAACAATTTTAGCCGTCTCATAGGATGTTTTCTCTTTGCATTTTTCATCGCAGGTGAGTTTTTTGTTTTTCAATCCTCGTATAGTTTTCTTTGCCGTGGTAAGCGGCTTTATTGACGGCTGAAAATCGGTTCATGTATGTGTGTAAGGGCAAGCCACAACTAGGGACCAGTAATGTGCCTATTTTTGACTTATTGGGGGCGCTGTTTGCGCTTGCCTCCATGCACATGCAGCCGCACTGAGGTCTAATAATGAAACCTCTCACATGTACCTCCTATTACCAGTATGAACTAGTAAGGCCAAAAAAAAAAGGGTTGTGTTTCCGGTTCCCCGACCGACCCTAGTTTTTACGCCGCGACCCTAAACTTTTTATTCCGCCTTTAAAAAAAACGGGGGGGGGGGGGAAACGGGACAAAAAGGGAAAAAAAACGAAAAAACAAAAACAAAAACCTATTTTACCTGGAAAATGTCTGACTTTTACCAATTTACCATGTTTTATGCAACATTTGAAATAAAAACCTGAACATATCAAGAAGAATTTACAGATATCTCTGTGATTTGAGCCTGCGATGTCCAACAACTCGACTACGAGCGAAAACTACCCACAATGCAATGCGCATGTGTGTACACGGCGCTGTGCGAAGCGCATTCCACGGGTTTGCGCAATTTAAAGATTGCGCACATTTTTGCAAAATTGGCCGCTCGAACTGCCAATCTAAGGAGCGCAGACTGAAGATTGCGAACAATTTGCAAGGTCGGGCAGATTAAAGGAACACGTTGCCTTCAGGTTGGGTGCTGTTAGGCGCTTTTGGGCTATAACAAGCGTTTGATGTATAATGAGCACAGTCGGAAAGATGTTTAAAAAGAAGAATATAATGATCCACACAAACGTGCCTTAGAAATGCTTCGCTTTTGATAACTTTCGCGAAACAAAACGCTCCGCCATTTATGGGAGTCAAGATTTTGACTCCCATAAATGGCGGACAAATTCTATTAGTCTTATTTCCAGTCGCAGCTGTTGAACTACGACTGAGCAATTATTTTATTAAAAATGTTACGATTACCATCTGTTTATTGTATTCCAATAAATATCCAGTTAATAAATGAATGAAAAAAGAAAGAAAAAACATACGTTAAATAATTAAGTAGCAAGTCCCCAGTCTCGGTCCGTCCGGGCGTCCAAGGACGTACCAGCAGAAGCAAAACCCCGCGGCCATACCACCCATAGACCTCCCCCTGCATGCTGCAGTACAGTAGACGACGCGAAGACAGGGTTCTCGTACAATGTATGATTTTAGCGGGGCCAACCTAGTAACACCGATGCTTTGTGTGGTGTAAGAAGGTCTGGTACCCGTTACTGTTATTGCATCGACGATCGTATTGACGGCTTGAAAACGTATACATTTCGCGGGACATGTCTCTGGGGTCAGAGGTCAATGTTTGTTTTTTTTAATTACCATTCACTAATTATAACACATTAAAGGTGTTTTATTGCAAGAACAACTCTTAATAAGTATAAGGAACACCTCCAAACAGTAAAATTTCATGAGATTTGAAGGCAACGTGTTCCTTTAACTGCCAAATCTGCAGAGCACAAACTGCAGTTTACGTGCAATTTTGCCTAATTTGTTGTGCAAATCCGTTAATTGCGCTCAACACATGAACGATCGTGGACGTATCGTCAATCGTATCAGAATAAAAAAAAACGCAAAATAAAAAAACTTTTCCGACCCTATTTTTAAATGACATGTAATCGGAAACAGAGCCCTTTTTTTGTTTGGCCTAATGTGCCTTCTTCTGACTTATTGCGTTAATAATTTGAGCAATTTACCCGTAAAGATGGCGTCTATTGGGAACTGTTAATTCTTTTGAGTACACAGTGTGGAAAAATCCAAGAATTCCCACAAAGTGTTTAACAAAGTCCTCTGCACCATTTTCATACCAGGAAACGTGTGGGTCTACAGTAACTACCCTCCGAGTGATATTCCAACGGACCCCAAGTACTGCTTTGGACCCCTGTACTATTTGCATTCTGGATAATTACGAGTTGTTACATTCTGGTGGCCTGTGGCTGTTTGTGTGTTTGCTGCGCTGCTGGTGTCACCTCGGCTGTAAGTGAATAGAGTGTAGGGGGGGGGGAAGGGTACAGGAGGAAGGGTACGGGAGCTTTTGGTTGAAAACAGGTGTCGGTGTAAACAACGATTTTTGTATATGTGGGAAGAATTGAGGGATTGTTTGGTGGAGGATCGGTATGGTTTTTTGGGGGTAGGGTATAGAGTTATAGATGCACACCACTGGGGTATGTTCAGTATCTTCTGGTTCTTACAGTACGAATCTCAAAAGCAGGAGTAAAGTGACTGGGGGGGGTTTGACATCCCCAAATTGTTTTTCAGTTGGCATTGTTGAGCTACAGTTGGCAAACGAAGCGCTGGGTGGAGTAGAACGAATGCATCCAGACTGTCTGCCATTTGAGTCAGTTGGATATAGCGGGGTTCCTCGCTGAGCCCACTTGTCTTTCTTGAAACAGAATAGAGAATGCTGGCAGACGGAATGTTGGCAAACTGGCTCCCACCCCCCCCCCCCCACCCTCCCTCCCTCCCTCCCTCCCTCCTCAACCCGAAAAAGGAATTGCCAGTCTGCAAAATGGCCTTCATTCACCCTCCCAAGAAAAGTGCCCTTGTTGTATGCACCTACTCACAAGAATCACACCAGAGATAAGCTGTGTCTTTCTGATGCTAACAGTTTTGTTGGATATTTCCTACTTAGCTATTTTAATAATACAATTGCTTCAAGATCCTTTATTTGTGGAGCTGCTAAGCGCATCAATTTGCTAATACAAAACAAAAAAATGCTAATAAGCATGAACACCTGTATACTTAAAGGGAGGTTATAGCTTTGGTAAATCCTCCAAAAATTAGAGAGAGGGATTCAAAACATTTCAATCTGAGAAACGTTTCTGCATGAAAATTAAATAAAGGGATGCGTTATTCATTATTGATATAGGTCAAATTGAAAAATAGGACCAACATGGATGCTAGCCATCGCTTTCTTTTATATGGCCTCGAGGAAGTACAGCTGCTTTTTTTTTTACACAAGGTACCGGTACTCAAGATTTTGTCCAGACATTTTTCTGCTTGTAAATATTGTTTGTCAGAGGAGTTTGTGCACTGTGCACAAATTATCTGAGAGAAATTAGTATTGCATAGTTTAAAATTATTTATACGGTGTTTTCAAATGATAGATTTTATTTTTGTTTCTTTTTCTATAGATATATTAAATTCTTTCAACAATGCCTTACGGCAAAATTATAAGCTTAAGGCACACAAATTATTTGTGACTGTTTTTTATATAAATGCATATTGAAAAGTTTATGTAAGGTTTTCGCTCAGGAAGAGCAAAACTGTTGGGTGATTTATGAAAATATATAGTTGTGGTGTTATTTTTTTGTGCGTACCACACACACAAATCCTTTTCATTTGAAAATGTTGGATGATTTATGAAAATATATAGTTGTGGTGTTATTCTTTTGTACATACTACACACACAAATCCTTTTCACTTGAAAATGATGGATGATTTATGAAAATATATAGTTGTGGTGTTATTCTTTTGTACATACCACACACACAAATCCTTTTTCATTGGTGGAGCATGACTCACATTTTATCCATTATTTTGTCATGTACATGTATTTATTACCGCGACGCTCCACAATTGATTATTGGACGCTTTGCAGTGTCATTCCAAAATAGTTGTTCCCCGCCCTCATGTCTAAACGAGGCATGGTCATGTGTCAGGGACTGACACGGTCGGGTTGGTGTCTATATGAAGTCATCGTTTTTTGGAACCTTTTTTTTTTTTCTTTTTAGTAGAGTGTGGAGGTCGAGAGTTTCCTTATCTATTTTGTGTTTATTGTGAACACATCACGCCTGGAATTACACGGAGGCCATGGCCTCTGTTGCCCCTGGTTATTGGCCTTGGTGCCCCTTTCAAAAAAATTCCCATAGACTATCAGACTTTCCAATGGAAGTGCCCTTTCACAAATTGAAAACTGCCTTGCCCTCTCAAAGATGAAATTCCAGGCCTGACACATTTCGGATGACCATGATCTATGCGTGTGCTATTTGGAATTGTTTTCATACAGATATTGAATACATTATTTCATTTGTGCAGAATATACTCGCGCGGTGAAATCTGGCTTTTTTTACCACTTCACTCAGCCTCACCCTCTTAAAGTAGACTAGTCCAGATTTCACCTTGTGATTATATTCTGGGACATTGCACTCATATACACCCAATCATTTGTGTAATATTGGATAGTTTCTGATTGGACACTGTTTTGTTCGCCTATAAACTTAAATAAGAGTGACTTCATCAAATCTTAAATGCAAGTTCAGCAATTGCCTATCATGTACACAGTGATGTAATAAGGTAACCGTAAGGTAAAACCCAAATTTGTAAACATTTCAGAATGGTTATCACTCCCTCCCTGTCCCGCCCTCCAAAAAAAGTGATGCAATTCAATACTTTACTGAGGGGTCAACCACTCAACCCCACCCCACACAAAAAAAAAATACAATATTTTTTCATAGTATAACTGTTATAACTCTCTCCTTTTTTCAAAGCATTCATCCACCGTTGCTCTGTTTTATCCCAAAATATCTTGCTATTTAATGTTTCTAGAGCCATGAATTCTGCTCAGCTGCCTATGAAATAGGGCACGCTGTTTGTCAATGTAGTCATCACACTGGTTGCAACATTGAGATTAGCTTTGTTTACCTTGTTGATAAAACACACCGCCCTGGGTGGCATGGACGGCCGAATGTTAGCATAACATGCAATCGTTTTAACAGATGTTGTGACCAAGTTCAACTCTTCTTCAAACTTTCAACTGAAAAAAAGTACATCCCATGATTGGTTGCTTTGTTTACAACAAATTCAACACTGTTTTTTGATATTTGTGTAACACTGTTACCAACTGTGGCAATCTGTTTTTGCTTTGCATTTGTGGCTTCCCATAGTTTTCCAACCTTGGTTGGCAAAATCTTGGGCTGTACGTTGCAATGGAAAGGTCTTATAGACAACTGGCTCCTTTGAGAACCATTGATCTTTTTAAAACAAAACACAAATTGTGATATGAAACGCCCTCTAGAGTCACCTCATTACCAACCCCCACCATGCAAAGCATCAGGAAATATCCGGTAATCTCAATCTTTTCTTTGAGAATAAAAATGTATATTAATATGGACGACCCCATTGCACTTTTTATAACATTACCAATTTCATTCTTGTACTTTTTTGTACCGTTCATGTACGCATAATCATGTTCAAGTTCAACCATTTGATATCACACTTGGATATTTTTAAAAAGTAGTTGATGTTTGTATACATGTATTTGTAATCTCTGTATTTTTCAATGCGAATGTTAAAGGAACATTACAGAATTGGTAAGAAAAAAACTTGTAAAATATACTTTTTGAACACAGATTTACATAAAACTTACAAGATCTAATAATGATGATAGTAGAAAACATCCCTTGAAATATTTCTGTCTGAAATGCCATATTTGATGAGAAATGAATAAACTAATTTTCCGATTGGAGTTTATCGCTCAGTGGGCGTTTTATTCATTTGTTGAATCTATATGATTTCACAGATGTGTAATCGGTTTTTCACTATTTTCTCGTGACCCAGATGGCCGATCGATCTCAAACTTCTACAGGTTTGTCAGTTTATGTATATGGTGGACTACATAAAGTGCTTACACTGCCAGCAACTGTTTTGTTAGCAAAAACCAATTCTGTAATGTTCCTTTAACACCCAAAGTAAAGTTATATGGCCGTTTAAAAGCCTCCCTGCTGTTGAGGTTTGTATGTAAACCCTAGAGATGGAGTGAATTTTGATAAACTTTTCATGTAATTTCTAGAATGAAGTACTAAATTTATAAGAAAAATGAAGAAACTCTAATTTATGAAACGGCAGTATCGGTTACGTCATACAATGTATAGGTTTTAAACTTATGAAATAAGAAAAACGGAGTTGCTCATTGTAGTAACTAGTTTTGCA
The DNA here is from genome assembly GCA_032158295.1 of Pycnopodia helianthoides. Classification (NCBI taxonomy): domain Eukaryota; kingdom Metazoa; phylum Echinodermata; class Asteroidea; order Forcipulatida; family Asteriidae; genus Pycnopodia; species Pycnopodia helianthoides. The sequence goes on from CM063248.1 coordinate 15,740,534, forward strand.
AAGAAAGTGAAGTCTGCATTGCCTCTTGTGTGGACCTTCATCTGCTTTCATCTTTGTACCAGTTATGAATGGAGGGAGGTGTTAACCCTCCTACTGTCAGTGACTCTTGGCAACATTTTCCAGTGAGTTGACCAACCATTTGAAACCATTCGACTGCCAAGGTTGTGTACGGTGGCACAACTGCACAGAACTAACTGTGTACTGTGTACATGCATTCCCTCATGGTATCATATTGCAGGCTGGCATAGTTTATCTATCATTCAAAACCACAGTGAATGGTATTGAATGGTCAGACAGCAAGAGGGTTTAAGGTTGGTTAGGCGAACAATCGTTGGAAAGAATCACACCCAAATACGTAATACTGTCCAACGCCCTCGATGGAGTATTGGCTGAGGACGTGAGGAAAATTGATGGGACGACGACGGCTGCGCGTAATATCATAGAGCAAGGATGCATAGCTTTACCTTTCGAGGAAAGAGTGTCTTTTTCTTCCTCCAGGACTGTACTTACCCCACTCCAAGGGAGTAGTTCATTTAAGTTGTAGTTATAGTTTTTAAAAATAGTTAAAGGAACATTACAGCATTGGTTTTTGCTAACAAAACAGTTGCTGGCAGTGTAAGCACTTTATGTAACCAACCATATACATAAACTGGCAAACCTGTAGAAGTTTGAGATCGATCGGCCATCTGGGTCGCGAGAAAATAGTGAAAAACCGATTACGCATTATTTGCATGAAATCATATAGATTCAACAAATGAATAAAACGCTCACTGAGCGATAAATTCCAATTGGAAAATTAGTTTATTCATTTCTCATCAAATATGGCATTTCAGACAGAAATATTTCAAGGGATGTTTTCTACTATCATTATCATTAGACCATAGAGCAAGGAAGTTTTATGTAAATCTGTGATCAAAAAGTATATTTCACAATTTTTTTTCTTACTAATTCTGTAATATTCCTTTAACTTAAAAGAAATTCCACTATGGTGATAAATAACGGCATCAACAAAAACCTCAATTTGTCGACACAAACACCTTTAGGCCATGGAACGACTGAGTCATGTTATCACTGATTATGGAAAATTCCATCTTGGGTGTACTGTTAGTTGTTTAATGTTTACTTATCATCCGGAAGTACTTTTCACAAAGACCTCCCTGTGACGCAAAGAGTGAGTTTGTTATACCCTTCCCCTTGGGGCTGTCCATCATTGTAGAGTGGTCACGCCTCACTGACGTCCCCGCCCCGCTCTGAAGCCATGGCACCCACGACGACGCCGTTGGTCGGCTTGTCATTTCACACTCTGCTGCCTAGCTGTCATAACGTAAGGACGAGCCACCGCGCACAGCCACAGTCATAAATCAATCAGCATGGACGGGAACGTAGAAAAGGTAAATCAAGATGTTTACATTGTATATATATATATATTTCGAAATAAAAAGTAGAGTTGAATGCACCATCGATGAATCCCAAGAGCGTGTAAAACTTGGGATTTATGAAAATAATAATACCTATAGCAATTTGTTACAAATAAAGTTTCAATTTTTGTTTAGTACAAATAATTAGGGCGAGAATGCTTTTTTAGAAACCCCAATTGCCAATCTCACCCGATTAAACATAGGTTTAATAACAACATTACCGTCAGTTGGGCAAAATCCTTATTTTTTTATATATTTTTTTTACAAGTAACCTGAAACGGAGTTCAAGTCTTATTCTCAGGTTTTCTTCGTAATTTGTTGAATTGATTTTTCTTTCATAATGTTTATCACTGAGTATTTAGTATTTAAGCCATGTATAGTTGGCGAAACTTTGCAAGAGAGCAAGTTGTCAAACGCATTTCTAAAGCAACTTTGAATTTGATGAAAATTTAGAATCGCGTTCGCTGGTTTTTTGTTTTCTTTTGTCTAGGGAACAATAAAAAAGACATAGACTTAAATTACCGACAATATTCATTCAGAAGAGAACTCGTGATTTTTTTTTTTTTTTTTTTTTTTTTAAACCGTAACCCTCTGAATTGAAATCAGCTTTGAACACTAAGAGGATAGTGGACCACCATGAACACGAAGTATAACATTCAGAGGGTGTAGGAGTGGTTGCTGGAAGCTCAGTATTGAGGCGAAACGCAGGCTGGGCGCTCATCCGCAGTGCAAACTAATGTTACATAACACGTCAATGACGACGGCCATTTTATTTGCATTTGAGAAAAAAAAAAACCTAAGAAGGTTTGAAGAAGTGACCCGCATGACGAAGCAAGTGGTTAGAATAGCAAACAACCAAGTTACCTTGGAGATAAGCAAATAAACCTCCATGGTTGGCGTCTTGACCCACTCTTGTATACCCGTCAGAAACGGAAAATTCCATCTCCATGCTGTACTACACAATAGGCTCGTGTTCCTATATGCTTTGGGTAAAACTTCCCAATCACAATCGTTTTTATTAAAAACGCTGCAGATTTTTTTTTCGTATAAGCCCATGTCTTTTTCAATAATTAATACTTAACAATTACTTCATGTTGTCTCTACTAGGGAAGATGCAATTTTATTACGAACCACTATTAGTGGGTTTCGGGCGATCGCTGTAGGCCCTAAAAGTCACTTTTTCAGTTTTAAACAATTAACGAAAATATTCCCCCCCCCAAAAAAAAAAAAAAAATTGACAAAAACCGTGACAAAAACCCTCGGAGCTTGTAGTTTTAATGTTAACCACAGCACTCGAAGCAGTCGAAACTCGTAGAGTACTTATAACTAAGCACGACAAATAAATCTTAGTAATCTTAAAGGTTTTCCCAAAATAAAAATAACATGTAGAATTAAAAAATCTACGTTTACGGTGTGCCAAGAACTACAACCTCGCAGCGGTTTTTTTCTTCTTCAATAATTGCATTACATTCTTTTATATTCACTGTTTTGTTTTTGTTTTTTGTTTTTCTAATGGGGGGGGGGGCATCCCACCAATTCAACCAAGGAGAGTGATGAAGCATTTCCGACTTTACTAACCGGCAAAGACTGCGAGGTGCCGAGGTGGATATGCACAGGCTTTTGTGAATTAATGTATGTGCAAGGTGTTTGACTTTGTATTGAATTTTCACAGGTCCAGTTTGCTCAAAATCTTACCGTTGATAAAAGATTCAAGGCCCATAACCCCCCCCCCCCTGTTTACTGAAAGAGAGGTTATCCACTCAAGTTCTGAGAAATCCAATAGAAGCCCTTTTGGTGTGCATTTAACTCTGTCAGAAGTTGGATCGGCCAACACTTTTAAAAACCCTCTTGCTGTCTGACCATTCAATACCATCCACTGTGGTTTTGAATGATGGATAAACTATGCCAGCCTGCAGTATGATACCATGAGGGAATGCATGTACACAGTGCACAGTTAGTTCTGTGCACAGTTGTGCCACCGTACACAACCTTTCAAATGGTTGGTCAACTCACTGGAAAATATTGCCAAGAGTCACTGAGAGTAGGAGGGTTTTAACGTGCGATGGAAACCAAAAATCGCCAAAAAGGGACCCCACGTTTGAATACGCGCGAACACTGTTGCGAGTATGAAAATTACTAACGGAAATGGACAATTTTAGAACATTCTTCGTCAGACCATTAATGGTCAGAGCTCAGAGCGGCCGTCAGCCAAATCAAAGTGCTTCAACATCTTAGATGTAGGGCCAAATAATATTGCTTAGAAAATGCAGTTAGAAATATTTCATGTTTTCATTTTGCATTCAAAAAATATTTCGTTCATTACAGAACGGTATTAAAAATGTATATATCCTACAGAATGTCTTGCACTTCCTGGATATTTTCTGGCTTAAGGATAATAAAAAAAAACTCCCCTTTTTCTTGTGTTCCCACGGGCCCCTCAAACTAAATTATCTAGTAGGCGACTCTTCAACTAGAATATGCGTTTAAACATGCAGCCAACATACTTTCTTTGTCGTTTGAAATATAGCACACACTTTGCATTTAGTTGCCTTGCAACATAGCAACTAGTAACCAAGCACAAAATGCACGCCTCGTTGTTGTGCAACACGTTATTATAAGATGATCAGCCATACTGTCCCCCATTGTTAAAATTATTTACTTTACTGTGGATGGAACGTCCGTCATCCTGTGCAAACAGGCTTCCCTTTTTCATTAACTTTCGATCTGCATGATTGTTCATTTTGCCTTGGAAGTTTACTCATGCAAAGTACATAGAGCTCTACCCCCACCACCACCCACGCACTCAAACAGCACTTGAAGCGCTCCTTCCAAATACTCAAGTTTTCTTTTTGTGTTGTACATTCCTTTCAGATGAACATGTCTTCGACGAGTAACACGCAGTTAACGGGCGAGAAGGGGGGATGTGCACAAGGTATTTATCTCTGACCACTGTCCCACGAGGACACAGAGAACCTTTTTTCTCAATGTACTATCTACTTTTCTTTGTAATTATGTAGTCTACACAAAAAACTTTTAAACTTCATTGTTTAGACTTTATCCATTGAAAGTAGTCATGGTGTGGTTTCGCTTTGCTCTGCTGATGTTCCGTGGAACAATCTGTCGGTGTTTCGAGAGAATCGCGATTGAAGTTGCACTATTTTTTGAACTGCTGTTTCGGAGCCTGCTTACTATTTTTGTTTTATTTGTTAAAATATACAAATAAAGCTTACTACTGTATTCGTAGAGAAATGTCAGTGTGTTTTCAATCCTGCAACTGTTTTAATTATTAGTTAATTCCTAAACACATACGTCACTTTGTGAAACTGAAAAAAATAGTTTTGCCCGCAGAGCACTGTGTACAAACACAATGCATAATATGAGACATATCGCGATAGGTCACTTCGTGAAAATATTGCGTGCTTTCAGATAGGTCACTTAATGAAAATACAAAATGGCAAATCTAGTGATACGTCGTTCATACGTAATTAGTGTAATTACGAAACCATTACGTTTTAGGTAGTGAAACTTGCTGAAAATGTTAACAGTAATGAGTAAATTAATAATTTGAAGAAAGAAAAAAACGATTTGCAAAAAGTTAATGTGAGAGTTTTGACAAATAGGTCACTTCGTGGTACCTTAAAGGAACATTACAGAATTGGTAAGAAGAAAAAACTTTTTGATCACAGATTTACATAAAACTTACACTGTCTAATGATGATGATAGTAGAAAACATCCCTTGAAACATTTCTGTCTGAAATGCCATATTTGATGAGAAATGAATAAACTAATTTTCCGATTGGAGTTTATCGCTCAGTGAGCGTTTTATTTATTTGTTGAATCTATATGATTTGAATGCAAATGTGTAATCGGTTTTTCACAATTTTCTCGTGACCCAGATGGCCGATCGATCTCAAACTTCTATACAGGTTTGTTAGTTTATGTATATGGTGGATTACATAAAGTGCTTACACTGCCAGCAACTGTTTTGTTAGCAAAAACCAATTCTGTAATGTTCCTTTAAGCCATACGATCCCTTTTCAAGGCAGGGGGATATGTTCTGGTTATTAAGAGCTTTGTGGGGTTGGATCGTCTTTTGTCACCAGAATATTATATGTCCTTGTGACCCGTTTGTTCCTCGTGATTGTGTCGACAAGAGTTTGGCCAGCGGGCCAGTGTTGAGAGAGAATCTGGTCTACATCCACAAGAGACCTGAGACAGATTTTATGCGCTTCTTAGGCACTTGATGAGCTTCTCCAATGTGTATACCTTCTTTGTGTGTTTGGAATCTCAGGAATTTTTAAGATGACTTAAGGGGGCGGGGGCAATTGTTTTTTTTCGTACCACACAGTTACTAAGGGGTCAACAGGGGAGGGATCCGGGGAGGCGCCTATACCTTATGCGTGTATGCAGAAGCCAGCGTGCGGTATGAAAAATAAATCGCGGGCGGGGTACTTAATATGTGCAAGGGGAAAATATTGTGTTAAAGCATGGAGGTAGAAATCCATGGTTAAAGTAAGGGAATATTGGTGTCGGGGTACCCTCTGCCCCATATTCGGGCATGATAGCTTCTCCAATCTCACTTTCTTACTTAATTATACTATGCCCACAGGGTGTGGTCCCCCAACACACTGTTTTCCTCTTGTACAGCAGCATACCCTTAAAATCATCTAAAGAATTCCTGACATTCCCAGAACACAATAAAGACACAATTGAAGATGGTACAACATTATCAAGCACCGTTGTCTTTTCTTTATCCATGCCTTCCATTGGCGACACTAAAAAAAAAACAATCATGGATCATAGGCTACTTATACAAATTCCAGCTCTGTAAAAAGTCTTCGCTGCGTGATTAAAAAAAAAACCCAACACATCCACTGGGGGGGGGGGGGGCATGGTTCAGTGCCTGTCTTGAAAAAAAGTAATACCCAAATTTGCTCTGTACTGTGTAATTTAACAAGGCTTGTTATTTATAATTGTTAATTCTGCAGGCAAATCTACGAATACATTCCAGCAGATTCAAGATGCAAAGACGGACTCTGACAACAGCGCGGCATACTCCAGTAAAGCTGCCAAGATAATGTTTAGCACATGTAAGAACCCATTCCACGTGTTACGTTTAGCTATGGATGCAATGGTGCACGGCAGCTCCACTTTTTAAAATTACACCATGAACAAATAATGTGAAATGTAATTTTGTACGTTCTCTTTCCCTTCGCTCACCACAAGTTTGCCCTTAACGTGTTCAGTGACTAGCCAGCAGGACATTTAGCTCGTTGTTTCACAAGTTATATACCGTTAAGACTGGACCCCGAGTACTGATGACGTCACAGTTTTTTGCCACTCATTGCAGAAAAAAATGGGACACCATTGAGTCTGAGTGCTGGACTGTCAGAAATACAGCACCCCGAGTTACATCACTTGATTAATGCAGTAAACAAACCGTGGCGTCATTAGTAGTGGGGTCTTTGCATATTATATAGACCCCAGTACTGATGACGTCTACTAAAAAATGATGTTATTCTATTCTCACCTTAATTGTTACAGGTTGGGTTACTTCTATGCTGCCATCGCTAGCGGGCGTTCCACTAGCTTTGCTCATCAATGGTGAATATTATACAAAAGAATAAATGATTGACTATGGGTGCATTTTTGTGTGAGAATATTTTCGTGGGTTGAAAATGAAAAATGGACTGTTCCATTCAACGAGGCGAACAATTTTAATTGAACTTGATATACCATCTTTCAGCAAATGGAAATATTTCTCCGTTGCACGGAATGCATCTTTGTCATTTGATTGGAGGATAAAAAATACAAGAATAGCAAATATTGTATACTCGCATTTTGTCCTGTGTTCCCCATTGACCTTCATGTTTACCTTTTATAAACACAAACGTGCATTATAGTTCTGGGTCAGAGGCCAAAAGCTTTGCTGTATCAATGTCAGTTGAATGCATACATTGTATATAAATTACGACGAATGTTTGCATGTGAGAGCCGTTTACATGTACATTTACAATGTGCATGCTCTGGTTTGCAACGTTGTGACGTCATGTGCGCACATTGCCCGGCTCATGAACATATCCAACTGGGTCCAATTTCGTGGCTCTGCTTACCGCAAACTTCTGTGCTTATACGGTGCCCGGTATAAAGCACACCGAGCCACGAAATTGGGCCCTGCAGATATTGTTCAGTCTCTTCAACGCGGCCATTTTTATTTTTGATTCCACACATTTAGGCGCCATATTCCTTGATAGATGCCCTGTCGAGCCTTACATCCCTATCTACATGATAGTGAGTGGAAGTTTCTCCATTGTCAAAATCCTCATTGATTATGCTTTGAGAATAAAGAAGTATAACTGCGAGAAAAGGGGACCTCTGGACAAAGACACCGCAGTTGAAAAAGTGTTTGGCGGCATCAGCTCCCTGATTGGATTGTTCCTCTTTGCCTTCTTCATTGCCGGTAAGTTCAATCGTATATTTTGTTCTCGCTTTCTCGATCCCAAAGCGTTGGTCCACGGCCACTGGTGCACTTCCACTGGGAGGATTTAGAACGCTAGGTGGCAGCAGACTTACCAGGTAACTTTCCATTGTTTACGTATTATCTGAGCTTGCGCATATTATTTCCGAGAACAATGGATTTACCTGGTAAGTCTGCTGCCACCTAGCGGCACCAAAAGTCTCCCATAAGCAATTATTGTAAACGTATGTCTTCGCTCGTCCCCAGCGCCTTGCCTTAAAACCAAAGGCGCTGGGATAGGCAAACGCATCGTTAACGTTAATGCTCAGTCCCATCATGTTTCACACTCACACTGCAAGCACTGCACGCACAGCCTGTGCACGCATGACGTACTTCCTGAACAAGAATCTGTGCAAGCTGATTAGCCCATCCCAGCGGTCTTGGATAGGCCGCTGGGGCCGAGCGAAACGTATGTCATGAGTGCGCAATTCTTACGTTACAGTTAGCGATATCATCGTAAACTAAACTTATGACGTCACCGATTGTAAACTTATGTCTTTGTGCTGTTTCATTCCATACAGGGCTCAATTTTGAGAACGATATAGCTTTTTGTAAACAAGACCCAAGTTTTCTACCTCCATGGTATGAATGTGTGAATATGTAGGTTCAAGTCCCAGTCCTGACATGTGTATCCTGGGGCAAGACACATAACCATTAATTGCTTCGTCCTTCGGATGGAACATACCGTTGGTCCCGTGTGTTGTGAAATGCATGTAAAAAAACCAAAAAAAACCCAGTACACATCGTTATAAGTGATTGGGGTTCGCCCCGGTGGCAATTTTTTCTTTCGTACCACACTTGAGACAGAGGGTCAACAGTGAAGGGATCCGGGAAAGCGCCCATACCTTATGCGTGTATGCATTGGCTCTAGTGTGGTACGGAAAAAAGGTTACAAGGTGTTACAATGTAAACCAAACAAACAAAACAAACATAATGTTAAACAAGAGGTGTTCGTGCTTGTATTGCACGAACACCTAATGAGTCTTATACTTTTAAACATAGCTCTGCATACCCTTGTTGAAAAATAATAATGAGCGTTATGGCACGCCTTTCGGGTTTGAAAAGCGCGTTGATTTAAAACCGAGTACTATTAGTATTGTTATTATTGTTACGTTCTGTCTTTATTTCTTTCTTTCTATCAAGGCAACGTATGGGTGTTTCGTGTTTACACTCCAAATTTTACCGACACAACAGCCGCGACTTACTGCCACCCAACTCCATATTGGTTTACCTTCGGAGTGATCATAGCAACTTATGCACTCGTGGGACTCGGTATTTTCCTGTTCTGCTGCTGTTGCTGCTGTGCGGCTGCGTATGCTGCCAAGGAAGCGACTAACAAGTCTCAAGATAAGAGTTAAACGTCTTGAGCCGAGACCACCCCCCCCCCCCATGCTGTTCCGTGGCATCTACAAATACTAGCGTTTGATGAATATCAAGAAAACCATGACGGTTAAAAACAATTGTAAGACCTTACATAAACCTATTTTAAACCTACTCAATTTCCGGGTACCGCTATCTAAATTTGGTGGAAGATAGCAGTGTGCAGCCTCGTACGCCAATAGCCTCTTAGTGTCCCCTACTCTTAGCAAATGTATTTAAGACGTTGTATTTTTAATTTTCAGACGAAAGCCCGTTTAGTGCCATCGCTGCTTTGATTTGGAGAGCAGTTGTTTGTATTTGCAAGATGGAAACGAAATAGCTGCTCTTGAAAATGAAGAAAGCTGCTCATGAAAACAAAAATGTACTGCCCTTGAAAATTAAAAAATAACTGCACTCGAAAATATAATAGCGATGGCACTGTCGAGCTTTCGTAATTTCGTGTAACTACTGTATACATTTTATTATAAAAGCAACTTTTTAACAATATCTAAATGTTCTTACATTATATATGATTAACTTTCACTTGAAATTCCTACGGTAGTTTATCGACTAATTGTGTTTTTGGTGGGAAAAGAAGAAGCAGAAGAAAGAGAAGGGAAAAAAGAAGACTTGACTGCTTTTTAAATATTTCTATGATTTAGTTGTGTGTTAAAGGTTAAACTGGTGATGATTTACAACACATCGGTGAACATAAAGTTTATGAAAAGATTAATCATAATCGATATTTAACTCAGATGATGTGATAATGGCAATTAGTTCCCAACTAGCCCAGACTGTAAACAGAATGACAGTACAATAGGGCAAAAAGTCCAAACAAAAACATTTTGGAAGTACATGTATATTATGTAGTAGTTTTATATTTTAAATTGTTTTATCACCTCGTTCTCTGCATGCTCACCTCATTCTTTATACTTAAGACGCATCTTGTATTTCGAAATGATTTGAAGTTTGGTTATTTTTGTTGCATGATATCTACGATGTAGTTAGAATAGTTGAACACAGTATTTTGTAGAAAATAATGATACAGGTAAATTTGTAGCTCTGGTGTAAGATGTAGATTAAAAAAAACACAGAGTGTATAAATATATTAACATTTTATGATTTATACATGAAGTATAACAACTGAGTATATGCGTTTTATTCAATTTCAAAAAATTAGGCCGTATCCACATTCAAACGGGGGGTGGGACCCCCAAACAAAACAAGAACAACACTGGAACAACACTGGATGTTCTTAACTTAGAATGATATTTTGATTGATGGCACTTCGTTTGAAATGCTAGACAGCGCACACTTCAGTGCCTCTCTCTCCATTTCCTTCCTCCATGCTCTCACTGAAAGTCCTACCCCCAGCGGCGGCGCTACGGGGGCACGGGGGGGGGGGCAAATGCCCCCCAGTATTTTGTTTTGCCCCCCCCCCCGTTTGCCCCCCCCCCCAGTTTTTTTCCCCGATGGCGGAAATTGAGTTTAATCCCAAACGATTGCACCCAATTTGTTACAATGTTGTTTGCGCTTTAAATAATAAACTCAATTTCATCCATCATAATTAGCTGGCACCATCAAAAAAGCCCAATACACTTTCCATCTCCGGCAATGTTAATAAAATGTGGATTTATTTATCTGTACAAGCTTGGAAACTTGCTATAAATAGAAATGCATTGTCTGCCCAAAACCGTAAGCAGCCATTGTACACGCAGTTCGCACAACACGTCACATTCACACAGTGCAAAATGTTATTTCGGGAGTGAATGTAGCTTATACAGTACATTATAGACTTTTGTTTGCCCCCCTAAATTTAAGTTTGCGCCCCCCCCCCCAGATTAACAGGTCTGGTGCCGCCACTGCCTACCCTGGTCAGGGAAAGAACATCAAATGGAAAAGCAAAGATCACATTCAGTCAGTTTCCTGATGGCGACTTTTGGAGATTCAAATTTCCCGATGTCCGTAAAGTTTGTCTCAACATTTAACGCATTTCGTTCGTGCATTGTTAGAGAAAATTCACCGAATGAAATCTCGCTTTCATCTCTCTGCTTCGCCTTGTGAAAATGGAATAGTCCAGATTGCACCTCGTGATTATACTCAGCGTGACAAGAACGCTATGTATATACATCCAACATTGTTTCTAAATAGACGAAAACAAACAAGGAACCAGATTCCCCGAGATTGGTTGTTCTGTCTTAAAGGAACATTACAGAATTGGTTTTGCTAACAAAACAGTTGCTGGCAGTGTAAGCACTTTATGTAATCCACCATATACATAAACTGACAAACCTGTAGAAGTTTGAGATCGATCGGCCATCTGGGTCACGAGAAAATAATGAAAAACCGATTACACATTTGCACGAAATCATATAGATTCAACAAATGAATAAAACGCTCACTGAGCGATAAACTCCAATCGGAAAATTAGTTTATTCACTTCTCATGAAATATGGCATTTCAGACAGAAATATTTCAGGGATGTTTTCTTCTATCATCATCATTAAACCGTGTAAGTTTTATGTAAATCTGTGATCAAAAGTATATTTTTACAAGTTTTTTTCTTACCAATTCTGTAATGTTCCTTTAATAATAATGATCTCGAATATGAAATGCCCGTTGTTCACCGTTTTGCATCGAGGCAGGCAGTGAGAAGAGGTAACATCACCCACGACAATCTCATCAATGTGCAGTCACTCGTTTCTTGTTTTTAGCCTCGTATTCGCTGTTATAAACGTTTGGTCAAGATTGGTCAATTGAATGAATTGTTTAACCTTTTTAGTGCTCATGATTTATTGATGTCCTCTGCGTTTTCTGTCATTTTTTTAAAGTCCTGCGGGGTTACATGGGAAGGATGTTTTACCCGGGCCCGTATATACCGTCAGTGGATTTTAATGTTATGTTTGCTGACTAATGGTTATAAAAATAATACACCTCCACGTTCATTATTCCCGGATTTCTGGTGGTTTGGAACGGGGTGTCGTTTTGGACGGTGATGGGGCGGTTACTTGTCAACACAACCGTAGACTTGATTTCAAGTCTGAGATCACGGTTATTTCTCTGAATCAGCCACGCAAAATGCCCCCACAGATTAGCTATCAAACGCCCTAACTGTGATCGTAGGCTAATGACGGAGGTTAATCCACAAGAGGGCGCTATTTCAGGCAATAATATATTGGCTATCGGGTAGACTATAAAAAACCACGATCGCAGACTTGGAACCAAGTCTAACACAACCGTGGAGCCCCGACTCGAGCTAGAAACGAAGAAAGGGTGGAATCTTTGATGGTCTATATGGATCGAGAGACTGTAACTCTATGCCATTATATTCTCTTTTTCTGCAGTGACCCTAAAATATGTCAGGAAGTGCATGTTTGCTCTGCCGTGTCACCGGCTGCGATTTACATGTCCCCCTTCACAATTTAGGCTAAACGAACAAACCGGCCGTTTAAAACCGGCAGGGTCTTGCGATAAAGGACCCGCCTTCGGCTCGGTCCTTTATGCCATTTATTCATACAACAGCATAACATAAATCTGTTTCACCTCAGTGAAATGGAACAGTCCAACTTTCAACGAGTGATTCTAATTAATATTCTGCTAATATTCTACTTTTGTACTTTTATATGCATCCAATACTTGTATAATTTTTCAATATTCAATATTATAATTTCAACCAGTTAAACTGTACAGCTCCCCCTTAATATTATAAATAATCCTCGACTCCTTCGCCAATTGAAATAGCTATCCAAAAAGGTGCCTGCATGAGTCCATTGTTGAGTTTAGTGCTCTTTGAGCTCTAAACGGTCAGAAAAGTAACAATGCGAAGTAATCATAGAAATAATACGCCTCGTCATGCAGCTAGCTGCGTTCGCTCGTCCCCAGCGCCTTGCCTTAACACCAAAGGCGCTGGGATGGGCAAACGTATCAAGCACTCTCATGGTTAATACTCAGTCCCATCATGCATCAACACTCACACTGCAAGCACTGCATGCATGACGTACTTTTTGAACAAGAATCTGTGCAAGCTGATTAGCCCATCCCCAGAGGTCCTGGATAGGCCGCTGGGGCCGAGCGAACTAGCTGCAGTATCCAGGGGCTAGGTCAGTAGAGGGCTCACTTCTAAAAATAGCTCATACACGGACGATAGCACGCGCCGGCGACGAGGAGAGCGGCCAGTTTTTGTGAACTTCAGAGAGCTGACGGAAAACTGCTCAGGTGAGGTGAGTAACTCTAAATAACTGCACAGTTGTATTTTCCTTTTTTCAAGTCTTACATATGTCACCTCCTTGCCCTCGCTAAAGCCAAACAGCTGGACGCAGGCCGTCCATAAATTAAATAAGAGCGGTAACTTCTTGCCACTTAAAACATTTTGTAAAAGCAGACTGCTACTGCTACTGGCTACTGCTAGAGTAGCAATGCCTAGGGTGTTTTAATGGCACTGCAATAAGTAACCATGGTTCATGCATGGAGAAAATATGCATGGAGACCTCCATGGACGGTCCATGGTCCCGGTGCAGTGGTCACCGGTCCCCAGGGTGGCAGAACGCCAATCTCCGTTGCACTGCACTAAGGTCCTTGTATTGGTATAAATAAAGGCAAAAAGCTTCTCTGCAATGCGAAAACAAATATAGTACAGTCAGTTTCCCGGTTCAGACCCAGTTCCGGGTCAGTGAAACTTTGCAACCACCACATTATTAGCTAACATCTTACATGTCACAGATTTTTAAGTAATTATAAAGAACAACATTCTGTCCGATACCAGCTAAAATTTCAAGTGCATACCATTATCGGTAAATAAATTATGGCCTTTTTCTGACGAAGGTTGATGATAACGATATTAAAAGTAAATAAAAAAAGTAGTCAAAAAAAGTAGTTCAAACTTCTCACCTTCCAAATTTGAACGTTTGAGCAGATAACACCAAGTTATTGTGGTTATGATGTGTATTATATATTTGACACAAATACTGTGCAGGTGGGTTAATTTTGCTTCGATTAGAATTGTCACAGTTGGGTTTTACTTGACAGAAATTTATGCCCCAGTTCCGGGTCACGAAAAATAAAGTGACGGTGGCGACGCGGTGAGTCAAAAAAACTACGGCTGTTTTGAACGTTTAAAATTTACAACGTACCGGGAGCGAAACTCGCTGGCTAAGCACACAGAGGGCGCACTGACCCGGATTAGATTACACCTGCCCGGAACCAGGCAAACGGACGACGATGTTTTTTTCTCGGCGCATCTTAAATAACTTGTTTATTTCTGTGAAAAGTTATTTGGTGATTTTGATCACATCCCAAGGTGAGCTGTTTAATGTATTTTGTTGAAATTGTTTTTGAAACGGTGACGAACGCGACCTGAATTCAAAAACTGACCCCGAACCAGGAAACTGACTGTATTTGTTTGTTCATATTTTTTATCTGCTCTAACTTCTTAGAAGCTGAAATTTCATCTTTATTTAAATTATGTGCTCTCCACAATTGGGCTACGGTAAGTGACAATTGGGGTAAAATCTTTGCATAATGATAGAAACATGGGTTTCTATTCACAAAATTATTTCACCTCATGAGAGAGCGCCCTCTCTTAACTCAATCTCCTGACGTGCATGAGGTCATGTTTAAACACTCCTCACCGTGTACGTATCCCACGATTTAACATGGCCATGTGGCGTGTCGTGGGTGAGCGGATAAGAGCAAGCCGGATTCAAGCTCTGATGTTTCTGTTCAGCAGAGTGTGGGTTCGAGTCCCAGTCGTGACACTTGTGTCCTTAAGCAAGACACTTAACCATTATTGCTGCGTCCTTCGGATGGGACGTAAAGCCGTTGGTCCCGTGTGTTGTGTAATGCACGTAAAAGAACCCAGTGCACGTATCGAAAAGAGAAGGGGTTCGCCCCGGTGTTCCTGGTTTGATTGGCAGCATATTGTGCCACAGCACCTTGTAAACCATTACATTGTGCTATGTAAAGGAATAGGTCTCAAACTTCAAAAAGTAGCTCCACATATACCTTGCAGGAAAATACTGACTGTTGAAGCGCCTTGAGCGTCACTGAGTGACGGATATGAGCGCTATATAAGAAGCCACTATTATTATTATTATTATTATCTCCGCTCAACCAATCAGAATGGATTAACTGCCCAGGTATTTATGATTTTCATTTTGTTTAATTGCAGAAAATGGCTTTCAAAGCAGTCATCTTTGACATTGGGGGCGTCCTTCTTGAAAGCCCCATCAAGTACCTGATGGAGTTTGCAACTAAACATGGCTTGCCACCGTAAGTATTCAGTGGGGTCTTGCACTGGCGTTGTCATGTTTGTGCAGGGTTTGCTCCTAACATTCTCATTCAAGACTCAAGGGTGGGAGCAAGGGGGGGGGGGAAAGGGCGGGTGGGAGAGGAATGACCGAGTATACAATGCTTCTCACACATTGGTGTAGTGTAAAAACCAACATTCTCACTTGTCACTGGTCCGCCAACTGGCTCACTGGTCTGCCAACTTGTTCACTGGTTCCGCCAACTTGTTCACTGTCCGCAAACTTGTTCACTGGTCCCTCTATAACGTTTCTTGTCAACTTTGTAATTTGTGTGTGAGGCTTGCATTTGAAGCCAAATCACACAATATGTGGAGGCAGTGGTTTACATAGCACACAGGCCTGATACTTCTCAGAGGCAATGGAGGCATTTGCCTCTATGCCTCCTGGTCATTGCCATGGTGCCCCTTGAAATCTTGAATTGGTCAAACTGAAAATCACAATTTCCTTACAGAGGTGCCCTTCACTTAGGAAAGCTGCCTTGGCCTTACATTTGAACCAAGTATCAGCCGCCGATTTCATGAGACTTGACGCAACTGCACCACTGACACAATAAATCTTGCACAAGTGGACTTTTGCAGCAGGGTTCTGCCCACAGTGGTCGGTGCCGGAAAACCCGCCCGGCACTCAGGATTCCTCAACCACCACTGGCAGAATTTTCTCTGTTTCCCACCACCACACATTTGAAAAAAAAATTATTTACCAGTAAAAATGGTATCCGAAGCCATTAATTTTGAGTACTTCTTTGATTTGAGTCTATTTATATGATCTACCGTGTAACTGATCCATCTCGCAATGGTTTCCAGGGAAACATTTTTCCACCACTAAAGAAATCCTGGGCAGAACCCTGCGCAGTTGTGGAAAGGTTCGTGAAATCGGCTGCTGGCCTGATATAACATAGCTTTGTGAGGCAATGAACTAGTGGGCCAAGCCACTCGGACAGTGCTTTTACTTGTCTTCAGCTGTTTGAACTAGCATTGTGCCTGTAGATCACTGTTTTTGGTAAGTTGTGATAGAGTGGTTTAGTGCACTGTACACAAGTTGCAGCGTGCCCAGTAGTCAGAAATATTGTGTTTTGAAACCTAGCCATGCAAGTCATTCATTTCATTCCATTCATTAAAAAATACCATCATTTGGAAACCGAAGACCCAATTGTGGATATTTTTTTACATGGAGATGTAGAGGTCTACCTGATGCTGTTCAATTACAAACAAAAACACCATCATTTATTTTCTAGGCACGATGCCGAATGCATCAAAATGCAAGACAGTTGAAATGGAGACCCTGCTAGCGAGTGAACTGGTTTAAAATGCCAGTGTGGGCACTGAGCAGGTGCCCTGCTGGTCATTTGCTGGTAGTTGTTCGAAGCCAGGGCCCAATTTCATTGAGCTGCTTAAGCAGAAAATATTGCTTAACAATTTTCTGCTAAACAGAAATCAGCAGGACACCAGTCACAAATTGTACATGTGACATGGTAGTTTGGCTGGTAACCGTAGCTACTTTTTGTGCTTAAGCAGCTCTATGAAATGGGCCCTGGCCATAGCATTGTGTGTCCTGTGGCAAGATACTTTGCTTTATAGTGATGGCATCTCATCACCCAGCAGGTATAAGTGGGTACCTGTGAGGGCAGAGATGGTTCTTGTGATTGTTTTAACTCGGATGTATTATCACACATGGTGAAACAGGCTGTACTTCCTAGGGCAGGGAGCTGAGATGGTTTAAGACGTTGACTAGATTCGAAGGGCGTTCCCCGTTTGCCAAGTGCGGTGCGCATGTGCGCATACCAAATAGGTACTATAAAAAAAAAAATTTGAACATACAAATTCTAAGGATGTATGTTGTCACCACTGCCAGAAGCGTATTTGTTGCAATCTCAGTGATGCCAGTGTGTTCAATTAACAATACAAAGCCCTTTCATTCTCTACGAGTATACTCGTAGTGGCAGATTCCATTACACCTGTTACTACGAATATACTCGTAGGCCGCAGTCAACGAGTTAAGCAGTGGAATTAACTTGGCATAAGCCAGTACTATAAAAAATGATTAAGCCTCTAGATATTTTCTTTATTTGTTTTTTTGTGATGTGAACCATATAGGACTTTTATTCTGGATGAAATGAGAAAAGGTGCGCCAGATAATGCTATGTGCCGATGTGAAAAAGGAGAACTTGCTCTCTCACAGGTATGTCTAAACCAGGCGGTACTTCTCAGGATTTTTCCTGATTTCCAAGATTTTCTCAAAATCCTCTTGAGCCTTCAAACTTGCTCGAAAGAAGTAAAACAGTCTCTAAAGGGAGAAAGAAATAGTCCACATTGTGTCCGAATCTGTAGTATTCTATTTCTGGGGATGCACATAGTCTGTCAACCCCCTTTGTCTCCATAATCCCTGCTTACCCCCTGCCTTTTCTGAACGCTTTATGCTTTTCTCTCTCCGCTCTGTCTATTTGTGTATTTCCACTTGACTGCTCTTGTCACCCTTGTATGCATGTATGTGTGCTGTCTTGTCATTTAGCCTTCCAGAAAGACTCTGCTAGGGTTGAAACGTCAGGCCACTAACTAAATTTTTGCAACCTCCTGAATTGTGACATCTGGGAGGTAATGTGTTTAGAATAAGCGGGAATCCAGACTCGCAAGCCATTTTTTCAGGAATTTTCACATTCGTCAAATCTCATCCTTGCAAAGCATAGAGCAATAACTTTGGCTTACAGTAACGGGAACTAATCTCTTTGTTGATGGTTTTCTTCAACGCATGAAGTCAAAAACCTTTTTTTTTTTAACTCACTCATTTAGAATTTGAATTGAGCCATGGTACAATTGCAATTGGTGCATCTTGCTTTTAAAGAGGGGGCCCAAGGTTGAATTGAGTTTTGTGATGCACTCATTTTCCAATAGATAGAGTACTTGTGACTAAATGGAAAATTGTTACATGTCTCGAACCACACGTTAAAATGGTGTAAAATGCCACTGTGTTTGATACCCTTCAAGTGCAAAGTTTTTCAAAATCTAAAAACGTTCGATGACGTCCCATTTCAACTATGTAGTCTGTACATTTTTGCACAGAGAACTCTCAGTTAATTCCTAAATTCTGATGATTTTCAATCAAAATGGCGTTGAATTTGAGCGTATGACGGGCGCAGAAATTCCTCTTTGAAATGTACAGACCCATTTGTTTTTGATGTCCGATGAAGTCTTGTTTTAAATTTTGCTTTATTTTTTTTTTTTAATTGTAAATTGGACTTCTGGAAACAATGACTGCAGTCAAATCATGGGCACAATTTTTGGGTCGCAACTTGACTTTGCACAATTGTCATTTCAAGGTCACGGTGTCGAATGCATTTTTTTTTAGTTACAACCAATAAAAGTGCCTCATAAATAGAACCGATTATTGAATAATCCGAAATTTGTGCAGGATTAATCATTTACATTGCTAGGGGTTGATTTCACAAAGCACTTAGATTCATCTTGAGATGAGATGTCAATTTTGCCATAGTGATATGTCTTGTGACATCACACTTGGTAATTAAGAATGATTTGCAGATCAATCAATCTTTACTCTTTGTGAAACTTTTTGGGATAGTTCTAATACAAGTTATTTCATCAGGCTGATAAGTGCCATTCATGCCTGGGATAAAAAATGCCCAACCCTTTCATGAACAAAGGTCATGGCTGGTTAATTATTAATGTTGGATGATTATGCAAAACTGAAATGGGCACAAATAGTTGTTTGTATTTCTTTTTATAGCTCGTTGAAGAACTGCACAAAGGTGCCACTGAGTCTGCCAAAAAGCAAAACCTGTCCCTCCCCAGTGCGTTCAGCATCACTGAAATGATGAGTGGTCTTCTACGCGACCTCCGACCCCAGAGAGAGATGTTCAACGCGGCCATGAATTTGAAGAACAATGGTAATCAATCTTTGGTCATGCTCCCTGGATGAAATGGCAATCGTGAACACTGATTGTCACTATAAGAATAAGGAGCCAGACTTTTTGTCGAGTCTCAAATTTTGTTTAATTTTTTCTTTAATTCATTGGGAGAAGGGGGCAGTCGGTTGGTGAAGTGGTATCTTTCCTCGCCTTCCACCTCTAGGGCCCCGAATCTGACCAGGGGCACGATGTGGATTGGGTTTCCAGTCCCTACCTGATTCGCAAGGATTTTCCCTGGAATAATTCTCTTGGGTTTTCCTCCCACACCTAAAAAAGAAACTTCCTTCTTTGTCTTCTCTCCGTGTGATTCTTGGCTAGTATAGTGATTAACCCTCTACTCTCAGTGACTCTTGGCAACATTTTCCAGTGAGTTGACCAACCATTTGAAACCATTCGACTGCCAA
Source organism: Pycnopodia helianthoides (assembly GCA_032158295.1). NCBI lineage: Eukaryota > Metazoa > Echinodermata > Asteroidea > Forcipulatida > Asteriidae > Pycnopodia > Pycnopodia helianthoides. The sequence goes on from CM063248.1 coordinate 15,760,457, forward strand.
GGTTGTGTACGGTGGCACAACTGTGCACAGAACTAACTGTGTACTGTGTACATGCATTCCCTCATGGTATCATATTGCAGGCTGGCATAGTTGATCTATCATTCAGAACCACAGTGAATGGTATTGAATGGTCAGACAGCAAGAGGGTTAAAGAGGGTCTCAAAGGTCAAATTAAGTTTTGTGATGAACCCATTTTCCAAGAGAAAGAGGTATCTTTCCTCGCCTTCCACTTCTAGGCCAGTGTGTTTGACACCCTTCAAGTGCAAGATTGGAAGGAAGACAAACATGTTTTTTTTTTAAATCTTTGTGCTTTTCAGGTTTTAAAATTGGCGTTGTGACCAACGACTTCATTGCAGACTTGCCGACGATCAACAGCCCGCCAGAGTTCTTCAATTCCATCAACGTAATCTTTGACGATTTGGTCGAGTCGTGTCACACCGGCCTGCGCAAACCCGAGCCGGAGATTTACGATCTCGCCTGCAAGAGGTTGGGTGTTGCTCCTCAAGAAGTAAGCCTCAACTTCAATTCAATAGATCTGTTAAATTTGCATCAGGGATAAAGAATGTTATGTGTGTTTGACCCATACACTGATGTGTGTCAAGCACTGTATACTCAGTACTTTCCCGAGTTCTGTGAATAAAAAATGTAAACAAATCATAGGCATGCGATGCGGGTGGGCAGGGTTCTCCCTTAACAGTGGTCAGCTGGCCAAATACCAGTTAAAACAAGGACCAGTTAGACCTGGCTAGTTCAGTGTTGAAAAGCATCCCTAGTTAATATGAAATATGGACCGGTGAACAAACTGGCGGACTAGTGAAATAAGAAGTTCACTGGTCCTGCTGGCTAGTCATTAAACAAAGTTAAGGGCAAAACCTGGTGGGCTTTGAACCCACGACCTTTACCATTCTAGAGCAGATGTCTTACCAGTAGACCACTAAGCTTTCCTGGTAGCTAGAGGCAGTTTGAATCCTATATTTGTTCCGTGAGAGCTTTTATACATGCAACTTTAAGTTTAACCCATGGCTGTAAATTGATGGCTTCATTAATAGCATATCAAAAACATGGCCTAAACAAACACAGTGTATTATTTGGTATTACCCTCACAGTGACGTATGATAAGCAATGTATACGCAGTGCTTTCCAAGGCTGCTTGGGTGGGATTCGAACCCACAAACTCTGCATTCTAGAGCAGCTGTCTTGACCGCTAGACCATGGCCTAATTTCATGGTTCTGCTTACTGTGGAATTCTGCGCTTACAACCCATAGAACTGTGTGCATTATTATAGGGTACTGTAAGCGCAGAATTATATGGTAAGCCAAGTCATGACATGGGACCCTGGGTCCAATTTCATAGAGCTGCTTAAGTACAAAAATAATCTAAGCACAACAAAATTATGCTGAGCAGAATAAGGTTACCAGCCAAATACCATGCCTGAATGCACCAATTGTGACTGGTATCCTGCTCATTTCTGCTAAGCAGGGAATCGTTAAGCAATATTTTCTGCTTAAGCAGCTCTATGAAATTGGGCCCTGGTGCCAGGAGGCCAGTTCAAATCCTGGAAATAGCTGCGGGTTCAAAAAAACAAGGTAATAGATACAAATCAAATAGTATTAAATGTGTTTTATATTTTAAAGTGAGATTTGATAATCTTTACCAACGCTGTCCCATTATTTTGAACTCTTTCCTCCCAGACTATCTTCGTGGATGACCTGGGCGGTAATTTGAAAGGGGCCAACTCTTTGGGCATCACCACTGTACTGTTCAAAGATGCCCCATCCACTCTCAAGAAACTGCAGGAACTTACAGGTGTTGATGTGAGTATGGACTAATTATTGGGCACTCGGGTCGGCTCAGTGGTGTCTTCCCCTCATTTCATCTCTTCGGACCCCGGTTCGAATTCAGCCTCTGACCGGAGCCTTGCATGGGGATTGGGTGTTCAGTCTCTAAATTCCGTGTTTTTTTTGCCCAGTTGGGGTTTTCCTCCCACATCTACACACGATGTAATACTGAGAAATCTTCAACACCATCTCTTCGCAGGTACCTGTGGGCCTATGGGTTACAGTGCAAGGCACTTTTGAAGGGGTCCTTGGTTGCAATATCGGAAAGATAAAATAACGATATTTATTGGTCTGAATTTCAGTTCTGTACAACCTGTGCAAGATCCTAGATCCTAAATATGCTTGTATTTCTTGATCGTGAGGTTGATATTCTGCTATTTTGGACATGTTTTTTGCCCTTTGGCACTCGCTCCACCAAGTCAACAGGATTGGAGCTCCGCTGGCCCCCATGAGCCTGCGTCCCCGATTGCAGAGTCAATAGTCAGCCATGCTGGTCATGGTATCCGTGGCAAGGCTGTGAAGCATAAATTGCTTCTCTGCACCTAGTTGTACAAATTGGGATGTGTGAGGGCTGAGATAACGGTGTGTTTGATAAGTTTAACTGCGCTTACAACTCATGGAATTCTGCACTTTTTGCTTTCGAGCCTCAAAGTGTGCCGTCAGATGGTCAGGCTACGTTAAACTACTTCAAACCATCGTCGCCTACTCTTTTATTCCCTCTCTATTTAACGATTAAAAAGTGTTAATTCTAAATCCACTATTTATTATTGTCCATTTGACTTCAGGTTCACCAGGAGGCTGACCCGATCTCAGTGGACCCAGACAGAGTCAGTCATGGCTCAGTAACTACTAAGGTATGTGTCTCAATAAACGCCATCCATTAATCGTCGTGTAGGGTTGCTATACATTTTGAGATGTGCCCCATTGCGTCATATTAAAACTTGTTTAGCTCCACCCACCAGGTCATGCTGTTGTTCCAATGCTCCATTATTTCGCACGAATGGCGCGATTGGTACGTGTTAAGCAATATGGCGCCGTTCGTGCGAAATAATGGAGCGCTGGAACAATAGCATGACGCCACCGGTGGAGGTTATGCGGCGTAACGCCCTCGGTGTACGCGCCATGCGTGGGGGTACAAATGGCCCTCGCGCTTTGCCCTCGGGCCATTCGTACCCATGAATGACGATGCGCACCTTGGGCATTGTCCTTTACATAACAACTCCATCAAGTGTAAGATTTGTTTCTTTTTTCCCATTGAGCAGAGTGTGAATTGTGTGCGTGCATGATTTCCAGGCTCTGTGGTTCCCTTGTACACATGGAATGCATTTAATATGCCTTACTGTTGTCAGTTTGATTTCAATGTTACAAATGTGATTTATAATGTCATTAGCACTATTGTCTATAACAAGACAATGTGTGTACAATGTGTATTTTTGTTGCCTATTTCTGCCCCCTGTGTATATTTATCTCCCCCCATTTGTATACTATTGTGATATTTTCAACTTGCTTACTGTATCATTTTTTATAATGTTCTGTAAATTCTTGTTAACTGCCCTCTTATTTGGATATTTCCAATTATAATATTTATTTGTGTTGCCTAATTCTGCCCCCTGTGTATATTTATCTCCCCCCATTTGTCATTTTGCTATTATGATATTTTTAACTTGCTTATTGTATCATATTTGATAATGTTCTGTAATTTCTTGTTAACTGCCCTCTCATATGGTAATTTCCAATTATGAAAATATGGTGTGTGCATTTTATTGGTAGATAATGTTTGTTTGCAACTTTGCATGGCGCTACCATCAATCGCTTTTAAAAAATGTGTATTTTGTTTGCTTTTTCCCTTGCAGTGGAACATTCTATAAGGCCCATTCTACTTGATTCCTCGGGTCCTCGGAATGTTTTTTTTTTTCACTTGGTGTTTATCTTTGGTTTTAAAAAAGCCCTACTGTGCAATATGGGGCAATCTAAATGGTTTTATCTTTATGATTGATGTGAATTTTTAAAGTCTACCCCCCTCCAAAACCCCTCCCCCACCCCCAAAAAAAGAAAACCAACAACACCCCAATACATGTTTGCATATCGGCTGCAATGCCAAATCGGCCCGATACGTTAGCTTTTGCATAGGAAGAACCCAGCGTGTATTTCTTTTTAATATGCATTTTGATGATAGAAAGGAACTATAAATAAATAGTAAACTTGCGGGTACAACTATGTGTAAATCTCTTTTGTGGGAGTGGTGGCTCTGAAAAGAGCCGGTGTGGTCTCGACGTTTCGAACAGTATACTCTGCTCGTCTTCCTCATGGTTGCACCCGCAAGTTTACTATTTATAGTTCCTTTCTATTTTCCACACCATACAAAGCTTCGAACAACACTTACATTTTGATGATGTGGATTATTCAGGAAGGGATCCGAGTGCACTATGTGGAGATGGGAGAGGGACCTGTCCTCATCCTCTGTCATGGCTTCCCAGAATCCTGGTACTCATGGAGGAAACAGGTCAGTTAACATTCATTGACACATCGTGTCCGAATTTGCGGCTATGGCTACGGCTACAGCTGGATCGTAATGAAGCATAGGCCGTCCTTAGCAGGGTTGTAGCCATGCTGGTCAGTGCTGGCCGGTCGTTTGTAACTGGCACTAGCTTTTGCTGACCGCCACACAGACTAAATGAATCACTGTCATGAAGTATAGCCTGCCCGATATGGGGCAGAGGGTCCCCCCCCCCAATGTTCCCATACTATAACACTATTTTCCTCTTGTATAGAACTCCCCCCCCCCCCCCCGCCAAAAAATCCTCAAAAGAATTCCTGAGATTCCAAGCACACAATGAAGACACAATAGGGGGGGGGTACCCTCTGCCCCATATCGAGCACCAATTGTCATGAAGTTGAAAATAACAGATTTACATATCTGACAATGCATTTCAGAAATACATAGTTTATGTCTCAGGAAACCCATACAAATCCATTTTTTTAAGCAGTAAAACCCAAAGGTTCGGTCTATTTTGATTGTAAATTAGCTGGCACTCAAAAAATTCTAGCTACAACCCTGGTCCTTAGCAACAGTCGTAGCCATTAATACAGAGAGGAGCTAATATCGACTGTCTGTTCAAAATAAACCATGTTATATTTGTTTTACTATACCACGTACTTCTCTAGTTCGGCATCATTGAGCTCGGGAAAAAGCGAGTTGGCATTATGTGTTCCACCATTTTTTTGGTGTGCATGTAGCAGCGTTGTTCACGCGTGTACACCTGTAAGTTCAATGATTGCTTCGTAAGTAAAGCGCAGGCACAGCAGACTAATACTAATACACATGTGATGGTCTACTACGCATGCGTATTTACCCTGTGCGTGACTGTTGCCCATGCGATAGTCTACTACGCGTGCGTATTTACCCTGTTCGTGAATACTCGCGCGCGTGCGCTTGGTAAACAGCAAAAAATTATGCGTGAATGGACTAGTGAGCATTTGGCTCTCAATCATGAATATGCATGAGGTAAAGTAAACTCATTTTCAAGTGTTTAAAACACAGAAAGTTTTCCCTCCAAAAACCAATGCAGCACAACCCCCTTATGCCCTTATATGTAATTTAATGGATACATACATGTACAAGTAATGAATTTTATGGGTACTTACTGTGTTCCTTTAGATTCCTGCACTTGCCATGGCCGGGTACCGAGTGATTGCCCTTGATCAGCGAGGCTATGGAGATTCTTCAGCACCGCCTGGTAAATATTACACAGTTCTTAATGAGCAGTTCTTATATATAGCACTTTGTCACACCCGAGGGCAGCTCAAAGAGCTCATTGTGCTTGTCTACAAGGTATGCAGAGCTATGTTTTACGTGCATTACACAACACACTGGGCCTAGGGCTTCACGTCCCATCCAAAGGACGCAGCAATAATGGTTAAGCATCTTGCTTAAGGACACAAGTGTCAAGACCAGGGCCCAATTTCATAGAGCTGCTTAAGCACAAAAAGTAGCTAAGCACAACAAAGTTATGTTTACCAGAATAAGGTTACCAGCCAAACTACCATATCACATGCACAATTTTTGACTGGTAACCTGCTCATTTCTGCTTAGCAGGCAACCGTTAAGCAATATTTTCTGCGAAAGCAGCTCTACGTTGAACCCACACTCTGCTGATCAGAGACACCGGAGCTTGAGTCCGGTGCGCTTGGCCACGCCTCGTCACAATGTTCATGTTTTCCATATTAAAATACTCTCTAATTTGAACTTGAACGAAGTGGTGACATAATCAGCTAAAACAGTTTGCTGTTGTATACTTAGTGGAAGACTTTATGTTTGTTTTTGTACAGATATCAAAGATTACAGTCATGATAATTTGTGCAAGGTGAGTAGTCTTGCTTTTTTTATGTTTTAGTTAATGTATAATGTGGGAAATTTGCTTTGTGTGTGATTTTAACAACAGCCATGTTAAACCAGCAATGCCAAACTGCTCAATCAACAGCTATAGACCTAACTCACCTGAAGTCCTCATCCTAAAAATCTCGGTCACGTCTCTTTGGGAATCAATGTCCTCATGTGTTATACAGTGAAATGCGCTTTTTAGGTGATCCAGCATTTACACGCTTACCAAATTTTTACAAAATCTCGGTCACCCCATTTTGGGAGTCAATGTCCTCATGTGTTATACAGTGTAGTGCGCTTTTTAGGTGATCCAGCGTTTTTACGCTGACTAAATTTGTACATGCAATTTGACTTCTAAACTGACTTTGGATCAAGGGGTCAGTACATGAACCTTCAAGGAAATAATTTAACTCTTTGTTTTTTTTCTCAACAGGACATCATAGCAGTTATGGATTCCTTGGTGAGTTATTGCATACAGTAAATTTCCATATCTTAGGGCCTTTTCCAAACCGGGCTCCGTTTGATGTTCAAGCACCCTGCAAAATGCAGACCCAACAGCATCGTGGCGTGTCGGCGGCGGAGAGTGGGTTCGAGTCCCGGTCATGACACTTGTGCCCTTGAGCAAGGCACTTAACCATAAATTGCTTTGTAAAAAGTTGGGAAGTTAGTGCATTCTGCTCTACCAGCCAGGCTCCTTGTTGATTATACCCACGCCTACATCCTTACGGACTGTGGAGGGGGTTACCCTGTTTCAGCCTCAGGAGTAGGGGGCAATGTGCCCCTGGTGTCTGTTGATTTGGGTCAACAGCCCAAATCAGTTAAGTGTAGCCCTCACCTTGAAAACTCAACAATGAAAACTATTTCTTGGCATATGGTTATGATTATGCAGAAATGAATGGTTAATAAATGGTGAATAAAACTACTTTGAAATTAATTTAAAATGTTAATTGTTGTTACTTCAGAATATCCGAATGGCTACTTTTATCGGACATGACTGGGGCGGTGTGGTGGTGTGGAAAATGGCCATCGGCTACCCTGATCGCACAAGGTAGGACTCAGTACTTCAGTTTTGTGCAGTGTCTTTGCTTTTCAGTTGATCACTGAAGCAATAGGACGATAATCTCCACAGTAACTTGTGTAAGTGATGATGATGCAGAAATGCATGGTCTCTAAAAGGTTATATGTATAGGGTTTTTGAGGCATTGCATGGTGAGGTATCAATGTAGGCCTATATTCGGTTTGCGGTAACACCATGTGTGTATCTACTTTGTGTGTAGATTTTGTTCTTTAGAGAACTTGTCTTGCTATTTGTTCTACTACCGCGTAGTAGATTTTTCAAAAATCGGGAGACTTCTCAGTTCTAAAAAGAACTGTCCTGCTTATGAACAACTACCTGGGCGGAAGGTAGGAAAAGGTTATATGCTTCGCAAGATATTTGTTGCTAGTTTGTGTTTGTTTATCAATTATCTTTATTGTGGTTTCTTATCCAGAGGTGTTGTGGGTGTCAACACTCCATACTTCCCCCCGAACCCCAACGCTAACCCGCTGGAGCAGATGCACAAGAAGCCAGGGGTGTTTGACTACCAACTGTACTTTCAGACACCGGTAAGTCACTCAACAGTTCCTCACCATTTTTCACAAAGAGGCAATTTAGCCCCCTTCGGCGAAACATTCATGTTCGGAGAAAGCTGCAAAGCAATGCACAAACAACATAAATTGTCTCTTTGTGAAAACTTAAAATGCAGAGTACTCGTTGTGGGCACCATGCGCTATGTACTTCAGTGTAAAAAATGGCAAAATCGAAAAGCGGCTGTTTGTGAAAACTCAAAACTTTAAATTTGGTTGTATTGTCCTTGTGCTAATTAGTGTAATTACAAAACTATAATGTTTTATGACTTGAAACTTCAAAAATGTGTAGCAAATTATTTTTTTAAAGAAGTGACTCTTTGTGAAAACGATGACGAATTGGATACAGTGTCAAAAAAGCATGTGTAAACAGGCATGTGATTTCTCAGTATTTTTCTGATTTCAGGGTTTTTTTTTCAAAATTTACTTGAGCTTTCAAATTTTCTTCAAAGAAGTAAAGCCGCCACCAAAGGGTGAAAGAAATGGTCCACATTGTGTCCAAACCTATGGTTTGGTATTTCTGGTGATGAACAGAGTTTGTAAACCTCCTGCATTGTAACATCTGGGAGGTTCCAGGTCGAGAATCAGGGGGAACCCCAGCCCTGAAAGTAAATTTTTTTCACCAAAGTCAAGTGTTCAAGGATCCTTATTTGAAACCTGTAGTTTGAATTTCTGGTAGTGCACAGAGTCTGTAAACCTGAATTGTTAAACATCTGGGAAGTTTTGGGTCTAGAATAAGGAGAAACCCCAGACCTGATAACCAAATTTGTTCAGGAATTTTCACCAAAGTAAAATCTACAAGCATCCCTGTTCAAAAAAGTCTTTAGCCCGGCTCATCTGGTAAATAAGTTAGCTGCAGGAATGGTGTCATCTAAATGTGTTTTGAGTTGGGCGGGGAATAGTCTGATTGGCACCATAGCCAGAGACCATTATTAGATCGATGTGTCTTGCTCTGCCCCAAGCCACACACTTCACTAAACGTGATGAAGCAATCCACTATAGACCTTTCTATTGCAACGTCACAGCCCGAGTTTTTGCCAACCGAGGTCGGAAAACTATGGAAAGCCATAAATGCAAAACAAAAACGATCGCCACAGTTTTTAACAATGTTACACAAATATTCAAAAATAGTGTTGAATTTGTTGGAAACAAAGCAACCAATCATGAGAGGTACTTTACTTAGTTGAAAGTTTGCAGAAAATGTTAAAATTTTGTTAAAACATTTATTAACACGATCGAGTGTTTTGCTAACATTCGGCCTTCCATGCCAACCAGCGCGGTTTGTTTATCAACAATGGAAAGGTCTATAGGCAAGACATTTGATGTCGACCCATAATGGATAGGTCTGCAATCACCTGTGTAATTTTTGTTAATGTTATTTTATTAAAATGAAATCTTGTGTCACATTTGTTTATTTGTTTTCTTGCTAAGGGTGTTGCAGAGGCTGAATTGGAGAAAGATTTGGAGAAGCTGTTCAAGTTTTTCTTTCGAGCTCACAACAAACAGGTGAGCAGATCTGATTTTGACTTGACTTGAAGATCTAACTTCAACTTTGGGGCGAACAAAGAAAAGTTGACTGCAACGGGATTTGAACCTATGACATCCAGATTATTGTGCCAGCGCTCTACCAACTGAGCTATCTTACCCTAATTTTTGGCGGTCTCTGTAATTTGCTTTTGTTTGAGGGAGTGCCAGAACAAGATCTATTTTTAAAGTTTTGTCAGAAATGTTTAAACAATTTTTGGTTGAACAATGACAAAATTACTAGAGAGGGATTTGAACCTGGGACCTCTGGATTAACGTGCCAGCGCTCTACCAACTGAGCTTTCTAGCCCTAATGTTGGCGGTCTCCCCATTTTGTCAATATCTTTGTTCGGGGGTGCCAGTCAGAAGCCATACAACCTGTAACTGCCGTGTAGCCAGGGATCACACCCAAGTTTACAAAACAACCTGGGAAGCGGCAGCCAGGGGATCACCTTAAGTGGCTGTGACTTTTCATTTCAAATTATCAAGTATTAAACCACAAGGGGAACTGAGTGGGTAAATGTGTACCCAGTCAGTTTCCCTTGTGGTTTATTACTTGAAATCTTGAAAAAACGGTGTAACTTTTATTTGTTCTGTAGCTGGAGTGTCACCAGAGGGAGCCCTGATGCACATTTGGTTTAAACATTCTTTGTAATACTCGGGATATTTAGTAGAGATCATGGAGAGCGTTTTTAGTGCATGCATTGCTTTTTATTCATGTGCGTTTCCAAGATGGCCACTTTATAAAGTGTCATTTTTACAAGTGCTTACAGACCATGAAACCTTTGTTTACAAGGAGAGTGACCTTGTGCATTCCGTGACAATCCCTGGCAGGCGAAACTGCACTGGTCAGTTTGACATTTTGTGTCATATTTTCCACATAAATTCAAGAGTTACACAAAATAATAGCTGTACAAGTTTTGAGATGCGCCCCCCCCCCCTTCATTATATCAAAAGCTGATAAAAATCAGACAGTGTCATCTCCACAAAATATCAGATGTAATGTTGTCTTCCATTGAGCTGTGTCTGCAGGAAGTCCAGGCTCTGTGGCTCTTTTGTAAACATGTGATGCCACAGGTCACGTCATGGTCTATACGGTGACAGTTCTTGCAAGAGGTACAATGCCTACTTTTATTATTATTTATGATTTTAATCGCAGGACTACTTTCCTGGGAGGGAGAAGTTCGGAGTCCACAATGTGAGGGAAAGAGGTAACACAGCATTTCGACTCAAATCTCACTTGTTTGTTCAGATTACCTATTGAAATAAACGACTGTCATTTGTGGAATCCTCTATTTCCTTGACTTGGACGGTACTTCAGATTTAAATAGTTCCCTGGAGGATTTGTGCTGGTGTAAAATTTATGATTAGTGAAATTTATGATTAGTGATCTTCGAAAGTTCGACAGTGTGGCGTAATTTTCAGTATTTTTGACTGTGTGAGGGCATTTGTGTACAAAATTTATGTGATGCAAAACAAGTAAAATATAATGTTTTATCCACTGTTGTTATTATTAATATTATTTTTTCGGCCATTGGTACAAGAAAACAACATACAGGCAGTCAAATAAGATGAAACTTTAATTGTAATGCAAGGAAATTACCCGTTGAAAGCGCCCTCATGTGGCTAAAAGAATGGTCAATTCCTCTGTAAGCAACGCCCACTTCACACTTACTGGCTCCACTGATTACCAGAAGCCCACAGGAGTCAGCATTGAGCTGGCTTTTCTGTGATGATTTATGTAAGAAAAGTTGCATAATCGGAATTGGCTTCTACGTTCTTCTCGGAATTACAAGTTTCTGTCATAAGAAACACTTTTGAACGCGTGATGAAACGGGTGATTTTGGGGGGTAAAATTACACACAAGGGTATGCCAGATTTGGAGCCAGAAGTAGCGAAAAAGTGTGTGTGTGCGTCAGGTACCCACTCATGTAAAGCAATGACTTACAGACTAAACAGGAATGTCTGTTAAAGGCACAGTACATGTTTGGTAATGACTCTGAAAACTAATGGCAATAAAAACTTACGTTGTAAAATGTACAGCAACTTTCGATAGTATAATGCATCTTGAGAAACATCTCACTTCGAAGTACTGCGGTTATGGAAAAAGACATCACTTTTTATCCCCAAAAATTTGAATCTGAGAAGCTTTTCTGTCAGAAACGTTTCTCAGCTTGTGTTTTCCTGTTAGGAATTATTCTTCCTGCATGGACATAACTGCTCCAGATTTTTGGCGATATCTCAAAAACGCTAACACCTTTTGAAACGAAACTTTCACAGGTTAGTTTTATAGTATATATCTACAATTATCAGGGTTCTGCCCAGGATTTCTTTAGTGGTGGAAAATTGTTTCCCTGGAAACCATTGCGAGATGGATCAGGTTCAGGATAGATCATAAATAGACTCAAATCAAAGAGGTACTCAAAATTAATGGCTTCGGATACCATTTTTACTGGTGAACACCCAATTTTACATTTCGTTGAAAACCTTTGAAAGGAAACTGCAAGTGTAATTAAAAAATGTTGAGAATGTGTGGTGGTCGGAAACGGAGAACATTCTGCCAGTGGTGGTTGGGGAATCCTGAGTGTCAGGCGGGTTTTCCGGCACCGACCACTGTGGGCAGAACCCTGAATTATATAGCTTTGAAACAAACATGAACGAACAAGTAGGCTCCAATTACCAAACGTGTACGATGCCTGTAATAGAAGACTTTGATGGTTGATTCCCAGGTGGATTACTAGCCGGTGTTCCTGATGATCTTACCCTGCCGTCCCTGCTCACAGAGAAAGACCTGGCCTTCTACGTCAAGCAGTTTAAGAAATCAGGATTCAGGTTGGTGGAATAGAACATACGGATCATTCGTAATGTCTGCGAATGTATTCCCTACTTTTTACAGGATGTGTGTAAACGTTTCAATATCTTTTTTGGCAAAATGTGTCCAAACATTTCCAAGATGTGTAAACAAATTTCCTGTCGTCTGTTAAATTGTGTTAAAATTATTTCCTGACCTTTGGGAAAACGTGTTTAAACTTTTCCTGACCTTTGGTAAAATGTGTTTGAACACTTCCTGTCCTTTGTTAAAATGTGTTTGATTATTTCCTTTCCATTGGTGAAATGCATTTGTATACTTCCTGACCTTTGGTAAAATGTGTTTAAAGATTACCTGTCCTTTGGTTTAATGTGTTTGATTATTTCCTTACCATTGGTGAAATGCATTTGTGTATTTCCTGACCTTTGGTAAACTGTGTTTGATTATTACCATGCCTTAGGTAAAATGTGTTTTAACATTTCATGACCGTTGGTAATGTTTTAACATTTTTAGCAGACGCTAAAATGTATTAAAACATTGCCTGATCATGGTCAAATGTGTTTCGACCTTTTCTGTTGACTTCGCAAAATGTGTTTCAAGATTTCAATACCTTTGATGAAATGTTTGAGTAAATATTTAAAAACCTTTATGAATGAATTATTTTTTGTGGAGTGTTGGATTTTTTTATTTGGCGAATTGTGTTAAAAAATTGTCCACATTCTTTATGAAATATGTGTGTTTTATTACAATATATTTTAGTAAAATGTGTAGTTTTGGTAGAGTGTATTAACATTTCTATTACCGTGCTAATGTGCTTTTTAAATCTTTGTCATAATTTCTTATTGTCTGTGAACATTACCATTCTTTTGTTGAGATGTTAAGTGAATGTTTTATTTACATCTTTAGAACAGAATATGTTAAAGTGCGTTCTTACTGTCGAAGTTTGGTAAAATTTTTGCGTAAATATATGTCTGCAAAAACATATCTTTGATAAGTTTTAAGCTGACTCATAGCTTGCATTTATTAGATTTATTTAATTAGTATCCCATTTGTTTATGTTACCTTCAGGGGACCACTGAATTGGTACAGAAATATTGAAGAAAACTGGAGAAACTCTCTGAGATTTGCCGGCCGGAAGGTGACTATTTTATTCATCATACTATTTGAAACTTACCCAGTCAGTTTCCGTTGTGGTTCATTACTTGACATTTAAATTAAAAAAGTCGAATCCCCTCAAGGTGATCCCGTGGCTGCTGCTTCCCAGGTTGTATCGTTAACTTGGGTGTGATCCCTGGCCACACGGCAGTTAACGGTTGTATGGCGAACAAAGATATTGACAAAATAGGGAGACCGCCACCATAGGGCTAGATAGCTCAGTTGGTAGAGCGCCGGTACGTTAATCCGGAGGTCGTTGGTTCAAATCCCGCTCTAGTCAATTTGTCTTTGTTCAACCCCATACTATTTTATTCATCAACAATATTTTTTTTGGGGTGGGGTTTTGAAGCCTTTGATTCATGGGGCATTTGCCGAAGTGCCTCTCCCTCAAAAACAAATGAAAAAGGTTCTCTGCAGGGTGTTTTGAAAAGAAGGAAACCCACTTCTGATGGCACTGTTCATCTACTTGCTGAGCATGTTTCAAAAATTTAGTTTAATGGTACTAAAATAATGGTCTTTAAACATACGTGTCGAAAAAATTATCGCACATGCATATTTATCCCTAAAATTTCATGTGGCAAATCAGTTTGGCAAGTCAATTTAAACGCCATAATATAGACTGGGTTTACGCTAGAGGCACTGGTACTTCAGTGTTGATTTCACGCTGCCTTTTTTCTGGGAACCATGCAGGGAAAAAACACTAATTCAAAAATTGGAAGGAGAGGAAAGATTTTTTCTGATGAAATTTTAACAAAATTACAGGAAGGAAAACTCCACACCTAAGATCAGATAATAGCTAAACAAGGATTGATAGTCAAATCATTTTGAGTGTTTTCGTTCAAGTTTGTCTTTGAAATCAACTCTTGGCTTACATCTAGCCTTTTGTCAAGGCCTTCGTGTCTTGGAGCTGCGATCTCAAGCGACTGAAATGGGAGACCACGCACGCGAGTGGCGAAGCCACGAGGGCCTTTTCCAACTTGTTTGCGGTTTCTAATGTGTTTCTTTATTATCTCGACTTTTGCTACCCAAAACGGTAGCAAAAGTCCAAACCAATCAGAAGTGCATAACGCACGTTTCATACTTCATGAATAATTCATTACAAAAACCGCAAACAAGTTGGAAAAGACCCTCGTGGCTTCGCCACTCGGCTCGCGCGCGTGGTCTGTTGTTCCAGTCGCTCCACTGTTTACAAAGCTGTCCAAGCCACGATGGCTAGCTTACATCATGCTGCTGAATCTAATCCCTGGTAAATGTGTCCCTCATAGATCTATGCTCCTGCCTTGATGGTCACAGCAGAGAAGGATGTTGTTCTAACTCCAGCTAGTAGCCGCCTCATGGAACCGTGGGTACGTAACACTCATTCATAGATACACTCGAACAGTTTATCCATTCTGATTGGTAGAGAGAAGATCCTTTGTTAATGTTTAAACGCGCAATATAAACACAGTCACAGTCTGTTTAAGCATGACTAGATGACATTGAGTCAAAGAGGGCGCTATTAGATAAATGGGTGGAGCGCGCAAAGTTCACAGCCTCAATTTAAGTTGGTAGGTCGCATATTTGGCTCGTGCGAGTTTTGAAACTTGTGTGCGATAGTTTGAAAGTTAAGTGCGCAAATATGAAACTTGCGCTATGAGCTACTCAGCGCAAGGAGCTACTCGCCGATCAACACATGCATAGAAATTTAACGCATTGTTGAGGTGAGCTAAGGCTAAACTGTCAGATTTGTTCTCAACTTTTAAAGATTTTTTGATGTTTTGTTGTTGTTTTTAATTCATGAATGGGAATAAAAGAGTGTTGATTCAGTCTTAAACATCCGTTTAAAGGCAGGGTATACTTTTGGTAAATGTCAAAGACCAGTATTCTCACTTGGTGTATCCCAACATACGCATAAAGTAACGAACCTGTGAAATTTTGGGTTCAATTGGTCATCAAAGTTGCAAGAAAATAATGGAGAAATAAAAATGCCCTTGTTGCATAGAATTGTGTGCTCTCAAATGCCTTAGAAAGTCTTCATGCCTGAAGCCTTTCTCGGATTCAAATATTTTAGTGAGAAATTACCCAAGAGGGAGTAATTTTTCACAATGTTTTATATATAGGCAGCTTTCCAGTGCTCTTTATCAAGAATGTATTTCTTGAGTAATTACCAAAAGTATCCACTGCCTTTAAGATCTCATTGTCCACTCATTTAGTCCCTTATTCCAAAGCAATGGGTTTATCTGTAGTTAGATCCCCAGTGCCCACACAAATCCATTGAGGACTCTTGATGACAGTAATTTATGCGGCCAGTATGGGGGTGCCTGGTTTTTTCGTAGTGTGGCAGTGCTATTCTCAAAGTGAGATATGCTACTGTAAGCCACGATTCTGGCTTCAATGTTCCACATGGGTCCTCTGAATAAGATTAGTCAGCCATACATCTCATCAGTACCCCCATGGCACAGTCCATTGGAATGTTCAAAATACCAATGTGCCTATTCTTTCGTGTAGGATTGCTTCCGTATTTCGGCACGATGATGTGGTCTCGCGGTATGTTCTGCCGGTCCAATGGATTGCAGGCGTGTGCCCTCGGGACCGTTCAATTGTGCCTAGTATGTACCTTGACGTTTTAGACACTCCCTAAATCTTGATAGAGAATTTAACATGCATCCTAAAAGTATATTTTTTCTTTGTTTCATAAGGTGCCTAATTTGTCTCGTTTACACATTGAGTGCGGTCATTGGACTCAGATGGAAAGGTAAGATGATTGGAAATGGCTACCCCAGGCGTTCCTCCCTCCCTTCCCCCCACCCTTCCCCAGGCCTTTTCCCCCACCCTTTCCCCCCCCCTTCCCCAAGGCCATCCAGCCACCCTTCCCCAGGCCTTCGTCCCTCCTCCCTTCCCCCTCCCTTCCTCCCTCCGTTCCCCAAGGCCATCCAGCCTTCCTCACCAGGCCTTCCACCATCCCTTCCCCCCACCCTTTCCCCCAGGCCATCCAGCCTTCCTTCCCCAGGCCTTCCCCCCACCCTTCCCCCACCCTTCCCCAAGGCCATCCAGCCTTCCTCACCAGGCCTTCCACCATCCCTTCCCCCCACCCTTTCCCCCAGGCCATCCAGCCTTCCTTCCCCAGGCCTTCCCCCCACCCTTCCCCCACCCTTCCCCAAGGCCATCCAGCCTTCCTCACCAGGCCTTCCACCATCCCTTCCCCCCACCCTTTCCCCCAGGCCATCCAGCCTTCCTTCCCCAGGCCTTCCCCCACCCTTCCCCCACCCTTCCCCAAGGCCATCCAGCCTTCCTCACCGGGCCTTGCACCCTCCCTTCCCCAGGCCTCCCTTCCCAGACCTCACATTTTCTTTATTCATTGTTCTGGAGCGTGCTCCTGCCCAGCCTTTACACTTCCTTTTCTCCCAGACAGACCCTCTACAACTTTGTATATTAAGGTCATCAGAATTGCTGTTTTCTTTTATATGCTCTTCTCTAATATACTCATGTTTGATCTGATTATATGATTTCATGTATATCAATGTTGCTCTTTGTCTTGATCCATTCACAATATTCTTTTATGTGTATTTGATTTGTGGTTTTGTAATTTACGTATTTTTCTATGCATATTTTGATCCATGAACTGCTTTGATATTTTGTTCACAGTTCAAATGAAGTTAGCCTTTTGTAACAATATTAACAGCAATAATAATGCCATGTTTATTGAACATAATTATTAAGTTTTAGAATCTT
Organism: Pycnopodia helianthoides; assembly: GCA_032158295.1. Taxonomy (NCBI): domain Eukaryota; kingdom Metazoa; phylum Echinodermata; class Asteroidea; order Forcipulatida; family Asteriidae; genus Pycnopodia; species Pycnopodia helianthoides. The sequence continues at coordinate 15,777,502 of CM063248.1, forward strand.
CTAATGTTATAGATATAAATAACTTTATTAGTAATTTAGGGTAACTTCAAATATTGAAAGGAAGTCACAGATAACCTAATATAATCTTACTTAATTTCTGATAATGTAACTTTGGGTAATTTGATGTAATGTCAGGAAGCCGCGTGTTATGACCGAGCGGTCAGGCGCACCGGACTCGAGCCCCGGTGTTTCTGATCAGCCGAGTGTGTGTTCAAGTGGCATGTCGTGGCCGAGCGGATAAGAACACCGGACTCAAGCTCTGGTGTTTCTGATCGGCAGAGTGTGGGTTCGAGTCCCGGTCGTGACACTTGTGTCCTTAAGCAAGACACTTAACCATTATTGCTTCGTCCTTCGGATGGGACTTAAAGCTGTTGGTCCTGTGTGTTGTGTAATGCACGTAAAAGAACCCAGTTACACTTATCGCTAAGAGAAGGGGTTCGCCCCGGTGTTCCTGGTTTGATTGGCTGCATATTGTGCCACAGCACCTTGTAAACCATTACTTGGTGCTATGTAAAGGAACAGGTCTAATACTTCAAAAGTAGCTCCACAATATACCTTGCAAGAAAAATACTGAGCGCTTTGATACGCCCATTGGACGTGATAAAGCGCTATATAAGAACTGTGTATTATTATTATTATTATTATTATTATTCGAGACCCGGTCGTGACACTTGTGTCCTTAAGCAAGACACTGAACCATTATTGCTTTGTCATTCGGATGGGACGTAAAGCCGTTGGCTCTGTTTGTTGTGTAATGCACATAAAAGAACCCAGTGCACTTTCATGGTTGCCCAACCACCCCCTCCCTTTCCCACACTTTTCCGTCCAACTTCGTTTTGTCTTTAGTTTTTGTACCGTCGTATTTATTTATTTTAATAATTTTGACTTGTATTTACTATTTTGCTCGATTCTATTTACTTGTACATAGGCCTACTGTATTTTTTGTGAACTTTATTGTCTTTGAATCTTGGCCGAATAAATAATAATAACAATGGGCTGCAGATTGTGCCACAGATGCCACAAAAAAAGACCTGTCTTTAAAAAAATAATAATAAGCGCTTTGAGATGCCCATAGATAAAGTGCATTATAACAACTAGATATTACTACTGTTATTATTAATGATTTACTGATCCTTGCTTCTTTCTTTTTTTTTTATCTTTGACCAGACCCAAAGAGCTGAACGACGGTCTGATTAAATGGCTGAATAATCTCCATGGGAAAGAAGCATCCGTGAAGAGTCCAGACACCAAGCTTTAGTGTGTGTGTGCATCCTGCAGACAGTCATTCCTCATTTGCTCGGGGGGGGGGGGGGGGAAGTCATGCGAGAGTGTCAGGGCTGATTATTTTTTTATTTGTTGCTTCCCAAGATCTGGAACAGTCTTCCTGCCTCTCGTCGATCCGGTCTCAATGTCGTAAAGCCTGTAAGCAGATGTTTTCTGCTTACAGTGCGGCCATTGAGCAGAATTTTCTATTTCATAAAAACACTGCAGAATTTCTATTTCATAAAACACTGCAGAATTTCTATCTCATAAAAACACTGCAGAATTTTTGTTTCATAAAACACTGCAGAATTTCTATTTCATAAAAAACATTGCAGAATTTCTATTTCATAAAAACACTGCAGAATTTCTATTTCATAAAACACTGCAGAATTTCTATCTCATAAAAACACTGCAGAATTTTTGTTTCATAAAACACTGCAGAATTTCTATTTCATAAAAAACATTGCAGAATTTCTATTTCATAAAAACACTGCAGAATTTCTATTTCATAAAAACACTGCAGAATTTCTATTTCATGAAACACTGCGGAGTTTCTATTTCATAAGACAATGCAGAATTTTTATTTCATAAAACACTGCAGAATTTCTAAAAACACTGCTGTAATCAAAGAATACTGAGTACTAGGATGACCAAGTAGTACTCAGTAGGAGTACTTGGGCCATCAAGTACAAGTGTCTTAGTACAGAGTACTCAGATATCCAAGCACGCAAGGCTCGTCAATGTTGAAAAGGTGAAAATTTCTTACTTGATGTGATTTTTTGTTTATCCCATTTTTGACATTGTTGATGTCCACTTTCATAATTTGTAAGATTGAATGTTCATTTTGATAAATACCCGTGTTCGTGGTTTGTACGATCCGTGTCCGTGACATCCGCAGAAAGTTGCGTCTTTTACACATCTGACACGACATTATTTGAAACCCCCCTATTATAAATTTGGTATCATCTGAAAGCGGAGGACGTTGTCTTTCTAAATTTAGACATAGAAAAGGTCAGAGGTCAAGATTAAAACCAGGGTCGGTAGGTTTATTACACGTAGACATAGAGCACTTGTTGCTAGGGGCGTGGATCTTTACTATCATGTGCACACAGTGTAGTGCACTCATTGGTCAATGCCCGCAATGTCGAGTGCGCGCATGCGCTGTGAACGATATCGGTTGTTTATTCTCTCTCAGGTGACTGTCATGTGACTGTTTATGTGTGTGCCACGCGAAAAATAATAGTCAACTCAACCTCGTCCCCAGGGTGTGTCGAGCAGTTGTAAACATGGTTGGAAATAAAGTAAACCATGGGGACGAGGTTGCAGTCAACTGTGTTCAACTCAACTGACCTGTAGTGTACTGCTCTGAGCGAAAAGATTTTGAGAATTATTTACCACTTTAGCCAAATAAATTTACTTTCCCTTACAACAATTTCCTGTGGTATTACCACATAAAGGTACCACACAATAGCCGAGCACCAAGTACTCGGATCTCTGAGTACTAGTATGGGTAGGAGAATGAGTGCTGTATAAAGAAAGGTACCTAATGCAAAATCTGGTATCAACACATTCAATTATTTTTGTTTAACTAGTTTGTAGATGACAGTGTGTGCTTGGTGATGACAACTATCTTGTTAACATGAATACATCAAAGGCAACTTCAACTTTACTTTTCCGGTGCTTTATTCCTCTGTTCCTAGGATAGCAGTGGCCTACATTTACAGTAACGCAATATGATTTAGACAACCACATCTTGACGATTTTCCAATAATTGTAACGGCTCTTACGTAGCGCAATTCCAGAGAAATGATCATTGTGCTTCTAGCATTTTTACCTGTGGGCAAAATTTATCAGAAATACTGCTTAACACATTTCTTAGAAAAGCTAAAAATGGACGGGGCACTAGTCGCAACAGTGTAAACTTTATGGAATGTTGGCTGGTAGTCTGTTTCTGCTAAGCACGTTTTGTCTGTGCCTTGCAAGGTTTTGTGCTGACAGGCCTAAGGAAGTTGGGCCCTTGTCACTGGGGCCATTTATTATGTCATTCCTTAAACCATCTCAGCTCCCTTGGGAGTATACAGCCTGTGCTGCCAAGTATGTAGCGCACTATGAACCATCTCTGCCCTCACAGGTATCCATTTACCCATGGGTGAAGAGGAGCAACTATAGTTGTAATGGCACATACTTTTAGCTTTATGCTGCCAGTTGGTATTCAATAAAAAATTAATGAATTCATTTTTACTTTTTAGTTAAGTGTCTTGCTCAAAGACACGATGAAAGTGCTCTTTGCAAAAATGAAAATGGCCCTTGCTCTTAGAAAGATGAAATTCCAGGCCTGGATTTGGTCACAATATTGGTTTCTTTATGACAATGCAGCCAGCATACTTGGTATCCAGATGGTTTCTAGACCCTCTTATTGCTTATCGTGGTCTCGCTGCCGTAATGTTGAGTTCTCAAAATTGTTACGGTCTCAGAAACCAACACCCTAAAAAAAAAAACTGTAATTTTATTGTACGATAATGCATCTCTTGAGGAAAAAAAGTTGTCCCTCAAATGTCTCAACTTGAGCGGAAACTGCTAGTTCGTTGTGAGTGATACATTTTCTGGGTTGAACTCTTCCTTGACACCCCCACTCCTTAGGCCCATTTGACCTCAATGCTCCACTCGTATGTGACTTCACACCCAACATAGACTTTAGATACAGATTGATATGCCAGGCTCAGCGATGAGCTATTGTTGTTTGGGCCCACAGCCCTCAATCCTCCGCAATCCGACAGCTTCCTGGAGAGGATATGTCGGAGGGTTGGGGTTTATCAAAGTTTTGCTGTGTTATTTTTGTTTTTACTCATTAATCAGTTCATGAGCTTCTCACAACTCAGTGTTGTGTTGCTCCGTCTACCTTTTCTTAGCTGACCTTATACACTTTATCTCAGATTTATGCCAACAGAAAATTATGCCATAATTTTTTGTATTTTTTATATAGTACTTTAATTTATCAAAATTGGTCTTAAATACCATATTAGCAGTTGTAAATTTAAATCACGTAATGGTTTTGAAATGACTGAATATTTAAAACTATTGATATATTTTTTAAATGGGTAATTGTAAATAATGCAAAAATATTTAGTGAAGAATAATGGTGAAACATAAATGAAGATAGTGACCAAAAGGTGTTGTAATTTTTTTGGCAATTTTGTATTTTCAGTCATTAAATATTTCAATATTTAAGTATTAAAATTTCTTGTAATCGTTACAAGTGTTGTAATCGTGGAGATATGTTTATTCAATGTAGTAGGTCTTGATACCAATCTTGATGTTGGACTTTTAGCGGAAAAACCCCCAGGGAGTTGTTTTTATTATTATTACATATTTGTGGTAAAGAAACCAAGGATGCCTCGTAAGTGAACTTAATCACTGTAGCTCGCAAGCCTGAGGAAATCTCTGAACAAGGGTGCTTGCTATGTGAACCGGGTTAACCCCTACTGTTCCACGAAAAGGTTTTTTTTTTTACTGGCACTGCCAATCCTAGCACACCAGACCTACGGCTTAATGTCCCGTCCTAAGGACAAAGTAACTATGGTAAAGGGTCTTGCTCAAGGACACACGTGTTAAGACCGGGACTCGAACCCACACTCTGTCGATTAGAAACATGAGTAGCTGCAAGCTGAGGAAACCTGTAAACAAGGGTGCTGAAAATGTGAACCAGAAACATTGTGTTTAACCCCTACTCTTCCCTGATAAGTGTTCTGGGTTCTTTTACGTGCACTACCAATCCTAGTACACGGGACCTGGCTTAATGTCCCATCTGAAGGCCAAAGCAATCATGGTGAGTATTTCGTTCAAGGACACAAATGCCACGACCAGGACTCGAACCCACACTCTGCTGAGAGAAACACCAGAGCTTGAGTCCTGTGCTCTTAACCACTCAACCACGACACGCCACTGTTTTAGGCTTTGAAAGATTGTGTAATAATTACTGCTACATTCTTGGTATGAATGAAAATCATGTTCCGCAGCCCGGAAAAGTTGTCTTTCGCAAAAAGCCCCAAACTCATGAATAATTCATATTCTTAGCATTTTCCTGCACTCCTTTTTTTTTGTCCATGGTAAGACATCACAGGATTCGCTGGTACTTTATCAATGATTTTGTGTTACAATCAAATGGGCCTTTGCTGGAAACCTTGAAATAGTGCAGCCAACTGCATGTAAAACTCACTCTTTCAAAAATCGAAGGACAATTTATTATAAATTTTTTTACGGGGGGGTGGGGTCCAAAGTTTCAATTCAATTAAATTCAATTTACTTTATTTCCAATCCATACACAAACAAAAACAAAACAATGGAACATAAGCATATAACGAATACTTACAGGCAAAGAATAGGTAATTAAATTTATACAATACAATGCAAAGCAAAACAACAACAAAAACATTTGAAAATAGAATTGGATCGAGGGGGCCCATAAAAAGCAGAGCTTGTCGAGTACGACCCCCCCTAAGAGTGTAAAGCAATGTTTATGATTAATGAAGCACACAATGGGGCAAATGGTAGATAATTTTGCAGAAGCACAAACAATGGAATTATTTACGGGATAAACAAACACAAACGGTTAAAGGTGAACTGGAAACTAAGGAATAGCTAAATGGGGAATATACATGTAGGTTTAAAACAAATAAACAAAAAATACTTAAATGTGACTAGTATAGTAAACAGTAAATAAGAGAAAATGACAAGTAAGGTGGGTAATAAAAGTAATAATTAGAAGTAAACAAACCAACAACAAATGATACAATACAACAATTTAAATGTAGTGATTAAAGGCACTGGACACGATTGGTAATTTCTCAAATTAATTGTTAGCATAAAAACTTACTTGGTAACGAGCAATGGAGAGCTGTTGATAGTATAAAACATTGTGAGAAACGGCTCTCTCTGAAGTAACATAGTCTTTGAGAAAGAAGTAATTTATTTGAATTAATTTTGAGACCTCACTCGTGAGGTCTCAAAATCAAGCATCTGAAAGCACACAACTTCGTTGGGTGTTTTTTCTTCCATTATTGTCTCGCAACTTCAACGACCAATTGAGTTCAAATTTTCACAGGTTTGTTATTTTGTGCATAAGTTGAGATACCCAAGCGAGAAGACTGGTCTTTGACAATTACCAAAGGTGTCCAGTCCATTTATTCCATTCCTGAAACCAGCTCAGCTCCCTTGGGAGTATACAGCCTGTGCTGCCAAGTATGTAGCACAACAGGCTAAATCAATCACAAGAACCATCTCTGCCCTCGCAGGTACCCATTTACCTCCGGGTGATGAGAGGCAATTATGGCCAAGTGTCTTGCTCAAGGACACAGGTGTCTTGACCGGGATTCAAACCCACACCCTGATGACTTAACTACAAGAACTCGAGTCCGATGCACTAAACTGCTCGGCCCAGCATATCAATGTTTTTCCTTCATCAAAGATTGCCTGGAAGTGGTTGCCTATAAATTGCCCTGTGTGACATGGCCATAAGAAATCACAAAGGTCATGTACTAAAGTTAGACCCAAACCAGCTTAACTTTATGAGCAGGGAGGGGGGGGTTGGTCGTAAATTAAAAAATACCTTGTGTTTACATAAACAAGCCTACAAGAGACATCGCTTTCATTTATGGTGTGTTATGCAACATGTCCTGGTTCACCAGTCACTGGTGAGGACTTAAAACCGGAAGTGGTTATAATTTTATTCTGTTCACACACCATGCTAAAAGATAAACCCGAAGTGGTTTAGCGTTAAAGGAACATTACAAAATTGGTTTTTGCTAACAAAACAGTTGCATGCAGTGTAATCACTCTATGTAATCCACCATATACATAAACTGACAAACCTGTAGAAGTTTGAGATCGATCGGCAATCTGGGTCTCGAGAAAATAGTGAAAAACCGATTGCACATTTGCATGAAATCGTATAGATTCAACAAATGAATAAAACGCTCACTGAGCGATAAACTCCAATCGGAAAATTTGTTTATTCATTTCTCATCAAATATGGCGTTTCAGACAGAAATATTTCAAGGGATGTTTTCTATCATCATTAGACCGTGTAAGTTTTATGTAAATCTGAGATAAAAAAGTATATTTTACAAGTTTATTTCTTACCAATTCTGTAATGTTTCTTTAAACCACCCTCGCCGACCGATTTAACTCATTCGAGTTCAACTCGATTTAGTTGTGCTTTAAAACACTGCGAGCCTCCAGCTTAAAATGTTTACGCGGGTGCCATAAGGTAGGCGTTTTATGTTGGGGTGTAAATAGCTGTGTTTGGGGACACAAATCTTGTTCTAATGGTCTGAACAGATGAATCCAAGTTCACTGAACACACACACCAAAGATTTTAACATTCTGGCAATTGACACATTGGTTCACCACTGACTTGCCAAAAATAGTACATGTCGAAATCCGCGCCCCCATCCCTATGGCAATTTTACTTTGTCTGGTGTTATGAGCCCCCAAGAAAAGGAAATGACAATGAAGAAATAGTACACGAGACGAATGTTTCATTCAAACAGTATTGTATTGAAACCACAAATCACCCAAAACAAAACACCAAAGTAACAGTACCAAGAAATCATAATATTTACAGTGTTATCATGGCAAAGAAAAATGAGCAGACCAAAAAGATGAACCCCCAAAAAACCCTGTCCTTATGTGGTATTGCGTATTCGCAACTGCGTAAACAAATGAAACTAATGACTGTCATGGAAAAATTATAAAAAACAACAAAGCATGGAGCGTTCTCATTGTATGACGTCACATTTCCGCCATGCCTGGAGTACTGGAGTACCGGTACTGATTTCTGTGCGTTACGCGCGCGTGCTTGTACTCTAACATGTCAGCCGATACGTCATCAGGGTTCTGCCCAGGATTTCTTTAGTGGTGGAAAAATGTTTCCCTGGAAACCAAGTTGCGAGATGGATCAGTTACACGGTAGATCATATAAATAGACTCAAGTCAAAGAAGTACTCAAAATGAATGGCTTTAGATACCATTTTTACTGGTAAATACCCAATTTTACATTTCATTGAAAACCTTTGAAAGGAAATTGCAAGTGTAATTTAAATTTTTGTTTAAATGTGTGGTGGTCGGAAACAGAAAAATTTCTGTCAGTGGTGGTTGGGGAATCCTGAGTGCCGGGCGGGTTTTCCGGCACCGACCACTGTGGGCAGAACCCTGCGTCATACGAGAACGCTCTATACAGTTTGTGTGATCATGGTTCACAATAATAACAAGGTAGGAAAAAAAAAACTGAACAAAACTAGTGTCCAATCATGAAGGCAGCCCTAATCTGTCATCTGGCATTGATCACAGGTGATGGAACATACTGTTCTCTTACTGCTGTGTTGGGTGCAGACACCCTTGTTGCAGCCGTCGCATTTTCTGCTGGTCTTCGTCCTGTCTCCTACGGGACACAGGGCGCATCGTAGCTGTGTGCGTCGACCGCCGGCGACTTGTTGGACGTGGGGGATCCTTACGGGCAGTCCAACGGTAGTCAGGGCATGCACGCACTCTCTTCGTAGGATGTCCGGCCGTTGCCTACGCATCTCCATCTGCGGGCGGGTCAATGCGAAGATGACATCCTCAAGGAAGTCTTGGCGGGTACCAGTCAGCTGGGGATAGATTTGGTGGTACAAGACGTATGCGTTGATGGCTGCACAGTTCACCATGTGATAGAACACCACCACAGGCCAGCGGTTGGTGATGCGGGCACAATTGTAAAGGCTGCACATTTGATCTACTGTGTCCACGGCGGCCTTGGTGGAGTTGTAGTATTTGAATATTTCCGGTTTGTTGGACGTTGGGTCAAGGGCTGCATCACGGTGCATGGATGACAGCAAGAGCGTGTTTCTGTTCTTCTTTGGGACAAACGACACAAGTGTAGTATTGCCAGAAAATCGGAAATGTGATGATGCAACTGCCCTGTGTCTGGTGTTCTCTTTCCGCATGTCCCTGGGAATTTCGCTCCGATTGCCTTTGATGGTGCCAACAAGGGTGGTGTTCTGTGTTAGCAGGTAGTCCGCCAATGCCTTGCTAACGAAGAAACTGTTCGTCGTGACGTTGCGACCTGTTCTAAGGACAGGCTGCAGCAGGTCCTTGACAACGCGTGCCCCTAGTTCATGTTCTGGGTTGTACCAAGCGCTCCTAGTATACGGCTGCATGTTGTGTATGTAACTGGTTTCACTGTCCACCGATGCCCAGAATTTTAGTCCATATTTGGCCGGTTTTTGGGGCATGTACTGTTTGAATGCACATCGGCCCCTGAATGCGACCAACTGTTCATCGATTGTCAAACACTCACCGGGGCTGTAGTGATTTCGTAGGTTGGCCGTGAACATATCAAAGATTTCTCTAATTGGTGCAAACTTGTCAGTGGCTTCGCGCTGGTCAAGCGTAGTCTTGTCGTCAAAGTGTAGCATCGAAACAATATCTTGGAATCGCTTACCCGCCATGGTGGCCTGGCACAGGGGAAGAGCAAATGGCCCCGGATGCCAAAACGATTTCGCTCTCTTGTGCCCCGATTTGGTGAGCCCGAGGAAGATAATCAGGCCGAGGGCCGACCGCAGCTCAACCATGGCGATGTTGACCCAGGTCCGTCCTCTCTTTCTGAGCCCCTCCTCATTGGTAAACTGCAGCACAATTTGCAAGATTGCTGCGGGAAGAAACAGTTCAAAAAGCTGCAGTGGCGTTGACGCCCCACCCAGGTTGGTCGGGCCCTTTGGCTGGGTGAGGACGTTTGCTGCGGCTGTCCTCATCGTTGGTGTCGGTTGGTCGATCCAGTTTGTCCCATCTTGTGCGGTAACTGGACCGGCCGGTGGGACCGGGACCGGGGCAGGCGGTTGCCGAGAGACCCGTTGTCGACCTTGCCCCGGTCGTTTCTTGGGTGGGGGGGCATCAGGCTCGCTGCTGGTGCTGCTTTCATCAGAGCTTGAAGTCAGGGCAACTAAGTAATAGCCAGCTGGACTGTCTTCGTCTGATGAAATGTCAATTGTGCTGTCTTCACTTTCCTCATCACTTATATCAGCTTGAAAAATACCATGCAACATTGCATCAGTTGTCAGATCGGTCTCGCTTGTTGAATTCATGGTGGTGGAATGAAGCATCAGAGAAACTTGCAAGCTATTTCACTCATGAAAACAATGAAACTCATAAGCAAAATAAATTTGAAGATTGATAAACAACAGTTGCCTTAGTCTCTAAAACCACAGCCAAGGCACAATACAATCCATTCACCAAATAGCCATGTGAAATAGACACATGAAACAGCCACTTGATGCTAAAACCACAGCCAATGCCCAACAATGCATACACCAAATAGCCATGTGAAATTGACACATGAAACAGCCACAGGGTGGTTGGCTCCACCCACATTTGTGACAACTGGCCTACCCGGTGAATGACCAGGAACTCTAGGGCAAAATCGGTTTTAAGTGATTTATTTCACGTAAATACTTAACATATGTGTCCACGGTCGATTTTTTAAAATTTTAAATACTTTGTGGGTTGAAAATCGACCTTTCAAATCCATATATAGCCCGGTGGTGTCATGGTAACAGCTCATTTTGTGTTTTGGGCATTTTAGGCTGATTTGGGGTCTGAAAAACTGTTTTTTAGCTCATATTTATAACTCCACCTTACCAAAATGCAAAATTATTTCATAAAACCTTTTATATCGCCACAAAGTATCATCCTTGGCTTTACTTTAGAAAAAAAATTTATTGCTATAAATTTCACCCTGATGCTCTTTTTGCATCATGCATTAGAGCATGTTTTTAGAAATTGCAAAATCAACATTTTTACCCTATTTTTGGCCCTCAAGATGTCAACTTGCCAGGGGGTCTCAGAAAATTTTCCTTACGGTTGTGATTAGGGCTAACATTGGTCTTTTCATATCTGGTAAGAAATACTTGGGCAATTGTATCCTGTTGTGACAGTACTGCCTCCAAAATTGACTTTTTCCCCAAAACAAGAAAAAATGCATTTTGAAGTTTCTCTTAGTTTGAATTGTTATCATTAAAAAAATATACTTCCATCAATCCAGCAACTTTTTTGAAGAACTCTGTAGGCTTGTGGATAACCCCACATTGATCAGGAATTTTTGATGACCAAATCTCGGATTTTAGGGGGGGGGGTAAAGTCGGTTTTTCACTGTAATCGGTTTTTCACTATTTTCTCGTGACCCAGATGGCCGATCGATCTCAAACTTCTACATGTTTGTCAGTTTATGTATATGGTGGATTACATAAAGTGCTTACACATGCCAGCAACTGTTTTGTTAGCAAAAACCAATTCTGTAATGTTCCTTTAAAACCCTCTAATTGCTGTCTGACCATTCAGTACCATTCACATGTGATTTTGAATGATAGATGAACTAAGCCAGCCTGCAATATGATACCATATAAGGGAATGCATGTACACAGTACACAGTTAGTTCTGTGCACAGTTGTGCCACCGTACACAACCTTGGCAGTCGAATGGTTTCAAATGGTTGGTCAACTCACTGGAAAATGTTGCCAAGAGTCACTGAGAGTAGGAGGGAACATACATACTCCAACCCTGTAACTATCAGTTTTTGTATTAGTATTATTGCCACTTTCAGCACTGATGACGTCATGGTTTGTGTACTGCATTGCTTCAGTGCTGTCACTGGCCACTGCATCTCGGACAGTTGTGCCGAGAATCCAGAGATGGTTTTCTATTCTCCTAACAGACTATGACATCATCAGTGCTATAAGGTCTGCTCTCTATTATAGCACCCCGTACGAAGATTTACCTTGTGATTGGTTTAGAGCCAGTCATGTCTTACTTAATTTTACTAAAAAGTTGTGCGAATGCGATGCTACATGCAGCAAACAATGTACTACACCCACAGCAACAGCAGCTTCCTGATACATAGATGTCTATAGGCGCAATGAACGAATAGGGTGTTATAAAACCAACATTGACAGCTTGTACTCATGCTATGTTTAAAACTACCACTTCCGAGTTGATCCCCGGAGCGTTCTGTTTTACCTCGGCTTCCGTCTTAGAAATAGAACGCACCAAGGATCACCTCGGAAGTCATAGTTTGAACCATAGCATTCGAAGCAGTCAATATTTGTACACTATATACTCAATATCTTAATCTAATACATAAATTCAATTCCAATCACTCTGCTGTTATGTTGGCAGTGCTTGTGATGGTGAGCCTAAATTACGAGTAATTCTGTCCACTGTGTAACAAGGCACAAATACATCAAAGGCTCGATGTTCATTAGTGTTAGTGATGCCATTACAACGGACGTGGTTATCTTACATGTGCCATCGAATCGTTGTACTTTATTCCTTACTTACCTGGCCTTTTAGCCTAGATGTGATCTCAATCCTCTAATATCCTCCTCTCATAAACGTTTCACCAACATGTTTGGACTTGGATAAGATTGGAAAGCTCGACCCAGTGATAAGCAATTGTTATTTGTGCCCTCAGTCCTTCTGAATCCTTCGTTTTGGCAAAGAGGATTTAGAAGGATTTTTGAGGGCGAGGATTAATGTGCTAATTTTTGTAACGATCGAATCTGTATTGTAACGCGCTTTTGAACATGATTATGGTGAAATGCTCGTGATAAATTTGTGATTATTATTACTATTATGAAAATCACCCAAAGGGGGGGGGGGAGATGTTTTAAAGAGATTGATTACCAAGATTCATTTTCATCTTGTGGTGTGTCGTGGCCGAGCGGATAAGAGCACCGGACTCAAGCTCTGGTGTTTCTGTTCAGCAGAGTGTGGGTTCGAGTCCCGGTCGTAACACTTGTGTCCTCAAGCAAGACACTTGACCGTTATTGCTGCGTCCTTCGGATGGGACGTAAAGCTGTAGGTCCCATGTGTTGTGTAACGCACGTAAAAGAACCCATACCAAAGAGAAGGGGTTTTGCCCCAGCGTTTCTGGCTTGGTCGGCCTCACCTTGTAAACCCTCACGAGGGGCTATTATTATATACATTCGATACTTGCACGGATCCACGTCACATGTGCTCTACACGCACATGAATGATGTGTGTGTAGCGCCTCGACTTCATGCTTCAATTGTATTGTATTTATATGTATCTGTTTGGATGAAAGTGCTTCTATTCACTGCTGTCCCCAATTCGAGGCTCTACACGCAAGGGGTGAACAAATGGGCCTCATTTGATTCAAACATAGCTCTGCATACCTGTTGTAAAAGTTAATGAGCGCTTTTTGATGCCCATGAGGTATGATAAAGCGCTATATAAGAACTGCTTAGTGTTACACATTGTACGGAATCATTTTTTTAAAGTAATTTTTGAATAAACTCTGCAGAGCTTTGATTTGTTATGTTACTTGGTTAACCATGCGTAGAAGAGACCAATACTTAGTTGCAGTTTGTCTAAAAACAACCATGCTGTTGCAACCGAGCTCATAGAAATACGTTAACCAATGACCAAAGCTCAATCATGATTCCTGTTTAGGGCAGCCAAAACGTGCCCCAGTTGTGTTTCATATTTTATTTCATCACATGACTATGCAAACTTTACACATAATGTGGCCTTCCTTGCCCAAAACCCGGCCACTTCCAGCCGACACTCAAACTGGGTTTTATTTGCTCATTATATAGATGAGAGTAGGAGCTTTTAAATGACACTTAATTTAGGCCTAGACGACAAGTATTTCATCACGTTGATATGGCTGATGTTTCGGTCGTCTTCACTTTGACAGGTGTCAGATTCATTGCTGACAAAATGGTCAGAAACTAGGATCCAACTTGAAGGAGATATGTTGAAATGGTGACCCCTGGCTTTATAGAGTTCAAGTAGCATTTGGGGAATAGTATCAAGGTAGAGAAGTAGATCACGATTTTAAAGAAAACAATTTCTTTACGTTTAAAGAAAATAATTTATTTACGTTTAAGAAAATAACTGTATTTTTTTTCACCAGTTAGACATAAACAGGGCTGAATTAAAGATAAAAGAATCAAGTAATAAACCACAAGGGAAACTGACTGGGTAGACTTTATAAATAATTTGGGGTTGAACAAAGATCAACCCAAAATTAAGATAAAAGTCTGAAATTTCTCATCTCTGCTGTGAGTACCAGTTCACTCTTTCTGAGAAATCCACACTGCAGCTTACCTTATCACATTCCCCAATAACGATTAGTGTAGTAATTCTTATAACATAAATAGGGAACCAGGCTATTTTTCCTTCCAGCCTCACTTTGGTTACATTATTTCCAATGGAAGAATACAGAAGGTAACTTCCCTAGAATTAAAGAGGGTCTCCAAGGTAAAAATTGAGTTTTGTGATGCACTCGTTTTCCAATAGATAATCCCCATAAAAGTGGGAAAAAATGACAAGTCTCCAACCTCGTGTTAAAATGGTGTCGAATGTAATTTAATTTTATACTCTTTCAGAACAAAATTTGAAACATGACATCAAAAACAAATGGGTCTGTACATACTGAAGAGTAGTTTTTGTGCCTGAAAAGTCAATTTCAATGCTATGTTGATTGACTATTATCAAAATTCAGGAGTGAACTGAAAATTATTTGTAGAAAATGTACAGACCATATATTTGCAATGTGACGTTCATTCAAACATTTTTAGAAATTTGTAAAACAATTGCACCTTGAAGGGTATCAAACATAGTTGCATTTACACCATTTTAACGTGAGGTTAGAGACTTTTCATCAGACTCTATCTATTGGAAAAAGAGTGGATCCCAAAACTGAATTTGACCTTGGAGTGCCTCTCTAAGAAAGGTACGACTAAGGTCAATTCTGAAATCCTCATGGAGGTTGACATGTTTTTTCTGACTATGATAGAGTAGTTGATAACATCTCCTTTGCTTGATGGAGATAACTTGATGCCTAAGACGCCGATGGTTTACATCGATCCTTAATAACGGATATAACATCTGCTCGAGGTATTTGCTCCTGAAAAGATATGAACACAAATAAATACAGAAATGAGTAACAATAGGAACAATACTATCCGGGCCCAATTTCACAGAGCTGCTTTAAATCACAGGCGTGTGAATGGCCCCCAAAAAACCATGATCTGAACACCCAAGAAGGAAATGACTAACAACTGTTTTTCCGCCTTCTCCTTTTTCCACAGATATCCCCCTTTTTTTAGTCTGTTTCATTCACTGATCAATTACTTGTTCTCCCTCTTCCCACGTTTAATTGTGTCTTTCCAACTTCTTGTGGTTAAACCAGTCCCTTCCCTTTAACCCCCCCTCTTGTCACTCTCTTCAATGTTTATTTCTTGCTTTTTTGGGGGGTGCTTTCTGTCTCTTTCTTTTCATTTCTTTCCACCTTGACTGCTTCTGTTACACCAGTAGACCTGTTTGTTGTGTTGTCATTTAGCCTTCGAGAAAGACTCTCCTAGGGTCGAAACGTCAGGGCCATTAACTGTTTTTTTGTAAGCAAACTTACTTAGAAATATCATTGGAAATAGACCGTATTGAATATGACGTCACCGTTCAAAAACCTGCCATACAACATGACGCCTGTGAGCATGTTTGTGTACGGTGCGTACGTGTGCTGTAGAAATCAAATCGGGAACGCTGCGCGTACGCGTTTAGACGCGCATACGGTTTGCCCTACAAGATGGCGACTTTCATAGCAACAAAGGAGTTATTCAATACGGTCTATTAGTAGGGTTTTAAAGAGACAGGTTATGTCTAAAAATGATGGCCGTTGGTCCCCCACCTCTTTTCTTGTCCGGTGTCTCTTATTGTGACCGTGCCGTTCTTCAACTCTGCCTCCCCTATGGCGGCGATGATCGGGATGCCTGAAGTCTCTGCCATCTGATACTGATTCAGCATCTTGGGATTCTTCTTGTACGCCACCTCTGCCTGCCATGACCAAGACGACAAATGATTACTAGAACTCAAAAGTATACCATCGTTTTACGAGATGATGCAATCGTGTCAAAAGCACCCTGGTTGAGGTCGACAGCACAATGTGTCACGTTATGTACAACATGCCAGTTTTACGACTGTCTCGAGTGAATCTGGTCATGACTGTTGACCATTATTTGTGACTTGTAACTCGTCTGTTTTGAAGACAAATTGAGCATTTTGTTGAAGACTCATCTCGCCTCTTGATCTTCTCGTAACCACCACTTCTTTCAAGAAGAGATTATAACACGGTTGTCTTCTGTTTAGTTCTCACTGCCTACACAGCGCAAAACTCAAATCTTATACTCAAGGCAAATGATGATATTCATGTTGAGACCAGTCGTATCCCATATCCCATCTTGCCAATCCCAAACTTTCCGTCTTCCCCATTTTATTGTCCCCTCTACTCTTGATGAATATTCTTCCAAGGTTTTTTTCCTTTTCTTCAACTGATACGACCAAAGTTTTTCAGTTTCTTTTCATGTATAGAGTCCCACAGTGCAGGGCTCAAATTTTACACTGAGACCACAAACCCGAGGAAAGCGATTTCAGTGTTGCGCGGGTAAACTCAGGACCTGACAAGTCCGATAGTCTAGTGTTAACACCTCACTGTGTAAAATCTGAACAAAAACAATTTATGTCGAAATGTTCACTTTAGGTCTGATAAACTACCTTTCAATTATATGATTAATCAAGTATGCTTAATACCATTAAGACAAATCTTCTCTTACATGTCTTAGTGCTCAAAAGTAGTTCAATGCATGCTAAACTTTGTCAGCAAGATTTTTTTCTCTCATTTTGATTCTGGTCTTGTAAAAAAAAAGTCTGGTCCAGTAAATATTTTGAGCTACAAGACCAGCGTTCTTGTAGTTTTTCCCCTAAATTTGAGCCCTGGTTGTCTGTGGTATTCTTCTTTCTTCTCTCTCAGTCCAAGACATTCTAGTGGCGTAAAGTGTCCTGACTACTTGCCTTAATTCCAGCATCCCACAGTTCCTTGCAGAGCTTGAGTCTCTCCTCCAGCATGCCACTCTGAGCAGACGCTACCAGCACCTCCGTCTCGGTGGTTCTGATCTTCAAGGAGTTGGCCTTGGCCTCCATGATGGAGAACACTCTCTCAATGCCAATGCTCACACCGACACATGGCACCTGGAGATAAGCACACAGTGCTCATATTAGGGTTGGGACAATTGAGGAAAAAAAACTGTGCAATCCATTTCAAAATTTCCCTAAACTTTGAAGGAAACCAACAGTGAACAAAAAAGTTGGCCCTTCCTTTCCATCTTGCCCGTAAAGAGTTATTTCCCTGCTTTGTTGTGTAACAATTAGTAACAATCGTAATAATTTTCTTATTCTGAAGAATACAGGTATGCTGCACCATAGTTCCCGATTCTAAAGTTTGTTTGGAATCGTTAGAAACGTTTTAAATGGAAGTCAAAAGGTTTGTTTAAAATAACACAGATGCATAACCCCAACTCGTAATGTATTCACTTTCTTCTCTTATGGCACATCCCATTACATGGCCATACATCACAAAATTGGAAGGAGTAGTCAATTGGAATGAGTAGTCGCTAACCATGATATTCCATTGGCCACCAGAATCTACCAAAACTTTGATGCAATATTTAACAGACTGCTGAAGTAAATAACCGGATGACACCATGCAACTAGATAAAATTTAGGAGATAGTAATGTTTTTGACATACCTGTTTACCCTTGGGATCAAACATGCCGACCAGGCCGTCATACCGCCCACCTCCTGCTACTGAGCCCACGCCCACCTGTTCCCCAGTCCTGGTGGGTAGGGTCTCCGCACCTTGATGAAAAAAGCAAAATAAACCCACATGAATGTTTTCCTTCTCCAACAAAATCACTATTATACTCGGACTCCAATAATAACAAAATAACAATATGTTGTGAATTAATGCAACAGTCGAAAATAACTGTTTTTATTTTTTGTGCCGGATACCACATGTTTTGGCAAACCGGACACACACAAAAATGACGGGTACACCAGACCCTAAAAGGGGGTACACCAGATCCCAACACAGCGGGTACACCAGACCCTGAAAAAATGGGTACACCAGACCCAAACAAAGCGGGTACACCAGACCTTGAAAAAAAACTTGTTAGTGCATGAAGAGACACGGGAGTGTGGTGGCTGGGTGGTCCAGTGCCCTGGACTCGAGCTCTGGTGTTGTCGGAGTGTGGTGGGTTCGGCACTTGTGTCCTTGAGCAAGAAACTTCTCCGAAACTACTTCATCTTTTGGATGGATTGGGCGTGAAGCCGTTGGTCCTGTATGTCATGTGACGCTGGTAAAAGAACCCAGGGGGTCGATTTCACAAAACTCTTCCTAACTTAGGACTAGTCCTAGGCAATGCTAAGAGGTAGGACTAGTCCTAAGTACTGGTCCTAACTTAGGACTAGTCCTATCTCTTAGCATTGCCTAGGACTAGTCCTAGGCTAGGAAGAGTTTTGTGAAATCGACCCCAGTACACTTATGGTTCAGAGGAGAGGTTTGCCCCGTTGTTTCTGGCAGGGTTGGCTGCAGATTGAACCGCATCACCATGTAAAAACCCCTTACACAGTGCTGTATAAATGGGTCTCATAAATCAAACAAGGCTCTACACACTTGTCGTTAAAATAATGAACACTTTGAGAACTGCTTGTTTTTATTTCTTGTACCAGTGATTAAGAAATATGTGTTTTTTTTTTACACGGTGTAACTGACCTTTCAATACGGCCTCGTAGATGATGCCAGTGTAGTAGTCCAAACCCCTCGCTAAGCTAAGATCAAATGACACCTGGCGAATCAAATCGACAAATCATGCATGCTATAGTATGAGCGTTTACAAGCTAGTCATAAATACGTTATGATGCCCTGCTGGCAGAGCTGAAGGGGGCATAAAAGTGTTTGCCTTGTCCTTCCATATGTGGTGGGTGGGCGCTTACACACGCCAACTTACAGGGTACGTTCAATGGAACGATGCTTCCCCACAAGATTTTCTTTGTTCTAGTGGTACCCCACGGAGGATTTCTTCGAAAAAAGATAGAACAACAACGGCAATTGCCATATGTAAGGGCATATGTGTATGACCCCGTGGGGTCTTTTACACAATGGAACAATAGACCCCGCAAAGTTATTCATTGTTCAACTTGGACCTACAGAGGATTTCTTCAGAAAAGGGAAAAAGTGAACAACAACAGCAGGACCCCACAAACTTGATCACATGTGCCTCACATGTGGATCGTGTTTTCAGTCCCTACCTGATTGCGTGGGTTTTACCCATTTGGGGTTTTCCTCCCACATCTAAAACTGAACAGTTCTTCTCCTTTCCTATTCTACCTGTTATTGGCGCTCATTGAGCCGCTGGATGTGTAATAAAAAAATATATAAAAAAATACCTTGTCTTGAATTCCAAAGATGTTGCAGTATTTGAGGAGTAACTTCATGGCCTCGAGTCCCGCAACTGCTGCTTTGCTTCCAGTCAAGGGGGAGTCCTTGAGAAGCTGATCGATCAGTTCCGGACCACCCTTCATCTGGACGAACTTGCCGATCTTATCGGCAGCCACCGGGTCCAGACCCTTCTCGTCGATCATCTCTGCACGGACGTCTTCCCAGAAGGTCTGCCAAAGAGATCAAAATTCTCTTCCATTGTGAAATGAGTCGAACCCAATGTCATTTTTCCCGTATTCCAAAATGCTTCAGGTGTTAAAACCTTGATTTATTCACGGCCATTTACTTTCATTTTCTAACATAAAGTCACACTATTTCTGGTTGATTCCTTATAAATGAAAGTGAAATCACCACAGCTCTCGAGATTTAGTAGTAAAAATGCACACACAATGGTTAGAAGTGTGAAAGTTGTTATGCACATGATGTCACTGCAGTGGGGCGCCCTCATGTCGAGGCCGAACGGAGGTTGCTCATTGGCCCATCTAGTGCGCCACGCATACATAGTTGCGCCTTTCCCCATTGTTTTGTCATCGTTTTACCTCCAAGTTGCTGGCAGGATCACGTCAACGCACTAAGGGGTTGTTTGTAAAGTGGCTAAAACTACAACTACACACAAAACTCTACCAAACCTTGTCTAATTTGTCAACGGATGAGCATATAGTGCGGAACTTCTCAGCAGGCACTCCGCAGACCTCAAACATCCCGTCCAAGATCTGTCTGTGGTTGACCTGCACAGGGGGGAAGAGAATAAATGGAAGGTTCACTTTTCAAAAGATTTCTACATTGTCTACAAGCCCGTACACATTTTCGTGTTTTTGCTGAATAACATGGCGTCACACATGAGAGAGGCTCTGTACAAAAACAAGGATAGTTGTAGAGAGAAACTTTGTTTGTGCAGTTTCAAATACATCACAGACACAATGTCTATTCACTGACATGACGTTTTAATAGAATGTTCAGATCGTTATGAGAGAGGCTCTGTACAAAAACAAGGATAGTTGTAGAGAGAAACTTTGTTTGTGCAGTTTCAAATACATCACAGACACAATGTCTATTCACTGACATGACGTTTTAATAGAATGTTCAGATCGTTATGATCTAGCGGTTGCAACCGAGATCCCATTCACAATGGCATGTCGTGGCCGAGCGGTCAAGCACACCGCACTCGGGCACTGGTGTTTCTGATCAGCAGAGTGTGGGTTCGAGTCCCGCTCTTGGCACTTGTGTCCTTTAAAATGTAAAAGAATTCAGCACACTTATGGTTAAGAGAGAGGGTTGCCCTGGTCTACTATGGTTGGCTGCAGATTATGTTTGGAAGGTCCTCCATTTCATATTCCATGTCTCAGTTACCTTTAGCTTTTAGGTACGTAAAGCGAGACAGCCAAATGACGCATCTTTCAAAGTACTCGGAAATATTTATTAACTAAACATTTTGGTGTGCTTCGCAAGGCTTAGTCTCGTCAAACTCTCAGCATTGCCACCTGTCAACTCAACATGTGGTTCACAACGAAACAATCAAAGAAAGAGAGACTATAGTTGACTGGTTTACCTTGATGACAAAGTCGCCCAAGCCCAAGTTAGTCAGTATCTCGTGCACAATTTTAACGCACTCGGCGTCTGGGATCATCAAGTCATACTGGCCAGCAATATCAAAGTCCTGAAAGAAAAAAATAACACTTATAAACAAAATTTAATTTACCTTTTCTTAAAGACCAGACCCCTATACAGTTATTTAAAGACACTGGACACCTTTGGTAATTGTCAAAGACCATTCTTCTCACTTAGTGTATCTCAACATATGCACAAAATAACAAACCTGTGAAAATTTGAACTCAATTGGTCGTCGCAGTTGCGAGATAATAATGGAAGAAAAAACACCCTTGTCATACAAAGTTGTGTGCTATCAGATGCTTGATTTTGAGACCTCACGCGTGAGGTCTCAAAATAAATTCAAATATTTTACTGAGAAATTACTTTTTTCTCAAAAACTACGTTACTTCAGAGGGAGCCGTTTCTCATCAACAGCTCTCCATTGCTCGTTACCAAGTAAGTTTTTATGCTAACAATTATTTTGAGTAATTACCAATAGTGTCCAGTGCCTTTAAATAACTTCCTGTAAGTGATGTAACTTTGAATGAAGTTGAATAATTTTGTCCTACTTGGTTGCGGCGTCTGTATGTTGTGTTATGGGATTTTGACTTGCCGGACTCTTGAGCAGGCAATTGCATTCATGTTTGAGTTTACTGGAGTCTATTGGTTATGTACACACAAATAGAACCCACAAATTTCTGATTTCTATCTTACAGCACATGCTGGCGTGTGTGCGAAAAAAAAACCCAATGTGGCATACTTTGTTGCAAAAACTACCGGATCCACCGAGGGGGAAAGCTGAAAATGGATTCCAGAACGAATTTTCCTCAAAGCCGAATTCAGCAGATAATGATGCCCTCAGCATGGCTGTGGGTACAATTTTCAAAACGACAAATGGCACTTCAATTCGGGATTTGAAATTGTCATGACTTTTCGGGTTGGCGTTTGTGGTTATGACCGTCCACTTCATTTAGGCGTGGAGCTTGATGGTAGAGTCTATCGATCAGGAGAAGGTGTTAGGCATTGATGAACCCATACTTACACACTGGTAGAACTCCCTGTAACGACCTCGTGTCATGGCTGGGTTGTCACGGCGATACACCTTGGCAATGTGATATCGCTTGATTCGGTTGACCTTATTCATTGCCAAGTACCGGGCAAATGGTACCTTTACGGGTTATTGTTAAGGAAACAACCAACCCCACACTCTGACAAAACTTGAAATAGGCCTTAATATCTTCAAAAGCATGATTAGACTCATCATGAGAGTCAGGTCATAGGCTTTAATTCACAGTGGATTAGGGACAAGTTCTAGACTAAAACAATTCCAAGTGGATTAGGAACTAGTCATAGGCTACAGTTCCAAGTGGATTAGGGACAAGTCAAAGGCTACAATTCAAAGTGGATTAGAGTCAGGTCCTAGGCTACAGTTCCCAGTGGATTAGAGTCAGGTCCTAGGCTACAATTCCCGGTGGATTAAGGACAAGTCCAAGGCTACAAATCCCAGTGGATTAGGGACAAGTCCAAGGCTACAAATCCCAGTGGATTAGGGACAAGTCCAAGGCTACAAATCCCAGGGGATTAGAGTCAGGTCCTAGGCTACAAATCCCAGTGGATTAGAAAGGCAATGATAAAGGATACGGTCAAATCATATCGCAGTGATAGAATCTCCCCTCCTTGGTCCTTCAAATCGTAGATGAGCTTGGAGTCTTCTCCGTATTTTCCTGTCAGTGTATCCTTGAGCTCAAAGACTGGAGTGTCAATAGTCTCAGCTCCGTGGCGTTTGAAGCACTCGACAATCGTTTTGAACACACCCTCCCTTATGGCCATTTGTTTAGGGTTGTAGTCCCTTGCACCCTACAGAAGGTAAAATTAAAAAAATTAAACATTTTTACAGACTGGGTTGTCAAGAAGAGAACAATTGACAGGGCTGCCAACATATGCATCTTGGGATCAGGGAGATTTTGTACAACAAATCAGCGAGATATTTATAATAACATTCAACGTAATATGGAAAAAGTTTCCATTATCAGGGAGATTGTCAAATTAGTCCATCTGAACATGGAAAGATTGGTGTATTTTCAAGGAATTTTCTGCAGAATCAGGGACAGCTCTGAATTGATCATGGCAATGCATATTGACAATTGCACTAAGATTAATTCCCGATGTGAGCGCGGAGTGGAACAGATAACTTTTTGTCTCTGCATCATTCTGTTTTGTTTTAAACAAAAACAGTTCCACTTTTTGAATGATGTGAACAATTAAACAAGTTATGATATGTGCTCAGAGGCACACACCAGGAACTCCCAACCGCTCTTAAATACGTTTATAAAAAATACACTCCTATTATAATCAATATCTGGGAGTATTTTTAACTTGCTGTTATGAGCCGTCTTAAGATGTTTCAAAATCGAGCTAACTGATAATTAGTATGTGTAGTTTAGACAAAACTGAATCTTGTTTTTTTAAAGAGGATACAACTTCTTTCTGAATGGCTTTACCTTCGGCGTCTTGAGGACAAACTTTTTCGACTTGCCTTCATCTCCGATTTGAGCTTTCAGCGCAAGAAGCTTTGCGACTTCTTCAGCAATCTGTTTCAGGACAAAAGACAAATTTTACAACTTCTGGTTTTAGTCAAAGGTGTTTTTTTTTCCAAATGCACAAATTTATAACTACCTAGATGCACAGTGTGGGTAACATGATTCTGTTTAACCCTCTTGCTGTCTGACCATTCAATACCATTCACTGTGGTTTTGAATGATAGATAAACTATGCCAGCCTGCAATATGATACCACGAGGGAATGCATGTACACAGTACACAGTTAGTTCTGTGCACAATTGTGCCACCGTAAACAACCTTGGCAGTCGAATGGTTTCAAATGGTTGGTCAACTCACTGGAAAATGTTGCCAAGAGTCACTGACAGTAGGAGGGTTAAAATAGACCATGCAGGGTTCGTGCATATATTCTATGGACTTCTTTGAATCGACCAACATCGCTGAAGTCAAACAATTAAAACATGCACTTGTCCACTGATACTTGTGTTGTAATTCTTCTATTGAGGGTGCTGTTTGAGCTTGTGACATCATATTATGCAAGGGGTCCTTAGCAGTAAAAACTTCAGTAAGACTTTGCACCTTTTTTTTTGTGTGAAGAGGATTGTGAATGATTAGAGTTAGAGTAGGAGGTTTGAGCAAGCTTTAAACACCTAAATATGGCTGGAAAAGGAAATCAATCGCTAGACCAACAATCTCAATATTTTTGCAGCTGTTAAAATGGCAGGACCTAGCTTGGTGCCAGGGAAGGGGGTAGTTGGAAACTGAGCTCTTCTTACCTACCTTCTCGGAAATCAATCAGTTTAAAGAATCGTACAATTGTAATTACCTGATCATTTGAGGTATGACACATATGGCGTAGAGTGGCAGCACAGCGTAAATGTTGGTATCCAAGGTGACGCAGAAATACAAGTTTGGTCCACGTCAGCGCCATGTTGAGATCCCAATGAGGAGTCAGTTTTTGTGGGTTTTTTTCCAAGCAAAAAGCAAACCAAGTCAGACGGTTGTTGTATCCAGATTGCAGACAGCCACAGGTAGGGGACACGTTTTAGACATAGAGATGAAAGAAAACCGTGTCAGCAAGTCAGGCTTTAGTAGGTCTAAAAACCAATCACCATGTACGGGGGGGAATGGAACAGAGAATAGGTATCTATGAATATTCATAACGGAAATCAACGTTAAATTCACATCATTAGATGCTGATCCATTATGCTCATGTACTAGTTCCAATGAATGAACTTAATTGGGTCATCTAACGCAACTACAACCAGGGAATGAGGTTGTTCGAGAGCGGCCTCAAATGGTCACATTTGTCTTATATATCCGACACTGCAGTTTTTTTGGGGGGCTGAAAAGTTTTGTTTTTTAAACTAACAATGAAACTGACAACCAATGTTAAAATATTAAACCAATTAAAGGGGCCTTGGTACTTTACTATTACAATGTTAACCAAGTGAAAATAGAATTGACTAATATTAATATTTAATAGTAAATAGTAATTTTGTAACTTAAAGGGGTTGTGTCATCATGATCATGCACAGTAACTAGGTAAGAGTTCATGTACAGCTAAACTATTAACTAGGGGCCTTCTTATTTAATGACCACAGCCCCTTTAAAATAAAACGAAATATTTCAATATTTAGGTTTTTTTTACCACTATCATAACTTATTAGTACATCATGTAGCAGGAACAATCTACCACCAAGAGACCAGTATTCGGGCCCCAGTTTTAAAACAAATTTTGACATCTGCGGTCGTATGTATGGGCTTAGGCAAGTAGCAGATTGCCGCCGACCCAACCATTGCAACCCAAGCCAGTTCACATCAGTCTGAGTCAGCATTAATTCAAACAGAGGAATCAATGTGACCATGGAGAAAATGGCAAATTTCCCCATGATGTGATTGTAACTACACCATGAACATGTATCCTCGTTGTCGAAGTCACTCAAATGATGGAAAGTCTAGTTAGTTTGCTCTGCTGAGTGAAGTTATCATCAATATTAAATTCATCAATTCAATGAGTGAATGAGTAATGACCCAGTTCATACCTTTTCCTGCTCTGCCTTCTCGTCTTCAGCGATCTTACAATTTCACCCTGCTTCTTGATCTGGTCTAAAATAGCTTGCTTGTCGCTCTCTGCCATATTTAATCAGTATATAATACCCTAGAAAAAGTCACACCCAAACACAAGTTTCATCAGTAAATGGCTGACAGTGAGTGTGGCACTGCAAATAATTGCATCATCACAAAACTTATCATGCACATGGGTCGCATGAAAAGTGAAAAAAATGATAGCACCCCCTCTATCGGCTATAAGTAGCAAGTGGTACAACAACTTTGTTCTCAGAATCATCGATTTCACTGTATTTGCAGTAAAGAATACTACAAAACCTGGGAACAATCACACAGCAGCTGTGAGTTGAATGTTGATGCGCGATTTACAGGTAGAGAAGAAGATGTTTTTTTAAACAACTTTGGCCGGTCACTCGTCCGGAGACGTAGACGGATTAAATTTTCAAGCGTTTCGGTCACTGCAAACATTGGATGTAACGTCACGTTCAACGATGTAGGAAATCTCTTTGACACACTTGCAAAGTAAGGTGAATGCATTGTACTTTAATATTTCTACCGGAAGGCTCAAAAAGTTTGTTTATTAAATTATTCTTGTCATTTTGTGAGGCCTCTTCTATTTTGTACATGTCGCTCAATGACCGACTTCAGTGCCCAACGACTATGCTGTCACCACCGCACTAGTTTTTCTGTTTACACAATTGATTTGTGTACACGTCTGCTGTGCTCTGCGTACACGGTCATTTTATTTTTTGACCATGACCCAATTTCGGTTGCCCCTTTGTAATGTTAGCAACATTCCAATAATTCTTGGCTTTTACTGGACAACATGAAAACATCTTAACTATAGTATGAATTAAAAAAGTTTTTGATGATTGACTGATGTTGTTTAATTTATACAAATAAAATTGAGGCCTGTTGTGAACTATTTAAAAAATAGATGATTGCATTTGTGCACAAATGCCGAGCTGTTTCGCCAATAGCATTTTCAAATTAATCAAGTAATTATGAAATCTTTTTGTGTTCAAAGCAGCTATGAATGACATATCGAGCCTGTTTAAAAAAAAATTAGATTATACAGTGTTCATTTAGCAATTTTGACAAAAAGGTGCAAAAAATGGAAAATTTTTTTAAAAAATCATGTAATGACGTCATCATGACGTCATTTCAAATTTACAAGAACTTGCCAATATGTATTAACCTACCAAGTTTTAACATGATCGCACTAATACATCGGGAGATACGACTTCGAAAAAGGCACATTTAATGCTGCGTCACGTGACCCCCTTGATCTGAAATTTTACACGAATGATGGCTGGCTGATGGTCAACATATGTGTACATTTTGAAGTGATTACACAAAACTTCCCCACACACATCTTCAAAAAGTCCATTTTGAACAGTTTTCAACCTGCCGCTAGAGGGCGCTCGTGTGTATGACGTCATTGGTATTTATTTTAACTGCCCACCCTTGCCAGACACTAACATCGTTGAAAGCATGTTCATAACATTTAGCACTTTTGAATTACAAGGCACTTCCGGTTTCGACCGGAAGTAGAGGTCATATGAGGTCACGCACACTGAATAAAATGAAGACCTTATTTATCCCTATACAATCCCGCAAACAGAAACCTACGGTTTCTTGTGGCTGATTTGATACGGATTTTCAAATATTTAAAATATAAACCTTTAAGATGACGTCACGTGACAGGTGATGACGTCATCATGACATCATTGCTTGAGGGGCCTTATTGCACCAATGCCTTTCATCACTGAAAGTTTCATTGCAATTGCTCTTTAGGAACTATGCAAAATGCCGCTTATAATGAATCGTGTGTTAATTCAATGACTTCCGGTCGTCTGAAACAGACAAATTAAAAAAAATAAATAAAAAAAAAAAAAATAATATTTGCGAAACAGCAAATAAAATAAATATTAAAACTAAAAGTAAAAGTAAAAAGTACTAAAACAGTATTAATTTTAAATATTAATTTAAAGGAACATTACAGAATTGGTAATTGTAAAATATACTTTTGATCACAGATTTACATAAAACTTACACGGTCTAATGATGATGATAGTAGAAAACATCCCTTGAAATATTTCTGTCTGAAATGCCATATTTGATGAGAAATGAATAAACTAATTTTCCGTTTGGAGTTTATCGCTCAGTGAGCGTTTTATTCATCTGTTGAACCTATATGATTTCTTGCAAATGTGTAGTCGGTTTTTCACTATTTTCTCGTGACCCAGAGGGGCGATCGATCTCAAACTTCTACAGGTTTGTCAGTTTATGTATATGGTGGATTACATAAAGTGCTTACACTGCCAGCAACTGTTTTGTTAACAAAAACCAATTCTGTAATGTTCCTTTAAGTTTAGCTGTTAGTCTAGGTGAGTTTACTGTTGGTTTAAAGTAACCCAGACTAGCTAAATGTCTGAGTTAGTGAAGGTCAACTTCACTACTTTGTATTCCATATTTTTTAGCCTTTAGTTTTTAGAACCCTTTGCCTAGCTATCATTGACATTGGGAAAGATGCTTCTACCTCCATGACCTGACTGTCACTTTTTCTCATTCAGACCAAACTGGGTAATCATTTTGTCATAATTATTGAAAAAAAGGTGTCGGATGAGGCAAAATTTCCAGTAGGTTTTCTTACATTAAGTAAGGCAAGGTAAATAAAAAAAACATGTTTTGCGTGCTGCCTTTTTTTTCTTTTCCAAATGGCAGCCCGACGCATTTTTCAAGACAACTGGCCGGGGAATTTTTCAAGATGGTTGCCAGCTTTTTCGGTGTGTTTTTTAGGTGTACTTAAGTCTAAAAATAAGATCTTATTTATTTTAAAATACATTTTTTTTTGTAAGAGATCGTTAAAATGTGTCCTTTATAAAGAAAAGAAAAAAAAAGGAGGCGGCCTCTAAAAAGGAAGCAGGCGGGGACGCTAAACATGTTTACAATTTTCTTTTGCCTAATAATAATTTAAAATAGTAATAGTTGTGATGCTGTTAACGAAAGCTGGTGGTCTTACCTCTAGTAAAAGTTGCCCACCACAGACTTGACCCCTCCCCTTCCCCCCAGCAAGCTTCCCCCGTCCCCCCGACAAGTTGTTCACCAACAAAGCAAGGCTTTAGCCAGGAATTAGTAAAAGGGTGTTTGTGAATTTGTAAAAGGGTGGATTTGTGTTGCAGCCCAACATAGGCAAAACTTTGCTTTAAACTGTGTACAACTTGTACAGTGATGTTTTTTGTTAATAATCTCTGTCATAATAATTGCTGGGACTGCAATCCATGACACAGACTTTTATAAAGTAACGACATACGTACATGGTATCTAAAAATTGACTTGATTTTCAAGTTGACCAGTATGCAACATGGGCATGACAAAGTAAAACACGGCAATGTTCTCTTTTTTCTTGCGAGAAAAACAAAAGTGCCTTGCCTCTCACTTTTTTGTTGACAAGTGGTATTTATCACCACTTCTAATATGGAAAAAAACGAAAAAGAAGAAACTAAAAAATTACTGATTGCTTTTAAATGCATTTTTGAAAAATTGATTGCAGCAATTGAAATACACGCAGGCACATTTTTTTTAACTTTCAGATGAAATATAAACAATAGACGATTCTTCCCAAACCCCCAGATGTCTTTAAATTTGCCAGACATATGTTCCATGTAGTTTTTAAGCGGCATTTATGCACAACCTGTGCCCAAAAAATTGAAGAAAAAAAGAAGAAGTTTTTATTGAATTAACACAATGTGTCTAAGAATTACATTTTTTTTTTTTTTTTTTCAAATCAGGGAAAACGTTAAATGTTATTGGATTAGTCAGGTCTAATGTGTCCTTGTCAGCATTTAAGACTCTTCTGCTTCAATTTTACAGGAACAAATTTGTATCTGACTTTTCAGCGGATGATGTTTGCACTTGGGTGTCACATTGCCATTGCTCTTGTTGTCGTTTGTAGTTGTCAGTCCCGCCTTCAAGCGCCCCCCCCCCCTTTTTTTTTTTTTTTTTTTTTTTTACAGAGGGATGGGTGGTTATTAACTGTGGGGTGGGTTTTAGGGGACATTCTTTGTGGCAGGACGGCTTTGTAGAGGCGCTGGTCACCTGTTCCTCCTCGCCACTCACTGGCTTGGTATTTTTTAGCTATTTTGCTTCTTTGTATCTTTATGTATCGATTTGTATATTTGTATTTTTATGCCAGTGTAAAGTCTAACAAAACTAAAACTAAACTAGAGGTGCTGGTCACCTGTTCCTCCTCGCCACTCACTGACTTGGTATTTTTTAGCTATTTTGCTTCTTTGTATCTTTATGTATCGATTTGTATTTTGTATTTTTATGCCAGTGTAAAGTCTAACAAAACTAAAACTAAACTAGAGGTGCTGGTCACCTGTTCCTCCTCGCCACTCACTGGCTTGGTATTTTTTAGCTATTTTGCTTCTTTGTATCTTTATGTATCGATTTGTATATTTGTATTTTTATGCCAGTGTAAAGTCTAACAAAACTAAAACTAAACTAGAGGTGCTGGTCACCTGTTCCTCCTCGCCACTCACTGGCTTGGTATTTTTTAGCTATTTTGCTTCTTTGTATCTTTATGTATCGATTTGTATATTTGTATTTTTATGCCAGTGTAAAGTCTAATAAAACTAAAACTAAACTAGAGGTGCTGGTCACCTGTTCCTCCTCGCCACTCACTGGCTTGGTATTTTTTAGCTATTTTGCTTCTTTGTATCTTTATGTATCGATTTGTATTTTGTATTTTTATGCCAGTGTAAAGTCTAACAAAACTAAAACTAAACTAGAGGTGCTGGTCACCTGTTCCTCCTCGCCACTCACTGGCTTGGTATTTTTTAGCTATTTTGCTTCTTTGTATCTTTATGTATCGATTTGTATTTTGTATTTTTATGCCAGTGTAAAGTCTAACAAAACTCAAACTAAACTAACATCAATCGGAATTATGCACTTTTTAAATGTTGACTCTTGGGGTTGTCATCATTGAAAACATTGTTGAGAAAAAAAAGTGTTACAAGTGCATATTAAAGGAACATTACAGAATTGTTTTTTGCTAACAAAACAGTTGCTGGCAGTTTAAGCACTTTATGTAATCCACCATGTACATAAACTGACAAATCTGTGGAAGTTTAAGATCGATCGGCCATCTGGGTCACGAGAAAATAGTGAAAAACCGATTACACATTTGCATGAAATCATATAGATTCAACAAATGAATAAAACGCTCACTGAGCGATAAACTCCAATCGGAAAATTAGTTTCTTCATTTCTCATCAAATATGGCATTTCAGACAGAAATATTTCAAGGGATGTTTTCTACTATCATCATCATTAGACCGTGTAAGTTTTATGTGATCAAAAAGTATATTTTACAAGTTTTTTTCTTACCAATTCTGTAATGTTCCTTTAAGTGCATATTAACAGTGTGCCTAAGAAACACACTTCCTTTCCAATTTGTTTATTTTTAAATCACTCGGTGTTATTGACCCCGCACATTTCTTAATGCATAAAAAGGGCAATTTAACCCTACTCAGAAAAAGTACACTTTGCTTAAAATACGTAATTTAATGGACTCTGAAGGGTTGTATCGTAAACTTGAGTGTGATCCCTGGCTAATGGTTGTATGGGTTCTGATTGGCACCCGGAACAGAGATAATGACAAAATAAGGAAACCGCCATTCAGAGGGCTAGATAGCTCAATTGGTAGAGCGCTGGCACCAGCGGCGGCGCTACGGGGTGGGGGGGGGGCAAATGCCCCCCCCCCCAGTAATTTTTTTTGCCCCCCCAGTTTGCCCCCCAGTTGTTTCCCCGATGGCGGAAATTGAGTTTAATCCCAAACGATTGCACCCAATTTGTTACAATGTTGTTTGCACTGTAAATAATAAACTCAATTTCATCCATCATAATTAGCTGGCACCATCAAAACAGCCCAATACACTTTCCATCTCCGGCAATGTTAATAAAATGTGGATTTATTTATCTGTACAAGCTTGGAAACTTGCTATAAATAGAAACTATGCATTGTCTGCCCAAAACCGTAAGCAGCCATTGTACACGCAGTTCGCACAACACGTCACATTCACACAGTGCAAAATCTTATTTCTGGAGTGAATTGTAGGCTTATACAGTACATTATAGACTTTTGTTTGCCCCCCCCTAAATTTAAGTTTGCCCCCGCTTGCCCCCCCCCCCCCCAGATTAACAGGTCTGGTGCCGCCACTGGCTGGCACGTTAATCCAGCTCTAGTAAAATTTTCTTCGTTCAACCCAAATTAACTCTATTCATTTTTGTTTTCTGAAGAAAAAAAAACCCAAACAAGAATGTAAAATGCACGCAATGGGATGGGAATAATTTTGACCAGGCTCATTGTGATAATGCAATATAAACAGCAAAATCATGTTGCATCTACCCAGCTGCTACCTCAGGGTTTGCCCATAACATTTTCATTGACGAGCAGCCAGACCAATTAGCTTGTGGTTTTCACTAATTTGTCCGTTTTTCACTAGCCTAGGGACAGATGGGCACAACTCGTCAAGTCATTCTGAAAGTGAATGAACAATTAAATGAGTGTATATATTAAATAGGAATCATGCTTTTCCACACTGGACGAGCAAGCCAGACCACATCATGCGTGTAGAGACAATTTTAACTCTTGGTCCTTCGGTTATTATTTGTGTACTATGTATTGTCCCCGAGTCCTGTGAAAAAAAATTCCACAGGCATATTGGGTGGGATTCGAACCAACGACCTTTGCCATACTTGAGCAGATGTGTCTTTACACCAGACCACCGAGTTTGCACGGTATATTTTTTTCTCACTGGTACTTGGGATAAGTACTGAGAATACAATGCTTGATACACACCAGTGTTGGTAAAACACAAATAGTATTCTTTATCTCGAAACGAATTTAACTGATAATTTAAAATGGTGCTTGGGTGTTTAAAGGAACATTACAGAATTGGTTTTTGTTAACAAAACAGTTGCTGACAGTGTAAGCACTTTATGTAATCCACCTTATACATAAACTGACAAACCTGTAGAGGTTTGAGATCGATCGGCCATGTGGGTCAAGAGAAAATAGTGAAAAACCGATTACACATTTGCATGGAATCGTATAGATTCAACAAAATGAATAAAACGCTCACTGAGCGATAAACTCCAATCGGAAAATTAGTTTATTCAATTCTCATCAAATATGGCATTTCAGACAGAAATATTTCAAGGGATGTTTTCTACTATCATCATCATTAGACCGTGTAGGTTTTATGTAAATATGTGATCTAAAAGTATATTTTACAAGTTCTTTTCTTACCAATTCTGTAATGTTCCTTTAACTAGCATTTAGCCAGCGGACAACTGTTGGGGGGAACTATGTACCTCACATCTGTCATGTCAGTTTAGGTACTTCCCCTAGTGATGCATTGTCTAAGGTGTTGCAGGGTGGTCAAATTTGCCTCCTAGGGTAGCCAAGCAGGCTCGTCGAAAACAAGACACCCACAGTTGAAGTACATGTACGAGTACCTGCCAGTTTGAAACTGTGGTTGTCTTACATGCAAACATCACACAGAAATTACTTCAGGAGTCAAAAGTTTATTGTTGTTTTAATTGTTTGTTTTTGGGGTTGTTGTTGTTGTTGTTGTGTTGTTGTTTTTTTGGGGGGGTGGGGGTTCCTTAGTTTTCTGTTTTGTTTTATAATATAAAGTATACTAAGGTGATCCCTCTTCTGCCACTTTCCAATTTGTTTGACAAGGGACGGGATCTAATTTTTCAATACACTGATTATAAGAAATGAAGTGCGTTCAATACTGTTGTTTTAGAGATAAGTTGATAACTTCGTTGTCATTTTTGCTTGTTGGAAAACATTTTGTGTTAAACTAGCCAATGCTACGCCACAATTCCCCCCCCCCCCCCCCCCCCCCCCCGCAATATAGGCTTTGAGGGCGATGGTTTTATGGGCTGTCCCTTCTAGGGGAGGGCCCGTTATTCCCCATTGGATTTTTGCTTTTGTGTCAATAAATCAGGCAAGTCTCGAGCAAATTCTAACATTTTGGGGACCACTTTGGTCCCACGCACATTGCATTTTGGGGACCACTTTGGTCCCACGCACATTGCATTTTTGGGGACCACTTTGGTCCCACGCACATTGCATTTTGGGGACCACTTTGGTCCCACGCACATTGCATTTTCGGGGACCACTTTGGTCCCACGCACATTGCATTTTCGGGGACCACTTTGGTCCCACGCACATTGCATTTTTGGGGACCACTTTGGTCCCACGCACATTGCATTTTTGGGGACCACTTTGGTCCCACGCACATTGCATTAACATGTGAAGAAAACAAACATGTGCACTTTAACGGGTCCCCATGCTCGAATAAAACGTGAGACTTGCACAGTCTATGCCAAGCAGGGGGATGCCAAGAATTCATTGAGAATAACAAAATTAATGGTTGTTTTTGTGTGTGCTTGTGTTTTGTAGTGGATGGAGCTTCAGAGGTGAAGGGATTTCTACCGTAAACACAAACCGACAGTCAATGATGAGTAAACGTTAACTGTACACATTCGATGGTGACGCTATCGCCGGTATCATTGCAGTTTTGCATCGTGCAGTATGGGCAAGTGTTGACACCAGCTTGAGCAACCCCCAGTCTGCGCTGTTTGTAAGTTGACAGGTCAGATGATCAACCACTTCGTCTTCTATGGATCAATATGAACTACGGCAGAAGGAAATCTCTGCCAAAGTTCAAAACAGAAGTGTGAGTATGTAATGACAATAAATAACCAATACTACGAAGTTGATTTGATTCTTATGGATAGATTTGTCAGATTTACAAAACATTACGTACTTTTGAATTTGAGTTTAAAGACCATGTAGAAATCGGCATTGGCATTCTAAATGATTTGAGTGGAGTCGTTACTTTTTTTTAATCAAAGTAACGTAACGAGTGAATTTAACTTTGCGATGGCCCATGTTAGTGTCATGTTTTGGAGATTTGTTTTTTCTTGTTGGGAGGGAAGGGGCACGGGAGGGGGCGGGGGGTGTTGATATAAGGAAACAAAGTTTAAATAACTGAAAGCAAATTAAGTTTGATGTTGAAAATTAAGACCTGAAATGGATTATTCAATTTCTTACAATCTACTTTTTTCCTGTATCTCTTGGGAACTGAAAGGTTTTAAAACCCCTGCAGTGAAGCGTGAGAATCTACGACAACCATTACACACTTACACTTTATTGTACAGTAGGTGTGACGAAGTGGCAGTATGTTTTTTTGGGGTGAACACAATCCAATCTCTTCTCTGATGGTCTATGGATAGAGCCCCTCTAGACCCCCAGGAAACATTGTCAATCCAAAACTTGCCCAAAAGTACAATATTGTAATATGTTCATCACCACAAACAGACTGATTCTGCCAATTGTGTAATGTGTTATTTCCAAGTTACCATGGTTACTGGATATTATATGTGTACACATTTGTACATACCTGATTGTTGTACCAATTCAGCAGCTTTGTGGTAAATCTCCAGAAGAAAAAGAATGTACTCAATTCAGAATATGACCTTTTTGGCTAAATGGGACATGTATAATTAGTTTATACTGCAGGCACAGTATTTCTTGTGTTATGTATGTATTCAATGAACGTGTATCTTTCTTGATCCATGCATACTGCAAGATTCCACGGTCTCGTCCCTAAAAAGCAAATTAATTCATCTTTTCTAGTACTGTCTTTCAAAACAGGATGCGTAAAATACAATTAAGAGTTCCGTGCTTTGCATTTAAAGTGAGGGTCACCATTTGTTGATT
Organism: Pycnopodia helianthoides; assembly: GCA_032158295.1. NCBI lineage: Eukaryota > Metazoa > Echinodermata > Asteroidea > Forcipulatida > Asteriidae > Pycnopodia > Pycnopodia helianthoides. The sequence goes on from CM063248.1 coordinate 15,813,180, forward strand.
CATAATGCTGATTCATAGGCAAAATTATTAAGAACGACAGTAAAAGTCTCCTGTGAAAGTTTCAGTTGAATAAAGTGTGTACTTGTTGAGAAAACGTAAAAAAGAACTGGCACAATATTTGTTATCAAGAACGTCAAATCAATCCATGTTTTGTGAGGTGACAGCGGGTAGGCCTACCAACCGCATCTCCGGCCAGCATGAGGGCAGCATTCAAACGGACACCACAGAAATTTCCAAAAGTCGCCTGCAGGCGATATTTGGAGATTCACATAATTGTTACATACTTTTATTGATTTATAATCAACAGAGGCACTTCAAACGAAATCATTTCACAGGATGCTTACTGCCATTCCCATCTTTATACCAAGTAGACTTTCAACTAAAAAAATCACACAATTTTTTGGGGGGATAATTACCAAAGTATGACCCTACCTTTAAGCCTTTATTATTATTTTTATTTTGTTCACTATAATTCCTATTATTTTCTCAGGTTAGTCATAATTATGGTTTGTTTCTATTTAGAGGATGGGGGGACTAGAGGTTTACTCCCCTGAGGAGCAAAAATACACATTTCCCTTGAAATTATAAATATTAATTCCACTGACGTAAACTAAGGTTAGATGTTTATAGAGCACTGAATATTTCACTGGGGCCGATAAAAAAAAAAAGATGGCAATTTGACAAGAGCGTAATCATAGAATGCGGCTGGACAGTGATGTCGCGCCGCGGATTTCTTTCAATATTAGATCTGTAATCTTACCATCTGGCAGAGTAGAGTGCATGATCACCTAGAGTTTTATCCCTTGGGGTTGATGCCTTTAATGAACCCTGCAATCTGGAGGTATTTTTGCTGACAGTGTTTTTGTATCATATTCAGTGTACAAAGCTGTTAGGAAAGGAAAGCGTACCATAACCATTGAAAGCATTACTTAGAGGGTCACCAGGAGTGCAGTTTGCAGCCGGAAAAACATATAAATATTTAGCACTTTATTCCGCATTCAGCGGGCGGTTTTTAAAGCGCTTCTTTTTTTTTAATGACAAGTCGGAGCTATTTTGAATGATGGGACCCATTTATGTCTCAAGCAACTTGAAGGTGGTATTAGGTACGGCGGTGGCTGAATCTGCAGCTAACCTGGTCAGAAACACTGTGGACATGGTGGACGGGCCTGCTTTCTTACATGTAGCCTGTGTAATGGTTTCTTTTAAATGCATTACACTACACAGTGGACCTACAGCTTAACAAACCTTTGTTTCAGTGCAAAAAAACATCCTAAAATAGCACTAACAATAGGCGCTAGTTTAAAATTGCCAAAACGTTGCATCTCGCCTAAAATAGCCCGTACACACAAAACAAGTACGTGCCGAGATACAATGTTTTTGCACGGAGCATTTTCGTGTGTGATACAACACTTTAGTCCTCAAACTGCCTGCAACCACCCTCACAAAATTTACACCAAATAGCCTAGATAGAGCGCATCGTTATCTATATCCAAAGGTTCAAAGGTCGGAAATCCTATCAACAACATACCAACACGTGCAACACAACAAGTAGTGTACCGGCCATATTTTATGTACCATGTATTTCACATGGGTGTTTTTAAACACGGAATACCATGCTTTGATACATATATGAATCTGCAGAGGATTTTAGGAAAAGAATTTATCTCTAGTTTTTATTTACAAAGTTATGTTGTGATTTTTCAAATGCTTTGTTAACCTTTTTGGGGTTCGAGGTGTGCAAACTTCTGTGCTCAACTTTCAATGTTTAGTTGATCTACTTTATGTGTCCATTGCAACCACAAAGCTTCAATTTAGTATCAAAGAAAAACAAAAGAACCGTGCAAATCATTCAAAAGGTAGTTTCGTCCTCTACAAGATAAACTAAACTTGTTACACAACTGAGGTTGAACAACTTAGGGAGACCGCCACCATACATGTAGGGCTAGATAGCTCATTTGGTAGAGCGCCGGCACGTTAATCCATAGGTCTTTGGTTCAAATCCTGCTCTAGCCAATTTTTCTTTGTTTAACCCCAGATTGTTAAAAATTTACCCAGTCAGTTTCCCTTGTGGGTGTATTACTTGATACAAGAAAATAATCACAAAGGTATCTAAAGATTTCTAAGAATAGTAGATAATCTTGTGACTTTCCATGCAGAGTTCAAGGAGTAAATGACTCGGAAAATTGTGCTATAAAGGATTAAGGAAACAAGTGCCATGACTAGGACCGAACCCACACTCTGACAACATCAGAGCTCGAGCACGGTGCACCAGACTGTGTCCGTGAAACTTGCAGGTTCCCAGCATTGTTTCATCCCGGTTTTTAAAAAAAGTGTCCACATTTTCACCCTGAAAGGTCCAAAGGACATGAGAGGGAAGTCAAACTCACACTCGGCAAAAACTAACTGAAGTTATTTGAACTCACTTTCAAGTTGACCCTTGATATGTGTTGATAAATAGGATGCCTTCAGAGTTTGCATGTTTGCTTTGTGCAGGACTCGAATTTGACACTGGACCGCAGGCCCGAGGCCAGTGATTTTAGCATTGGGCCAGTAAACTCATGACCGGACAAGTCCGGCGGTCTTGTGTTTTCACTTCAATAACAATTCATGTACCTCACTCTATAATATCTTGAACAGAAACAAATTATGTTCAAATGTTGACTTTGAGTAATGATTTGAAATATACTTAATACCCTTAAAGAAAAATGAGGTAAATCTTCTCTTATATGTCTTAGTGCTTGTTCAATTAAATGCAAGTTAAACTGTGCAAGGAAGTCTTTTCTCAGTTTGAATCTGGTCTTGTAAAATTATTTCTGGTCCAGTAAACATTTTGAGATACAAGTACTGTGGTCTTGTGGATTTTCCCCCCAAATTCGAGCCCTGTTGTGCAATACAGTTTGCAGAAGAAAACAAGATTCTTTTCTATGTACACGTAAGAGATTTAAAGGGCACCAGCTGGCAGGTTAGGCACTTTTCAAGCTCGTAAATAGTCTTAAAATGCTTATTTTAACTCTTCACTGTCCACGGGGGCTCTTGCACAGGCCCCGTACCTAATGCAGTTAAAGGCTGCAAGCTGCATTGCCACTGGTCTACTCTCAATGAACTCGTCAAACCCCCTACAGTGGTAGAATAAATCCAGGGGTGGCAGGGGAGACCCATGAAAAGGCATTTACACAACACAAGGGACCGGCGACTTCAGTTTATGTAGTTTTCGCTCAAGGGCCCCAAGCAGGTGTCGTAACAGGGACTTGAAATTGTGTGTATCTTGGAAGAGGCGTAGTGATTTGTGAGGTGCTGTCCAGATTTGTAGGATTGTTTTTTCACACGTCTCCTGTTGCTTTCAAATTGGCTTGAAAGCTGTGAAATTATCATCAGGCAGGACTCGTAATTAACCTTGGACCACGGGCCCGAGGCCAGTGATTTTTTGCGTTGACCAGTAAACTCACGATTGGACAAACCCAACGGTCTTGTGTTTTTCATTTGAATGATAATACTTCTGTAAATAATACCTTTGTGAAAAGATGTTGGCTATGAGTCTGATTTGAATAGCAAAGTATACTTACCCGTAGGACAATTGAGATAGATCTTCTCTTAGTGCTTGCTCAGCTCACTTTGATTCTAGTCTTGTAAATTAATTTTGAGGTCCTGTAAACATTTTGAGCTTGCAAGCCCTGCGGTCTTGTGGATTTCCCCTCCCCCCCCCCGGATTTGAGCCCTGTCTTGGGGTTAGAAGGAGAGATAGTCCACTTGTCTACACCTATCCATTAATAATAGTAATAATAATGAACATTTGTAATCGCCAGTATAGTGTCTAGAGACATGCGGCTCATGGCGCATCAAATAAACATAACAAAATTAGGAGGGGAACGGTATACACATGTAGAAAATTGGTTGAGCATATACAATGTAGCAGTAATAAAATGAGTCTTGAACATTTTGATCGGAGGCAGTGATGGGGGAAACTTTTTGAGACGTTTGGGAAAGTGTTCCACAAAGGAGTGGCAGAAGCGAGTGATCTTTCACCCCCATGATGTATTGAAACAGGTTTTCATTTATATTAATCTCTCATAGACTCACGGTTAGAATGATATATGGTTGATGTCGATCTGATAGATATGATGGTAAAGTGCCAGTAGATGAGTAGTAGTAGATGGAAAGGGTCTGATGGGCATTCAAGGAGGGTTTCATCTTCTGGCCAAGAGGACACCCCCTGCCCATTTATCCAGGGTTTGTACAAGTTTTGCACAATCAATTGACTTAGCTCTGCTAAAAGAATACGGAAATTACAAGCGATATCAAATCGAGAAACAAGTTGTTTCAGTGACGTTTGTTGTGACTGTTGTCTGAGTTCAGCGGAGGGCCCATACACATCTTAGTCAGTGTTAAGGACTTGCTGCCCCCCAAAAATCTGGTTTGTTGATTTCGTTGCTGGCCAAACTAAAACGCGATCAGTTTTAAATAAACATGATAATTAGGCTCAAGTGCTTTTTGTAAACAAGTCCATTTCGGATGAAGTCCTCTTATTTGCTGCCGTACCCGCGCCGTGGTTCCCACACAAGGCTTGTTGACAGTTAGGGGAATGACCTACATTCTATTGACACTAGAAAGTTATGTCGGTTGTTAATAGCTCTTCGTCTGTATGCACGTCAATGCTACGTAGGTTGTGTTCATGATGTACACGTACACGGTGACATTGAAATATTATATTTATAAGAGCCATAGATTCTGTGTGGGGGAAAAAAAACAACCTGATGCTTCTACGTGTATTTAAGTGACAGGTTGTCGGAAGTGTTTTTCACCCGAGGCCCAAGTACTCTTTTTTTTACTCATTTAATTTAAACATGTTAATTAGAGACGAAAAGAAAACTAAGGAGATGAATGTATTTGTGATATTTTGGTGATATTATAGTCAGTACAAAATGCAAAAACAACATGTTTAATTTGTACAAAAGGCCTGTATGTATACATACGTAGTACAAGTCGTCACTGTTTTCACAAAAAGATAGCTACGTAAAAAAGCATGAACACAACATTTTGAGATACATTAATTTTTGGGCTTTATAACCACTTTAGATCATTATTCAAACAAATTTTGCCTCTGTGCAGTATTATTTTTCTGAACTTTTTAGAGTTTGTGGAGTTATTCTTTTCTTTAAAAAAACTATCATTGTCACAATGAAACCCTGGAAAGACAACAAAGGTCCACATAACAGGCACCCAGATTTGTAGTTTTCTTGTGAGAAATTATGAGTATGCGTTTACCGTAAATTGTGAAACTTTGGCCGTTAGCCAGGCCGATAATCTGCCAGTGGTAGGCTGGAACCTCAGAACACTAGGACCTTACCTCCCATTGAGCTGATCGCAGCATCCTACCCATTCTTGTATGTTACATTTGTAATCCTAACAAAAGGACAAAGGTCTGTAATAAGATTTTTGAGAATGAGTTCCAAAAGTTTTTGTTCAAAGTATGATCAAATCACGCAAATGAATGAAAGAAAATCAATAACCCAATCACAATTTCTGCCTGATTTTTTTTATTTATTTATTGTTTTGGTGGGGTTGGCGGGTAGGGGTTGGGGTGGTTAAATGTCTGAAAGAATAAATATTAGGTGGACATCATGCAGATCTTGTGTTTTGTTTTCTCCTGACTAGTCCAATGGGCTAGTAGTCTGTACTTTCTGTCTATCCCTTATAACATTTTGACTAGCACGTTAAAGCAAGTTGAATATTCCTGTTGGAATGCTCAGAATACCAGTTATGTGCAAAAAAGGGAATTTTTTAGTAAACTTGATTTGATGTTGTTAATGAAAAGACACAATTCGTAATGATGGATCTTGTGCTTTATTTTAAATATGTCATCAACAAACATGACAAATTGAATTATCTCATTGAAAAAAAACATTAAACCATTTCCACCATTCCTCGACATTTATCAAGCTCAACTCAATATTTTACGTGGTTTTTGTTGCTACATTATAACAATGTTATTTGTTAGTGGAAGGTACGCACTGACTGCCTGTTTGTACAGGTCATCCACTTGAGCTACATGTAAATGTAATTAATGATAATATCGGCTCTGATATAGCGCAATTCGAAAGAGTGATCACTGCGTTTGTATTAAGATAATTTGCTTAATGCTCAGTTAATCAATCAGTCACTCATAACTGAGTGTCGTCAAACTGTCAGTGAGCTTGACAAGGTTCCTGCAATCAATGAACTATTTGGGTATTACTTTAGCAAGCAAATAATGGGATGCTACAAGGGATGGCCGGTAACAATAAGACAAAAAGAAGATTGCGGAAGCGTTCTTTAAAGGGTGCGCACAACAGTGGTAAGATTGAAAATATTTCACAGATTTCAGAGTAACTTACATGGTATGAAGATGGTCATAGTGGAAAAACTTCCCCTGAAACAGTTTTGCTTGAAATGCTGTAGTTTTTAGGAAATGAGTAAAACAATGAGTTTTGTCCAAAACCTGATGTTTGACAAACGTGGAAACATATAACGGGTTTTTTTCACTGTTTTTTCGTGACTCCGATGACCGATTTCACAAGTTTGTTGTGTTATGTATTATGTTGGGTCACATATTTAGTGCAGAAACTGGTCTTTGACAGTTACCGATGTTATGCAATTGTGCTTTACGCTGGCTGTATCAGAAATTTAATTTATTTATTATCCTTGGCTGATACTCTCTGAACAAGTCCTTGAGAGTAAGCAAACATTTGGAAACTTAAGGACATTAGGAGATGGGAAAAGTTTGGCCAGTGACCGGATAATACTTTTAATAAATAAAATAAAACATCGGCAACCGGCAATGACAGTTGGATTTAGGGCTTACATTGCCAAGTAACAGGGGTGTATTGCCCGAAATGAATAATATAATAATATAGTGGCTTCTTATATAGCGCTCATATCCGTCACTCAGTGACGCTCAAGGCGCTTCAACAGTCAGTATTTTCCTGCAAGGTATATATGTGGAGCTACTTTTTGAAGTTTGAGACCTGTTCCTTTACATAGCACAATGTAATGGTTTACAAGGTGCTGTGGCGCAATATGCTGCCAATCAAACCAGGAACACCGGGGCGAACCCCTTCTCTTTACGATAAGTGCACTGGGTTCTTTCACTTGCATTACACAACACACGGGACCAACGGCTTTACGTCCCATCCGAAGGGCGAAGCAATAATGGTTAAGTGTCTTGCTTAAGGGCACAAGTGTCACGACCGGGACTGGAACCCACACTCTGCTGAATGCATGAACATACTGCATGCAGTTACCTTTTTGAAGAATTATCTGAAATGTTTGAACCCTTTTTGTTGTTTTTCCCTTTTGTTAACAGTGTAAGTTGGTTGGGAAATGTAACTAAAGGTGTTATACAGGATTGGTACAGATTAAAAACATAATTGTTCAATTTTAGTCTGAAAGCTTACTGATTGTGACCTTCATACTAGAACCATTTTTTTCTGTGAAATATATTCCTCGTGAAGTGAAGTCATATTCAAGAAAACTGTATCTGTAAACCTACAATCCGCTGATTTCGGCTGTTACAACCCAAATTAAAGACAATGAGTTTACGCGCTGACTGTTTTTCAATATTTTCTCCTGACTCGCACACCGGATCAAGCCCAAATTTTCACAGGTTTGTTATTTCATGGTTGATCACACAAAACTTTAAAACTGTCTGTGACTATTTTGTCAGCCCTACCAATTCTGTTCAAGGGTTCTGCCCAGGATTTCTTTAGTGGTGGGAAAATGTTTCCCAGGAAACCATTGCAAGGTGGATCAGTTACACGGTAGATCATATAAATAGACTCAAATCAAAGAAGTACTCAAAATGAATGGCTTTGGATACCATTTTTTACTGGTAAATACCCAATTTTACATTTTGTTGAAAACCTTTGAAAGGAAATTGCAAGTGTAATTTTAAAAATTTAGAAATGTGTGGTGGTCGGAAACAGAGAAAATTCTGCCAAGTGGAATCGCGAGTGCCGGGCGGGTTTTCCGGCCCGACCACTGTGGGCAGAACCCTACTGTATAATACCTTTCATTTGTATCCGAGTCAAGAGATACAGGCACATGTACTGTACATGCAATTGGTCATGTGTTCGAGCAAAACCTGAGGAGTTTGTTTCTAGCAAATGATGTACCCTTTCAGCACAGTTGTCCCGAGAGTTAACTTCAAGTTCACCCTTTTCATTCAAGAATATGTTGCTATTTGTGGAAACCGCCATAAGCCACAACTGAGGTCGTTATCTTGAGGAAATGGAAGGGGGACATGTTGAATCGTTTTGTTTTGTTTCAAGTTTTTCACCTGTTGCAATTGCAAGCTAGCCGGAAATTGAGTTATCCCACGTGCACTAATGATGATGATAATGAGCATCTTTTTTAAGATGCTCATGGCGCAGCGACACGTCAATAGAGGAGAATCTTGATGCAGTTCTCATTTGGTGAGTTTTGAGGGAAGTTGTGAACAAAGCCAGTGATGGAGAAAGTTTGTTATGATTCGAATATGATCCGATAAATTGTCCCAGGATGAAAGGGCAGCAGAAGCAAACGATCTTTCACCCCACGATGTTTTGGTCCAGGATTTCCTTAAAAGATGTTGATTGTTTGATCTCATAGACTCTGTGGTAGGAATGATATGGTTGAAGTCCTCCAGAGAAATATTGGTGGTGGAGTGCTTTTTGATGAGCGGAAAGACATATACAAGGATCTTGAAGACTACATGTATGCGCCGCATAAGTACAGCGTTTCTGCTAGCGCTAACTGCCTCTCATACAACTCCGGGTTGTAGAAGAACGGTATTAATTTGTTACTCCATATTCCAGTCGCCCTTTTGGATTTACTTATAATATAGAGTCACTATTTGCAATCAAACGGACCAATTATTCTGAGCAGTGCTCTCCCTTAACGGTGTCCCGCTGGCAAAATGCCCGTAGAAACGAATAAAGACAATGGATAATCTGTCCAAATGGTAAGTCTGGCTTCCCAAAGTTCACATGTAAACCTTGCCAGCGTCTCATTTGTATGGCTTCAAATTCAAGTCCCTTACAACATATGAAAGTGTTTAAGGGAATAATAATAATAATAATAACAACATTTATATAGCGCTTAATACAGGCGTTTCTAAGCGCTGATGTATATTTCCTGCCAGGTATGTAGAGCTACGTTTTTTGAAGTATGGGACCCTTTTTTCCTTTACATAGCACCATGTAATGGTTTACAAGGTGCTGTGGCGCAATATGCTGCCAATCAAACCAGGAACACCGGGGCGAACCCCTTCTCTTTTCGACAAGTGCACTGGGTTCTTTTACGTGCATTACACAACACACGGGACCAACGGATTTACGTCCCATCCGAAGGACGAAGCAATAATGGTTAAATGTCTTGCTTAAGGACACAAGTGTCACGACTGGGACTCGAACCGACACTCTGCTGATCAGAAACACCAGAGCTTGAGTCCGGTGTCTTATCCGCTCGGCCACGACACGCCACAAAGGTAAAGGGAAAACAGTCAAATACTTAGGAGCAGTGAAAAATCTTGTGAACTGGTCTAATAACGAGTTAAGTTGTCTCACTGGGTAGTCATTAAACGAAGGTGAAGACTTGAGTATTTTCATTTTTAGATGATGCATTTATTGAGAAATGTTATAACACAAGTGCGAGTGAAATTTTGGAAATATAGCGCTTCTGCGTCCCATATCCAATGAGGCCAAAGGCGCGCTATATTTGTCCATATTCAAACTTCCGGAACCATTGTGGTCCCAACTGTATGGAGTTTTACAGAGGCAAGATTTGTTTTGTCAATTATTTTAGTTATAACAAATTATGAAAGTAAAATCAACTCAACAAAATAATGAAGAAAGCTGGGTAAAAATCTGAGAATTAAACTTGAACTCAACTTCGGGTACTTGCAAAAAATTCAGAATTGTTGCCAACCTGATCATGAAACTTATGTTTAAAACACTTGTTTTGGTCACACAATGATAATCGCCAGGCGCCAAGCCTTTTCATTGCTGCTTATGGTCGATGAGGCGTCAGCGTCTTCTATAAACTGCATCATGCGTCAATCTGATGCCCGCGCGACCATCGCGCACCCGCGTATGAACCAGCTTTTAGTGGTTGCACTAATTCGGGCATGGATTTACAAAAGGGTTTTCAAAAAAGTTTAGAACAAATAAGCATCCTTGTCCCAAAGTTTTTATTTTGTTTGAATAATAATATAACAAGTTGTTTGTATTTATTGTAGAAACTAAAACTCATTTTACAAAAATTGTAATGAAGAGTTTTTCATAAATACATTTTTAAAACAAAGATTTGACTTTTGAAAAAGATTAGTTCTTCTTACACAGTCTAATACAGTCCGTGGTCTCAAATAAATTGAGGAATGATTAGTCATGACAGATTAACATAAAACCCCCCCATTGCATACCCCTCACGAAGGGAATTTTACCATAGTGCTCCAAATAATTATGCAGTCATGATTTTCTTTACAAAACAGATGTCTTGTCATTTGGAGATTCTAATTACGGTTGTTTCAGTGTCGGCTTATTGTGCATTCACAGCCATACATTTAGCCAGTGAACTACCCTTGAGGACTTCGCTTTTGGGTTTATTCCGTACTGACTTTATGAACGGCGTTCTGGTATAAAGTGCTTTATAGATTTTCGTAATGGAGCTTCATACGTGAAGAATAAAAAAAAAAACACATTTTATTCAAATCGAACTATGCACATGTATCCTCACCAATTTCAGGAAGAGCCACACATCTTAAAGGAAAAATACAGAATTGGTAAGAAAACAACTTGTAAAATGTACTTTTTGATCACAGATTTACATAAAACTTACACGGTCTAATGATGATGATAGTAGAAAACATCCCTTGAAATATTTCTGTCTGAAATGCCATATTTGATGAGAAATGAATAAACTAATTTTCCGATTGGAGTTTATCGCTCAGTGAGCGTTTTATTCATTTGTTGAATCATTATGATTTCATGCTAGTGTGTAATCGGTTTTTTACTATTTTCTCGTGACCCAGATGGCCGATCGATCTCAAACTTCTACAGGTTTGTCAGTTTATGTATATGGTGGGTTACATAAAGTGCTTACACTGCCAGCAACTGTTTTGTAAGCAAAAACCAATTCTGTAATGTTCCTTTAAAATTACAAACTTATTAATACAGGAAGGAGCCTATATCCCAACAATTGCATTCTGCGTTTTCACAAAGAGCCACAAGCCCCCAAAGATGCACGGAATACATTGTTACAGATGACCGGAACTGTGGGTCAAATCAATTTTTTGAGTTTCACGGAGAAACTGTGCACATTGTCCCGTGACATGCGCGCCCCTTTCCTGTGTAGAAACACGTTGCAGGTTGTTGATTTGTGATTTTGCAATTGGTCGTACGACCAACTCTTCAACTAGTAAAAAATAGCCATCAAAGGTTTCCTCTGATGTAGGAAAGTTTAGTTCCTGGGATGTCACTGTTTGTTGAAGATAACTGACGATCTTTTCAATCCTGTCGGAGAAACAGCTTGAAAATTCGTTCGTAGTTTGCCTGGAAACGCTGACCAACTCTTTAGAAGAATTGATGAGAATCACAATCTCATAGACTTTGAGAGTGATACTTCACGTTTTCTTCATGTGGAAGGTAATTGTATTTCTGCACAAGTGATGATCATTTTTAGACTTGTATATTCGCTCTTATCTTCTTTCAAGTGGTCTAAGCTTCTGCGCTTCATTTTATGCAAGTTCTCACCAAACCTTAGTGTATTCGAGGCAACACAGTCTAGTTGTTAAAGGTGCCGTGATTAAATCCAATATTTGGTGCAGTTCCATTTCATATTGTATAACGAGTTGATTTACGTCTGAACTGGTTGACAAACACAGATCAGACTGAAGAGTGTCATCGCGAAATGCTTCAATGTCCATATCGCAGATCTTGCCGAATTGAATCTCCAGTTTTTGGTTTGCCAGTGCCAAGCAAACACGCCAATGCTGCATGAGCGCTTATGATGAGTAGGCTAGGCGCGTGGAAGAAACGTCGGAGACAAACTCAAGCGTGTGGCCAGGGCTCGAATTTGACACTGGACCGCAGGCCCGAGGCCAGTGATTTTAGCATTGGGCCAGTAAACTCATGACCGGACAAGTCCGGCGGTCTTGTGTTTTCACTTCAATAACAATTCATGTACCTCACTCCATAATATCTTGAACAGAAACAAATTATGCTCAAATGTCGACTTTGAGTAATGATTTGAAATATACTTAATACCCTTAAAGAAAAATGAGGTAAATCTTCTCTTATATGTCTTAGTGCTTGTTCAATTAAATGCAAGTTAAACTGTGCAAGGAAGTCTTTTCTCAGTTTGAATCTGGTCTTGTAAAATTATTTCTGGTCCAGTAAACATTTTGAGATACAAGTACTGTGGTCTTGTGGATTCCCCCCCCCCAAATCGAGCCCTGGTGGCCATGTTGACGAGTGGGCACGTTGATAAGCTGTTTCAGGTCGAAAGAGTTGACAAATTCTGCGAAAGCGGACTCTTCCTGATCTCTATCATGGTCAGTTGGTTGGTTTATTTACCACCCGTGTAAATAGCTTGCATAATAGCAATAGTTTTTGTAGATACTTAGAAATGATAAGAAGAGGGCCATTTTGAAACACACAGGGCTCGTGCCGATGACCCTACGGGTGCACCCCACCAAATAATCTCCCATAGCATACAGTGCAAAATGCTATTATATTCAAAAACACACAAAAAATACTTAGAAGTCTCACAGCTTTTAACAGTGAAGGGAAAATCATTAATTGATTCTTGAACTTTTATTCTCTGCTCAATTTGATATGGGGAGTCCCTGGGCCCTTCGAGTTATTCTCCCTCCAAATAAAGACACCCCTACACAGGTGTAATTTTCAAAACGTCCGAGCATCAATCTTGAAAAATGTCCCTACACCTCTTAGCAAATAGGACCATTTATTTCAGGGCATGTCATCCAAAATACCTCAAGTTGGAAGTCAACAACCCCCAGGTCACAATTGGGCAACATTTTTGACACTGAAACACTTTCTAGGGGCTCTCAAATCTGTCTAATATAGAATATTTTGAGGGCCTATCAAAAAATTAATGAGCTCGACGCTCTGTTTTCTCCTATTTGGTGGGGTGTACCCCCTAAGTTGGTGCCAATGGTAGAGTGGATGGAGCAGAAAGAAGCAGAAAAGAAATTTCCGCTTGGTATACCGCTGGTATACCGAATGAACATAGGGGGCACACAGAGCCGACAAACCCCATTCCACCATTGGCAAGTACAGGGTAATGTTAGATGCAAATTCTAAAAACAAAACAAAAAAACGCAGGAGGACTTTAAAGGTAGAGTCACCGTTTGGTTTTTGTTAACTTAACCTGTTTTGTAGGCAAAATTATAAAGAAAGATACGATAAAAGTCACTTGTGAAAGTTGCAGCTGAATACAGCGTCTACTTGTTGAGAAAACGGCAAAAAACTGTCAACTGTATTTTCAAAAGAACTTTGAATCCATCCACGGGTAGGGAGGTAATGGCGGGTACAAACCGCATCTCTGGCTGCAGCATTCGCAAACGGACACCAACTCTCAGAAATTTAAAATACATGAATCGTTTCTCAGATTCAAATGTTTTTTATTGATTTCTAACCAACAGGCGCATTTCAGACGAAATAATTTTGCATGACACTTACTACATGTACCATTACCATCTTTATTGACCATGTGAACGTTGTTTACAATAAGTGTGACCTTGTACTTTCTTTGAGTATTCTGGCAGGCAAGATACTACACTGGTCTTATGGGAAAGTTGACATTTTGTGTCATAACTTCCACATAAAACCAAGAGTTATGAAAGTAAAACCTGGACAAGTTTTTAGATGTGCCCCCTTTCATCATATCAAAAGTTGATAAGAATTAGACAGTGCAATCTCCATAACATACAAGACTTTATGCTTTCTTCCATTGAGCTGTGTACAAATCGTGCCTGCAGGAAGTCCAGGCTCTGTGGCTCTTTTGTAAACATGTGATGTCACAGGTCACATCGTCTATAACCAGTAAGCACTCGGATAGAAATTACACACTTTTTTTTCCGGGGGGTCACTACCAAAATATGATCCTACCTTTAAACAACAATGACGAAGAAACAGAGCAACACATTAAGCTTTGTCTCGGCTGGCACGGGGAAAGAGTCAATCTTTGTTTAATAATTGGGAATCGAAGTTGCCCGGGGACATAATAAACGAGGGTTCATTATTACAAAATGGTGAGTTTGAAAACCTACATGTAGAGACACGACAATCATTCATAGTTGCCAAGGAGGAATCTTTTGACAGGGAGCGCTTAAAGATCGGCAGAGAGGCAATGCTAGTGATGTTTGGCGGGATGTTATTCCAAATTGTTGGACCCAGGAACAGAACAGTACATTGAGCAGAGGAAGTGCAGAGCTTGTGAATATGAATCGTAATCATCATCAATATGAAAATTGAAGTCACCTGCGATGAGGAAAATAGCTTTGTTCGGCTAACAGCAGCTCAAGAAGTGCAGCAAATTCACAAAGAAAAAACAGGAGGACCAGTTAATTGGACGATTCTTTGTTTCTGAGGTCTGCATACCATTACCAAACAAAGTGTTTTATGCAGATAGAGCTGCTACTTGAAGGTCAGCGTATTCAAATGACTCTAGTGTTCTCAATTCCTTTTGTGGATGCGAACCCTGACCCTTGACACCTCCACCGCGCCGAATGCTCAAGTGGTTTCGCAAAAACGAGTCACCACTGTTTTATTCCCACTCATAAATGCCCTTTTTGTTTAAAAGCGTAATAATGTTGGAAAATCTGTGAACTGTTTTCTCTGTTAATTTTCAGTTCCTGTCATGTTCTCAGGTTCCGTTTTGCGATCAAGGGGCAAGTTGCGAACGACGCTCGAAGCGACGCTCAAAGGTTGTGCGCACGTGTGCCTACTAATAGATTTGACATTAAGTACTGGCGTGCATTGATTGGGTTATGCGCATGTTTAAACACACCTCACCGTGTTTATATCACATGTTTAAACATGGCCAGGTGATCTCCTCTTGACTGATCAGAATGGATATACTGTCACAGGTAATTTATGAAGGATATTTTGTCATTCGAAAAACCTGTTACACGTTGCTTACATTTTGCTCATAAAACTTGTTTTACTGAGAACCCCCACTATATTTGGTGGAAAACAATGAGCACACACGCGCTTGCAAAGAGATCCAGTGAGCTGGTCATTGAGAATGAAGCGTTTCTCGGGCATTTGAAAGCACACAATTCTACGCAACAAGGGTGGTTTCCATTTCATTATTTTCTTGCAACTTCGATGACCTATTGAGCCCAAATTTTCACAGGTTTGTTATTTCATGTATATGTTGGGATACACCAAGTGAGGATACTAGTCTTTGACAATTACCAGAAGTATACCCTGCCTTTGATACTAGTGGTCCATTGTTTTTCAAAGTTGTTTTCCTTCATACTTTTGAATGGAACTTGCGTGTAAATCTGGAACAGACAGGGAGTGGTTCAGTATGGTTTACAAGCAGTTGTGAGCTCTAGGTGATGAACTACTTCTGCTTACTTTGTGTTGTGAGCAGGCCGACTTAGACTAGCTTGTTTTCTCCCGCTGGTCTTTCGGTGTTTAAACTGGCATTTTGGCCAGCGGACAGTGTGTGTTTACAACAAACAATCCCTCCCCTTAAAAATCAGCTTGAGAGAAAATAAGTTGCTCTTCGGCCAATCCTCCTTAGTTGCCATGAGGAATAATTGGTTTGTTCTAGTCCTACACCTCATTAAGGTTTTCAAATCACATTAATTGCGCGTGAATGGTCTCATTTTTGCAGATATGTCGGTCAAACCAAAGTTGTAGCAGTGTGTTGTGTAAGTACAACACATGTACAGTGTACATCTGTCTAATGTATCCTTATCATATAACCTTAATTCTAATGACCCCTGCTGTATGTAAGTGTTTGTATAACGGTACCCACAGCTAAGCTTATCCAAAAACCCTGTGTTCCTTACACTCTACCATGTCTACAGATGCCTTTTTTTTTGTGTTGTTTTTTGTTCTTGGTTGTAGTAATTGACTTACATGTATACACTGTACACGGAGTCACCAGCCAAAATAATTATAATGACATCTTCTATAACGCCGGTGTCCACAAAAGTGCTCATGGCGCTTGCTCCAATATTAAAGTTCCTACGTGGCTGTTTTCCATTGATGCCAAAGAAAGAAAAGGTAAAAAAAAAAAGGGTTGCATAAAACAGCACTTGTAAAGGCATACTTTATCTGATGAACATTAAAATGGCATTGATATACAATTGGAGATAAGGGCCGTGGGGGTGGGGGGGGGCGTTGGAACTCTCCCCCATAGGAAAATGCATAGGGTTCAGTACATATGTACACAACAAACCGAAAATGTCAATGTACTAATGTACCACTTTTTGCAATTGTGGTTCTTATTGGTAAAGTAAAAAGTACCCCCCCCCCAAAAAAAAAAAAAAAAGAAAAGTAAAAAAAAAAGTAAAATACAAAAAATAAATAAATAAATAAATAAAATAAAATAAAATAAAATAAATTGAAATAAAATAAAATAAAAGAAATATAAATATAAAAAATAACTAGAATATTACTGATAATAGTGGAGGCATAATATGTATTCATAAATACCTCGGAGAGTTTATCCATTCTGATTGGTGGAGAGCGTGTCACGTGGGGGTGTTTAAACAGATGATAATGCACGGCTAGAAGTGTCTAAACACACCTGTGGCGCGCAAGGTTACACGCAGGCGCTAATTTACGCGAAACGCAATCAACACATAATGGTATTCAATCTAAAAACATGTTAGTGTTATGACGCGCGTGTACGCACAACTGTTGAGCGTGGCATGTATATCCTTCGCGAAACAGGGCTTGAGGACGTGACAGGAAATGAAAGTTAACAGAAAAGTTGAGATTTTTCCAACAATATTACGCTTTTTAACAAAAAGGGCATTTATGAATGGGAATAAAAGAGTAGTGACTTGGTCTTAACCGGCCGTTTAAAACCTTGCAGGGCCGTGGCCGTGCGATAAAGGACCTCGCCTTCGGCTCGGTCATTTATCACACAGCCACGACCCTGCCGGTTTTAAACGGCCGGTTAAGACCGCGTCACTACCCTTTTATTCCCTTATTTAAACAAGATATACCTTGCTTACTGTTCTAAAACATTCTTATTTTCACAGGTAAGAAAGTTTGTTGAAAAAAAAAAAATAGCAGGCCCTCATTGAAAAACAGTGGTCTCATAAATGTCTGAGTTTACTTTGCATTGCAACCTGTTCCCAGGGGTGCATGGACTTGGAAGTGCTGCAACAAGACAAACACTAAAATAAAATGAGTTTTATATAATAAAAGGTTTTCGGTTGAACAATTCTAGTGTATACAGTTGTCATCAATGCAGGAAGGAACTTGGAACAGACTTGGGAAAATCGTTGACAGCTGGATTCTGAAAACCAATTTCTCTGGATGTCTTGATTAATCCTTTGATGAGTTCATTTGTTCGCGTAGATTCAATTTGCGTAGTTTTACACAAATTTCCTTGTCATGCACGAGGGGGACCTTACTGCTGTGCAACTGATTAGTTCGTCATCATTGTGCAATTTGTGGAACATCGTGTGTGTAATGAGTCGACAACAACCACACAGTGACTTTTTTGCATTATGTCCTTCAATGTTGCTTAACCTATTTTTGTTCTGTTTGTCTGTCTTGTTTGTAGTAAACAAGAAATGTTCGATGAATCCAGTGAGGGTGACAAGCAAGGATGTAAACGGTAAGCCTGTGAAGTTCTGGTAATTTGACGTCAAACTTGTTTTACCACAATTACCCATTCTACATGTATGCTTATTAGAAATGGTGATCTGCCCTCTCCTAATTTGATTTTAGAAAATCAGTCAGAGAGTTAAAGGCACTGGACGCTATTGGTAATTACTCAAAATAATTGTTAGCATAAAAACTTACTTGGTATCGAGCAATGGAGAGCTGTTGACAGTATAAAACATTGTGAGAAATGGCTCCCTCTGAAGTAACGTAGTTTTTGAGAAAGAAGTAATTTCTCAGTAAAATATTTGAATTGATTTCGAGACCTCACGCGTGAGGTCTCGAAATCAACTTATCAAGCATCTGAAACCACACAACTTCGTGTGACAAGGGTGTTTTTTCTTCCATTATTATCTCGCAACTTCGACGACCAATTGAGTTCAAATTTTCACAGGTTTGTTATTTTGTGCATATGTTGAGATACACCAAGTGAGAAGAATGGTCTTTGACAATTACCAAAGGTGTCCAGTGTCTTTAAAAGATTTGGTTTGTTTGTACGCATTGCCACTAAATGCATTCCCCGCCCTTCCTTTCTCATTACAAGATGATCTTTGTACAAACGCAATTGTACACCATGTTTAATTCACACAACATATTTATTTCAATGCTGTCCTTCCAGGTCAATAATACATCAACTACCGTGGCATAAAAGAAAAATATACTTGAATTTATAGAAAGCTTTATGTTGATAACCTAGTTATGAAAGGTAGGGTCAATTGTGGACAACATTTAGATTTGATAACTCAAGATTGAAACTGAGTTGAACCTTGAATCTTGGCATGTACTTGAACCTCAACATGAAGATGGCACTTGAACAATGACGTCGTGATGGCGTCATCAGGTGCCGAATAACATTAAATCAGAGTTTATTATAGAAAAAATTCTAACTCACTAACTACACAATGGATGTTTACAACCTATACGTCATTGGAAAGGTCTTGAAAAACACTACTTAGAGTGTGACCTCATTTGACCTTGCCTTCCTGTTCAAAATTAATATCTCAAGAACTAAAAAAATCATACTATTAACCTATAAGGTTCTTACTATCTACTTAGACTTAGTGTGTAGATAAAACTGCAATATTTAAGGATGATGACGTGAATAAATTAAATGTTTGATATTTCAAAAATTCATATCTGGATAACCTGAATTGCTACACAAACAAGATCTTTGTACCATATGAAAGCTCTTGAAGTATTGTACAAATCTTACACCAACGTGACCCATTGTGACCTTTACTATCGGTCAAAACAAGAAGTTGAAAAACCAAACGTGGTACATGAATAGTTATTTCATCATCTGAAAGATCTTTAATGATTCTACAAAGTGTTTCAACAATAAAAACTACACACACAAATATTTCACATATGTTTATCCCAACTTCAGCTCAATTTGTTAGTGCGGTAAATCTCTGCCTGCAAATTTACAAGTGTGGGCACTGCATGAGGGTTTGTAATGTATATAAGTCCATGCCGAACACCATGTTTTTGTTAAAATAAAAACTGGGGTCTAGTTTCTTCTCCTTCTTCCCCTCAAACTTTCTCCTTCCCCTCGTAAGTTTCTTCTCCTTCTTCCCCTCCAAGTTTCTTCTCCTTCTTCCCCTCCAAGTTTCTTCTCCTTCTTCCCCTCCAAGTTTCTTCTCCTTCTTCCCCTCCAAGTTTCTTCTCCTTCTTTCCCTCCAAGTTTCTTCTCCTTCTTTTCCTCCAAGTTTCTTCTCCTTCTTTTCCTCCAAGTTTCTTCTCCTTCTTCCCCTCCAAGTTTCTTCTCCTTCTTTTCCTCCAAGTTTCTTCTCCTTCTTCCCCTCCAAGTTTCTTCTCCTTCTTTCCCTCCAAGTTTCTTCTCCTTCTTCTCCTCCAAGTTTCTTCCCCTTCTTCTCCTCCAAGTTTCTTCTCCTTCTTCTCCTCCAAGTTTCTTCTCCTTCTTTCCCTCAAAGTTTCTTCTCCTTCTTCTCCTCAAAGTTTCTTCCCCTCAAAGTTTCTTCTCCTTTTTTCCCTCGAAGTTTCTTCTCCTTCTTTCCCTCGAAGTTTCTTCTCCTTCTTTCCCTCGAAGTTTCTTCTCCTTCTTTCCCTCGAAGTTTCTTCTCCTTCTTTCCCTCCAAGTTTCTTCTCCTTCTTTCCCTCAAAGTTTCTTCTCCTTCTTCGCCTCAAAGTTTCTTCTCCTTCCCTTAAAGGTTTCTTCCCCATAACTCTTCTTTACAGCATAACTCAAGATTGAAATTGAATTGAATACGGCGTCTTTGAAAGACCACCGTGTCACACTGCCGCTCTTGTAAACCTTCAAACTCTTCTCTACGGCATTACCCAAAAACGAAATTGAATTTATCCTTGAACCTCATCATCAAGATTGCACATGAACAATGACGTCATGATGACGTCATCAGGTGTCAAATTAAAGTGAGTCAAAGTTTAAAATTCAAGAAAAAAAAAATGCAGTTCTTGGTTTTAATTTTTTGTTTAAACAATCTGCACATCAGTGCAACAGTCTCCAAAAACTTAAGAAATGCTTCACAGATGTGACCTCAATTCGACCTTGTCTGCCGGGATAAATTGGAAGTAAAAGTAAAAAACTATAAAAAGCCATAATTTCAGCTATGCAGTCAATATGAACTGGAATTTGGACATGAAAGGACATTTTGTTTGTGACCTTTTAAAAAACAACAGTGATGACGTCATCAAAATACCCGAGTGAAGGCTGGTATTAAACACTAAGTCATTGCACATATTTATTTCACTGTTTTCTCCAAAGTGGGGAGTCAACTTTCTTGATATCCTAGACTGGACTTTTCCACATGTCTAAGAGGGGGGTCAAGTCCGGTATTTGTATAGTTTTTCCCTTGAAACTGTTTTCCCTCATATACTTTGTGCACAAAATTGTACAGACATACATGTACAGACCTACCCAGATCTAACCCTCTGATAAAGTGGAGCCATCTGTTTGTAGCAGGCTTCCAGGTGTTTTGCTTACAGCCTGTGCAAGGTTCTGGGATTTCCAACACCCCTCCCCCTGCCAATCAAACTGTTTGGCTTACTGGGTTACCAGTAACTAGTGGAACCTTCCTGCATTTGTGTAGTTCCTGGGTCACTCCCTTACTTTGAATGTTTTGCAAGGCAAAGTGGAAACGGCTTTACCCCTTTGCAGATAAAATTCCAGGCCTGGATTCAATTTTGGGTAATTTTCACCTCTTACAGAAAGTGTCGCAATGCAAGTGAGAAGAAGCGTCGAGATCAGTTCAACTGTCTTATCCAGGAGCTTGGATGCATGGTGTCCTCCAAGAACCGCAAGATGGACAAGTCAGCGGTTCTCCGCTCGACCATCAATTTCCTTAAAGTTCATAATGGTAAGAGGCATTGACTTTCAGTTAGCTTATTGAAATGGTGCACTAGTGTGCACCAGGATTTTTCACTAGTTTTGGGTTGAACAAAGAAACTTGACAAGAGCGGGACTTGAACCTGCGACCTCCGGGTTAACATGCCGGCTGTCTACCACTGAGCTACCATTCCTTAATGTTGGTGGTCTCCCTATTTTTGGGCTAGATAGCTCAGTTGGTAGAGTGCTGGCACATTAATCCGAAGGTCACAGGTTCAAGTCCCGCTCTAGTAAATTTTTCTTTGTTCAACCAAAATAGGGAGACCGCCAACATTAGGGCTAGATAGCTCAGTTGGTAGAGCACTGGCACATTAATCTGGTAGAGCACCGGCACATTAATCCGGAGTTCGCAGGTTCAAGCCCTGCTTTACTCAATTTGTCTTTGTTCAACCCCAAATTATTAGAAGAAAAAAAATTCCAGTCAGTTTCCCTTGTGGTTACTTGATTTTTCCTATTGTGAATGTTTTTCGGAAACATCCCCTTTCTTTGAGAAGCTTTCTTGAGAGACTTGTACTTGTCATCCAGAGGGAGGAAAGCGCTCACAATTGCATCTTTTTCAGACATCTAATTTGCCAATTTGAGGTGATGTCGAGAGTCTGATCTCGTCTGTCGTTTCTTCTTCTCAGTATTGCACAGTCACACTCTGGAGTGGGCCATAAGAAATGACGTCATCACGATGCCATCTTAAATGTTAAAAGGTGATGAAACAATCGATGACGTGCAGCTATGTTGGTGCGGCGCACTGTGATGTGCCAATGAGCAACATTCTTTTGACCTCTAGCCGTGGGTTGCGCTACTCAAATGATGTCATGTGCATAAGGTCTATAATAACAAATGAGTTTGTTTCAGAAGTGTCATCATACAGAAATGTAATCCAGTGGTAATAATGCTCATGTGTTATGAGCATTCAGATACAGTTTAATATCAATCAATTAGTCAATCAATCAATGAGAACAATTTATATAGTGCTTGTATCCATTTTTAAAAATGTTCAAAGGCGCTTTGACAAAGAAGGACCCATATAAGTTGTACAAATTACACTGAAAATACTTTAGAGAACAAGTCAGTTTTGAGTCTCTTCTTGAAAATGTTCACATCTTTGAGGAAGTTTTGATGTCTGTTTGGGAGGTCATTCCATAACATTGGTGCTGAACTTTGAAATGCAAGGGAGTCATAAGTTTCCATTCGGGAACATGGAGAAGAAGTTTAGCTCACGACCGTAAGTTGCGATAAGAAGTGGTGTGAGAAGAAATGTTCGATATCAGGAAGTCCAAACAGAAGAATATTGCCATAATCTAGTGTGGTAGACAAGACAGTGTGGATAATTTTCTCAAATGATTGCACAGATAAGCTCAAGACCGTAAGTTGCGACAAGAATTGGTGTGAAATCAGTGATGTTCTTTGGAGCAAGGCTGTTGATGGCTTTGTAAGTAAATTTGGAGCAGGTTGAAACAAATGCCTTACTGGACTGGCAACTTGTGTAGACTACGAGAACTGCAGTAATGTGATCATTTTTTTGTTTAGTGTGGGTGATGATTCTTGCAGGAGTGTTTTGAGCACGCTGGAGAAGAAATGTTCTCATATCAGGAAGTCCAAACAGAAGAATATTGCCATAATCTAGTGTGGCAGACAAGACGGTGTGGATAATTTTCTCAAATGATTGCACAGATAAGTATTTTCTGATGCGGCTGATAAGTTCTACTGTAGAACTCTGAAAGCATGGCGTGTACTGATTGTCACACATCATCGTGTGATCAATATGTTTTGAAAAACAGATTTATTATCCTTTTTTTCTGATTAATAATCAGAATCGCTGGTCTTTTGTCTGCATCGTTGTTAATTTTATTTTCGTCACCCTTAAATCACCAGACAATGCTCTCAAATCGGAGACGTCGATCAAGGAGAAGTGGAAGCCGTCCTTTCTGTCGGACAACGAGTTCAGCCAGCTGATGCTGGAAGCGTTGGATGGATTCCTCATTGTCTTCTCACAGCAGGGGCACATCTTGTACACGTCCTGCAGCATCACCTCCCTCTTAAGACATTTACCTGTAAGTTTGGAAAAAACATGCAGCGATTTCTTTTTGCTCAGAAATTAGAATAGGTTGCATTTGTGTTGACTTAATCATATAATTATGAGAGGTCCCTGTGTCATTCGGCAAAAGTGGAAGTCCGGCGTTCCCCAGTTTACTCTGTGGCAGTAGATAGATAGAAGGTCAAGTTTTAATACATGGTAGAAATTAGCAGGACGGGTCTAATGATAGCAGAATTATTGTAAATTGCACTCGGCAAAAGAAAACATGGTAAATGATTTAGAGTTAAACTACATGTTATCGCGCCATGCGTATGGCAACGCATACGGCGTATATGTACTATTGCATCGTGCGTATGGCAACGCGTACGGCGTACATGTATTATTGCATCATGCATATGGCAACCCGTACGGCGTACATGCATTATTGCATTGTGCGTATTGCGTACATGTATTATTGCATCATGCGTATGGCAACGCAAACGGCGTACATGTATTATTGCATCATGCATATGGCAACGCGTACGGCGTACATGTATTTTTGCATTGTGCGTATGGCAACGCGAACAGCGTACATGTATTATTGTATCGTGCGTATTGCGTACATGTATTATTGCATCGCGTATGGCAAACATGCATAGTCCTTCAAAAGTTTCACTTTGCCATTTTGGTGCAAGCTCAAATCGTTAAAGCTACATGTAGCTCGTTTACTTTACCCACGCCGTTAAGAGGGGCACAAACATCAATTAACGATGCCCTTTGTCAGGGCGGATCAGGGTGAAGCCAAGAAACATAATGACAAACATTCCCTCAAAACTCTTTTTATAATGCAGATTTATAATATTGTTTACCTAACCGCACAAGGAAACATCTTGAGTATTGTTTGGACAAGTTGCGGATGTATAGCTAGACGTAATACGCGTGTAGCCAACGCACACTTTTATGACGATATCCGTGACGTATCCATGACGTAATATGGGCATTACATTGAAGCATTGAGAGAAAACTTGTACCTTAGGCCGTATCCGAATTGGCGGCTACGGATACGACTGTTGCTAAGGGTGTTGCTAAGGATGCACTATACTTCCACGCATAATGACGCGGAAATCTAGCCGTAGCCGTAGCCGCCAATTCAGACACGGCCTTAGCCTCTCTAATCATGCCAATAGCTCATAATGTTACCTACCGCAAATCAAAAGCACACACACATGTTGAGGTACATGTATTAGCACGCTCAGAACTTGGGAGAGCTCTGTCTTGATAATAATAATAATAGTATGGGGGTTGAACAAAGAAAAATTGGGATGCGACTTTTTCAATTTAAATGTCAAGTAATAAACCACAAGGGAAACTGACTGGGTTATCTACCAACTGAGCTATCTAGCCCTAAATTGGAACAAAGATATTGACAAAATAGGGAGACCGCCAATATAGGGCTAGATAGCTCAGTTGGTAGAGCGCCGGTACGTTAATCCGGAGGTCGTTGGTTCAAATCCCGCTCTAGTCAATTTTTCTTTGTTCAACCCCCATACTATTTGAAATTTACCCAGTCAGTTTCCCTTGTGGTTTATTACTTGACATTTAAATTGAAAAAGTCGCATCCCCTCAAGGTGATCCCGTGGCTGCTGCTTCCCAGGTTGTATCGTAAACTTGGGTGTGATCCCTGGCTACACGGCAGTTAACGGTTTTATGGCTTCTGACTGGCACCCCCGAACAAAGATATTGACAAAATAGGGAGACCGCCAATATAGGGCTAGATAGCTCAGTTGGTAGAGCGCCGGTACGTTAATCCGGAGGTCGTTGGTTCCAATCCCGCTCTAGTCAATTTTTCTTTGTTCAACCCCCATACTATTTGAAATTTACCCAGTCAGTTTCCCTTGTGGTTTATTACTTGATAATAATAATAATAATAATAATAATAATAATAAAGAGCATTTATACCGCGCTATACAAAGAACAGAGCGCCTTACAAGTGGGGGGGGGGGACAGTGGCATGTAAAAAACCTAAATAAGACAAAAGATCACTAGAAGACAAAACCAAGACAGATCAAAAAGTAATGGGGAAAAGGTGAGTCTTAAGACAACGCTTGATTCATCCCATAAAATCTTCCCTAATGTGCGTTCTGTTTGCCTAATGGACACTTGTTTTTTTCATGGATAATCCTATTCCTTATAGACCAATCCATATGGGCAAGTAAGGCCGCGCCGTCATTGCTTGATGCTGGCAGTGCGAGGTTGTGTACTCAAAGACACTGGGAAAACCATTGTCTTTTTTCAAAACTTTTTTAAAAATGCGAATTTAGTGTCTTCCTCAACGATTCACACAATTTCCCTGTCAGCAATATGACATAATGATGTAGGAAACCCTACATCATTGCCCAAGGGGAAACAAGCAGCTTGCTAATTTGCCAGCAGTTCTTGTAAGCAGATGAGTGACACAACAATGCAAAGAACACACACATGCTGTCAAAATCTCCTGGATCATTTATGACATACACTTTTGCCTAGATGCACATTTTCCTGCTGAGGTTAGCACACAAAAAATGTGCTTACCAGTAAACAGGTTTATGACCCTGGCATGATGTTTATTGGAAGTACAGCTTTCAGATTAGAAACCACTCATTAAAAATAAATAAAATGTTTTCCCTCTTGATCATTAGGGCCCAGCTAGAATAATCAATGTTTGAAAATGTCAAAATTTTTTTCTTCAAAATTGTGAGTGGGTTGGTCGAAAGAAATAACTGAAAATCGAAATTGAGTTATAATTAAAGGAACATTACAGAATTGGTAAGAACAGAACTTGTAAAATATACTTTTTGATCACAGATTTACATAAAACTTACACGGTCTAATGATGATGATAGTAGAAAACATCCCTTGCAATATTTCTGTCTGAATTGCCATATTTGATGAGAAATGAATAAACTAACTTTCCGATTGGAGTTTATCGCTCAGTGAGCGATTTATTCATTTGTTGAATCTATATGATTTAATGCAAATGTGTATTCGGTTTTTCACTATTTTCTCGTGACCCAGATGGCCGATCGATCTCAAACTTCTACAGGTTTGTCAGTTTATGTATATAGTGGATTACATAAAGTGCTTACACTGCAAGCAACTGTTTTGTTAGCAAAAACCAATTCTGTAATGTTCCTTTAAAATAAGAAAAACAAATAATAATCACAAATTTTTAAGGAGAAAAAATACCCAGCTGTCTCTTCCAGATCGTCTGTCATGTCTGTGCTGTCTATTATCGGTCAACCTTGTTTCAATAGCCGACCTATGTGCCTGATGCAAGATGGCAAAAAATGTCATCAAGTACAATGCTGCATGCTGGAAGCCAGGAAATGCTAATTTATGTGGAATTAATGGGAGAATTAATGTGAAATATCTGCTTCATTTGCGGCATCACTCTTTTCTCCAGTGTATAGCGAAGTCTGTCAGAATCTAGGGTGGGTGGGTGGGTCAAAACAAATTTGAAAAAAAAAAATGAAAAAAATAAAAATGTTTAAACATTGATTACTCCGAAAGTCTCCTTACCTCTCATTTACATGTATCCAACTTTTATCAGTCCTTATGAGGCTGTTTATATGCAGGGAATAAAGCGATTTATGGAAATGTCAGTTAATCAGAGTCCATTTTAAGGCCTTGGGAATTCCCTGTAAGATCACTGAAAATATTCCGAGACGATTATGGACAACATGTTTATATATGCATTTGTACTCCTTTTTTTGACGGGGTCGAGTTGTTGTTGTTCTTCCACAGGCTGATGTGTATACATGGTACCTTTATTCTTCCTGTTTAAAAAGGTATTATACAGGATTGGAAGCGCTGACAAAGTTGTCGCAGACAGTCTTCATGTTTTGTGTTGATCAATGATATACATGAAATAACAAACCTGTGAGAATTTGGGCTTGATCCGTTGTGTGAGCCAGGAGAAAATATTGAAAAACCATGCACAATTTTCAGCATGTCAACACATTGTGCTTAATTTTTGTCGTCACAACCGAAATCAGCTGTTTTTTCTTTGAAGGTTTTCAGATACAGTTTTCTCAAATATGATTTCATTTCAGTGGGAAATATTTCACAGAAAAAAAATGGTTCTAGTATGAACTTCACATTAGGTGAGCTTTCAGACTAAGATTTTTAAAATGAAGGGTTTTATCCTTACCAATCCTGTATAATACCGTTAAACAAAAAATGCAGACCTTCAAATGTTTTTATGCATACGTTTTATGGTATTATTAACGTGGGTAATACATTAAGGGTACGCATTGTGGGATGGAGTTGTGGGAAGGAGGGTAGAAAAAGTAGAAGTGGGAGAACCACATTAAATTGGTTATTTCTAGTTTCACAAAGACAGAGTTTGCCTTTACTTGTTAGTGTCTGGCCAGCAGTTCTTCTACAGGCTGATGTGTATACATGGTACCTTTATTCTTCCTGTTTAACCCTTAGAGTGCCAGCCTTGTTTTAAAAATTCTCAATCCACAGGCCGGCCATTTAAAAAAAATATATATATATATATATATATTATTTCGAGTAGTAGAACGTAAAGGAACGTTGGTGGCCTGTGAATGGAGATTCAGTTTGACGTTTCAGAACGTTGGCGGCGCTCGAAGGGTTCCGTGCCAGTCGTGTTTTGGCCGTTCTTTATCCAGAGGGCATTTATATATTTTTTTTGGTCGACTAGTAGAACGTATGGGAACGTTGGCGGCCTGTGGATGGATACTTTGTTTGACGTTTCAGAACATTGGCGGCACTGGAAGGGTTAAAAAGGTATTATACAGGATTGGAAGCACTGTTTTGTGTTGATCAATGATGTACATGAAATAACAAACCTGTGAGAATTTGGGTAAGCTTTCAGACTAAGATTTTTAAAATGAAGTGTTTTATCCTTACCAATCCTGTATAATACCTTTAAACAAAAAATGCAGACCTTCAAATGTTTTTATGCATACGTTTTATGGTATTATTAACGTGGGTAATGGCCGTAATGGCCGTAGCCATAGCTGTAGTCGCCAATTCGGACACGGCCTCCATTTACAGTAAAGATAATGAACAGTTTGTCAGTATGTACACATTGTAAATTGCTGCAGCCGGTGACAGCAGAGCTGTGAACCTGCCTGGCCGGTTATAAAGCTTGAGTCCTTGGGCAAGACACTTTACCATACTTGCTTTGTCATTTGGATTGGAGTTTCAGCTGTTGGTTACGTGTATGGGTAGTGCATGTTAAAGAACCCAGAACCCAATAATGGACACTTACCCCAGTCTGCTGTATCTGGTTTATGGTTTCCAAGCTACAGTGTTCAAGTTTGCTTTTGAGGCATCCTTGATTTCATCACCAGATATTAATGATATTGATAACAATAGACCTTATGCACATGACGTCATTTAAGTAGGGCGCCCTCGGTTAGAGGTCAAAAGAAGGTTACTCATTGGCCGATTCTGTGCGCCGTGCGTATTTAGATGTGCAGTTTTTTTTGTTACGTCATCTTTTTACCTCGAAGATGGCGGCGTGATGACGTCAATGCATAAGGTTTATAGTAATCAAAATAATGGTAGCTTCATATCTAAACAAGCTTCATATCTAAACAAACTGCCTTGATTTTTCGTCTATTGCAGAAAGACTTAGAAAGTTGCACGATATATGAATTAGTCCACGAAGACGACCGACCCAAGATCTTCAAGATTCTGTCGGAGGTGGAGACGAACCAGGCCAATGAAGAGGATCTGGTCAGCAAACGCTTCACATTTCACTGCCAGATGAGAAGGGGATCGCTGCTCTCCAAAGATTGGCCGAGTATGAGCTTGTTAAATTCCACGGCAACTTTACCCTTATTAATAATGAGGAAGGTGAGTGACGATAGCAAAGATAATGATAATGTCAAGTATTGATAAGTACCTCGGGAAAGTTCATTTAATCTGATTGGTCGGTGGCTGGCTGCTGTTAGTGGCTCAGTCTATTAACAGCGTCCAGCCGCCAACCTGGTCTTTGCCGCGCAGTGAAGACCGGGTCATCACACTGTTATTCCCTGATTTATTTACATGTAGTTCCTTTGCCACAGGATTCAAACGCTGAGACAGGTATGGCTGGCAGGTAGGCTATGTTTGAATTATGAGACCCTCTTTTTAGCACCTTTGTAAGGGTTTGCTGCAGCGCAATTATGCAGCGAACTGTACAAGGAACACTCGCAATTATGCAGCGAACTGTTCTAGGAACACTCGCAATTATGCAGCGAACTGTTCTCGGAACACTCGCAATTTTGCAGCCAACTGTGCTAGGAGCACTTGCTATTATGCAGCCAACTGAACAAGGAACACTTGCATTTATGCAGCGAACTGTACAAGGAACACTCGCAATTATGCAGCGAACTGTACAAGGAACACTTGCATTTATGCAGCGAACTGTTCTAGGAACACTCGCAATTATGCAGCGAACTGTACAAGGAACACTTGCATTTATGCAGCGAACTGTTCTAGGAACACTCGCAATTATGCAGCGAACTGTACAAGGAACACTTGCATTTATGCAGCGAACTGTTCTAGGAACACTCGCAATTATGCAGCGAACTGTACTAGGAACACTCGCAATTATGCAGCCAACTGTACAAGGACCTCTCGCATTTATGCAGCGAACTGTTCTAGGAATACTCGCAATTATGCAGCCAACTGTTCTAGGAACACTCGCAATTATGCAGCCAACTGTTCTAGGAACACTCGCAATTATGCAGCGAACTGTACTAGGAACACTCGCAATTATGCAGCCAACTGTACTAGCAGGGATGCCAGTTTTCCGGCTATTGCCGGAATTCCGGCTTTTTCAAATTTCCCCCAAATTTTTCCGGCGCTCCGTGTTTCATCAGGCCGGAGAAAATATATTTTATTGAAAACAGATTTTCGGCGCTCGTTTGGAGCGACTCGTGTTTAATGTTAAAATGTTTTGAAAGCGCCGTCAAGCGTTCGTACATGTATTGTAAATGCCGGAAGTATTGAGCGAAGATTAGACTTTTCTGTCGAATGTGTGCGTGGTGCCATATGGTATGTATCGAGTATTTTGTGTGTACATCCATACACGATCTTTGGACCGTACATGAAATTGCTCTGAGAATTTTGTTTCGCGGACGATTGGCGTTACCATTGAGACTGTGAGACATACCGACTGAGTTTTTGGCGTTCATTGAGTCATTATGGATGTTGAAAGAGAAGCTAATTTGAAACAAATTGATCGAGGGGTAAAGAATAGGTTTAATTGGCGGTGGCTTGAGTCGAGAGACAGTGTTTACGGGGTTCTCCCCACGTACAAGCTATAGCGTATCGGCCCGATACGCAATTTTTTGGGGCCGATACGCCGGCAAAAAGGCCGAGCACATTTACGCTTTTCAATTTTTGAATACCTTTTTATTATTGACCGCAACAAACGGATCACAGTCTGTGTCCAGTGCCTTGGCCAACGTAATTTATAATCCATTAGTAATGCTTTCTTCGTGTGTGTCTTTGATCTATGTTGTCCCGGCCGCTGAAATCAATCACGATCACATACAAAAAACTTTCTTGTGTGCAGCGAACGATTGAGAAAAGCACACATGGCCACTGAACTCAGTTAACTGTTTCCCTTCTATGCCGCGTGCACCTTTTTCAGAAGACGGGTACCAGCGAAACCATGCTCATTTTCGACCCCAAAAGAGCAAGCACGTTGATCGCTCGCTCAATCCCACATGCGTAATCCGTGCTAAAAAAAAACATGTGCATACATGTTGAGAGCGGTGTTAGAGCATGTCCGTTTTATTATGTTTTATAATTGGGGCTACTTGAGGAAATTCAATTGACAAACAATATATCACTTATGTAAACAAATTATTTCGACTTCTTTTTAATTTACAGAGAATCTTATTTTCTGTGTAAACTGAAAATAAATCAGAATAAAACAGTTGAAATGGGTTCACCACCCGTAGGGGAACCCCTGGCCAATTTTTTTAAAAATAAAACCTCTATTTAAGCTATATTTAATAAAAATGCCTTTGACCATTATATTGCAATTTCAAAGGTTCTATGCACCAGAATGCAGCAGAGAGCATCTAGAACTTCAAATCTTTGCGTGTGGGGGGGGGGGTCAGAATTGTCTTTTTTTTATGTTTTATAAAAATATCGCTGTTATGTTTTTTATTGTTTTTGGTCTGGGGGGGGGCGGTGACCCCCTTTCCTTCGCAGCGAATTTTTTTCAGGCTCTGAAGGAAAGAGTCACTGGCATCCCTGTACTAGGAACACTCGCAATTATGCAGCGAACTGTTCTAGGAACACTCGCAATCATGCAGCGAACTGTACAAGGAACACTCGCAATTATGCAGCCAACTGAACAAGGAACACTCGCAATTATGCAGCCAACTGTTTTAGGAACACTCGCAATTATGCAGCCAACTGAACAAGAACACTCGCAATTATGCAGCCAACTGTACTAGGAACACTCGCAATTATGCAGCCAAATGTACTAGGAACACTCGCAATTATGCAGCAAACTGTACAAGGAACACTCGCAATTATGCAGCCAACTGTTTTAGGAACACTCGCAATTATGCAGCGAAATGTACTAGGAACACTTGCAATTATGCAGAAAACTGTACAAGGAACACTCGCAATTATGCAGCGAACTGTACCAGGCCTGGTTTTTCTGATTAGCAGAGTGTGTGTTCGAGTCCCGATCTTGACACTTGTGTCCTTAAGCAAGACACTTAACAATTATTGCTTCATCCTTCGGATGGGACCTAAAGCTGTAATGCATGTAAAAAGGACCCAGTACCCTTATCATTAAGAGAAGGCTTTGCCCTTGTGTTTGCCACGGTGTTTCTGGCATGGTTGGCTGCAATAAGTTTGCGCCACAGCACTTTGTAAACCGTTACAAGGTGCTGTATGTATGGGTCTTATCATTCCAAACGTAGCTCTGCATACCTGTACAACAAAAATAAGGAGTGCTTCGGGACGCCCTTTGAGTGTGAAAAGAGCTATATATGAGCTTATTATTATTATTAATAAACTTTTGTATAGCTTATTTGCGAATTTGTACACTTCACAAAATTTCAACAAATCAAGTCACAAAAACAGATTCCTGTTTGAATTGATGTACCGTCCTGCCCAACTGGCTCTTTCCACAGAATACCACAGGAGACTGTGGAGACTAAGTCCACCGTACACAAGCCGTGGGGTTTCCACATACCTGTAGTACCAGCCGTACAAATAGAAGAAAAACCCATGCACTCAGTGCCAGCCTAGGTCTGGTACTTCGTGGCAGTCTGTGGTGCCTACGGAGAGGAGGGTTGACTAAAACCATTGCATCACCTCCTCAGCATTTGATGTTTTTTCTACCATTTTCTTGCAGCCATACTACCACTGGATGTGGGGTTAACACGCTACTGCTTTGTGTCGACAGTGCGTTTACAGACAACTCAACTCAGTCGTGAGATGGCCACATTCAGTGAGCAACAAAATAAGTTCATGTCGAGACACAGTCTGGATTGGAAGTTTCTCTTTCTTGACCATAGGTAGGCACTCCATATCTATCCTCGGAGACAATTAAATGGCTTGTAGGTGCGTTTTTGTTTGTCTGTGTGTCTGTTTAGATGATTTTTCCCGATAAGGGAACTCGGCAAAGCTCACACAGGGGAGTATAAACGCCAGGCTGGCAACAGCCGATCTCTCACAGACAAACTTTGGTTTAGCGTCTACGATTGTGAGTTGCACAAGTCAGAAAATTGTGATTCAGTAACTGGACGACAATACTTGTTCTAGTCATTGTGAAAAAAGCAGTTAGCTTGGCCGGATTCGAACCCACAACCTTGTGATTGTAAGTCCTGCAGTCTAACCATTTGACCACGGTGACTTTACTGAAAAACGCGCTCATACTGCTTCGGCATTTTGTGATTATTTCCATTGACCAGTGTACACTCTCTGTCTGCTGAACAAGAACTTGATCTTAAATGTTCTTGCAGACGTTTGTTGTTGTAAGTAATGATTCTGTCTTGAGCTGAGGTATGTAATGCCTTTAACACGTTGACTGCCGCCTACGAGTATATTTGTAGTAACAGGTAAGACGGATTCTGCCACTACGAGTATACTCGTAGAGAATAATGAAAGGGCTTTGTATTGTTATTTAAATACAATGGCATCACTGAGCACGCAACACATACGCTTCCTGGCAGTGGTGAGGACATCAACTTTAAAATGTGCATGTTAAAAATTTTGTTGGTGTATAGTACCTAGTTGGTATGCGCGCAAGCGCATCGCACTTATGCGCGCATGCGCACTGCACTTGGCAAATGGGAACGCCCTACGTATATAATGACCGGCAGTCAACGTGTTAAAGAGTTGTTAGTGCTTGCAATACAGTCAGTTGAAACATAAAAGAGCATGTATTAGTTATCTTGTAATTTTGTATGAAAGTGTATGGCTCCCAACTACTTTGACTTTATGGTGTTCTCTGAAACATCTCTAAGTCAGAATGAAACGAGGAGGAACAATTCAAAGTCTTGCTTAAAGGTAGGGCCATAGATTGGTTTTTGTCAATGTAAAGCTGATTTATAGACAAAATTATAAAGAAAAATACATTAAAAGTCACTTGTGAAAGTTTCAGCTGACTACAGTGTCTCCTTGCTGAGAAAACAGCCAAAAACTATCATGGTATTTTCACAAGAACGTCAAATCTATCCACGTGTAGTAAGTTACCAACCACATCTCTGGCCGCAGCATTTAAGAACGGACACCAACCCTCAGAACTTTGAGAAACAGTTCATGCATGAATCGGTTTTTTTAGATTCAAATGTTTTGATGTGAACAATTATCAAAGGGAATCTTTTCTCAAAATAGTTTATACTATCCACAGCTGCAGTGCTTCTCGCCAAGTAAGTGTTTATGGTCATTAAGTTTTGGAGTATTTACCAATCTATGACTCTACCTTTAAGGACACAAGTCTCATTTATAACCGGGATGTGAACCCACACTCTGATGACTCAGCCACCAGAACTTGAAATTGATGCGCCTTGTCTTTTTATGACAAACTGAGTTTGCTGTCAATTAAAAAACAGATGTCTAGCAAACATGGTAGTGAAAAAAAAATGACAATAATTTATCTTCACTTTGTCCTATTTAAGATCTGCAAAGTTGCAACATTACACAACACTGTTACCTAAACTTGACAGTTGCAACAGCTGGTAAGCGTATGTACGCTGACCTCTGACTACTTTTTCGTTGTTGAACCTTTCTCGTTAATTACATGACATTTAAAAAAAAATCATTTTAACAACAACCTTCTCCAAATTATTGTCTGTGATTCTACATCACTGAATTACGTAAACGGTAAACCGGTATGCTCCTTTAAAAGAAATCCATAAAATGAGCTGCTTATTAATATTATAAGTCCTCAAGCAACAAAAGAGGGCAGTCTGTAAGTTTCAAATTGTTGTCCTCGTCCCTATCACATACACGTAGGAGTGTTGACCTTTCTTATCAGTGATTCTGATAGTAGTGTTATGTATGTTATGTATGTTGAATTCATTGCAATGACCTTGATTTCACAAAGAGTTAAGATTGACCTTAAGTGCAAATCCATCGTAGTTGCTTAGCAAAGAGTGATGTCACAATACAAATCACTATGGTAATACTGATAACTCATCTTAAGATGAATCTTAGTGCTTTCTGAAATCAACCCCAGTGGTGAATTTTTTAATTTTTTAAATTTTTTTATTTAGTTATTTATGTGTATTGATTGATTGATTTATTAATTGATTGATTGATCGACTGATTAATTGATTGATAAATTGATTGGTTGGTTGGCTGGCAGGCTGGTTGGTCCGGTGGTTGGGTGTTTGGTTGGATGGTTGTTAGTTTGTTTATTTATTTAGTTAGTTATTTAGTTATAAATTTTGTTTTATATTTATTTATGTACATGTATAAATTGTCTAAAGTTTTGGGGTTTGTTTGTTTGTTTTTGCGGGGGTGGGGGGCGGGAGGTATGGCTTTTGTTTCTTAGCACTTCCTGAAAACACTAATCCTTAAAAAAAATGGACTGAATAATAAAAAATAACGAAATGAATGAGTGTATCGCAAATAACATATAAAAGCATGCATATTGTCTATGCACTGCGAATACACGTAATTCATGAAAATTTTGAATTTCCTTATTCCAAAAATCAATAATGTACTTCAATAATGTACCTTCAAATTCAACAGAAATGTTCTTTTTTCTTTTGCAGAGGACCGCCGATAATCGGATACTTGCCGTTTGAAGTGCTGGGTACATCAGTGTATGATTACTACCACCAGGATGATTTAGAGAAAGTTGCACACTGCCATGAAGCATGTAAGTCAATCATAAATGCTACACAGATCTTGACATGGTCCGTTTTTATACTGCTTTTAACCAGTGTATTTGGCATGGGAGGTAATAATAATAATAATAATAATAATGGCATCTCATATAGCTCCTCATATCTCATATCCGTCACTCAGTGATGCTCAAGGCGCTTCAACATTCAGTATTGTTCCTGCAAGGTATTGTGGAGCTACGTTTTTGAATTATTAGACCTATTCCTTTACATAGCACCATGTAATGGTTTACAAGGTGCTGTGGCGCAATATGCTGCCAATCAAACCAGGAACACCGGGGTGAACCCCTTCTCTTTTCGACAAAGTGCACTGGGTTCTTTTACTTGCATTACACAACACACGGGACCAACGGCTTTACGTCCCTTCTGAAGGACGCAGCAATAATGGTTAAGTGTCTTGCTTAAGGACTCGAACCCACACTCTGCTGAACAGAAACATCAGAGCTTGATTCCGGTGCTCTTATTCGCTCGGCCTCTCATCCGCTCGGCCACGACACACCAATATGGTCCAATATTCCAGCAATTCTTCGAGTGATTAAATTCTGCGACAATGTGACCAGGAATGTGTGAGAAATATGCTTCCCCCTCTTTGAACTGACTGTACACTTAAACACAAAAACACAGACGCCTAAACACAAACGCCACTTTTGTGAAAAACGAAAAAACAAGTTTTGCCTGCAGAGCGCTGTGTACAAACCAATGCATATTGAGACATCCTACGATAGGTCAGTTTGAGAAAAAGCAACATGCTATAGCACTTTGTATTCTATGGGTGAAGTGACATGTCGAGATAGGTTTTTTTGTGGAAACACAAAATGTGAAAATCTACTTATACGTCGTTCATACTAATTCGTGTAAGTACAAAACTGTTATGTAATAGGTACTGAAACTTACCGACAATGTTTAACAGTAATGACTTTAATCATTTGTACAAACATTTGCAAAAAATTTGTGTTTTTGAGGCAGCATGATTTGTATACCTTGGTAAAAGTTCCACAATGTACAATACATGGTTGGTACTGGTTGAAACAAATAAATCCACCCATTTTTTCAGCTGAAAAGATCGGCATGGTAACATTCAGTTTTGTGATGCACTCATTGTAGCGTGAGCTTAAAGGAACATTACAGAATTGGTAAGAAAAAAACTTGTAAAATATACTTTTTGATCACCGATTTACATAAAACTTACACAGTCTAATGATGATGATGGTAGAAAACATCCCTTGAAATATTTCTGTCTGAAATGTCGTATTTGATGAGAAACGAATAAACTAATTTTCCGATTGGAGTTTATCGCTCAGTGAGCGTTTTATTCATTTGTTGAATCTAATGATTTCATGCAAATGTGTAATCGGTTTTTCACTATTTTCTCGTGACCCAGATGGCCGATCGATCGCAAACTTCCACAGGTTTGTCAGTTTATGTATATGGTGGATTACATAAAGTGCTTACACTGCCAGCAACTGTTTTGTTAGCAAAACCAATTCTGTAATGTTCCTTTAAAGACTAGAACGCCCCCCCCACACTTTTATTGGACTCTATCTACTCTCTAGAAAATGAGTGCAACACAAAACTGAATTTGACCTTGGAGCCACTCCTTACTCTGTAGTTCCATAATGTCCTGAGGAAAATTTATGGCTGATAAAGTGTCTTTTGCGAGGACGTTGTCCTTCAACATCCAATTTCATATTTCGTTTTGCCAAATTGAGAGCAAGAATGCGACGTAGAACAAAGAGCTATTCCAACAGCTTTATTCCACGTACTGCATCTCTTTGGAACTCCCTTGCCTGGTGCATGTGTTCCCTCCACCCTACAATCTAGACCATTTTAAGAGGGAATATCAATTCCTACCTTCAGCTCCCCTGAGTTATTTTCATCTTCAATTTTTTTCTTCTTGTAGCCCTTTCCCAAGAGTGGCTTTTTAGCCTTGTTTGCATTACAAAAAAATAAATAAAAAATTTAAAAAACGAGCAGGCGCAAAAGCACTAATAGTCGGACACGCTTTCTTGAAATTGTGACTGCCTAATTTGGCGTGCATTACAAACTGAATTTGACCTTAAAGCCCCTCTTTATAGACTCATGTATAATGCCTTTTGTCAGGAAGTGGATGAAATCCTTTGGGTCAGTCCAGGATGTGATGACAATAATTCACTTGCAAGCTTACCAGAGTAAATATATGTATAGCTTGAAGGTGAGATTTAATTTCCATGTTAAAGATCAACTTTAACGAAGCTAACATGAATGTTCTTTTGTTATAGACAGATAGAAAAGTGTGTAATGATTACATATAATTGAGTATAGCTCAATAAAAATGGTTTCATGATGTAAAAAAACCTCACTTTTTAATCAGTGCCAAAAATGCTGAGTTTCACGAAAAGCCCCCTAGCCCCTACCCCCTAGGAATCAAAACAGCACCGTGACGTCACACTAGGGGGCTAGTAGTTCCAATCAAATTCCAACAAAATTACGGGGACGAGAACTGCACACTTATGATCAAATATGACTAAACAATGGGTGATGGGGGTTATAGAAGCTTCCACATCACATCAGGAAAGTTCCTTAATGAATTGAAGTTAGTGTCCAATGTTCAAGAAAGTGTTGGCTGAACAAATTTAATGTTGATTCTACCCGACCTACATTGAATCTAGCATTCAACAATGCAATCATTGCAAGTGCAGTTTTCCCTAAAAAATGTTAAGGTTTTTTTTTTCAGTGAATAATTTCCGTTTTGGAAATTGGATAATTTTCTTGAAGACTAGTTTTGTTGACCCTTTTACTTTTGATATTTTAGTGTTGTGCCTATTTCCTTTTGTGGCAGTCCTACTGGAAGAACAGGTCACTTATACTGAAAACCTTACTCCGGTACTCTGGATTAGAAACATGCATTCAGAAAAGCTGAGATACATCATAAGGGAAAAGTTGATCAGAGCAAAACTAAAGTCCAACCGACTCAACAGCTCACTCCACTCCCTGAAGATTCGGGTTTTTTTTTTTTCAATCCGGATGAAACACTTATCATTCTAATCGCCCTGACATCGTAATCTCCCTACTGGAAGAAAAGGTCACTCATACTGAAAACCCCACTCAGGAATAATAGAAACTCACATTCAGATTTGTGACAATTTCCCCGAACCTTAGTATAGTGATAATAAACAAACTAGAATTTAGTGTTCGTAGAAACCAGTGGCAGCACCAGACCTGTTAATCTGGGGGGGGGGGGGCAAGAGGGGGGCAAACTTAAATTTAGGGGGGCAAACAAAAGTCTATAATGTACTGTATAAGCCTACAATTCACTCTAGAAATAAGATTTTACACTGTGTGAATGTGACGTGTTGTGGTTTGGGCAGACAATGCATTTCTATTTATAGCAAGTTTCCAAGCTTGTACAGATAAATAAATCCACATTTTATTAACATTGCCGGAGATGGAAAGTGTATTGGGCTTTTTTGATGGTGCCAGCTAATTATGATGGATGAAATTGAGTTTATTATTTACAGCGCAAACAACATTGTAACAAATTGGGTGCAATCGTTTGGGATTAAACCCAATTTCCGCCATCGGGGAAAAAAACTGGGGGGGGGGGCAAACTGGGGGGGCAAAAAAAATTACTGGGGGGGCATTTGCCCCCCCCCCCCCCCCTAGCGCTGCCGCTGGTAGAAACAAACACAAGGTGTCGATGGTATCGATGGGGTCAGCGTTGTGTTAATGTGTAAACTATTTAATATAAATCGATGAAAAGGTTGTTGATAGCTTTTGAAATTTCACGGAAAGTACATTTATTACACAGGAAAAAAAATCCAATGCACGGTTTATAAGTTATGAATTTTTCAAATATTAAACTTTATTTTAATGTAATTGAACACCTAATGATGTCATTATGACGTCAAGAAAGCGGTGTTTCTACAAGTGAAGAGCTAAGTATGTGCGAAGTTTGAAGGTTGTGTGATTTTTGGAAGTGTGTCTTTTGTTATCTGACAAAAATGCTCACATTTGGATTGCTCTATTCACAGCCTAATGCCAAATGGACTTTGCACCATGTGATCAGTAGAGCGGAACAGCCCGCCACAGTGCTTTTGCACTATACACAGTTTAAATTCGGGTAATCACACTTGTGGGCTTTAACGTCTGATTTCGACCGGAAGTTAAGGTCAAATTGATATCATCTCTTCGAAAAGTTTGAGAAGGCTCAAGGAACTACAATCCGGTGCAAAACATTTAGACTATAAAATAAGCAGTTCTTGAGATATGAATTTTTGATGTTATCAACTTCCGTTTTGAACCGGAAGTTGAAGTCAAGGTCAAATGGGGTCAAACTGTTTGTAACATTTGTAAAGTTTTGGACGACCTCTCCGATGATGTATAGATTGTAGAAATCCATTGTGTGGTTCATGAGTTATGATTTTTTCAAATATTAAACTTGTATTTAATGTAACTCAACTACCTCTTTTAACAGAGCTCGGGGGAAGTACTGAGTATTCAGTGCTTAACCCTCCTACTGTCAGTGACTCTTGGCAACATTTTACAGAAAGTTGACCAACCATTTGAAAATATTCGACTGCCAAGGTTGTGTACGGTGGCACAACTGTGCACAGAACTAACTGTTTACTGAGTACATGCATTCCCTCAGGCTGGCATACCATGGTTTATCTATCATTCAAAACCACAGTGAATGGTATTGAATGGTCAGACAGCAAGAGGGTTCATACACATCGGTGTAAGGGTCAAACCAAATTAAATTCTTTATCCCGATACAAAAATTAACATCTATTAAATCATTGCAGTAACAATAATAATAATAATATGGAGGTTTTTATATAGCGCTTTACACACGCTTTTAGCGTCTCAAAGCGCTTCACACTTATTACCCCTGGTCACTGGGCCATTAGTTTCATTCCTTAAACCATCTCAGCTCCCTGGGGAGTATACAGCCTGTGCTACAAATATGCGCCACTAAGCTAAATCAATCACAAGAACCATCTCTGCCCTCACAGGTACCCATTTTACCCCTGGGTGGAGAGAAGCAGTTATAGTTAAGTGTCTTGCTCAGGGACACAAGTGTCACGACCGGGACTCGAACCCACACTCTGCTGAACAGAAGCACCAGAGCTTGAGTTCGGTGTTCTTAACCGCTCGGCCACAACACCCTACAGCAGTACCCGCTGCGAAGCTTTTGAACTACCTCTAGCCATCGGGCTAGCTCGGTGCTCTAGTGGTGAGACATCTGCTCTAGCAATGCAAAGGTCGTGGGTTCGAATCGAGTGATTTGCCTGTAGATTTTTTGTTTTCACAGAGCTCGGGAAAGTACTGAGTATACAGTGCTTAAATACACATCAGTGTAAGGGTAAAACCAAATTAAATTCTTTATCCCCGATGCAAAAGTTAACATCTATTATACCTCTTTTAGCATGACAAAAATACAAACACAATACCCAGATGCAGACCCTACCCATAAAACATGTAAAGACACCTTTACAGGTTTTGTGTAAATCTCAAGTCAACAGTGTTGGAGTGGCACTGAATTGGACAGTGCCATCATTTATCTACCAGTTAGAAAGCACTGAGTATACATGTACAGTGCTCATTACAAATCAGTGTAAGGATAAAATCACAATAATATTCTTTGTGTCTAATGCAGTTAATGCAACAATTATTTATTTATTTATTTATTATTATCATTTATTGGTATTTAAAGACAAAGTGACCCACAGCTGTAGCTGAAAGGGTCACTTAACATTGATAATAACGTAATCAATTTGGGGTTGAACAAAAAAAAATTGCCTAGAGGAAGATTTGAACCAACGACCTCCGGATTAACGTGCTGGCGCTCTACCAACTGAGCTGACTAGCCCTATGATGGCGGTCTCACTATGGCTTCTGACTGGCACCCCCCCAAAAAAAAACATAGGCAAGATAGGGGCTGCCAACAGTAGGGCTAGATAGGCCAGTTGGTAGAGCACTGGCTCTTTAATCCGGAGGTCATTAGTTCAAATCCCGCTATTGTTAATTTCTTGTGGGTCAACTCCAAATTATTTCAAATTTACCCAGTCAATTTTCCTTGTGGTTAATTACTCGATATTACAAATGTAAAAACATAAAATTACATACGGAGATCAAACAAGCAAACAAACAAACAACCCAACAAACAAACATACACTGTGGGTCCAAATAGTAATAAAAAGAACATTAAATAAGCAATGGTGTTTGGTGATGCTTTTCTTGACTCCGACAGTATTTAATAATTTTTAATCTTTTTTTTTACCAATTCTTTTCTTTCACTCTTAGATCACTACACATTCACTTGAATTTTTCTTTTATAAAGCGACTCCAAAAGAAGAACAAACAAACACTGAACGGAAAAAAAAGCAATTTAAATGCAAAGAACGCATTATGCATGTAAAAAAGTTCTCTTGAAACAGACTGATACGTTATGCATGACATACTGACCGGACTCTCACTAGTCGGGTCAAGCATGTTTACTCTCTCTTTGTTTCATATCCAGTAAATAAATTAAGTATGACAAGGGGACACGTTCGAGTGGCTCTTGCTACAGCGAGTGTTAAAACACGTCAAAACATGTTCCATGATTTCCATGGATCTCCCTTTTGATGTTAGACATAGCCCATTATCCAAATCTAAAAATTAAAAAAATGTATTATGTGTAAATGAAAAAAAAAATTAATAGTAAGGTTATGCAAAATAAAAACACCCTACAGCAGTACCCGCTGCGAAGCTTTTGAACTACCTCTAGCCATCGGGCTAGCTCGGTGCTCTAGTGGTGAGACATCTGCTCTAGCAATGCAAAGGTCGTGGATTCGAATCGAGTGATTTGCCTGTAGATTTTTTGTTTTCACAGAGCTCGGGAAAGTAAATACACATCAGTGTAAGGGTAAAACCAAATTAAATTCTTTATCCCCGATGCAAAAGTTAACATCTATTATACCTCTTTTAGCATGACAAAAATACAAAACATAATGTTCAGATGCAGACCCTGCCCATAAAACATGTAAAGACACCTTTACAGGTTTTGTGTAAATCTCAAGTCAACAGTGTTGGAGTGGCACTGCATTGGACAGCGCCATCATTTATCTACCAGTTAGAAAGCACTGAGTATACATGTACAGTGCTCATTACAAATCAGTGTAAGGATAAAATCACAATAATATTCTTTGTGTCTAATGCAGTTAATGCAACAATTATTTATTTATTTATTTATTATTATCATTTATTGGTATTTAAAGACAAAGTGACCCACAGCTGTAGCTGAAAGGGTCACTTAACATTGATAATAACGTAATCAATTTGGGGTTGAACAAAAAAAAATTGCCTAGAGGAAGATTTGAACCAACGACCTCCGGATTAACGTGCTGGCGCTCTACCAACTGAGCTGACTAGCCCTATGATGGCGGTCTCACTATGGCTTCTGACTGGCACCCCCCCCCAAAAAAAAAAAAACATAGGCAAGATAGGGGCTGCCAACAGTAGGGCTAGATAGGCCAGTTGGTAGAGCACTGGCTCTTTAATCCGGAGGTCATTAGTTCAAATCCCGCTATTGTTAATTTCTTGTGGGTCAACCCCAAATTATTTCAAATTTACCCAGTCAATTTCCCTTACCCAGTTAATTACTCGATATTACAAATTTAAAAATATAAAATTACATACAAAATCAAACAAGCAAACTAACACGCCACCAACAAACAAACAAACAAACAAACAAACACACACTGAGGTCCAAATAGTAATAAAAAGAACATTAAATAAGCAATGGTGATTGGTGATGCTTTTCTTGACTCCGACAGTATTTAATAATTTTTTTTTCTTTCTCTCTTAGTTCACTACACATTCACATGAATTTTTTTTTATAAAGCGACTCCAAAAGAAGAACAAACAAACACAGAACGGAAAAAAAGCAATTTAAATGCAAAGGACGCATTATGCATGTAACAAAGTTCTCTTGAAACAGACTGATACGTTATGCATGACATACTGACCGGACTCTCACTAGTCGGGTCAAGCATGTTTACTCTCTATTTGTTTCATATCCAGTAAATAAATTAAGTATGACACGGTGGACATGTCTGAGTGGCTCTTGCTACAGCGAGTGTTAAAACACGTCAAAACATGTTCCATGATTTCCATGGATCTCCCTTTTGATGTTAGACATAGCCCATTATCCAAATCTAAAAATTAAAAAAATGTATTATGTGTAAATGAAAAAAAAAAATTAATAGTAAGGTTATGCAAAATAAAAAAATTGGGTGCGCTAGAAACATGATCAAATCCACAGTGAATTAGGAAAGAAACTGAACCGTCCCGAACACACACAAACCGGCCCAATGAAGATGCGATCAAATTCATTGAATGTACACGTAAGGGTTTATGGATGATTTAAGGCACAGTACACTTTTGGTAATTGGAGCCAACTGATTGTGTTAATCTTATAGAAATAACATACAATAAAACTAACCTGTGAAAATTTCACTTCAAAAAGGTGGTCGCGTTTTTGAAATATCACCGAAAAACTGAAGGGAATATTTCCACGCAGGAAGAATATTCCCCATTCAGATTCAAATTTTGGGGACTAAAAAGTGATATTTCCATAACCGTAGTACTTTGAAGTTAAAAGTTTCTCAAAATTCATTATACTACCCAAGGCTGCTGTACTTCTTACCAAGTAAGTTTTTATTGCCACTAATTTTCAGAGTCACTACCAAACGTTGTACTGTGCCTTCAAATATTAATTGCACATCTATGCTAGTTGTTTTGATCTCTTCGAA
The DNA here is from genome assembly GCA_032158295.1 of Pycnopodia helianthoides. Lineage (NCBI taxonomy): Eukaryota > Metazoa > Echinodermata > Asteroidea > Forcipulatida > Asteriidae > Pycnopodia > Pycnopodia helianthoides. The sequence continues at coordinate 15,857,612 of CM063248.1, forward strand.
GTAATCAAAGGTGATGGGGTGATCTTTTTCTCTCACGCTGCACCGCACCCATGGAATAAATTGCCATCACATTTCAAATCATCGGTTTTCTTCAGTCCAGTTCGAGGAAAAACCTCAAAACTTATCTTTTTAATGAAGCTTTTGAAATCTTCAAGTTGAGGAATCCGCTCTGAATTCTTATGTAAAAACAGGAAAACTTGCCAAGCGAATTCATTTGTTCAGGGTAAAATATTCGTGAAAGCAAGTCACGAACAAGATTCGCCACTTAAAATTTGGGTAGTGAAGATTTCTCCTAACCCCTACATGTATGATTAGCCTCTGGTAATTTTTTTTCTTCTTTCCAGTTGATGAACAAAATATATATTATAATCCTCTTGAAAATTTAGAAATCTGAATTCCAAATTGTCTCCAACAGTTAAGCTGTTTGTTTCTCCTCTTGAGTACATAATTCATCCGTAAAAAAAAAAAAAAAGAGAAATTAGAATAAGCTGTTGCTGTTAAAAAAAACATTAAAAAAAAAACCAATAGAAAATCTCTTGAATTAACCTGACCTTCGTCATATGTCATCCAATACACGAGTTGAAATTTTTAAAATCTACAATTCAAATTACAAGTCTACCCTAAGGCAGTGGCCGAAACCGTAGGGAGCATGGAAATGAGGTCATTTTACGAGTAAAGGGGAAAAAGAAGAAGAGACTCAATAATGTATTCAAGCCGACGATGCATATTAACTACCCCATGGGTTTTATCACCCACCGGAATACTTGTCATTTGAGCGTTCCTTCTCACGCCTTGTGTTAACATTTCATTTTCCCGTTGGTGACAGTGATCCAAATCAGCGAGGGCATATCGTGCTACTATCGCTTCTTGACCAAGGGACAGGAGTGGATCTGGCTGCAGACGCGCAATTACATCACGTACAACCAATGGAACTGCAAGCCGGAGTTCATCGTGTGCATGCATCAAGTGGTCAAGTATGTATCGAATTTGGGTAAATCTGTTTGTATAAAACTGAATGTTGCACTACTATAGACCATGTTACCTTTGTTTACAGAGTGGTGACCTTGTACATTCTAATGGGTTTCCTGACCGGGCAAGATACTAACACAGGCCATTATGGGAAAATTTACATTTTGTGCCATAATTTTCACATAAATTCAAGACTTACACAAGCAACAGCTGTACAGCTTTTGAGATGTCCTCCCTTTCATCAAATAAAAAGTTGAGAAAAATCAGACGGTGCAATCTCCATCAAACATAAGATTTGTTGTGTTCCTCCATTGAGCTGTGTACAAGCTGTGCCTGTATGAAGTCCAGGCTCTGTGGCTCTTTTGTAAACACGTGATGTCACAGGTGACATGGTCTATAGTGTCCACCATATCTCCAAAAGGCTAACGGAATTTATATCATAGATAACAACAGTAATTACCTTTTAAATGTTGTTTACCATAATTAATGGTTTTATGAAGGTACATTGATAGTAGCTACCTCAAACATCGTTTTCTTTGTAGTTTTTGTCACTTGATATGTTGAGATTTGGCACTGGGAGTACAAATATCCAGTAAACAAAATATTGAGAAAACTTGATTTCTGGAACCATGGAATGTTCCCATTGGGATTTGGGTTTAACATAACCTTTGTTGTCCTTTTCAATCACAGAAAATGTCTTACCTCTGAAAACCTATACAAAGGCATATCCAATGCGCATGCACACACAATCACAGAACAAAAACAAGCCCTGTTATTGTGTGCCACAGTAAGTGAAACCGTACACATAGCAAAGAGCCAAAAGATTGATGACATAAGTCTGTATTGTTTCATACAGAGTGGGGTGCATTGTTTAGTGGGGGCTCAATTATCCTAATTAGTGTAAGGTATTACTTTGCAGGTTGTTATTGTTATTAAATATATTTATGGTAGTGAAACCAAGGTGGCCTCATAAGTGAACATAATCACTGTAGCTCGCAAGCCTTAGGACACCTGTAAAGTAAAGGTGCTTGCTATATGTAAACCAGAAACACCGGGATTAACCCCTACTCTTCCACAACAAGTGTTCTGGGTTCTTTTATGTGCACTACCAATCCTTGTACAGGGGACCCATGGCTTAATTTCCCAATCGAAGGACAAAGCAATTATGGTAAAGCATCTTGCTCAAGGACACAAGTGCCATGACCGGGACTCGAACCCACACAATCTGCTGATCAGAAACGCTAGATTCTGGTGCTAGGCCAAAACACGCAATCGTAGCTTCACTGCATTTGAGCATTGTAAATGTATACTTTGGAGATCAAAAATGTGAGAATTTTCTTAATGGAATGTGAGACTCATGGAAATGTTTCCCCCGATAACGATTCTGCATTGTCAATAGAAATGTGCCTAAAATTTAAAAAATAAGGCCGTATCCGAATTGGCGGCCACAGCTATGGCTGCAGCTGTTGCTAAGGACATGCAATGCTTCAAGGCATGATGATGCGGCAACCCAGCCATAGCCATAGCCATATAGACACACCTAAGTATCTTCAATAGCAAGTTTTTGGTCACTTGCCATCCTCGGCAGTTTTGATTGCGTTCTGTGCATACAATGCCTATGAACAATCTACTTCTGATATTTTTGTATTCTGGCCCTTTTCCCATGTTTTTTTATCCTAAACCAGGGCCAAAATTTTGCTGAGATTTATGAAATGTGAAATGTGTGGGTGAAAAGACATTGTAGAATCCAATATAATGCCTAGATTGTGACTGCGTTTGACTGGGGTATCTTTCTATAGTATTATGGCGAACCTTAATCATTGTTAAGTTGTTTTTGTGACACTATAAGTATATGTTATATATATTTTTTTTAATCATTCAATTTGAGGAAAACTGCTTTCATCCACTATCGGATCTCACTTAAACATGCCTCAATACAGGCAAGCTTGTAATCAACAACTTGCTGGACTAGGTTTGAATGACAGAAACAACTGCGTATATCGTGAGCATTGATGTGATAGTGAATTTCTAAAATTGTCTTGGAAGGTGCATTACAAAAAGGGGTTTACAATGTGCTTATTTTTATGTTTCATTTGACGTCATTTGAAGTGGGGCGCCATTGGCTAGAGGGCACTCAAGAAGGTTGCTCATTGGCCTGTCCCGTGTGCCGCATGTACATAGAGGTGTGTTCCACCATTGTTTCACCTCTGAGATGGCGTAATGATGACGTCAATGAACAATAATAATAATAATAATACGCAGTTCCTATATAGCGCTTTATCACGTCCGATGGGCGTCTCAAAGCGCTCAGTATTTTTCCTGCAAGGTATAATGTGGAGCTACGTTTTGAAGTATTAGACCTGTTCCTTTACATAGCACCAAGTAATGGTTTACAAGGTGCTGTGGCGCAATATGCTGCCAATCAAACCATGAACACCGGGGCGAACCCCTTCTCTTAGCGATAAGTGTAACTGGGTTCTTTTACGTGCATTACACAACACACGGGACCTACAGCTTTACGTCCCATCCGAAGGACGAAGCAATAATGGTTAAGTGTCTTGCTTAAGGACACAAGTGTCACGACCGGGACTCGAACCCACACTCTGCCAATCAGAAAATAAGGTCTATGCTACTAAGTCTAGAAGGAGAAAACGTTTAGAGAGGGCCTTCAAGTTCAAATTGGGTTTACATTGCCCCCCCACCCCCACCCCCACCCCACCCCCACCCCACCCTCTGCTTCAAAAAAATGTTCTTTTCATGTAACATTAAAAAACATGGACTTGTTTGAGTAGTTTTTCTTTGTTCCTTTATATGTGCGAGACTATAAGCCCATACAGTTCAGGTTTTTTTAAACGTATTCCATACATTTCAGCTATGCCGAAGTTCGCAATGATGTCAACACGTCGTTGAACCTTACCGAGGACTCGAGAGTAGCGGTGGACAAGTCGGACAGCGGGGCGACGATGGACTCCCACACCAGCACATCCGACACATGTATGTCGGCGTCCGTCTCACCGGCGTCCTCGATCGACGGAGAACACTTCCCTAACAAGCACAAGAAGAGCAAGACCTCCTTAGATGGTTTTCATAGCAGTAAGATAATATAATTCTACCGCCGAAAATATCCCACCTCTGATTACCTAGAGGAGTGCATTTCCGAACGCAATCACTGAACACAAACAAAGCCCCGTAGTAATGGGATTACTCTTTCAAACAGCATTGGGAATATACGTTGACATAGCATTTTTTGTATGAATTATACTGTAGGAAGCTTTCTGAGACCTGGGATGGGCTCAATTTCATAGAGCTGCTTAAGCACAAAAAGTAGCTAAGCACAACAAAATTATGCTTACCAGAATAAGGTTACCAGCCAAAATACCATTTCACATGTAAAATTTGTGGCTGGTATCCTGCTGATTTCTGCTTAGCAGAAAATTGTTAAGCAATATTTTCTGCTTAAGCAGCTCTATGAAATTGGGCCCTGTACACGTATTCTACAAATGCCAGGATACGTAAATCATTCTAATTAGGGTTCTTTTCCTTGTCCTCTTTACAATTTGATGTGTTAGTTTTGAGGGTACTTTGATTTTACTTTATGTCTTTCAGAAAGTTGTCTCGGAAAATAAGAATCACCACTAAATACAAGCTCCTTTTATTTCAACTAATAGGTGGAAGCAGGTTGAGGGGATCCGCAATTCTGGCCAGCCAGCACATCAACCTCCATCCCACCAACCTACCGTGCAATCCCACCAGCTAAACCCACCGAGGCCCCACTACCTTCCACCCCCGCTGCAGTCCAACATCAGCAGTCCCAAGAGCACCTGTACAGGTGAGTCAAGCTTAGCTTTAAACCACTTCATATCGATCGGGTGATGTCTGTAGACGCTTGGACGTGTTGACTGCTGAGTGACTGTAGGTGGTTGTATTTGCATGTACGATAGTTAAGGTACAACAGTCTCAAGTAAAGTGGTGTGTCGTGGCTGAGCGGTCTAGTTCACTAGACCCAAGCTCTGGTGTTGTCAGCGGCAGGGTGTGGGTTCGAGTCCCGGTCAAGACACTTGTGCCATAATTGCTTCGTAAAAAATGGGAAGGTAGTACATTCTACTCTACCAGCCAGGCTCCTGGTGGAGGATACCCATGCCGACATCCTTACGGACTGTGAAGGGGGTAACCCTGTTTCAGCCCCAAAAGTAGGTGGCAACATGCCCCTGGTGACAGTTGATTTGGGTCAACAGCCCAAATCAGTTAAGTGTAGCCCTTACCTCGAAGTGGCCGTCCGGCCTTGTGAGTAAGGCGATATCTCGTTAACAAAAAACTGATTAAAAATGTAATGTTAATGTGAAACCATGTGGCTGCGTGTTTGCGTGGTTGCAGTGACTGATCACGGCGGGCACATAAAATCAAGCAAATATCAAGACTGGTCAAATCATTTTAAAAACTTGGAAATAATCTCTCTAAGAGATTTTACGACCGTACCCGCTATTTATTGTGACAAGAAACATTTTTTTGACTCGCCCAGCACAGAACAAACGGAAGGGTTTCTACTCGGCCACCACTGTTTACACTCATATTTGGCCCGTGACCACTGGTGTATTGCATTTTCTATTTGAAAGAAATTGATCTCTGATAATTACAATGTCCTTTTTGTTGTTGTTATTGTTCTAAAATGTGATTTTTAAACCCCTCCCTTGACCAGGCCGTGAATTGCTTCGCGCGACTCGCTAAATGGATTTCCCTTTTTTTTTATCCTCACCCATTCTCAATGTTTCACTAAAATGATAACGGCTTACATGTTTTTTTGAAAAGTGATGTAAAGAAATTACCACAAGCATATGACAGGCTTGGAGCCCGAAGAAGTGAACCAAATGTGCAATAATTGGTAGGCATCTGATGCTTTGCTTTTATAACAAAAAATTTCTTTCCTTTTCTGGACAGACACAAGTAGCCACTTATATTCAGATCAAGAAGTTTTACCAAGTTCTTCCTCGAACATCAGTGTGCAGCCAGCCCATGACTTCAACAAAAACCATTTACAGGTAAGAGCTACGGACAAACTCAAACCATTTACCCCTCCAGTTTCCCTTGTGATTTATTACAACTTAAAACACTTATGTGTGGGAGTAACCCCAAGAATTACACAAATGCAGGAAGGTTCCACTAGTTGCTGGCTCCAAAGTAAGGAAAAACGTTTGATTTGCAGGGGGAGGGATGTTGGAAACCTCAGAACCTAGCACAGGCTGTCAGCAAAACACCTGGAAGCCTGCTACAAAGAACAGATTGCTCCACTTTATCAGAGTTTTATCATTGTAATTTTGTTTTTTTTATGAAATGTTCTCAAATTATAGTTAAAAAAATGTCTACAAATCCAATGAGTTTGTAATATGTTTCTTTTACAGACTAACTTATTGTGCCTTTCCTAAAACTATTGTTGTACCGTTCATATGAAGAGAGTTACTTCAATCACTTTATAAAACCTCTCTCTTGAGCCATTTTGGTTTTGACAGTACTGATCATTTATTTGTCAACAGCGGCAGCAGCAACAACAGCAGCAACAGCAGCAACAGCAGCAACAGCCGCAGCAGCAGAATTCCTTAGCACCTGAACTGGTCATGGTCCAGATAAAGCTACAAGAGCAGCTCGTACAGCGGCATCAGAAGCTTCAAGATGCTATCGTGCAGCAGCAGAAAGAGCTGCAGCAGGTGCAGCAGCAGTTGCTTGTGGCGCAGCAGTTTCTCATCCAGAGCAATCCATTCCTGCAAAGTATTATGCAGCAGTCCGTGCAAAAGCCAGGTAATTTTAGTATATTTAGAATTTTCTTCAAAGTTTTTCAATCACTCATAACCTCATTTAAAACATCCAGCCTCCCCTCAGAGTTCATAAGGTCATGTCTGTGCAACAAATGTAAGTTTTATGAGGTGTGTAATAACTGGTGTGTGTTTTCCCCATGAATGCAACAAGGTCGTGAACAAATCCCTCTTTGTATGCACAAAACTAAAGGTGTTCAGGGCTTGAAGACTGCAGGCTTGTAGCTCAATTTTTGTCACCGGTCCTGAATGTATTTTACAAGGCCAGAATCCAAATGAGAAAGAACTTTCTATGAAGTTAAACATTAAACACGTGGTTTTTTTAACAAGCACTAAGAGAAAATTCTCCTCTTATTTATCTGGGTTGGTATACTTTGATACTCAACAGAAGTGAATGAGATTTACCGTACTCAAAGTCAACAGTTGAACATCTATTTTTTGAGTTTTTATAACACAGTGAGGTATTAATATTCAATTGAAGAACAAAAATCACATTCCTTTGTTCTGTTCGCATAAGGAAAATCCTATTTATCAACAGTGTAAAAAAAAAACACTGTGTGGACGTGTGTAAGTCCACATAGTGTTTCAAGTCCTTACACTGTGTGGACCTCTTTCTGTTCTCAGGTCCGCACTTCGTATGTAACACTTATAACATGTTTGTGGACCCGTATCAGGACTTCGCTTTGTTCTCCCATTGGTTTCACCTTTTTGTTCAGCATCGTCCCACATTAGTTTAGTACACAAAAGCTAAGTTAGTGTAAACACGTTCACACACACACACACACACACAATCTTGACTCTAGGTATTACATGTGCGGACACACATAAATTTGTTGTGCCACTTTCTGAATGTTTTAAGTATGAAATCTGTTTGAACTCGATCATGTTTAAAAAATTATCACACAATTTTTCTGTTTGAACTTAAACAGTTGTTTTGAGGTGACATACTCGCTGTAGTTTGTAAACCAAATTGTTATTGTCTTGTGCTAATTGATGAAAGGGTATGACATGTGTCTGTACATCTTTTTGTGTCAAAAGATCGATCCGTTAAAAAACTGCCCATCAACTGCCTAGCAAGTGGGTCCACATGGGTAACATGTTCGACACATATTTATGTCTCCAGTTTTCGAACGGCACGCCATGCCATGCATAAAATGCATAATGTAGCAATCCGTACACATTGTGCTGTGGGATTCTTACATGTCAGTCTCTTGTCTGACGTTCAAATGCAAGTCTTGCGCATGTATTCAAAGACACGATTTGGATTCCTTTCCACATTAAAGCAATGCACGTGGACAGTTAATGTTCCCAAAGGTGTTTGGTTAAACGGGAGACTTTGCATAAGCCTTTTTGAGATATGGTGGCCACGCTACTGTGACACTGTTAGGTTTGGGTAAATTTGTCTGTATACACCCAAACCCAAACAGTGCACTCCTATAGTGTCCACCATAATCTAAAAAAGGCTAAGGGTCTATCCTGGTGGTAAGTTTTCTTCTGCTGCTCGCCCAAAGTTTTTCGCTACTCCCGGCTCCAAAACTGACATATGTTGGGTGTAATCTTATCCCAAATCACCAATTTAAGTTCAAAAGCATTTCTTACTACAGAGACTTTCAACTCTGAGAAGACTTGAGTCTATGAAGAATGTATGTGTAAGCCAAGTCCAATTAATAAACTTGTCTTGCATAAATCATCAAAGAAAATTAGCACAATGCTAATGGGCTTCCTAATGGGTAATCAGTGGAGCCAGTTTGTGTGAAGTGGGCGTGGCTTACAGTGGAATTACATCCCACTTACGAACAGGATAGGCCCTTGGGTTTGTTTGAAATGAGCGGATATGAGGCACGTTGATGCAGAACACACGGATGGTAACTGATTTATGTGCATTTCACACGTTCTCAAAACTTACTTGTGACAACTCTCTGTGGGCAGAGGTGCATCATCCGGTGGACGAAAGCATCTTAGACCAAATACTGAATCTTCAGTCGATGGACTCAGGTTTGTAAGGCATGCTGTCTCAATGTTGCATCTTTACAGTTTGCACAGAAACATCAGCAATGCACACACACACATACACACACACACCTTCCCCCTAGCCCTATGTAGGACTCTTCCTCTGTACACAGATACAGAGTTCTAGATATGAGGGTCCATTTCCGGGGCGGAACATTTCCAGAGCTCCATAACTTAAATCGTACCTTTAAGAAGCTACTAAGCGAGTAAACATTCCATTGCTGCATACCATTTTTTATGGTGGGTTTTGCACTTGAGATATTTCTTGTAAATCTGTCATTTTCGTGAAAAAAATCAGCTCTCAACCTCAAACATTTCTGCAGTTTTTAAACACAGTCATCATGCAAAGCTATATGTGTTTGCGTTGGTACCAATAACGCATACCGGAGGATGCACTCAATTCAAATGAACATCACGCTCAACAGGCATGTTTGAGAAAACGAACAAAACAGTGAATTTTTTCACGTTAAGAGCTGAATTATTTCATGAAAATGACGGATTTATGAGGAATATCTGACGTCCAAAACCCACTGCCAAAAAATGTATGCGATCATGGTACGCTAATCTGGTGAGATTAGTAGCTTCTTACAGATAAGATTTTAACTATGGAGCTCTGACATTTTTTACTCCAATCTATTTATATATAATTTTTGTACATGTACATGTTTGCCATTCACTCGCTTTTAATTATATTTAAAAACCCTTTTCCTGTATTTAAAAACAGCATTCCATATTTTAAAAACCCTATTATGTTAATCTTCACAAACACGCTCCTTATGCTGAGTATATACACAGGTGTCTCGGCACCCAGCTTTTTAATCTCTTTTTTTTTTTAAATACCAAGCAAATGTAGCCAAAATGAGGCTAGAAGGCTTTACCCTCCTCCTTCAATGGCTGCCATCTTTATTTCATTTAGCGAGCCGTGTAGCCAAAGCGAGGCTGGCAGGAGGAAATACAGCCTCAGAGAGAGAGAGGGCAATTTAGCATGGTTCATTTCTATGTACATGTACATGTGGCATGGCTATGCAGTATTGCTTCATGTAGATGACAAGTACGCATGTACATGTGCGTCGTGTCAAAATCTGTCTTGGGGTGTTAATAAACTCTTTTTGTAGGTCATCATGTTACAATGTAATGTTATCAAGTATTCATAAATACCTCGGAGAGTTTATCCATTCTGATTGGTAGAGAGCGTGTCACGAGGCCGTGTTTAAATAAGTGATAATGCACGGCTAGAAGTGTTTAAACACACCTGTGGCGCGCAAGATTATATGCAGGCTCTAATTTACGCGAAACGCAATCAACACATACTGGTATTCAATCTAAAAACATGTTAGTTTTGTGACGCGCGCGTACGCACAACTGTTGAGCTTTGCATGTATATCCTTCGCGAAACAGGGCTCGAGGACGTGATAGGAAATGAAAGTTAACAGAAAAGTTGAGATTTTCCAACAATATTACGCTTTTTAACAAAAAGGGCATTTATGAATGGGAATAAAAGAGTAGTGACTTGGTCTTAACCGACCAATTAAAACTTTGCAGGGCCGTGGCCGTGCGACAAAGGACCTCGCCTTCGGCTCGGTCCTTTATCACACGGCCACGACCCTGCCGGTTTTAAACGGCCATTTAAGACCGCGTCACTACCCTTTTATTCCCTTAATAAAACCACGAGGGAAACTGACAGGGTGAGTTTGAATTCATTTTGAGTTTGGACAAAGAACAAGTGACTCACCGGGATTTGAACCTTAGGGCTAGATGGTTCGGTTGGTACAGCGCCGGCATGTTAATCTGGAGGTCGCAGGTTCATAGCCCTCTTTGGTAATTTTTTTCTTTGTTCAACTAAAAATTAGTTTAAATTTACCCTGTCAGTTTCCCTTGTGGTTTATTACTTGATGTTTGAAATACAAAGTCGCATCCTCCTTAAGGTGATCCCTAACCTGCCGCTTCCCAGGTTCAGGTTGTATCGTAAACTTGGGTGTGATCTCTGGCTATACAGCAGTATACGACACTTGGCTTCTGACTGCCACCCTTGAACAACAATATTCACAAGATAGGGAGCTAGATGGCTCAGTTGGTTGAGCGCTGGCACATTAATCAGGAGGTCCCAGGTTCATATCCCGCTTGAGGGAACCCAACAAAGTATGGTTAAAAGCTGATATTTTGTGGATTGTACACAAAAGAGGGCAAACTTTTCTAGCGAACTCTATAGCTACTACATATAGACTTCTCAGTAAATTTGTCTTTCTTCAACCCAAGGTTAATGTAATGTTATGTAACAAAATTGTATTAAGGGTAACATTATGAATCGTTTTAACGGTCTTTGAAATCTCTTGAACCAATTTCACAGAAACCACCATGGCCGTTTCCCAATCAGCCATCGCCAGCACAAGTTCTGTCCAGGCCACGAACAAGGAACCTGGTCTAGTCACAGACCCCTCCTCTGCATCACGTTTGACGATGCCAAACACAGGGGCCATGGCAGCAGCCGCGTTCTTCCCACGCATGTTGCAGACTTCAGTAAGTGGAAATACATTTAGTCTTTTGTGTTTATTTGTGCTAAATGAAGGCAGCTGTAGACGTTTAGTGCACCTGCCTTGAGGAGAACGGACTGAACAGTTGCAATGTGTTTAATAAATGCTTTGAGGTGTCAGCCTTTTTTTGTATCAGCCAGATTCTACTGATTTGTTTATGAATTATGTTCTGAATAGGTTCAACAGCAGCAGCAACAACAGCAGCAGCAGCAGCAGCAACAACAGCAGCAGCAGCAGCAGCAGAAGCAGCAGCAACAGCAGCAGAAGCAGCAGCAACAACAACAACAACAACAACAGCAGCAGCAGTCAGAAGGACAACAGCAACAAGGGCAATCACAACAAGAGCCACACCACCAACAGTTAGCTTTAAGGAATCAGTTGTTGTACCAGGGTGTCTCAGTGGACCAGTCGTCATCCAGGGTGCCGATGCCATCCTCAGCTCCCGTTTTCCAATCTCCAGAAGCGGCGCTGCCCCACATGCAGCCCGCCGTGCACCCCTTGATGCATCAGGGCATGGCCTCCTGCTTCACCACACCCAGTCTAACCACCTCCAGTTTATCCTCGCCCGGTCTGAACGTCACCAGGGTGACCACCTTGGACGATGTCAGGTTCCTCGCCCGGGGTGGCATGGACTCCTCCAGACTCTCGTTACCCACCAGTGCCGGGCTGTCCCGTTTGTCTCACACCCAGACCCCCTCATCAAACCCTCAACTCCAAGGTGCCTCTAACAGCCAGACCTCGCCCAGGGAACAGCAGCAGCAAGCCGCCTTTGGGGTTCTTCCCCACTATCAGATGCAAAACATGCCGAGTGATATGGACCCGTCGTCCATGGAAATCATGCAGCAGCTGATGATGCCCCCAACACGCAGACAGAGCATTGACATGCCTAATAAGACACGTGCCTGCAGAGGGTTTTATATACCTAAAATTGCATCGGCAAGCCGTCAAAGCATTGTTACGTCTATGAGTTGTGACCAAACTCTCGAGTAAGGACATTGCTTGAAGTGCATTTTCACACCTAGGGAGCATTGACTCGGCTGTGACCGGTGATTCAACTGCAAGCAGTGACTCAATAAATATCTACAGGAGAAAAAAAAAGAGCTCTGCCTTAAAAAAAGAAAATTGACACCCTTTTTTCACATTTTCTTGACAAACCCTGCCTTAAAATAAACCAAAAATTGTTGTCATGTCTACCGATCAGCAATCTACCGTAGAGCCTTGATAGAGGTTTTGATGACCCCTTTGCTGTGCCTGTGGAGGGTCGACACACTCTTCCGAGGAGCTTTGCAAATATCTACATGAGATGGATATGAAGAGAGTTCTGCCAGATGAGAATACTGAAGTTGTATTTTAAACGACCTTCAAGTTGAAAAACTCAAGCTGCTAGTGGATGGGTTTTGTAGCGTTCTTGTCGGAACTAATGAAGTCGGCTATGGAACGCTACTTTCCGCGATGCAGTCTGCTTTGAGTGCTGGTATGGGCCACGAGCAAGCAGCAACACTACGTATGCAAAGCCGTTAGAATCGCAAACATGTTAGTGTTTTCTACATGCCGAGTCTCCTTTAAATTGTTTGGTAATGGACTCTTGTGTCCCGTTGCCTTGCTTGTTCTAACCCTCCTACTCTCAGTGACTCTTGGCAACATTTTCCAGTGAGTTGACCAACCATTTGAAACCATTCGACTGCCAAGGTTGCGTACGGTGGCACAACTGTGCACAGAACTAACTGTGTACATAACAAATCACACCTTTATGTGCCATTCACCCGCTCATCATTCCACTTAAAAACACTTCGTTTCTTTGGGCCGCGTCTTTGGAATGGTTTAAGCCAGTCGATTAGATCACAATCATCTGTGGGTCGATTTAAACGCACTTATAAAAGAGCTCTCCTCTCCCAGTATTTGACATAGTTTGCCTTCTCACTCTCATTTTACTTTTGCTTAAGTTGTCAGCAAACGCTTTTTTACTATTACTCGATTTCTTATTATTATTGTTATTATTGGTATTATTATTATTATTATTATTGTGCAAATAGTATTCTCATCATTGTTGTCTTCATCATGTCTGTCTTTATTCTATTTGTCTGTCCGTTCGTTCTTGTCCCCGTTTATTGTCTGTCCCCAGGCATCCCTACATAAGCCTCGGCTTCCAGATGATGCCTCCATACTCTATTTATTTATTTTTCTCACCCTCATTAAATAGCCTTGTTCATTGGTTATTCCTTAAAAAGATTGTTTGTACTCTGTTTTCATGAAGTATGGAAATAAATATCAGTTTGAATGAATGAATGAATGTACTGTGTACATGCATTCCCTCATGGTATCATATTACAGGCTGGCATAGTTTATCTATCATTCAAAACCACAGTGAATGGTATTGAATGGTCAGACAGCAAGAGGGATAAAGGTGAAGACGTAATCTGCTGAAGAACCCAAAGTGTGTGATTTCTGATATATACATGTATTGTGTATGTATATGTATATATGACAGGGTGGTATTTTTTAACTTAAAACGATGTTTATACTAATGGGTTTTTTCCTTTCCGTGAAAGTTTTCTCTGAAAGGTAGTTATACTTGAAAACTTGATTTTCACAAGGTCTTGTGTGATGACAATCCCCAACAGGTGATTTTATTGTCGCATGAAACAAAGAGAGGAAGTTTTGACGTGTCAGTACAAAAATGTTGTATCTCCTAAAATAGCATTTATGGTACGCGCAAGTTTGAAATTGTCAAAACGTCCTATCTAGCCAGGGCGAACATACAAAAAAAAAAGTATGCGCCGACGTTTTTTGCACAGAGCTTATTGTGCGAGATACATTTCTGTGCGGACGAGAGGACTTTGAAGTCTGATTGCATCAGCGGGACTTGTCAGCATTTGTATGGTTGAGCATTAAGGTCCTTTCCTGGTGAAGTATTAACATCTGGCCTTCGATGAGATAGATTCAGTTGTTCTAGTAATAAAATGCAACTTTGACGACTAGTTACAGCCAGGAATTAGTGTGTGGACTACATGTATATTTTACCAAGGGGCATTTAGGCATTGTTTTCAGAAGATGTGCTTTGTCATTTAAAGCACACGGACAGCATTGGTAAATTGTCAAAGACCAGTATCCGCACTTTGTGTGAACAAGCATATGTGAAATATCCAACCTGTGAAAGTTTAGGCTTCAATCCATCATTCGAGCCACAAGAAAATAGTGAAAAGCCATTGTGTATGTTTTCACTGACATTTCAAACATTCAGTTTTGGACTCGCGAGATTACAACTAACCGTTTTTCTCAGTTCTCAAAAACATTTCAGGGAAAAATGTTTATAAAGGAAGTTTTCCACCACATGGCCATCTTTATACAATATATAATTTAGGTGTAAATCTGTGGACATTTATGTTAACCAATGTTGTGACACAGCATTAATTTTAAACTTTGTATAAAAGATGAGTTTGCTTGCTACTTGCTTTAAGGGGCAGCTGGTGCCCAGCCTGCACGTCAGTACTAGAACAAAACTATAAAACAAGGGTGAGGGGGGAACATGGGACACCAAGGCAATGACCAGGAGCACGATGACTTTTTGGGGAACTTTTGTAGTTTTTTTTTTAATATATATTTTTTTCTGGTTTTGATTGTACATGCACTCTAGGTAAGCCATGGTATGAACCGTTTTACGTTGAGCTGTTTGGGCAGAAAAGATGTCCACAATTTTGTTTCTGCCTTCCTGGACCCCTTGAAAATGATGGCAATGCATTAATGCTGTTCCAGTTTTTCCGTGTGTCAGAATTCTTAAACATTTCCACTTATTTAATGTAATTGAGAGCATGGTTAATTCTTACCATTAATCTGCATCATTCCTCAACAGGCCTTGAACTTCGCTCTCTTGAAGGGGCACAGCAATTTTTCACTGGTAAGGGGCACTTCTATGAGGAAAATGTATTGGAACTTTGCAGAGGGCACCACAGCAAAAGCACAGGGCACCAACTGCAATTGCTGTGGGTGTCGTGGGTTGAATCCAGGCCTGCCTTAAATCGAGTTTTCCCCTCACCCTTGAGTGATGAGTTTTTGAAGGGACCATTGTATTCAAATGCAAAGCTGTGAATTTGTCAGTATATATATTTTTTTTTTCAATATTTTCCAGTTACATTCCAGTGATAATCTTCACAAGAAGTTCTTACATCATGAAAACATGAAGGGGGGGGGGTAGTTTGTTGTAATGGTTTATTGAAATCAATGTTTTCATGTCTTTATTGAATCACACGAGGGTGCTATAACATGTTACAACATTACATAAATTGCTTAATTGTTTAGTAGATGACATCTACTACTGGTGAAGTGGGATTAATTGTATGTATACTCAGTGCGTCCTCTGGTGGGAATCAAACCCAGGCCCTTCTGCATTTAAGAGCAGATGTTTTTTTATACTTTTTACTTACAGAGAGGTGCTAAACAAAGCTAAAGTCAGGGGTTGTTATTGTTTTGAGCAGATGATTGACTAGCAACAATACAAATCCATTTTGAACAAACACAATACATCAGTTCTTCTTGATTAATGTGAAATACACTGGTGCTCATGTACAAATCCCTGCTACAGTAAGCACTTGTAGTTGGGACAAGGGCCCAATTTCATAGAGCTGCTTAAGCAGAAAATATCGCTTAACAATTGTCTGCTAAGCAGAAATGAGCAGGATACCAGTCACAAATTGTGACATGGTAGTTTGGCTGGTAACCTTATTCTGGTAAGCATAATTTTGTTGTGCTTAGCAACTTTTTGTGCTTGAGCAGCTCTATGAAATTGGGCCCAGGTAGTCCCAGGGGATTGCCCGAGTCCTACATATGACGTCACAGCCTCGAAAAGCACCCCGACACCGTGGTCGAGTGGTTTGACTGCAGGACTTGCAATCACAGGGTTGTGGGTTCGAATCCGGCCAAGCTGGAAGCTGATTTCACAATGACTAGAGTAAGAATTGTCGTCTAGTTACTGAATCACAATATATTGATTTGTGCAATTCATTATCATGGACGTTAAACCAATGTTTGTATGAGAGAGGTTGGCTGTTGCCAGCTTGGCGTTGCTATCCCCCTGGTTGGAGCTTTGCTGAGTTCCCTTGTTGGGAAGATCATCTGAACAAACAACATTGAGGTCAAAGGAATACCTACCATTGGCTGAGATTTCTTCATGGCGTGTACCTACCACACATGCGCCATTTCCATTGATTGACCTCGGCCTCGCCGCCTATGCGAAGGGGTCCGCAATCTATGTCTATTCTATTCTAATCTATTTCTTTCGTTTGTTGCAATAGATTATTTGTTCAGCCTTTTACTGTCGTTGAGTCTAAAGATTGTACACGCACTTCCTCTTAAATTGTTCTGCTGTCCACTCACCACCAATCACGTTCTACTCTGGGAATTTCAAAGATGTATTTTTTGTATGAGCGACAAGCAGCAAAAGTGGTAATTTCTTTCTGTAACAATGTGTGCTTCCTACGGACAGGTGTTTTAGTGTGGTGTGTGTGTGTGTGTGTGTGTGAGAGGAGGGTAATTGGAAATGGGTAAGAGGTCAAACTGGTGCTCAATAATTCACTTTGTAATGTAACAATAGTTTTGTAGTCTTAAATATGACCTACTCCTAAAAACAATAAGCCCAGAGTTACCCAATTTGAATATTTGTTTTTGTTAATAATGGATCTTTTTGGAGCACCTACAGGCACATCTTGGTAATATCTTGAGAATAACAATTTTCAAACTCACATGACTTTTCTTACAGACGGTGAGACACCGTCAGGAAAAGGGGGTCTGTTTGTCCCCTTTTTCATGCAGCGCAGCTGGTTGCCTCGTTTGAGAAAGTCTTTTGGACTGTGTGTTTTATTATGTAGCATTGCCATGTCTTTTATGCACGCTTTAGCTTTATTTTTGAATATTAAGTATATTTTAAAGTGATACAAATTTCATTAATTTTAATGTGCTAATTACAACCATGATGGTAGACTGTGCAAGTCTGGCATGCATTGAAAAAAGAAAAAACAACTCGAACAAAGACTATTAATGTTTTCTGATAATAATCACATCTGCTTTTTAAATTCTATTTGTACAAAATTCTGGACAACAATTAAGATACCCATAGCGATCAAATTGTCATATAAAACAAATAATTTGTTATATTTAACATAGAAACAATAACGATTAAAAATTGAGATGAGGATGATAGTGTTTTAGAAACCGCATTTGCCAATCATGCCCGAATTATTTAGGTTTATCATAACATGAAGTCAGTTGGGCAAATTCTTAATTGTTTACAAGTAACCGGGAAAACAGAGGTCAAGTCTTTTTGTTGTTTTGTTGTTGTTGATTTGTTAAAATTTATTTTACATTCATATATTTCATGGCTAAATTTTACTTTACCAACAATGTGATATTATTTTTTATTGCCATAAACTATTTGAGGTCCGGAAGTCCGAAAACGCGCGAGACTTGCATAGTCTATTATTTTAAAATTTGTTTAAAAGATAAAATCATGTATGGTTTTTTTTCAAAAATCCTGATCAAGTTATATACATGTACCAGGCTTTACTCTTAACTTTTTCAGTGACTGGCCAGCAGGACAAGTTAGCTTGTCATTTAACTAGTCCGTCAGCTTCTCTCCTAAGTTAGACTTATTAAGTCTCCATTACACACTGGAGATTATGGTACTTCTTGTACGAGACTAACTGTAGTTTTAAAGGAACATTACAGAATTGGTTTTTGCTAACAAAATAGTTGCTGGCAGTGTAAGCACTTTATGTAATCCACCATATACATAAACTGACAAACCTGTAGAAGTTTGAGATCAATCGGCCATCTGGGTCACGAGAAAATAGTGAAAAACCGATCACACATTTTGCATGAAATCGTATAGAGTCAACAAATGAATAAAACGCTCACTGAGTGATAAACTCAAATCGGCAAGTTAGTTTATTCATTTCTCATCAAATATGGCATTTCAGACAGAAATATTTCAAGGGATGTTTTCTACTATCATCATCATTAGACCGTGTAAGTTTTATGTAAATCTGTGATCAAAAAGTATATTTTTTCTTACCAATTCTGTAATGTTCCTTTAAGTATGAGGTTTATGTTTGCAAAATATTTGTGAGAGAGCAAGGTTCAAGGTTAAATCGCTCTTGTGAAGCTTCACTATCCTTTTGTATGAATTGTCAAGTTTGGCGACAAGATGTGCACAAGCATAGAGATGGCTGGTACATGCTGCACTGGTCAAGTCTTAACACAATGTGCCGCTGTAACAGTTCCATGAAAGTTAGGTTCATAGATTTAATAATACTACAAACTTAATGACCATAAAGACCTACTTGGTGAGAAGTAATGCAGCTGTTAATAGTGTACAACTACAAATTTGAATCTGAGAAAGGATTCATGCATGAATCGTTTCTCAGATTTCTGAGGGTCGGTGTCCGCTTGCTTGCGAATGCTGCGGCCAGAGATGCAGTTGGTACCCGCTGTCACCTTGCTAAACTCGGATGGATTGGGCGTTCTTGTAAAAAATACTGTGACAATTTTTTACGGCTGTCTCAGCAAGTAGACACTGTACTCGGCTGTAACTTTTACATGACTTTGTGCCTTAATAAATCAGCGTTACGTTGACAAAAACCAATCTATGACCCCTACCTTTAAACTTGATCATAGATTATTACACCTATTGAAAAAACATCGCCATTTAAAAAAAAATTTTTTATAGAGGTATTACAATTAATTCGGAAAAACAGTTATGATGTAAAATTTGTTTGTACTGGAAAGAATGATTTTAACTTTGATTTGTCTTTTAATGTCAGGAGAAAAAGAATGCACAGAAACCTTTGTATGTAGCAAACGTTAATCGTCCATTAAAAATTTGAGACTATATATATATATATATACAAATATATATTTTAAAGAACTGTATTTTTGTTGCACTGTAAATAGGGGAGAGTTTAGGGATGCCTAGTGTGTGGACTTTCATTGACAGTGAACCAGTTAACTTTAATTATAAATTATATATGAGCTTGTTTATGTGTTGACTTTTTTTTGTTGAGATTCATGATGAATGTCAAATAAATACTTCAATTAATACAATGATTTGAAATACAAAGAGTTATTTTTTTGTTTTATTCATTGACTTTATTCATTCAAGTGATCAAGGTACAAGCCACGAGGAGTCCATTTGTATCGCTACGATTTTTTTAATAGTAGCTGAAGACGGCTTCAACCAAACCTTTTGGTAAGTTAATACATCGTACTTACTGTACACTTAGGGGCCATCCAAATTTGTCAACATTTTCACGGTCAGACAGAGTATGGCGGGCAGAAGGGGGGGTTAGAGACCACGTACGACTTTAAAAGGTGTGTGAAATGTTGGTATTCAAATAATGTGCATCAACTTTGAAAAGAAATATGTTGATAAGTTCTACTTTGGGGGAAGAGAGGGGGTCCTCAAAAGTAGTACTCTCTGTATGACCTGAAAAATGGTGGAAACTTTGGACAGTCCCTGTGGCTTTACGCTACTTCCACTTCCAAAGCTGGCATACTTTTTGTGTGTAGTTTAACCTTATTTTGTTTTACTGTTCAGGAATGAAGAAAGTTCAATTGTCCTGAACCCTGGAGCATGACGTGAAAGGCAAGTCCAAAACTGTAAAGTATCTTGCATAAATTGAATCACGAACCAGATTTACAGGTCCTTATAACAACATTTGGTGCTTGACATGTCAATACATCTTTACTTGTTGCACGCTTTGGCTTAATGCTACCTCCAGCTCCAGAGCTGGCATACGTTTGTGCTTACTTTAACTTTCCATTGTTTAACTGTTGAGGAATAAAGACAGGAAGTTACAATTGGCACGAAAGGCAAGTCCAAAACTGTAAAGTATCTTGTATAAACCAAGTTCCATCAAGGACTATAGTTTGACTAACTCTGGTCGATCCCACGCTAGTGGTCAATTTGCGATCAGCCTATCGGGGCTGGTCCAACTGCCAGTTACCTATAGCAGTTTTAATAGCACAGTGCAGAGAGGACCAGTTATTAGACTCCCCAGTTTTGTTTTTTGTTTTTCAATACACAATTAATGTGGAAACATAAATGCTGGCTTACGCCCTATTTATACTTCATGCAAAAGCAAATGCAAAAGCGAAATAGGTGATGCAAACAATCACATACGCCCTGCCCTGTTTTCCAAATGTGACTCAAGGAAATTCGCTTCGCTCGTGCAGTTTGCATGAAGCATGAACCGGGCTTACCACTTTGCTTTCCTATCTGATATATATTCATTTAGATTCAAAATGCCATGTCGTCGAATCCTTCTTCCAGGAAGCGTTTGTAGATGCTCATGAACTTGGCAACGAATGCTTCCAGGTGATAGATGGGTTTGGAGCCGAGCTGAAGGCGGTGCTCATAGAAGGACGCAACCTGGGTGATCTCGGACTTGAGCTGCCCGTCACAATTACTGATCAGCTCCTTCAGAAGGCCCTGAGATTCAAATGAGTCAATGTCAAGTTAGTATTAAAAGTATTATATTAATTAGTAGAGCTGATGTCACAGAAAATGTTCGTGTTTTGTGTATACATGAAATAACAAACCTCGGGAAATTTTTGCTTAAATTGTGTGAGTCAGGAGAAAATAGTGAAAAAACCGTGTACATTTTTCAGCATGTAAACACATTGTCCTTAATTCTGGTTGTAACAACTGAAATCAGCTGTTGCATTTTTGTTAGGGTTTCTGATACAGCTTTCTTGAATATGACTTAATTTCAGAGATAAATATTTCACAGAAAAAATTGGTGCTTCTTCTAGTATGAACTTCATGGGCAGTAAGCTTTCAGACGTAAATTAAACATAAAAACAAAATTTTTTCCAAACTGGCTTCTGGCGGATGTTTTTTAACACCCGAACAACTTTGGAGGGCCCTCTATTTTTTGCAGCCAGTTGGACGGCTGAAATGTATAGTTACCTGGACATTCCATAGTGTAGCATGCACTGTCATGCACTTACCCTACTATGCTTCATTTCCCGTTCAAAGAGGGACAGATAGTACTGGAATTCATGCTTGAAATCTCCCTTTTCCCCAGGGGTTACGTGGAAAACGTCCAATCTCCTTGTGTCTTACCTTCATGATGACGTCAGGTGGAATGCAGTGGGTGAGAAGCTCGTACAGTTGACCTCTGACCTGCATCAGGCGTTGCGGTGTCTGCTCTTGGACGATGGCGTTGGCCGTCTCTCGCAAGAACACTTCCCAATCGGGAACTGGTATTTCCTGGTTCTCGCTAAAGGGATACCTGGCAAAGATATCATGGGTATGGTTGTATAAATGTAAAAATAATCCTGAACAATGAGTCGCAGTCTCCTCTTCTTTGTCTGAACACAATGGCAAAGATATCATGGGTATGGTTGTATAAATGTAAAAAATAATCCTGAAAAATGAGTCGCAGTCTCCTCTTCTTTGTCTGAACACAAGACTCGTTGATTTTTCAGTTTTATATATTTCAGAGGGTTTGCAATTTATAGAGATTGCCCTGTCGATTTCTATCAACTTTTTTTATATTAAGATAGGGGGCCCATCTCAAAACTTGTTCAGCTGTTACTTTTTAACTCTTGAATTAATGTGGAAACTATGACACAAAATGTAACATTCCCCATATGACCAGTGTTGTTCTCACCTGCCAGGAAATCCCTGGACTGTACAAGGTCAGTCTTTATGTAAGCAAAGGTTACATGGTATATTGAGCATAGTTTACATGCACTGGCAGTGGCACACTAAAATAGATAACCCTTCAATATTGGTACAATTTTCAGTCGGGTTGACCAACCATTTAAAACCATTCAACTACACAGGTTGTGTGTGGCGGCACAACTGTGCACAGAACTATCTGTGTACTGTGTAGATGCACCACCACACGCTATCATGCTGCATGGTTTATTTATCATTCAAAACCATGTGGACGATATTGAATGGTCAGGACAGTAGGAGGGTTGACCAAAACACATCCGTTTCCTGTTGAAATTTCTAACCGTGCATTTTACTTACTGCTGCACTTTGCACGCCTCACACATCAGTAACGACCTTCGGAGGTTCCTGTCTGATTTCTCAGCGATGCGTTTGCCGAGCTGGGCAGGCAGGTTCAGACCCTCCTTACGACAAACTGTCTGAAGAATCTGACAAATCTAGAAGATGCAGGAGAAAAATGTCAATGAATTTATAAACTAAAAAAACCACAGCTCATTTTTCAACCACTTTCGACGCATGAATATAAAGGCGATATCACATAATAGCTGTGTGTTGCAACTATCAAACTCGATTTGACTCGCCTCATCAACAGAGGGCGCTGCCACTCGTATTCCCAGACATCTACTGCGAATAGCCGGGATGACTTTACTGGTTGAGTTACAGCACAGCACGAGGCGGCAGGTGGCCATGTACTTCTCCATTGTGCGTCTCAGGCATGCTGTGCGTCTTTGGTCAGGCGGTCAACTTCTGTCAGCACAACCACTGCAATGAAAACAAAAATAACAATTATAATACTGGGTTCTTAAAGGGCTTTATCACACCCCGTATCAAAGCGCTCATTATTTGTTTTCACGATTGCCCCAGAGCATCTTTCAGCATTCATCAGAATAACTGCACATTCTGTGGAAGTCAAAATAAAGAATGACATGCCTTGCACCACACTAGTCATGGTCTGGTTAGCTCCACAGAATCCATAAATGTCAAGACAAAAATCAAGTGAGAGATTTTGAGGGATTTGGTACTGGTGGGGGGGAGGGGCTTGGGGCTCGAAAATGGAGTTGTGGTGTTTTTGTTGTTTTTTTTACCTTTGAAATCTTTCTGTGTTGAAGAATCTAGCTGTTGTGTCTGTGCCACCGTCTTCAAAAGTTCTTGAATGACAACCCGATCATAAATCCCTACATCGCTACAAAACAAAAGAACAGTAAGTTCAAAAAATTGTCAGTCCTTCGGTACTTTTCAAAACCATGGCTTTGGCTTGGGCTCTACCTTGGGCTCTGGCTTAGGCTCTGCAGCCAGAGCCCAAGCTGCCACATACATCAAGCCGGCCTACTGAGCCGCATGAAAAAAATGCTCAATGCATTTTGTGACGGAATTTTACATAACAGACTTATATCAGATTCTTGGACATGTAGTAGGGCTGTCGAAGTGGTATGCAGTACTCGTATTCGAGGTACTTGTACTGGTTTTCCGGACGGCAAAATACTTGTACTTGAAGCCCATACTCAATACACGACTGAAAAATCTTTGTACTCAGCCGTTGGACTCTGTACTCAGATATCAGAATACTCTGTACTCAGAAACTTGTACTCAGAAACTTGTACTCATAATACTTAATGGCCAAAGTACTCGTACTTGAGCACTACTCGGCCACCCTAGCACTCGGCAGTACTTGATACTCGACTGAAAAGTACTTGACCACAACGTAGTCCTAGTTTGTCCCTACATTAAGGGGCGGAGCGTAATGGATCAGACTTCTGTATCTCTACTAACCTGGGATTAACCTCTATGTGGTAGTTGCTGGCTATTGTTGATACCTCAATCTTCTTTTTGGAAGGAGTCTAGAAAAAACAAAGCAAGAACTTGTGATGCAGCTGGCAGAGAAATACGTTTTCTAAGATAGTTGAGTACTCAAGATGATAGCAAATGATAAAAGGTGTTTGAAGCTTTGCATGTTGTGGAGAATAGGTCAACTATAAATTAAGTATGATAGTAAACTTCGGGTACAACCATGTGTAAAATCTCTTTGTGGGAGTGTTGGCTCTGAAAGGCGGTTTGGGCTCTGAAAAGAGCGGTTTGGAACGCTCTTTTCAGAGCCAACACTCCACAAAGAGATTTTACACATGGTGTACCGCAGTTTACTATTCATATTTATATTATAGTTGCCTTAAATGAAAAATACAACAATGGTCATTGACTTGAATGTGATCATTAATCAATAGGGCCATGTCACATAGGGCAATTTTTTTCCGCCAACTTGGAAGCAACCAACTGCACTGCATGCAAAAGGAACACTTTGGCAGCACAAGAGACATTCTTCTAGCTGTAACTAACTATCCCCAGGACAAAAAAGAGAAAACTGAAAATGTAAAGAAAATTCTTGGAACTGGTTGCCTGAAAATTGCCCGTGTGACATGACCATTACCCTCATTCTGTTTTCTACTTTTACATTTTGTTGAATTGCATTTATCAGGTGTACATAACGAAAAAATGCTGTATCCGACAGCCCTTTTTTCCATTCATTATGACCAGAAAACAAATCTTATTCGGGTAATAGATATATATATATATATTTTTCATTGAGTGGCGGTCAGATTCAGTATCTTTTCGGACACAAATATGACAGTCTGGGAGTGTCCAAATTGGCGGCTGCGGCTACAGCTGGATCGCCGCGTCATCGTGTGCTGAAGTATAGGACACGCTTAGCAACACCCTTATCAGCAGCCGTAGCCATAGCTGCCAATTTTTCGGATACGGCCTCTTGACTCTTACTGTAAAGCTCTGATGTTCAATGCGTAGTTTTTCTACACCTGATCCATACAGCTCCCTGAGGGTGCACATGATTCTTGTCTTTTTGCCCGCTCCCGATGGTCCATAGATGAGCAGATGAGGGAAGTCTCCTCCTTGTACCTTCATCAGACAGAAATAAAAGACGGTCCGACAGTTAAAAAACAACTGAGGTTATTTTCTTCTTTGTAATGGAGAATGAGAGGTCGCATCTGATGTTCTACAACAGGAGGGAGGTCAAAAATCCACAGGTAATGAAATAATCGTACCAGGGCTTGAAATTAACAACACTGGACTGCAGGCCCGAGGCCAGTCATTTTAGTGTCAGGCCAGTAAACTCACGACCGGACAAGTCTGGTGGCATGTGTACTGTTATTCAATTGAACAATAATACCTAGCTGTGTAATATCTTTCGACTTTCATCAGTCTCATAAATATCTTTCAATTCCGTTGAATATCAAAGCATATTTGTCCATGATAATCTTCTCTTTCATGAAGTACTTGTTGAAAAAAACCCAGTTTATATTATATCTTTCTATAAACTGTGTATAGTTTTTTTTTCTCAGTGTTAACTCTGTTCTTGTAAAACATTTTCTGGTCTAGTAAAACTTTAGACTGACGAGACCTGTGGTCTTTTGGATTTCCCCCCAAATTTGAACCCTGCATGCAGAGGGCCCAAGATGTTGCAAGCTCCTGCAATCTTCATGTTGCAAGCAAACCCTCGACCCTCAAGTTGTTACAATAATTGAGACACTGGCTGGGGCTTTTCCTATTAAAAAAAACATGTACTAATGTAGGGTTAAGAACATTATACCAGGCTTTGGTGAAATTAAATTTGTTTACTTCAATTCCAAGTTGGGTTGGGGGAGCTGTTGGTTAAGCAGCCTTAGTATTACTTGGTCAATATTTACAAAATTGACCCCCTGTACCTGTTGCTGATCTTTACATATATCATCATTAGGTACTTAATGCAAAGCAAAGTCTGAAATATTAATTGTGAATTTCTCCAGTCTATGATGATTCATGGACTGGAGGAATTCACAATTAATATTTCAGTCTTTGCTTTGCATTTTACATGTTTTGCCTGCCTTGTACGTGTTCGGAGCATTGCTCAGAACACCTCTTTACTTATTTTTTAAAATTTTTGATTTTAGATTTTTTAGTATTTTAGTAACTTGTAAATGTTGTTAGTGTAAGCAGTCGAGTAAAATCGCACCGCAGTCACAGCCACACGCATGACGTGTGTTACGGCAAACAAAACTTACCAGTTTTCTGAGGTTTGCTGCTTGATCCTTGTGGAAATCGAGTTTAGAAAGCGATGTCGGACGGTATTTATCAACCCACAAACTCATGATGACTTTTGGAAGGGGTTTTTCAGAGTTACAAACATGGACATGAACTACTGACTGTAGTTCCAGATTTCGCGGGGTTTACGGAGATCGTCAATCGAACGTGTAGTACATGCCAATTGGTAACTTCGACCCCACATTTGACGAAGGTCATTGGGCTGCTCGAACCCCTGCTCGGACAGTGCAAGGCTGGTACGAGGTTGATCGTTAACCTGATGCAACGTTAGGGGCGGTATTTAAGGAGACGAGACCGTTAACTGAACTAAACTAACTCAATCTCCAGAGGGCGGTATTTAAGGAGACCGTTAAACAAAAATAATCTCGGGGAACAAGAATGGCAGCCTCCATACTTCGGAACTCTTGCCCAGGAGCAAAGTCTTTTTGTAAATTTGCATATTGTAGACAAAATTACAACCAATTTATTACCAGATATTGTCCACCATGTATCCTGCAACACAGTGTTCGCAAGTTTAGCGATGTTTTAGGAGATAAAACTGTAAGAATTGGATATGCGTCCGGTTTTTGGGGCGACACTGCCTTGGCAGGTTAGTAAATGTTATTGTTGACTCCATTTGTTTAGTAAAGGAACTAAGGTTTGAGATATAAATGTATTGAAACTTCGTGAAAATGTTTATAAATTTGAAAACAAAAAAAAATAAGCGGACAAAAAATCAACAAGTTTGTGCCAGTTTGGTTTTTGTCAAGTGTCTTCTTGGAAATCGAGCCAAGATTGGACTATTTTATTAGGCAATGTTGAACTCCTTGGCCTTGCATACAAAGTGACAGAGTCCAGGGTATATCCTCCTGTTACCAGTTTTTACGGTGTCGATGGCTTTTTCTTTGAAGTGGAAAAAAAACTAATGAAATGTATCATCTGATGTCTGAATTGCCATCCTGGATTTATTGTTCCAATTGTTCCTGTTGAATAACAGGGCCCAATTTCATAGAGCTGCTTTTAAAAGCAGAAAATATTGCTTAACAAATCCCTGCTAAGCAGAAATGAGCAGGATACCAGTCACAAATTGTACTTGTGATTACGGTAGTTTGGCTGGTAACCTTATTCTGGTAAGCATAATTTTGTTGTGCTTAGTTACTTTTTGTGCTTAAGCAGCTCTATGAAATTGGGCCCAGGTAACGGCTTCAAGTCCTGCTCTAGTTAATTTTTCTGTGTGTTCAACCCCAAATTATTTTAAATTTACCCCCGAGTCAGTTTCCCTTGTGGTTTATTACTTGATAGAATAGATCGCAGCGACGAAAAAAGCAACACAGGTCATTAAATGCTGAACTATGTTTTCTTACTTGGGAAGTGCCAATACGTTCAGGGGGCTTTAGTTTAGACAACTACATTCTCTGGAGGTTTAGTACTGGTATGAGCAAGGCCTTGCGCTTAAGCTTTTTGTAAAGTAGCCCGCCGGGCCAGTAAACTGTGCATTTTACTTGCCTCCAGGAAGTTTTAGTAGCCCAGATTTTAAACAGGAATTGTCATAAATGTAATGTTCTGATGTGTTAATGTTAACGATCACAACCAGTTTAATGATCAAATGAAGTTATATTCACACACTCAATAATGATTAACACATTTTATACTTAAAAGAAAGAATGAGCATTTTAAACAAGTAGGTTGCACAGTTTTTAGTAGCCCACAGGGCAAGTTGAGAAGTGGTGTTTACTAGCCCGTAGCATTTTTTACTAGACAATGTACGCCGGGCTAGTGTTAAGGGCGAGCCCTGTGAGCGTTACGTAACATACTTTCAGATTGAATCAGCTTGAAGTTTATAATCATTTTTTTTACTCTGGACACTTTCTGTTGATTATCTTTTCGTTTTTGTCGTCTAGCTCCTCAGCTTGTGCACCATGGAAGCCTGGATTTCCTTGTGTTCGACTATCTGTCTGAGATCACAATGTCTCTCCTTACTGCTGCCAAACACAAGAAACCGGTAAGTAACTCAGTTTCAGTTCTCATGAAGTAAAATGCGACCATGTATTCCTGAATGAGAACCATTTCAAAAGCAACTAGAAAAACAAGAAATTCTAAGCCTAATTGTTTTACTCATTAAAAAGTTCTACTTGTTGTAACGATGGTAATGGTAGTAAGCATCCTGCAAAAGTATAAGTGCCCTCGTTAATAAGAAATCCATAAAAGTATATCACAAATTTTGAATCTCCAAAGATCGCATGCAAGAGACTTTTGGAAACTTGCATGGTGTCCGTTTGAATGCTGCCCTCAATAAGGCCAAAGGTGTGGTTGGTACCCGCTGTCACCTTGCTAAACATGGATGGTTTCTACGTTCTTGATGAAAATACCGTGACAGATTTTTGCTGTTTTCTTAATAAGTTGACATTGTATTTAAAAAAAAAAATTGTTTTACATTCTTGGTAAAATTATCCTCTTTTGTGCAGATCAATCAATTTATTGTTTTTAAGTGCTTTGGAGTTGTTTCTTTGTTAACCCTCTTGCTGTCTGACCATTCAGTACCATTCACTGTGGTTTTGAATGATAGATAAACTATGCCAGCCTGCAATATGATACCATGAGGGAATGCATGCACACAGTACACAATTAGTTCTGTGCATAGTTGTGCCACCGTACCCAGCCTTGGCAGTCGAATGGTTTCAAATGGTTGGTCAACTCCCTGGAAAATGTTGCCAAGAGTCACTGACAGTAAGAGGGTTAATAGGTCAATAAAACCATCTTATTCCATCTAGACTCTATTCTATTGGAAAATGAGTGCAGCACAAAACCGAATTTGACCTTGGGGCCCCTCTTGAAAGTCAAGTCCATTTTGGAGTGGTTGAATTTAAATAACATACAACTGATACTTGCAGGATTTGGGTTATGCTCCAGATTTTGTTTTAGCTGCTGTCGGTCCTCTGCTGAACGAGATCAAGAGACGAGGCATCCGTGTGGTGAGCAACGCAGGAGGAGTCAACCCTCATGCCTGCGCTGCAGCATTACAAGAAGCAGCCAAGAAAGCTGGCGTTGAGATCAAGGTTGCCGTGGTTACTGGTGATGATCTAATGCACAA
The DNA here is from genome assembly GCA_032158295.1 of Pycnopodia helianthoides. Lineage (NCBI taxonomy): Eukaryota > Metazoa > Echinodermata > Asteroidea > Forcipulatida > Asteriidae > Pycnopodia > Pycnopodia helianthoides. Next base: position 15,886,817 of record CM063248.1, read on the forward strand.
GGTACTACTAAAACTATTAATGATAACAACTAACATCTATATAGCGCCAAATCCTTTATTTAAATATCGCTCCTAGGCGCTTTACATAAATAATGCACTTATAAGAGGAAACTCAAAAAAATATTAAAATTGATACCAGTACAAGCAGTATATACAATGTACATTAAAATAAACAATACACAATGCTAAAACAATCTTACAAAAGAGAAACAGATGTAGACCTAGTATTGCAGCAAGGAAACACGTTACACCTGGACCAGCCAGTGATGAATAAAATACAAAGAAAAAAAAGGCAAATTCAAGCAGTAAAGTCAAGAGAAATTGACAGCTTTTTATTTAAAGGTATTATACAGGAATGTTAAGAATTAATTTTAGTCTAAAAACTTAATGATAATGAAATCTGAAAACCTTTAAAAATCAAACGGTTCCAAAAAACCAAAGGTATGCTTTGCCTTTATATCTATGTATTGCAGTGCATTTTAAGCTGTTTATCATGGAAACAATAACTGTAGTCCAGGCTTACACAAATTCAAAGCCAGGAACACTGTGTCCTTGAGCAAGATACTTTACCATAATTGCTTTGTCCTTCAGATGTGACATTAGGCCCTTGGTCCCGTGTACTAGGATTGGTAGTGCACGTAAAAGAACGCTTATTGTGGAAGAGTAGTGGTTAGCCCCAGTGTTTGTGGTTCACATAGCAAGCACCCTTGTTTACAGGTTTCCTCAGGCTTGCGAGCTACAATGATTAAGTTCACTCCTTGGTTTCATTACCAGATAAAACAAGGAAGGTAGTGGTAGCACTTAAAGGCACTGGACACTATTGGTAATTACTCAAAATAATTGTTAGCAAAAAAACTTACTTGGTAACGAGCAGTGAAGAGCTGTTGATAGTATAAAACATTGTGAGAAACGGCTCCCTCTGAAGTAACGTAGTTTTTGAGAAAGAAGTAATTTCTCAGTAAAATATTTGAATTGATTTTGAGACCTCATGCGTGAGGTCTCGAAATCAAGCATCTGAAAGTACACAACTTCGTGTGACAAGGGTGTTTTTTCTTCCATTATTATCTCGCAACTTCGACGACCAATTGAGTTCAAATTTTCACAGGTTTGTTATTTTGTGCATATGTTGAGATACACAAAGTGAGAAGACTGGTCTTTGACAATTACCAAAGGTGTCCAGTGTCTTTAAAGACTAACTAATTACATAAAAAAATGCATGAGCTTTCTTAGCAACATGAGCTTTAGTGGCAACAACTAAAGATGTAATTAGTTAGTCTTTAAGTGCTACAACTACCTTCCTTGTTTTATCTATCAGACTAACACGACCATTTTTTAGTACAGAAGTATACAATAATCATATAATAATATTTGTGTAACAACTGTCATTGCAATTTGTAATCCTTTGCAGAAAGTTGAGATTATTAAATCAGGAACGAAGGATATTGACTGTGGGATTGCAGCGCCAAAGACGCTAGTCAGTATGAACGCTTATCTTGGGTGAGACACTTTCCATTCTTCTTATTTCCCCTTCACAATCTCACATGGCAAGGTCACAGGATTTGTCGCATATGAAATGCATGTCAATTTTCTTTTTTCGAGTAACAACTTGACAGTGGTGCTGATTATTTGATTCAATCAATGTTTCTGACAGTGCTGGACCCATCACAAAAGCGCTGGACATGGGTGCAGATATTGTAGTAACAGGGAGATGTGTTGACAGTGCTGTGGTCCTTGGGCCTCTTATGCATACGGTAAGTATCCATTGCAGGGTTTGCCCTTCACTGTTTCAGCGACTAGCCAGCTGGACCAGTTAGCTGGACCAGTTAGCTGGACCAGTTGTCTGGACCAGTAAGCAGGACCAGTTAGCAGGACCAGTTAGCTGGACCAGTTGGCTGGACCAGTAAGCAGGACCAGTTAGCTGGACCGGTTAGCAGGACCGGTTTGCTGGACCGGTTAGCTGGACTGATTAGCTGGACCGGTTAGCTGGACCGGTTAGCTGGACCGGTTAGCTGGACCGGTTAGCTGGACCGGTTAGCTGGACCGGTTAGCTAGACCGTTAAGCTGGACCGGTTAGCTGGACCGGTTAGCTGGACCGGTTAGCTGGACCGGTTAGCTGGACCAGTAAGCAGGACCAGTTAGCAGGACCAGTTAGCTGGACCAGTTAGCAGGACCAGTTGGCTGGACCAGTAAGCAGGACCAGTTAGCTGGACCGGTTAGCAGGACCGGTTTGCTGGACCGGTTTAGCTGGACTGATTAGCTGGACCGGTTAGCTGGACCGGTTAGCTGGACCGTTAAGCTGGACCGGTTAGCTGGACCAGTTAGTTGGACTGGTTAGCTGGACCAGTTAGCTGGACCATTTAGCTAGATCAGCTTTTTCACTAGTCCATACTTTATATTAAATAGGGATGCTTTTTAACACTGAACTAGCCAGCCGGACTACCTAGAGAGGTGTTTTAACTGGCAGTCGGCCAGCAGACCAGTGTTAAGGGAGAACGCTGTGATAGAAATGTGAGTTGCAAAGGGATTGGAGGGGAAAAAACAGCTGTAATTTTCTTCAGATATAAAGAAAATATACTCTTTGATGTACTTCTCTCAAACAGAGGATACTGTTCCGGAAAGCTTCCCAGAAACTCAAGTCACTCTCACCCCTTTCTCAATTTTGTTATATTCTAGAAATGTATCTTTTAATGGCATTTACAACTGCCCTTAAAACTGACATTTCCAAAGCTTATAAATACCATTAGCTTGGTGGTTTAGTGGTAAGACATCTGCTCGAGAACGAGAAAGATCGTGGGTTCAAAAGCCATCCCGAGTAATATGCCTGTGGATTTTTTGTTCACACGACTCGGCAGGTAGGGACTATACATAACAGTGCTTGACACACACCGGTGTCTTGGTAAAACACAAATAAAACACAAATATTGGATGCATATGAGTGCATTGTCGTAGAATATATGAACGAGGTGAAATGGAAAAGCCAGACTTCACAGAGTGATTATATTCTGCGACAATGCACGAACGAAATGCGTTCAATATTCGTTTTTGACTTTTATATATTGCAGTATGTATGATAATGAATGTTCTTCTTGTTTGTAGTTTGGTTGGGATCAAAGTGACTACACTCGTCTAGCATCAGCCTCCTTAGCTGGTCATATAGCCGAGTGTGGGGCACAGGCTACCGGGGGTGTCTTCACTGATTGGCATCTGGTTCAAGGATGGTATGTTAACACTCGAACATAATGCATAGTTCATTGAGTTCATAGTAATGCCTGTGGAAACGTCCGTCTTTGTGATGAGGCCAATAATGCTGTTGTTGCAATACATTGTAACAACAGGATACTCTCCATCATGTTGTCAGAGCTTTAGTCCTCTCTCGTATTGACTATGGCAATCTTCTTTTATTTGGTGCCACGTCATGTGAATTAGTCAGAGTTCAAAGATTACAAAATAGTGCAGCTCGTTTAATATGTTCCACACCCTTGTGGAGAACATATTACCCCATCACTTGGGGAACTTCATTGGCTACCATCTGCTTTTCGTAAAGCCCTTAAGACTCGCCTTTTTCCATGTTAATTTCTTTCTAGTGCGCTATGATCTTGATGGAATAGCGCCTTATAAACTTTAATTGTTATGTTAAATGTTATGTAACTAGACAACTTGTGCAGTGAAACTAAAAAAGATCATGAGGAAGGTTGGCGAGTAACACATCAAACCTAACTCCTTTGAGTGATTAGTTAGGATCTTTCCTCACTCTAACGGAATCCAACTCCATAATGGTAGACTCAACACCCAAAAATGTTGGACCCTGATTATTGATTGCCTAATTTCACAGAGCTGCTTAAACAGAAAATATTGCTTAAAAAATTTCTGCTAAGCGAAAAAAAAGAGCAGGATGCCAGTCATAAATGGTATACGCAACATGCTGTTTTGGCTGGTTTCCTAAAACTGCTCAGTGTAATTGTTTTGGTGCTTTGCAACTCTTTGTGCTGAAGCAGTTGTATGGAATAGGGCCCAGATCTAATGTGGAGCATAACCAGTTTACTAGTGTAGTCCTCAGTTCAACAGAATCCAACAAAACATGCGGTTGGATTTTGAAGGGTTTAGGCTGCTTTGGGTTAATCAATTAAAGGCAAAGTATACCTTTGGTTCTTGGGACCGTTTGATTGTTTTAGTCCTATATAAATGTAGATATATACAATAAAACTAACCTGTGAAAATTTCATTTCAAAAGGTGGTCGCGTTTTTGAAATATTGCCAAAACCCGCAGCAGATATGCCCACGCATAAAGAATAATCCCTAATAGAAATACACGTTCAAAGAAAAGGTTTCCGACAGAAACGTTTCTCAGATCCAAATTTTGGGGGATAAAAACTTAGATATTTTTCCATATCCACATTATTTTGAATTTAAATATTTCTCAAAATGCTTTATACTATCGAAAGTTGCTGTACTTCTAACCAAGTCAGTTTTTATTGCCATTAATCTTTAGTGTGATTACCAATTGTGTACCTTCCCTTTAAAGACCATGTTGAGTTTGTTGCATGAAGTATCATGCATTTAGTGATGTAGGATGTTGCACATCCATAAATGGTATAGTCTTCTCTTAAAGGAACATTACAGAATTGGTAATTGTAAAATATACTTTTGATCACAGATTTACATCAAACTTACACGGTCTAATGATGATGATAGTAGAAAACATCCCTTGAAATATTTCTGTCTGAAATGCCATATTTGATGAGAAATGAATAAACTAATTTTCCGATTGGAGTTTATCGCTCAGTGAGCGTTTTATTCATTTGTTTGAACCTATATGATTTCATGCAAATGTGTAATCGGTTTTTCACTATTTTCTCGTGACCCAGACGACCGATCGATCTCAAACTTCTACAGGTTTGTCAGTTTATGTATATGGTGGATTACATAAAGTGCTTACACTGCCAGCAACTGTTTTGTTAGCAAAAACCAATTCTGTAATGTTCATTTAAGTGGATAGATAAAACAGAACACTCACTCCAGTCTTCTACTTTCTCACGTGTACAGGGACAACATTGGCTTCCCCATCGTAGAATGCGGGGAGGACGGTGCCTTCGTCGTGACCAAACCTCCCAACACAGGTGGGCTGGTTTCCAAGGAAACTGTTGGCGAGCAACTCGTGTATGAGCTCGGTGATCCTGCCAGATACATGCTCCCTGATGTAATATGTGACTTTAGAAATGTTAAACTCCAAAACGTGGAAGGTGAGAAGTTGTCATTTTCGAGTAACTTTTTGAAACTTTGTACCTTTTGAAGAACTGGAAAACCATTCAAGCCCATAAAAGCAGTCGTGGCCGATCGGTTAAGAGCACTGGACTCGAGCTCTGCTGTTTCATATTAGCAGAGTGTGGGTTTGAGTCCCGGTCGTGGCACTTGTGTCCTTGAGCAAGATACTTTTTACCATAATTGCTTTGTCCTTCGGATGGGTCATTGAGCCGTCGTTCCAGTGAACTGGGATAGGTAAGGTAGTGCACGTTAAAGAACCCAGAATACTTATCATAGAAGAGTAGGGGTTAATCTCTGTGTTTCTGGTTCACATAGTGCTAGCACCCTTGTTTACAGGTTTCCTCAGGCTTGCAAGCTACAGTGATTAAGTTCACTTATGAGGCATCTTGATTTCTATATCAGAAATACATAATAACTATAAAAATAATATTAATAATAATAATAAAAACATTTCATAAATCTCAGAAACACATGGTCCAAATGAAGTGGATACATGCAAGGCTAACTCTTAAGGAATGATTCTTTATGATTCATTTTCAAACAGGTGACCCAAATGGAGCTGTTCTCGTGACTGGGGCCAAAGGCTTGCCACCAACCACACAGTTCAAGGTATTCTAGAATAATCATGTGATTCTTTGCCCTCTAGTTTGGAATGTCATCACTCAAGGAAAACTTGGATTCACAGCGGGCCCTCTCTTACCTGCTAATTCTTACAACGCATTATTTCTGAGGCAGAAGGTCTTAATCGCTAAGTTTTTCATGTGTGTGTGCCACAGCGCCCTCATGAGCCCATACCCTTTACCCATAATGCCCCTGGGCATTACATCCTCTTTTCTTTTAGCGATCGTTCAGGTTGGACTTCTTTTTAAGTTAAGTTTGTTCTTCTTGCTTTTGGAAGTTTTCCTTAAAGAAAAATTACAATTATTATATCAATTTTGTTAGCTGAGAATTGTTGTGTTGTTCAGTCTGCCAAAAGTAGGTTTTCTGAAAACTTGGTTTAATCATATCGTGTTCTTTTTAAGTAACATTTAACAAAGTAAAGTAAAGTTAAGTTAACGAAGTAGAAAAAACATCTCTGTCATTGTTTCTTTACAATTGTAAAATGTTATTTTTGTTTTATCCTACACCGATGTGTTAAGCACACTTTAATATGCTCTGTATTTTTCTCAAGTCCTGTGGAGTATCACACCTATTAAAGGGGGACGTTGACTTCGGATTGGGTGCTTTGGGCCATAAAAGGCATTTGTTTTGAAATGAATATGGTTAGAAAGACATTTTAAAATACAATACAATGGTTCACATAAATATCCCTTGAAATTGTGGGGTATTTGTGTAATTTCATGACAGAACACAGTCCGCCATTTTGTTGAACCAAATTTTTTACTCCACAAAATGGCGGACCGTATATTCCACTTCTTGTATTTCGAGAGGCAAACTTATGATTTTTTTAAAATTACTACTTACTAACTGCAACATAATTTAGTTGTTTATGTGCATGAACAACTCTTGAAAAGGATAAGGAGCAATTCCAAACAGCAACATTTTGAGACATTTGAAGGCAATGTGCCCTTAAATGATTGCTTTGTTACGTTTTATACTCTAGGTCAGTGGTACTTATGCAGATGGTTTCAGAGCAACCTCAGTGTCTCCTATCACTGGCCCAAACGCAGCCGAGAAAGGCAGAAAGACGGCTCACAGTATTCTCAAAAGGTAATCAAACTTGATCTACCGGTTCATGAAGCACAACAAGAAACTAAATCTCTGGTGTATCAATTGTTTGTCTGTCTGTTTGTTTTGAGGATCTTCTCGTCAAGGGAACTCTGCAAACTCCCACAAGGGGATATAAACGCCAAGCTGGCAACAGCCAATCTCTCCCATACATACATTGGTTTAACGTCTATTCTGAATTATGAGTTGCACAAATCAAGAAATTGTGATTCAGTATCTAGACGACAGTACTTTATATTCTAGTCATTGTGAAGTCAGCGGCTACTTTGGTATTATTCGAACCCTTAACCTTGGGGGTCTGTTGTTATTGTTGATTTTATTTTGAACATGCAGGGCTAATCATAACATACATGTTTGTTATGTGCATATTGCATCACTATGTAGTTTGAAGTGGTGTTAAAGAATTGTTTGTGTTGAAGTTTGTTGTCAACAATTTACTTCACTTTTCCCCCGTTATAATGGAACTGAGTTTTATAAACAGACCGACAAAGTGTATCTTCTTTTTTAAAGAGAACATTTACAAAGTGTATTTTTCAGAATTGATGAAAACATTTTACACACAGGACCAGGACCATCTTCAAGCATTTGGGGCTGAAAGACTACACCAAGACTAGTGTACAGATCATCGGCTCAGAGCAGAGCTACGGTCCACATGCAAGGGATATCAACCCAAGGGAGGTGGTGATATGGATCGCTGTGCAGCACTCACAGAAAAATGCCTTGGAGATCTTCGCAAGAGAGGTTGCTCCGGCCGGAACAGGAATGGGTATGTCCAACCTCATTCCCAGTGGTTTACGATGTCGCCGTGCCATTTTTTTCCCCAGAATGCCTTGCTCATTAACCCTCCTACTGTCAGTGACTCTTGGCAACATTTTCCAGTGAGTTGACCAACCATTTGAAACCATTCGACTGCCAAGGTTGTGTACAGTGGCACAACTGTGCACAGAACTAACTGTGTACTGTGTACATGCATTCCCTCATGGTATCTTATTTCAGGCTGGCATAGTTGATTATCATTCAAAACCACTTGAATGGTATTGAATGGTCAGAGAGCAAGAGGGTTAATAACCCTGAGAAGTGTGACTTTGAAATTTCAAAATATATTGGATATTTTAATTAGTCCTGTGGTTGATCCACTTTGTGCTAGAAACGTACGCAGAGCTGGCGAACGAAAGAGGCATAAAGTCATACAGCAACTGGTCCCCTCTCATTCTTCTTTGATCAGGAGACATGTCTAACTGTATGCAATTTAGAGTGACCATGTAAAAACATGATTCATTTGAAGTGGATTTTATCAAAAAACTTGCATTTTGACACGAGTGTACTGAGCGCCCTACAAGCGCTCCAAAGTTTTTAACAAGCGTGCGCGCAGAGCAGTCACTTTTTTTTAGCCAATCAGCACTGTTTTTCAGTGCTTCCCTACCAGGGGTAAGTGACGTGAGGTCTCGATACGTTGCGCTGCCCATGGTAGCGAGGCTGGGGTATGTCGGAATGTCATGCTACCTTCGTGTTTGTCATGGTCCCTGTGTGCTATCAGCAATCATGACTAATGATTCTCATCATTCCATTATTTGGCCTGACTATTTTGTTTTTAGCCTTTGGTTGTATTGAATTGAAAAGGAGAATACAGGATGGCTGAACCATCAAAAAAATGTACTTTTTAACCAATTTAATTGTTACCTTAAAGGGTGCACTATCATCGTGTTCAAAGCAGACCTCCTTAGATATGATACGGAGGGAGGGTGTGCGCGTGCAGTAACTAGGTTAGAGTTCATAATTCCATGTACAGCCACAGGTCTGCTTTAATCATGATGACAGTGCCCCTTTAATCGTAAAGGTTATTCTCCCAGCTATGTGTGTAGGCTTGCCCTTACATTTGTTATGCTGTGATTGCATTGGCTTAATATAGGCAAGCTATCAAGGATAGCTAAATCATTATAAGCATTCATAATCATTTGTTTGACTAAAATATACTTAGTTATTGGTTGAAGTCAATTATAGACCAATCTTTAACCCTCTTGCTGTCTGACCATTCAATACCATTCAAGTGGTTTTGAATGATAGATAAACTATGCCAGCCTGAAACATGATACCATTAGGGAATGCATGTACACAGTACACAGTTAGTTCTGTGCACAGTTGTGCCACCGAACACAACCTTGGCAGTCGCATGGTTTCAAATGGTTGGTCGACTCACTGGAAAATGTTGCCAAGAGTCACTGACAGTAGGAGGGTTAAAAGTTTGTAATTTTTAAAAATTGTTATCAGCTCAATTAATATATGATGGTGTCCTTTAGATATTTACTGTCTTTTAAGACTAACTGTTCATTCATTTTGTAATTGACAGCTCCAGGTTTGACAGGCATTGTTGGAGGTCGTCCAAGAGTGTAAGTCATTGATATATCGACTCAAGTAATAATCCAGAAGGGAAACTGACTGGGTGAATTCACTGATCTATCCTCTAATCTCAATCACAGTTTGCTATATTGTTACTTGATGTATCATTGATATATCAAGTAATAAACCACAAGGGAAACTGACTGGGTGAATTCACTTATCTATCCTATAATAAATCTCAATCACAGTTTGCTATATTGTTACTTGATGTATCATTGATATATCAAGTAATAAACCACAAGGGAAACTGACTGGGTGAATTCACTTATCTATCCTATAATAAATCTCAATCACAGTTTGCTATATTGTTACCTTCAAAGTAAAAGCTGATAATCTTTCTGAAGTGTGACAATTAAAGGAACATTACAGAATTGGTTTTGCTAACAAAACAGTTGCTGGCAGTGTAAGCACTTTGGTGTAATCCACCATATACATAAACTGACAAACCTGTAGAAGTTTGAGATCAATCGGCCATCTGGGTCACAAGAAAATAGTGAAAAACTGATTACACATTTGCATGAAATCATATAGATTCAACAAATGAGTAAAACGCTCACTGAGCGATAAACTCCAATCGGAAAATTAGTTTATTCATTTCTCATCAAATATGGCATTTCAGACAGAAATATTTCAAGGGATGTTTTCTACTATCATCATCATTAGACCGTGTAAGTTTGATGTAAATCTATGATCAAGAAGTATATTTTACAAGTTTTTTCTTACCAATTCTGTAATGTTCCTTTAACAATAATAATTGTTTTGATTTATCTTTCAGGTCACCGGTCTTAAAGTTGTTTTCTTTCCTGTATCCAAAGGACCAAGTACAGGTAAAAATTTGACTTGTATGTTGGCTTTATTTATGTTTATTGATGTTCCGTGTTAAAAGTGGTTGTATGTTTATAGGGCGTACTATTTTTTTACTAAGAAATTATCATTAAAATGTTATTGGAACTTTGCATCGATTTCCATTTGTTTGAAACAAATGTAACCATGGACACAGTTCTGCCCAGGATTTCTTTAGTGGTGGAAAAATGTTTCCCTGGAAACCATTGTGAGATGGATCAGTTACACGGTAGATCGTATAAATAGACTCAAATCAAAGAAGTACTCAAAATTCATGGCTTCGGATACCTTTTTTACTAGTAAATACCCAATTTTACATTTCATTGAAAACCTTTGAGAAGAAATTGCAAGTGTCATTGAATTTTTGTTTAAATGTGTGGTGGTCGGAAACAAAGAAAATTCTGCCAGTGGTGGTTAGGGAATCCTGAGTGCCGGGCGGGTTTTCCGGCACCGACCACTGTGGGCAGAACCCTGCATGGAGCTAGCTCGTACTGTAACTAAGTGGTCAATTACAACACTGGTAGAAAAGTGATGAGATGTGGGTTTTTTTAAAGAACATTTTATATATATTCATTGTTCTTATTGTTAATGCTTCTTTACCAAATTTTATTGTAAATTATTGTAAATTTTAAACATGATCTTGTATGGGGAGTTCTGCAAGGGTCTTGTCAAATCATCATTTTGATGAGTTGTGGTATTCCTAGCTATTATTTTACCAATTTATTTGTGTTCTTATTGTGATTTTCCTATGTTTTTAGCTTTTTATCATTGACCTTTTTTGTTGTTTAAGTATTTCATGGTTATTTGCTTGTGTACATTGTATGGAACGAGCGTAACATAAATTAATAAACTATTATTGTTATTATTGTCTTTCTGATGTATTTATGGTAGCGATCACAACCAGTTTAATGTTCAAATGAATACATTCTCACACTCATAAATAAATTAACACATTTTAAAAGTTTATTATTCACATCCGAGAGGAAGAACTATGAGCATTTCAAACAAGTAGGTTGCACAGTTTTTAGTAGCCCACCGGGCAAGTTGAGAAGTGGTGTTAACTACTAGCCCATAGCAGTTTTTACTAGACATTGTACGCCAGGCTAGTTTTAAGAGAGAGCCCTAGCTTTACAGTAGGGCTTTGCAGTAATGAGAATACTCTATAACATTCAACTAATTTGTCGTCTTCCAGGCTACTGTACATATGGATGGCAAAGAGGAAACCATCATTGCATCATCAACGGATTCCTCCCAAGACTCTGCTGCCTCCTTTGAGGAGACAGTCACTCAAGATGAGGCTCTTCCAGTTGGAGATCACACCTTCAGCCTCATGGACTTAGCCTACACAAGGAGCGGTGACAAGGGAAACAATGCAACTATAGGTAGAGTACATTGGCAACCTCAGAATACACACAGCACCTGGGTAGATGGCATAGTACTTAGGCAATCTGTATATGCCAAGACAAAAATGAACAGGGAACCAGTCATAAATGTTGTATTGTACATTTACACAGCATTTTCGCTGGTAAACTATGTCTGCTAAGCAAATTTGTTGAGAAAATAGCTGTTGCAAACTGCTTACCAGCAGTTGTGACAGTTTCTCCAGGGGCGCGTTCCACTTGCGCAAACAGATTGCAACCGTTCGTGCAAACGTTTTGTGATTGTTTGCGACCGAGTGGAACGATTTGTTGCTCACTTCAATAATGGCGGCGCACTATAATGGAGATGGAGACACACCGGTGTGTATTTTTTGTAGCGTTGGCTTTAGTAGTCCTCTTTTAATCATCACGACATCAACTTATTGAGTTGTTATTTCAACTCCACTGAAAAAAACATTTTAATTGTTTTCGTTACAAGAAAAAAAACCGTCGTCTGCTAACCTTTCAGTTATCTTCATGCTGTCCGCCATTTTTCAAACCACCCACCAACACCTCAGAAATACGTTCGCCTACGGTTGCTAACGTTCGCCAGCGTTGGCAGCGCACAGCTCGTTCCACTCGAAATTGTTGGCAAACATCCGCAAACGTTGGCAACGCTTGCGGAAGTGGAACGCACACCAGGTTATGAGTTGCTGCTGTAAAGAGTAATTGTCTCGTGAAAACTAAAAAGTATTGTCTTTCTTAAAAGAGTGGTTATTCTTGTCTTGATTCACAGGTGTTATAGCGAGACATCCATCCTATGTACCATACATTAGGAAGTATCTGACTGCAGCTGCCGTGCATTCTTACTTCAAGCATGTCATAGACCCAGAAACTCTGGACCCAGTCACCAGGTAAAAACTCAAAGTCTTGCTTTTTGAATGATTGTGTTGTGTCAATATATCAAAAAGTTTCATTACTTGATTTCATTACTAGGTGGAACTAGGTGGAATTCCTTGTGTACTAACCTCCTATCTTGAACTCTTGAAATTGGTTCTGATTCCATTGACCATGTGCATGATTGTTTTCTTAACATTTAGACTGCATTTTTATTTAAATTGTACATGTACTTGTAGATTTCAGTCTCCATATAAAAAGTTTCATTACTTGAACAAGGTGGAATTCCTTGTGTTCTAATGTCTTATCTTGAACTCTTGTATATAATCGATTGTTGTTCCTTTTACCCTGTGCATGATTGGTTTTTTTAACATTTAGACTGCATTTTAATTTGAAATTGTACATGTACTTGTAGATTTCAGTCTCCAGGTAAACACATAGTCTTGCTTTTTAAATGATTGTATTGTCTCGATATATAAAAAGTTTCATTACTTGAACAAGGTGGAATTCCATGTATACTAACCTCCTATCTTGAACGTTTGTATATAATTGGTTCTGATTCCATTGACCTTGTGCATGATTGTTTTCTTAACATTTAGACTGCATTTTAATTTGAAATTGTACATGGGTTTTGTAGATTTCAGTCTCCACTCCTGTTAAACACATAGTCTTGCTTTTTAAAATATTGTGTTGTGTCGATATATAAAAGTTGCATTACTTGGAACTAGGTGGAATTCCTTGTGTACTTAAGTTCTGTCTTGAACTCTTGTATATAATCAGTTCTAATTCCTTTGACCTTGTGCATGATTGTTGTCTTAACATTTAGACTTCATTTTAATTTGAAATTGTACATGTACTTGTAGATTTCAGTCTCCAGGTAAACACATAGTCTTGCTTTTTAAATGATTGTGTAGTGTCGATTTATAAAAAGTTTCATTACTTGAACAAGGTGGAATTCCATGTATACTAACCTCCTATCTTGAACTCTTGTATTATTTGTTCTGATTCCATTGACCTTGTGCATGATTGTTTTCTTAACATTTAGACTGTATTTTGATTTGAAATTGTACATGGGCTTTGTAGATTTCAGTCTCCACTCCTGTTAAACACATAGTCTTGCTTTTTAAAGTCTCCAGGTTAACACATAGTCTTGCTTTTTAAATGATTGTGTAGTGTTGATTTATAAAAGTTTCATTACTTGAACAAGGTGGAATTCCTTGTGTACTAAGGTCCCATCTTGAACTTGTGTATATAATTGGTTCTGATTTCATTGACCTTGTGCATGATTGTTGTCTTAACATTTAGACTGCATTTTAATTTGAAATTGTACATGTACTTGTAGATTTCAAGTTCCCAGTCACCAGGTGACTTTTAAATGACTGTGTTGTGTCCATCTTTCAAAAGTTTCATTACTTGTAACTAGATGGAAATTGTGTACTAAGGTCCTGTTTTGAACTTTTGTATTATTTGGTCTGATTCCGTTGACCTTATGCCTGATGTTTTTTAACATTTAAACTGCATTATATTTTGAAATCTTATGTGTAGCTGTAGATTTCGTAATGGTATATTCTTCCTGAACTTGTTTTCTTGAATTTCGGTGCTTCCAAAAATATTGAACATTGTATTATTGTTTTATATAAATTTTGTTGTTCTTTTTCTTTCTTTCTTTATGTAGTTATACATCTGTGTCGATAAGTTTATCCTTTCTGCTTTGACTCAGAAAGTACTTAGTTGATATAACCTCTTGTGGTGGCTAACTAAGCAAGAACGATATTTTATTACTAAAATTTGTCTTCTTTGACAAATTAAAGCTATTTTTTCTCAACCATTCACTTTTTTTTCCCTTACAGATATGAGCTCCCAGGAATTGATGGTTTCAGTTTTCTGTTGAGAAATTCACTGGGAGGTGGTGGAGTGGCATCATTATATAGTGATCCACAGGTAAACCACGCAATATTATCTTGTCACATTTTGTTGAATATTCTGGAGTAGCAAGTTGATTTTTTCTTTCGAAAGATTGAGTTGTGGTACTGCCAACTTTTATACTATGGTTTGTAATTGATTGTTTGTGTATTCATTCTTACTTTGCAGGGAAAGGGCTATGGACAGATGTTACTGGATTTCCAAATCACCGATGTTCCAGATTTAGTTTCCATGGCCAAGTAGTCATCACTAAAACCAACTTGCCCCTCCCCTCCCCCTCCCCTCCCCCTCCCCTCCCCCTCCCTCCCCTCCCTCCCCCTCCCCTCCTTAAAATGACAAAATATTGTTGAAGGGTTATATTTTATGACTCAAGATGTTATCATGCTTATAAATGGTAATTGCAAAATAATGTCTCATCATGAAATGATGTTTTATAAATGAGAACAAGTGTAAAAAATGAAGGAAAAACTGTAACTAAACTTGTCTTTAAAAATATTATATTCCTGGCCTCGGGCTGTTGGGCCAGAATTTACATTGAGAACCGTATGTATTGATTGTGTTACACGTTCTTAGCACCCGCCTAAGCTTGCATGCCAACACCTAGGGCTATGAATGCCGAATGTGCTATAGCTCTTTATCGGCTGTTTAATACCAGGTAAACATGGTCGTGTGACCACCTTTCAACCAATAGGATTGCCTAAACTGTCTAGGGTGTTTGTGAATGGAGGATAAATCTGAGAATAATCAAACTACATAATTGTAATGTGGCATCTACTACCAGGGCATTTTCTACTGCATTGTTGGTCTAGCCTGCAATAGTCAACAAGGATGAAATGCACAGTTTATGATGTAGGCCATGTAAAGGTTTGATTTATGAATACCAAGTGACCTACAACTCTCCAATCAAATTAAAAGGATCTACTTTGGTGTAATGTAACGTAATTTATTACTTTGACAGTCAGGGTATCATTTGTATCTGCATATTTTCCAGTGATCAACGACCACTATTGATTAGTATTATTTCAAAATGGAATATTTTACATGTATTTGAATTGATATAATGTTAAAATAAAAAGCTATAATAAATGAATAGTTTCTTCTTCTTTTTTTAGTATAAATGGACGGAGGAATAACGAAAGCTAATTTGATCTGCAGTTAGCTTTCCCAATGACAATCAAATTCATGGTGACGAAAAGTATTAATTTTTGAAAGAAAGCCTGGTGTGTTATAATTTCTTTTTACTACACACAAAATATAAAGAAACAGGTTCTCATGAAAAGGTGTGCAGGATGCTTTGACCTGACCAAGGTTTGCCTCTTTAGTTTTTCTGGATTAAAAAAATGAAAACAAGTAGCTTGGCCGCTCAGACCAAGTGGCATAACTGGGGGGGAGGGTCATGCCCCCGGTTTATTTTTCCAATTTACATACACACAGGTCAGATTATCTTATAAAGAATAGTAACTGGCATAGCAAGAGTGCTTTAAAAGGGGATTCTTAAAGAAAGATGCAAACAGAAGCTACATTATTAATTGACCAGAAGTGCCCCCTAGATGCTCTTTCAATGCGTGGATTTGAACTAAATGTAAGATCTGGGTATGATGTTTGTGCTTCACGAGCTAATTTGTAGATCTAAATATTAAACTAATTACATTTTGTAATGATGAGCCCTAGCTTTCAACGTGCGCGTTTGTCTCGCGGCCCGCCGACCGGATGGTACGTTGTACACCAACCCGGCGGCCGCTGCAAGCACACAAGGCCGCCCGAAAATCGCGCGTGTGGTATGAAAACAAAAAATCGCATCCGGCCCAAAAGAGGGCAAACGGAATACTTGTCCGGAATCCACGTAAAACATTACTGACATAAAGGAGTTATGCTTTATGTGAATTGTGAACACGTAATTCAAGACATTGAGTTGTCAGTGACGGATATCCGCCACTCCCCGTCGACTCGTCTTGGTACTCCCGGAGTTGCCTCACTGACAACCCGTCGACTTGTCAAGCCGTCGAGTTGTCCCACGGACGAGTTGTCTAAAGTCCATTCTGGATGGTGTGGTACTGGACACTATTATTGGTAATTACTCAAACAAATTGTTAGCATAAAAACTTACTTGCAAAAAATCAGTTAGTGGCCTGACGTTTCGACCCTATAGCAGAGTCTTTCTCGAAGGCTAAATGACAAGACAACACTCATACATGCATACAAGGGGGACAAGAGCAGTCAAGTGGAAAAACATGAATAGAGAGAGTGGAGAAAGAAAAGCAAGAAGCATTCAGAAAGAGCAGGGGGTAAGCAGGGATTATGAAGACGGGGGGGGGGGGTTGAGGGAAGGGGATGGCTAGACCACAAGAAGTTGGAAACACAAAGGACAAAATGGAAGGTTGGAAGAAAAGTAAATAATTAGTTAATAGGGCAGACTAAAAATATGGATATCTGTGGGGGAAAGGGAGAAGGCAAAGACAAAGGGTTATTAGTCATTTCCTTCTTGGATGTTCAAACCATGGGGTTGAATGGTCTTTGCGCCTTATCCACATTTTCTCCCTACTCGGACGGACAGTCTCTCTGGAGAGCTGTTGATAGTATAAAACATTGTGAGAAACGGCTCCCTCTGAAGTAACGTAGTTTTTTGAGAAAGAAGTGCTTTCTCAGTAAAATATTTGAATTGATTTTGACCTCACGCGTGAGGTCTCGAAATCAAGCATCTGAAAGCAACTTCGTGTGACAAGGGTGTTTTTTCTTTCATTGTTATCTCGCAACTTCGACGACCAATTGAGTTCAAATTTTCACAGGTTTGTTATTTTGTGCATATGTTGAGATACACCAAGTGAGAAGACTGGTCTTTGACAATTACCAAAGGTGACTGTCCAGTGTCTTTAATGTATTTGAGTGACATTTATTTGATCAAGGTTCCTAATCTCAGTTTTTAAGATGTTGTTCGGAGTGGTTACCTTCAAGTGTAGCATCGTGCACACTTTACAAGGAAGTAGAAAGCTTAGGTCTACCGCTTTGGAATTTCAATGATTATTATTCACTTCAATGACCAACTATGCGGAAATGATGAAGGGATTATCGCTTGAAGGTTTGCAATGTCCACACCTAGTCTTTAAGTTTTTACGTCCGTGTCATTTACGCGGGATCAAAACAGTGAGCAGACGATCACAACATTTGCGTTGCGTTAAATCAAGAAGTTGCAACAATGTATTTCCGCGCTATTTTTGCTGCACTCTGGATTTTGGCCTTCTGTGGCCTAAGAGATGCCTTCCCGAGCGGGGCATCTCCTAAAGCTTGTGTGCAGATGGTTCCAGGTCACTTAGTTTCTGGGGAAGGAACTCCAATAGTTCCCCAAGAATCTGCAAGTCCGTTTAGTATCGTAGCAGACGGGTCAGTGTACAACCCAGGCGGAAAGGTTCGAGGTAAGATATATTTGTTTGTACTAGGTAATTTAAATATTCTCGGGGGAAAAAATTGGTTAATCCAGCGTTATTGTCAAAATAAAGTTTGAAAAAATTGCCCTCTCTGCTCTCTAACATGTCTAAAGCAATACTTGTTTGTTTGAAAACACTTTCTCATCAGTGACGATCAACGGTGACCCCACAACCACCACATTTCAGGGGTTTCTTCTGCAAGCCCGTGCCCTCAGAAGCACCGATCCTGTGGGTACCTTCCTGTCCGGCGCGGACGGGGCAAGCAAACTAATCACTTGCAACGCTACCGGTGACGCCGTCACACACACGGCAGCAACTGAGAAGCAAAGTGGGATGTCGTTCATGTGGGAAGCCCCCAGCGCAGATGTTGGCGACATCAAATTCTTGTGAGTGTTTCTTCATTAACATTAATAATTTCTTTGATTGATTTTGATTTTGAATGACATTGTGTCTTTTTTCCCCAGTTTCTTCATACTATTTTGATATTTAAATGTGTTTATAGCAGAATCCATGATCTATCCTCCTGCTTTAAAATCTTCTATCAGTGTAATGACACTGTGCTGGGGGGGGGGACAAAAACCCAGAAAAAAATAGGACTGAGGAAATGTCAAAAACATCATAAATATTGGATTAATTAAAGTAGCAACATTGTGCTTTGTTAATTTGTTTACATTATACGTCATTATCCCAAAACAGATTGACAGTTGCTCAAAATCATGACGTCTACTGGGTGAGAATGGAGTCCAATACATTGACTGCATCATCAGGTATGATACAATAACTCATTGCCAATCCAGTGCTTCCTCTCCTATGGAAATGTTTACTTTCAAAGGATTTTCCAAGGAAAATGAGAAAACCCTTAGGAAATTTTGAGGAAATCCTAAAAAAAAAAAAAAATTCCAAGGAAATTTAAAGGGACATTACAGAATTGGTAAGAAAAAAACTTGTAAAATATACTTTTTGATCACAGATTTACATAAAACTTACACGGTCCAACGATGATGATAGTAGAAAACATCCCTTGAAATATTTCTGTCTGAAATGCTATATTTGATGAGAAATGAATAAACTAATTTTCCGATTGGAGTTTATCGCTCAGTGAGCGTTTTATTCATTTGTTGAATCTATATGATTTCATGCAAATGTGTAATCGGTTTTTCACTATTTTCTCGTGACCCAGATGGCCGATCGATCTCAAACTTCTACAGATTTGTCAGTTTATGTGTATGGTGGATTACATAAAGTGCTTACACTGCCAGCTACGGTTTTGTTAGCAAAAACCAATTCTGTAATGTTCCTTTAAAAGTGCTGAGCAAATTTTACAATATTTTCTCAATTAGCTTGTTTGATTGAATATCATGTCTTAGATTGACTCCAAGCAAGACTAGTGGAATCAAACTTGCTGCGTGTGGACTAAATGTTTTATGTTTTACAATCTTCATGGCCCAATTTCATAGAGCTGCTTAAGCACACAAAGTTGCTAGGCAAAACAAAATGATGCTGCCCATAATAAGGTTACCAGCCAAAATACCATGTCGCATCGTGCACCATCTGGCAAACTAGACAGGTAGTACGTTTAGGCCAGTTTTGGAAAAAAGAAAGAAAAGGAAATTGATGCAAACATCCCCTCAGGATATGGACATGATTAATTTGACTGTGTGGAAGCACTGCGCCAATCATGACAGGAATTAATGGAGGCAACAAAGTCCAGTTGTATTAGTTTCTGATTATTTGGTTCCTCATGACCTTTCACCAGCCTCGTTTTTGGTGTCTTGCTCTTAATTTATACACACAAGTCGCCAATTGAATACTTCATTGACCTTTATCAGGTCTACATGTACTTTTTTTAGTCTTTATGATTATTCTCCCCCTCTCATTATTTTTTGACATACAAGTCACTTATTGCAGCAATTGTTTTTTCATTGTTCCAGCTCCTGTCTCTGCACTGAGTGTTCCTTTGTTCATTATGCTTCTAGTCGTAACCATGGCAACGACTCAAGAACAGGAATAACCTTCTTCAGAAGTCTTAGGATTTAAGAAGTTGTGTGGGTACTAAGGGACATTTAGGATGGGTGTTAATGTTCTGTTTATTCATGTTTATTTATAATGTTGGAGAGTGCTAAGAAAATGTGCATGATGCAAACCAAAAATGTAGGCCTACATCATTAAAAAAAATCTTGGTGTTTTGAAACAAAAATCTTGGTGTTTTGAAACAGACTCTAATGTCTTCCATTTTTGCAGAATATCCGTCATCGTAAAACATAAAGTGTTTTGTTCGTTCAGAGTTTCTATAAAAGGCAGTGTTAAATAAATTTGTCTCAATAAATAACATTGTAAATAAAGCTCATTGTGTTTTGATTTGTCCCCGCAACCCTCCCCCACCTCCAACCCTCCCCCCTCACCTCCCACCTCCAACCCTCCCCACCTCCAACCCTCCCCACCTCCAACCCTCCCCACCTCCAACCCCCCCACCTCCAACCCTCCCCACCTCCAACCTCCCCCACCTCCAACCCTCCCCCACCTCCAACCCTCCCCCACCTCCAACCCTCCCCCACCTCCAACCCTCCCCACCTCCAACCCTCCCCCACCTCCAACCCTCCCCACCTCCAACCCTCCCCACCTCCAACCCTCCCCCACCTCCAACCCTCCCCACCTCCAACCCTCCCCCACCTCCAACCCTCCCCCACCTCCAACCCTCCCCCACCTCCAACCCTTCCCACCTCCAACCCTCCCCCACCTCCAACCCTCCCCACCTCCAACCCTCCCCCACCTCCAACCCTCCCCCACTTCCCCGACGGCGACTGACGCAGAGCCGTTTATAACGATACCGCCCACAGTGGCTTAGAACAGAAGGTGGAACGTTAGTTAGACTGGTCCCATCATCTTCATCAGCAAGGATAAAGATAGGCACTAGGCCCAATGATTTCATTTGATAAACATGCATAAAGTGGCAGTGATGTATGCTTTCCATATCTGTGTTATGATTGGTCCGCTCCGAAGTGACGTAGCTTTTCAGCTACTACCATAGAGCTATATATATTGACAGGCTCTATGGCTACTACCCACTTTCGATGGCGTCTGCTGCATGCACCTGTGCATAATGCTTTTGTACATGTGCAGTACATGTATGTAATGTTGTTTTAAAAACTTGTGTGGTGTCGATGTTTGATGAACCCCGCCCGTGTCATGGGATGCGAAGTCAAAGGTACATCTGGCATGACCCGCACATAGTCTATAACGTTTTTACATCCGTGTCATTTACGCGGGATCAAAACAGTGAGCAGACGATCACATTTGCGTTGCGTTAAATCAAGAAGTTGCAACAATGTATTTCCGCGCTATTTTTGCTGCACTCTGGATTTTGGCCTTCTGCGGCCTAAGTGATGCCTACGCGAGCGGGGCACCTCCTAAAGCTTGTGTGCAGATGGTTCCAGGTCACTTAGTTTCCGGGGAAGGAACTCCAATAGCTCCTCAAGAATCTGCAAGTCCGTTTAGTATCGTAGCAGACGGGTCCGTGTACAACCCAGGCGGAGAGGTGCGAGGTAAGAAATATTTGTTGGTTTTTAGGAATAGAAATATTCTCAGGGGGGAAAAAAATTAGTTCATCCAGCGTTATTGTTAAAATAAAGTTTAAAAAAGTTGCCCTCTCTGCTCTGTAACATGTCTAAAGCAATACTTGTTTGTTTGAAAACACTTTCTCATCAGTGACGATCAACAGTGCAAATATCACGTTTCAGGGGTTTCTTCTGCAAGCCCGTGCCCTCGGAAGCACCGATCCTGTGGGTACCTTCCTGTCCGGCTCGGACGGGGCAAGCAAACTTCTTACTTGCAACGCTCCCGATGACGCCGTCACACACACGGCAGCAACTGAGAAGCAAAGCGGGATGTCGTTTATGTGGGAAGCCCCCAGCGCAGATGTTGGCAACATCACATTCTTGTGAGTGTTTCTTCATTAACGTTAATCATTTCTTTGAGTTGATTTTGACTTTGTATGACATTGTGGTTTTTTTTTTCTTTCTCAGTTTCTTTATATTTTGATAAGATTTTGATAAGAGGAATGTACTTATAGACCAAGGCATGATCTATCCTCCCTGCTTTAAAAATATTCTATCGGGTATCAAAAGTGACACTGCTGGGGGGGGGGGGGGCAGAGAATTAGGATTGACGAAAGGTGGAATTAAATGATTGGTAATTCACATCATAACGATTGGATTAATTAAAGTAGCAACATTGTGCATTGTCCCAAAACAGATTGACAGTTGCTCGAGATCATGATGTCTTCTGGGTGAGAATGAAGTCCAACCCACTGACTGCATCAGGTAGGATACATTAACTCATTGCCAATCCAGTGCTTCCATCACTCCTATGGAAATGTTTACTTTCAAAGGAATTTCCAAGGAAAATAAGAAAAACCAAAATGGAAATTTTGAGGAAATCCTCAAAAAAGGAAATTCTAAGGAAATTCTGAGCAAATTCTACAATATTTTCTCAATAAGCTTTTTGGGGTTGAATATCATGTCTATATAGATTGACTCCAAGCAAGAATAGTGGGATAAAACTTGCTGCAGGCGGGCAAATGTTTCATGTTTTAGATCTGCGGGGCCCAATTTCATAGAGCTGCTTAAGCACACAAAGTCGCTAAGCAAAACAAAATGATGCTGACCATAATAAGGTTACCTGCCAAAATACCATGTCACATGCACCACATTTTGACTGATATCCTGCTAATAGTTTAGTTTGCTCAAGCAGCTCTATAAAATAGGGCCCAGTGATTATGCTGTATCATGTTATTCAAAAGAGACCGGATACGATTTTTTGAACTCTGCACTGACCTCTGTTAAATACCATCTGGCAATTAACTAGACAGAAAGTACATGTATGTTAGGTGTTCTGGAAAAAAGAAGAAAAGGAAATTGATGCAAACATCCCCTCAGGATATGGACATGATTATTTGTGGAAGCACTGTGCCAATCATGACAGGAATTAATGGAGGCAACAAAGTCCAGTTGTATTAGTTTCTGATTATTTGGTTCCTCATGACCTTTCACCAGCCTCGTTTTTGGTGTCTTGCTCATTTATACACACAAGTCGCCAATTGAATACTTCATTGAACTTTATCAGGTCTACATGTACTTTTTTTAGTCTTTATGATTATTCTCCCCCTCTCATTATTTTTTGACATACAAGTCACTTATTGCAGCAATTGTTTTTTCATTGTTCCAGCTCCTGTCTCTGCACTGAGTTGTCCCTTTGTTCATTATGCTTCTAGTCGTAACCATGGCAACGGCCCAAGAACAGGAATAGCCTTCTTCACAAGTCTTAGGATTTCAGAAGTTGTGTGGGTACTAAGGGACATGTTTAGTAGAAGTAAGAGGTTAAAATATAGTTGTTCCTTTTGTAAGTTAATTTTTAAAACTTAATTGATCTTGTTTTTGAAGATGTGCCATTTTAGGGTGGGGCGTAAATGTTCTGTTTTATCACCATGTTTATTTATAATGTGGGAGAGTGCATGATGCAAACCCAAAATGTACTTATAAACAAGTCCTGGTCCTTTTGAAACGGACCCTAATGTCTTCCATTTTTGCAGAATATCCGTCACCGTAAAACAAATAAGTCTTTTGTTCGTTCAGAGTTTCTATAAAAGGCAGTGTTAAATAAATTTGTCTCAATTAATAACATTGTAAATAAAGCTCTTTGTGTTTTGATTTGTCCCCACCTCCAACCCTCCCCCACCTCCAACCCTCCCCCACCTCCAACCCTCCCCACCTCCAACCCCTCCCAACCCCCAACCCTCCCCAACCCTCCCCCACCTCCCCAACCCCCCCCACCTCCAACCCTCCCCAACCCCCTCCCCAACCCCCTCCCCAACCCTCCCCAACCCCCTCCCCAACCCCTCCCCAACCCTCCCCAACCCCCTCCCCAACCCCCTCCCCAACCCTCCCCAACCCTCCCCAACCCCCTCCCCAACCCTCCCCAACCCCCTCCCCAACCCCCTCTCCAACCCTCCCCAACCCTCCCCAACCCCCTCCCCAACCCTCCCCAACCCCCTCCCCAACCCTCCCCAACCCCCTCCCCAACCCTCCCCAACCCCCTCCCCAACCCAATAAATTTGTAATACTATTAATAGTATAGGGCCTACTATCTTATGATTCTTGGGCTATTTACACACCAGGACTGTTTATAGCATAACACTATGATATTTCGGTTTAACATCAGCTGCTACACTTGAACAACTAACTTTTTCTCCTCCCAAAGTCGTAACACTAAACAGTTATGCATGTGGCTCAATACATATTCGTCGCCATGTACCGAATGTAAATTCCTACGCACCAGGAGATTCAACAAAAACCAAGCAAGATCGAGCTTGCGCGCCACCGTTAATTTGCAATAGCGCCACCAACGGCTTAATATGGCCATGACATCATTCTAAATAAAGAACAAAATGGCAACTGCAATGGATGTTGATCCACCATCCTCGAGTTCTGGAAGTAGCGTAAAGGGGGACAAGAAGCGATTTGAAGTGAAAAAGGTGAGACCATATTGAATATGATATGTTGTGGAAGAATTCTGTCGTATTATTTACACTCGGATATGTGTCAAACTAAGGAAATCCCGGGGCAAACCCAAATTTATATTTCAGTCTTCATTCATTGATTGCATGCAACATTAACATGCAGTACGTCGTCCTCTTGTTTCTCACTCTATTAAATTCATGGCATGCTGGTTTTTCAGTGTTTCCTTTGTTTGTATTTTATTGGGGTGTAAATTTATTTGATAAAGAAGAATACAGAATACACATCTAATGATATGGGGATGAAATATTGGCTTTCATGTCACCTTGAAAAAAGGCTTGTTCTGTGCAGCTGCTGCTGTACGGTGAGTTGGTGGGACGATTGCCAGTCATCTCACCCCCGGCAAAGTCGCCCCCTCGCAAGCTCGCCCCCTCCAGGTACAAACTCGCCCCCTAACAAAGTCGCCCCCCGACACGGTCGCCCCCTATGCATTTTTTGCTATTGTTGCAAATATTTTCTTAGGGAAAATTTTGTTGTTTTTAACTTGATTCAAGAAAGGGATTCCTTAAAGCCTTTATACTTTTTTGTTGCAATTATTTTCGAAGGGGAAATTTTGTTGTTTTTAACTTGTTTCAAGAAAGGGAATCCTTAAAGACTTTTTTACATTTTTGTTGCAATTATTTTCGAAGGGGAAATTTTGTTGTTTTTAACTTGTTTCAAGAAAGGGAATCCTTAAAGACTTTTTTACATTTTTGTTGAGGGTAAATAACTTAATAACTTTTACTAATTGAAAAAAATAAAATAAAATCTCCCGCTGTAACTCTTAAAAAGAAATTAAAGAAACATTTATTTAATCAAAAGTATATTTCATAAGTTATGTATGTACTTTAAAGGAACATTACAGAATTGGTAAGAAAAAAACTTGTAAAATATACTTTTTGATGACAGATTTACATAAAACTTACACGATCTAATGATGATGATAGTAGTTAAACATCCCTTGAAATATTTCTGTCTGAAATGCCATATTTGATGAGAAATGAATACACTAATTTCTGATTGGAGTTTATCGCTCAGTGAGCGTTTTATTAATTTGTTGAGTCTATATGATTTCATGCAAATGTGTAATCGGTTTTTCACTTTTTTCTCGTGACCCAGATGGCCGATCGATCTCAAATTTCTACAGGTTTGTCAGTTTATGTATATGGTGGATTACATAAAGTGCTTACACTGCCAGCAACTGTTTTGTTAGCAAAAACCAATTCTGTAATGTTCCTTTAAAAACTATCAAAAGACAAATAGACAAATTTTACAGGAGACATAAATAAATAAGTCTTGCACTGTAATGTTTTATTGTATGTACCTACATATTTATATAAGATTAACACAATCGGTAGGCTCTATTACCAAACGTGTACTGTGCCTTTAAGAAGAAACTCTCACCAAAAAGAAAATTATTAAAAACACATGAATATTAGTTTTACACTTTAACTTCTACATGCTCCATCACAATTCTGGTACTGCATGCTGTTTTTGGGGCGCTGCACGCTGGGACCGCCGCGCTTGCAAATACCAAGGGGGGTGACTGTGTCGGGGCGACTTTGTTAGGGGGCGACTTTGTCGGGGGCAACTTTGGCGGGGGCGACTTTGTAGGGGGCGACATTGTGAGGGGGCGAGTTTGTACCTGGAGGGGGCGAGCTTGCTGGGGGGCGACTTTATGGGGGGCGACTTTGCCGGGGGGCGAGATGACTGGTTTCCGGTGGGACTGCTGTTTATAATAATAATAATAATGATTACATTTATACAGCGCTTTATACTAAATAAGTTTCTAAGCGCTCCACAAAGCGCTTCACTTTATAATATTAGAAACTTTAGTTTAGTGTACTTTAAACTTTAGTAGTTATTTAGTAGGCCTAATGGAACAAAACAAGTCAGTGTATATTTTGTCGGCACTGACTATGCACAGTGACTGTCTTTTGGGACAAATGTTTGTCTTTGTGTTATGATTCAAGAGATGGGAGTCGGATCACATGAATTTCAGGCTTTGTCATTGTGAAGTTCTAAAGACCTTTCCATTACAACGTCACAATAGTAAATTTTGCGGCCAACCAAGGTTGGAAACCTATGGGAAGCCATAAATTCAAAGCAATAACAGATTGCCACAGTTTTTAACAATGTTACGCAAAGTATTCAAAAGTAATATTGAATTTGTTGGAAAAAAACAACTAATTATGGGATGTATTTTTTTTTTAATTGAAAGTTGGCAGAAATGTTGAATTTGGTCACAACATCTGTTAACACGATTGAATGTTTTGCAAAAATTCAGCCGTCTATGCAAACCAGCGCGGTTTGTTTATCAACATTAGAAAGGTCTATAAGGACGAAAAAAACTTTAAAACAAAATGGTATCAGCGGGAAGTTGAACATCTAGCGTGTCGATTGATAAGTCGCTTTACAATCACACATAGTATACAAGTTATTACGACTAGCATGTGACAGGAATTATGGATATATGTTTTCCCACTTGAGAATGCACTCGACATTTATGAAGTTTTTGTTGCAGTTAGAATTGTATACAATTATGCTGTCATACGATTCAGTTGCCATAAATTGGTCAGAAACAGACTGTGGCACATGATATTAATCGTAAAAAAGCCAGCAAAGCAAGATTCAAAAATTTCCTCTTGTATTATATTGGTGACTATTATATGAAGAGGAACACTTATTGACCAAGTACACATACACAAAGGCCTACATAACTCAACACTTGGACATAGTCGTGACATTTGTATATTGTCTTTTAACCTTTGAGAAAGACTCTGCTAACGTCAGACCACTAACTATTTTTCATATTTATATTTATACTTCATGATATGTTTGGATTTAAACTTAACTTTCAGTTGTATTGCTTTAAAAACATTTTAGTGTAGTGGAAACACAGTCGGACATTATTAGACTTCTGATATTTAAAGATAATAAGGGATATGACAATTGACAAGTTGGGTACAGATAAAACCTTTGAAGGAATGATTATAATTGATATAAGATTTGTTTGTGTACTGAACAAAATATCTTATTCTCATTTTTGTCTGTCTTTTTCAGTGGAATGCTGTTGCTCTATGGGCATGGGACATCGTTGTAGATAATTGTGCTATCTGCAGGAATCATATCATGGATCTATGTACGTATAAGCTCTTTTTCTCTTTTTTCAAGTGCAGTTCATGTCTAAAACCATTTCACGTCGGTAATGGACTGTGCAAGTCTCGCTTTTTTCAAACCTTCAGGACCAAGTTGGTCACAACCATATTGAGTTTTACATGTGCGTGATTCTGTTTCTTCAAATACTTTAGTTAAACATAGTTATAGCTATAAACATCATATCGTTGGGAAAGTAAAGTTTAAAGAGACACACCGGCTTACTGTTTACCTAATTTAGTGATGTTGAATCACAGACAATAATTTTTCGATGGTTGTTGTAAAAAAAAAAAATCATCAAAATGTCACGTAATTAACGAAAAATGTGAAAAAACCAAAATGCGGTCAAAGGTCAGCGTATACGCTTTTCCAGCCGTTGCAACTGTCAAGTTTACGTGACATTGTTTTAAGTAGACTAGTGATCTGTTTATTTATTAATTATAACAATGGCGAGGCATAAGGATCCAGTCTTCATATCCATCAAGCACAAATTCACGTGTAATTAAAAAAACTGACATAAACACAGTCCGATCCACACCGTGCAGCAAGATTGTGTGTTTTGCTAACATTCGGCCGGCCATGCCAACCGGCGCACTTTGTTTATAAACAATGGAAAGTTCAATAGTTAGGGGATAAGAGCTAGGGCTACAGACTAAAACCCTCGTAAAACAAAAACGTAATCAATGGTCTGGCTCCCTACCCCTCCACAGGCTCCGAGTTCATGCCTCCGTGGTTTGTCTTTCTGGCCCGGCGAGACACTGCACCGGCTGTGCGGGACATGCCCCCAAGGTTTACCCGCTAGCTCCCCACGCTGATGCGCCGTAAAACACGCTTCCGTGCACGGACTCTCTGAATGCGAACCTTACGTTTGATTTTTCATCATTATTTACAACTTGCATCCATAAACTGAATACATAGTCTTTTTCGCCAAATACTCATGAATAATTGTTTTAAAAAAATACTTGAATTTGGTTCAGTAATTTACTTTTATACGGCTGTAAGTAAAACTAATTCTGAAGATCACGTGACTTTTTGGAACCACATTTTAGTTCCGAAAAGTCATGTGACCTTCGTTTTTTGAAAAATGCTCAAAAACGGCCAAATTTGATAGTTTCTTTTATGAACCAATCTTCTCCATTTCAGGAAGACCTTTAGAATCATGTTTTATTCTATTTTGTAGCCCAAATAGCACAACGAAGCCGGTGTGTACCTTTAACCATGAATTTTATGAAAGTAAAATAAATTTAACAAATCAACAACAACAAACAGAGAATATGACTTGACCTCCCTTTCTGGTAAAACAACTAGGAATATGCCCAACTGACGTTCATGTTATCATCAAACCTACATGTATGAAACGGTTGCACAAATTTGGGCGTGATTGGAAAATGAGGTTTCTACAAGATAAAATATCCTCGTCCCAAACTTTAATTTTGTTTCAATGTTAAATTTAACAAATTATTTGTATTATACAAAAAATGAAATTGTATTTACAACAGATTGCTATGGGTATTTTCATTTTTAAGAAGAATTTTGTCTAAAAATAATTTCAAAAGAAGATTTGATTTCATAGAAAAATATAGTCTTCATTCAAGTTGTTTTCTCGTTTTTTTTTTTCGATACGCACAAGACTTGCACAGACTATTATTTAAAAAGCTTTACCATCCTCTGCTCCGTTATAATTATATGTCAACTGACTGCAACCAAAAGAGGGTACTCTGAAGTTGTTCGTAATTGTCCACAATTAGTCAGTTTTAAATAGATTTGGCTGAAAAAGATGTCATCCTGCGTGAAGTGGTTAAGTGAATTATGTTACTTTTCTATAACAACTAATCATGGAAGGGAAGTACGATTAAAGAAATTGGTTGGTATTTCCGGATAGCAGGATTACGCCAAAAAATAGTTGGTAAACATTTTTTACATTGCAATCAGCTTTATTAAAAAAAATATATGTTTAAATTTTGGACCTGCTCGGACCACTGTTGAAAATGTTGGTTTTGAATTCTTGTTTTTACAGGTATAGAATGTCAAGCTAATCAAGCCTCCGCAACATCAGAGGAATGTACAGTAGCATGGGGAGTGTGTAATGTAAGAGCTCAATAGAGTTAGTCAATATACACATATTGGAGTACAATATAATCACGAGATGAAATCGGGAGGAGAGTTTCATTTCACGAGGCCAAGTTGAGTGAAATGGAACTGTTCAGATTTCAACGAGTGATTATATTTTGCTTGATTTGATTTGATTTATTGCTATTTTTATACAAGTATACAATAGAAACTGCCTTGGCCGTCTTGCTTAAAATGACATTAAAATACAATAAACAGTAAAAATTTCAGAAATAAATTGTATGAATGCAATGCATCCTATATTTGGTTTATACACCTCACACATAGATCCTTGTCATTTGATATTTTTCATATGATTCATAATTTATTTCAACAATAAATATTACAAAATTTTGAACAATTACGAATTTATTCAAAAGCGAAGGTATTAAACAGCTGATGAAGACTTAGCTGGAGCTGTTTTGGACCGATTGGCTAAAAGCTTGTTCTGCATTTATAGCAATACCTGTGTTGGCGCGCAGGCTTACGCGGGTGCTAATAACGTATACACAATCAATACATGCGTACTTAAATGTAAAATCTATCTGAATTGCAAAGCGTAGCTGTAAAGCATCCCTAGTGTCCTTCATTTATCAGTATAGGACTCCTATATTTAATTTTGGAGTGTCGGAACAGTAAATATGGCGAACTAAAGCAAATGACCAATCAAATGACAAGGATCTATGTGTGTGGTATATACTGTACTATTAAGTATAATGCTATTTTCAAACATGTGCCAGAAACTTGTATCACTATGTTGTAGAGTTACCTTCTGATTTCATTGTCCAGTAAAGATACTACCATTATGGTTGTGCATTATTACAATAAATGATTAACGACAAAACTCTCAAAGTCATGCTGCTTGCAGCCCCATCATGCTGCTTGCAGCCCCATCATGCTGCTTGCAGCCCCATCATGCTGCTTGCAGCCCCATCATGCTGCTTGCAGCCCCATCATGCTGCTTGCAGCCCCATCATGCTGCTTGCAGCCCCATCATGCTGCTTGCAGCCCCATCATGCTGCTTGCAGCCAGATCATGCTGCTTGCAGCCAGATCATGCTGCTTGCAGCCCCATCACGCTGCTTGCAGCCCCATCACGCTGCTTGCAGCCCCATCACGCTGCTTGCAGCCCCATCACGCTGCTTGCAGCCCCATCACGCTGCTTGCAGCCCCATCACGCTGCTTGCAGCCCCATCACGCTGCTTGCAGCCCCATCACGCTGCTTGCAGCCCCATCACGCTGCTTGCAGCCCCATCACGCTGCTTGCAGCCCCATCACGCTGCTTGCAGCCCCATCACGCTGCTTGCAGCCCCATCACGCTGCTTGCAGCCCCATCACGCTGCTTGCAGCCCCATCACGCTGCTTGCAGCCCCATCACGCTGCTTGCAGCCCCATCACGCTGCTTGCAGCCCCATCACGCTGCTTGCAGCCCCATCACGCTGCTTGCAGCCCCATCACGCTGCTTGCAGCCCCATCACGCTGCTTGCAGCCCCATCACGCTGCTTGCAGCCCCATCACGCTGCTTGCAGCCCCATCACGCTGCTTGCAGCCCCATCACGCTGCTTGCAGCCCCATCACGCTGCTTGCAGCCCCATCACGCTGCTTGCAGCCCCATCACGCTGCTTGCAGCCCCATCATGCTACCCTCCTGCTCTAAGCTGAGTGCCCCATATCTTAGCTTAAATTTTGTTTGATAATATGCATTTGATGGACTTCATTTTGGTTTGTGTGTGTTTGTTTTGTTTCAGCATGCTTTTCATTTCCATTGTATCTCTCGCTGGTTGAAAACAAGACAAGTGTGCCCTCTGGATAACCGTGAGTGGGAATTTCAAAAGTGAGTATATTTTGGACACCATTTACCTTGACTTAAATTTAAAACAGTGTGCAGAATTACAAAGAAAGGTAAAGATGTTGATCATATTGTCATACCTTCAAGATGTAGTTTGTGAAGTAGACTTTTCAAAATTAAACGTGTCTATATGAAACAGGCCTAAATTCAAAATCTTAAAGAAATACTTTTGGAGGCACCAGGCAAGCTCGGTGGTCTAGTGGTAAGACATCTGCTGTAGAATAGCGCAAGTCATGGGTTCAAATCCCACCCAACTGTGGATTTTGTTCACAGGGCTTGGGGAAAGTACTGAGTACACAGTGCTTAACGCACAACAGTTAATGGGTAAAAACACAAATAATATTCCATATGAAACATTGAGAGTTTAGTTTCAAAAGGCATGATCTATATGAGTTGATGTTTCTTCACCAGTTCTAACTGTTGGGAAATAAGACCATGTGATAATGGGTAGGTTTACACATTCAAACGGGAGACTTATAACAAAAGAGGAAAATAGGGTCCCCAGTTGGGTGAAGGTCCCCAGTTGGAAAGTGTGTACACAGCCAATGGGAGCTGTTGCCAAAAAGGTACTGTAAATAAAAAGGAACATTAGTTGGTCCCTGAGTGCAGGTGTTTACACACATTTTTCTTTTTTTTCTTGTGTTTTTTCAGGTATGGTCGTTAGCAGCAACGGGTTAGACATTTCTTCGTTACCATTTGGACCGTCCCAAGTTGTATATCCTTAAATTTACAATCTTATAATGAGAATTGTAAAACGAAGGGTCTTGTGTGAAAAAAAAACTACATTCAGCAAAGTTGAATTGCCGTGTCATGACTATTGCGTTGTTATAAAGAAGAGTGAAAATGTTTTCTTTTCTAAACACTTGATCATGACAAATTCTCGTTTGCTGCGTTTTTCAATTGTTCCCTCACCACTTCTTCAGTCGTGAAACAAAACTTGGGATATTGGTTGTTCTCTGCTATTCAAAATTCCTCGTTTTCCAACTGGGCCCAATTTTCATTCATTCATTTGGCATTACAACAGCTCTGATAATAGCGGAATTCTGTGCTTATGGAGCCATGTAAAGAATGACGTCACACATGACGTCATTTGAGTAGGGCGCCCTCGGCTAATGGTCGGAAGAAGGTTGCTCATCGGCCCATCCTGCGTGCCGCGCCTACATAGATGTGCGTTTTCCATTGCTGAATCATTGTTTTACCTCTAAGATGACGGTTTGGTGATGTCAGTGCGTAAGGTCCATTCCATGGGCCATGAGCAAAGAATCCCTTGGTAAGCAGTGCTGTGAAATTGGGTCCAGTGTTATTGGAACATCAACAACCAATGGTTTAACCCTGCATCAACCGTGGCCTAATTTCACAGAGATGCTTATCAGCACAATACACAAATCTATTCCGCTAACCAGAAAAAGGTTTCCAGTCAAAATACCGAGTAGTGTGTACTCTTACTTTGCGACTGGTGGTATCTATTTATTTTTGAAATTGGGCCATGCAAAACATAGCTTTGTCAACTGAGAGATATAGGGCAACAAACTTTCAGTTATTTTTGTACTGTCGACTGCATAAAGATAATTCTGTGGGCATTTTGTCGTTGTCTTTTGTCTTGGTAGTGTTGAGTGTAGATGACTTTTTTCAATTGCAGGACTTGTTCAAGTCCTCAAGTCCTCTAGAAAATTAATCTTGGAAAGTAACTTTGTGAATATCTTTTGGTTGAATTAAATTATAGCGAGGCCACAACCTTTGCTTAGCTGTTTTTTTGTTTATTCAAAATGTATATTCCAAATGTAAAGGACTATTTCGCAGATCAACTAACACTTGACCATAGAAACTCAATCTTTTTTTTGATAAAACATTATTTGTTAAGTGTAAAGTAGTGATTTTGAAAACACCCATTTTGTTTATTACATGTACTTGTTCGTAGTTTTAACTTAAATAAAGTGCTTTAAAAATAGTCTTGTGGGCCCTTGTATTTCTGTTTCCACGTCAAGGTTTGAGCAAGAGTGCTACAAAATAACTCTTTAAGAAAGCAAACTTTAAAGTCGGTGTTCAAGTTACATAAAGATTTATTTACCTGCAGTATTAAAGATACAGTGAAGGTTAATTAATGTTCAAACACTTCCAACATTTCAAGGTACTATTATCCATTGGAAAGAGTAATTACACCAAATAATATCTGAAATAGTATTTGCTTTTCGCCCTTACACCGACGTGTATGAGTTTACAGTGCTTAATATACACTGATGTAAGGGCAAAAACAAAATAGTATTCTTTATCCCTGATGCAAAATTAACATCTATTAAATATCTGAAATACTTATTTCCATAATAAATAACCCTAAAACTGTAATGAAATATCCCCACTTAAACCACACAAGTACATATCATCAACATAAATAAGATCCTATTGTACACAGAATTGAACACACTATTTATTTCCCAGCACACTAGTAAAGGCCAAGCTGAGCTCTAATGTTGTCGATGATCGCACGTAGTCCGACATTTTGTCAACATGTTTATTTAAGAATTTAGTGCATGTAAGTCAAGTTGTTACCCTTCAATTCAACATGTGTAATAATAATGTGCATACAAAAATGTTGTCGCAAGAATTGTCATCCAGTATTTCAATATAACTAGAAGAGCAGTAAATGTTCACAATTTGTTACTATTTACACAATATCCGATTATTTGTTCCCATTTGCTTTACTTTAAGCATTGGCCCATAAAAGACTCCAGCTCTACAAAATTCTTGTGCATTTCAAAAACTGGTTGTAGGTTGACTGTGGCTAGCTTTTCAAATTGCAACCATTCTTTCTAAGAAATTAAAACTTAGAATTAAACAAAATATTTCAGTGAAAACTTTCCCTAAGAATCTAGAATGATACTTTATTCAAAGTTAGTGAAAGCACACATGCTATATTATATAAATCAAGGAATCTGAAACAATTGTCAACTCTAATATATATGATCAATATAATGAAGTAGAACTTTTAAAATGAAATCTCAACCCGTTTGTATATTTTTAACAATACAAAAGATCACTCACATTTAACAATTTCAAGTTAATTTTTCCTGAAAAAACCTATGGCAGAAACCTCCATGATAGAGAAAGAGGTGGTCAGCTGGCTGTTTGGACTGACATTGATTCTCAATGCATGAATGGTGCCAGCCTTTTCCATCTCCTAGCCTCACTTTGACCAACTTCAATTATATACACTGTGCTGTGAAAGCAAAAATGGCAGCTGCCTGATGTGAAAACCTACAATACAAATCTCAATTTTCTACGTTGAAGTCACACTTTAAGATTGTCGTTGGATTGCCGAGATCTCGTCTCAGTTTCTCCTCGAATTTGTCTCGGACACGGCTGAATTCCATGATGTCGCGTGGCTTCTCTGCCAACCAGAATTGGTCAAAGTTGAAAAGCACATAACCTGTAAGAACGGAGAATGTTACACGGAGGTAGAGATTACTCTGTGAATCAAAGACTGCTTTTTTGAAGTATTAGTGTAGTTCCATCTGTAGATCAGAGTCTATCTTAAAGGTTAGGGTCATACTTTGGTAGTAAACCCCCCCCCCAAAAAACCTGTTATTTTTTATTTGAACGCCTAATTGTTATAAAATTGTTATGGCAGTATGCATCCTGTGAAATGGTTTTGCTGAAGTGCCCCTGTTGATTAGAAACCCCAAAAGTATGTTGACAATTTTTGAATTTCCGAAGATCATGTAAAAGTAACTTTTTGAGATTTCAATTTCTGTTTGTGAATGCTGCGACCAGAGATGCGGTTGGTACCCGGTGCCCCCTCGCTAATGTTGATGGATTTTATGTTCTTGATTAAAATACCATCACTGTTTTTCCCGTTTTCTCAATAAGTAGACACTATTCAACTGTTCTTTCACAGGTGATTTTTGTCTTTCTGATAGTTTTGCCTATAAATTAGCATTATGTGGACAAAAACCAAACGGACACCTACCTTTAGGAGGGGGGGGGGGCTGTCATGATCATAGCAGGCCTGTGGGTGTACATGGAATTTTGATCTCAAACCTAGCTACTACAGGCATGCATACAATATAATAATGACGGCACCCTTTGTGATGTAATGGAGACTGTAATGCCCTAGTGCTGCCAACAGATTCAGATGGGGACAATGGCCACTGATCATTGTGGATTGGTGTTTGTAGGGAAAAAAAAAGTGATTTTTTTATGCACATCGACTGGATTGATGTAAACTTACAATATACTTGATGGAAATCCTCCACTGTTGGTTGTCTGTGCACATGGTTGTATAGGTGAGTTTTGAGTGTACCATCTTGGAGCAAATGGTATGCTGTACTGGTCATGTTAATACCCACAACTGCATAGGAATACCTGACACCAAAGAACACACAACATTGAAAGGTTATATCAAAGCCAATCAAAATGTTTGTATTGAATATACAAAATCAAACACATTTGATTTTTGTAGGGCAAAAAAGTAGTCTGATGGCATGATGTTTCAACCCAAGTGAGTCTTTTTTTCGAAGGCTAAATAGACAACAAAACATACCTGTCATGTGTGTTGTGTTGTCATATTTAACCTTTCAAGAAGACTGCTACGGTCGAAACATTGCGGCTATAGCAGTTTGTTGTGCAGTTTGCATAAACTAATCAATTTTCTGATTTTTAGTAACATGATTAAAAGATGCAAAACTCACCCATATTTAGGATGGTGAGAATGTGATAGAACGTGTCTGGCAGCTTTGTTGTAAGTCTCTGCAAAATATCTAGAAGAACAGAAATAAACCATACATAGTTAAAAACAACACTAACTAGTCAACAACATGTCTCTGGAACAATGGAAATCTTTGCCGTGCACAAATATATTTGTCTTAACTTTAAGCAGTGATCTGTTTACCGTGTGTATGAATTCGGATTGGCCTCATCCTTGAAAACGTGTAAAATATCCCTTAACTGATGGATTTCCAAATGGAAATTTCAAACAAATAGATTGGATTTATCTCAATCAATACTTACATTAAGTTAAGTAGACCCAGGATACCTTCATTGACAAAAAGAGGGAAAAACAAACAAACAAATTATTCCTCATGATAAACGTGTGTTGAAAACAAAACAAGTGTGCAGGGCTTAAACAAAGGGTTTCAAACATGTTCAAAACAACAACACACGAAATTTGGATGACTGGTGGATTCTTTTTTTAAACTTCTTTCTTCAAAACATTCTTCTTCCTGCCCTGCCCTACCCTACCTTCCCCTTGCCCGACCACAAAAAAAACACAGCAAAAAGAAATTCTGCATAGTCTAGTTTCACCTGTATTTCTCCAACCTCAGATGTTGGTAAAAAGACCATAAGATAAAACACTCGCTATCCCCCCCCCCCCCCCCGTTCCAGTCCCTTCTCCCAATTCAGCGGATATTCCCAGTGGTTTCCCCCTAGCCCCTTGGGATTGTTTCCTGGCACGAAGACCGTGACTTTACCATGTCTTACCCATTCCCCTAAAATCAGTTGCTGGGTCGTCGCCCTGAAACCCAATGGTACCCCACTGTTTTGTGATTCTTTTCTCCAAGGGCGTGTCTGGCATCAGAAGGTCCCATAGCTGTAGAAGAGAAAAATCAAACAAGGGAACGATTTATGGGCGGCTGAGTCACCTGCCCAATGCAGGAAGTTATTGTCACAATGGAAACGCATGGACTGCTCCACCAAAACATAGTTAAGCTTGTGTTGACAGTCATGGTGAGTTGCACTCTTAGTTGGATAACTTTCCCTTTTTGGGGGGTTCAGGTTTGATCAACAACTAAGAGTTGATTTACAAACAAAATGAAATGTAATGTATTGGAGACATTGCATCAGATAGATAGATAGATAAATTTAAACTTTATTATCCCTCACTGGGGGAAATTAAAATGGCCTCGACAAAGAACTGTATACAAATACAATACAAACGATTAGTAACAAAGGGATGTATACACATTTAAAAATTGCATAATAAAAATTGTTAGTATTAGTTTACATCACACACACAATTAGTAAAAATTCTTACATAAAACAGCATGAAGAACATTTAGTAATTAAGGATCGGAGCCTAGCCACACGACAGCTCATCGCTCCAACTGCTCAATGACATATATTATTATGTTTTCCCACGCCCTGATAAAAACCCACTACTAAACAATCTGGAGTCCTAACCACCACAATACTTTGCTCGGTCAGAAGCCTGCAAAGCCAGCCGAAATGTTCAACAGTCTTGTACAGTTGCTGCCAAATCAAAGTTCCTGATCACAATATCTGGCAGAGTGGAGGTTTTGTATTAAAGCTCAGCCATGTAGTCAATATGTGATGCGATCAAGCTAAATGAGTTGTTTGTCGGTAAATGCATTATTGAATAACAGGCCAAAATAGGTCGACAGGGGTGTACATTTCTATACATCTCTTGGTGTTTTGACTTCCATAACTTTTGAACAAAGGTAGTAGCAACACGGGGTTTTAATATCCTTAAAGCTGAGATTGTCCTTCTTTCAAATAGATAAAAAAAAAATTGTTTTTACAAGGGTCGACAAAAGACTCATTTAGCTTGATCGCATCACATATTTACAAACATTTCCCTCTCGGTGAACTTCATTGCTCTAACAGAGGCCCGATGCTTCATGCCTCCATTGCCCCTGGTCATTGCCTTGGTGCCCCATTGAAACCTTCCAATAGTAATTTACAACTTCCTCATAGAGGTGCCCTTTACAAAAAGAAAATGCCTTAGTGCCCTTGCGCTTTCAAGAAAAAAGCATGGGGCCTGCCAATAGGACTTAATTCTTTTTTATGAATGAAAATCTTCTAATGTAATAGTATTTTTATGAATCCAGATTATCAACAACAAATCCTTTATTCATGAGGCGGCCCTCTTGATTTCCCCAATACACAAGGTAATGAGTATCACCAGGAAGCTGATGATCTATAACAGAAGAGTGATCATCATACTTTGTGGTTGGGCAACCAGACTTCCTATGGGTGTTTGACACTGACAGTGGTGACCACGGTGTGAAATAACTCTTGAGAGCCACTATGCAGCATAGTGCATCGGACACCAACCTTTCTGTCATTATAATAGGAAGCTTCCTAAGTGTAAACATAACATGACAGGGAAGCATGGCCCACGCCTCATAACAATCTCTGCTTCACTCCATCAATGGCCAGTTTGCTACCAGGGTCACTACTCACTAGCTCAATTACAACACGTCTGTTTTTAGTTTATGACTCATTAATCAGTTTATTGTAACACAAGGGTTTGCCCTTCACTTTTGCTTTTCATTTCACTGGTCCATAACTTGTCCATAAAAATAGGGATGCTTTTTAACATTGAACTAGCCAGCCGGACCACTTGGAGTGCATTTTGACTGGTCTTCAGGTGTTCTAACTGGCATGTGGCCAGCAGACCACTGTTAAGGGAGAACAGTAACACCCAATCTTCTTCAGTAAAATTTAGTGCACTTTTTGTATTATATTTACAATACTATCTGCTATAATCAACAGTTACAGTCGACCCTCAATATAACAAGACTGCTGGGACTGGCCAAATTACCTCTTTAGAACAGCAACATTGTTATAATAGGACAGCAAAACAAAGAAACACAAAGCAGAAATGAGATTCGAGACTTTAGGATGTTCTCTTTACAAAAGTGCTTTTTATAACGAGGGTTGACTGCAATCTACTGTGAAAATGAGAAACATGCTTGGTTAATATCCGGTCCAGAACAAATTGGTGATTTTACTTTGATCTTCTCTTTTGGAAGATGAACTGTCTCTGAAATGAGCCCATTGGTTTCCTCCCCACTATTGGACTAATGTGTTATGTGGTTAACTATGTGGTTACTTGATATTATCAACTTCCGGTACACTGTGTTTAAGGGATTTTGCCAATTGTTATAATGATTTTACATTGTTTTTGGACAGTTCCTAAAATATACCCAATTAATTTGGAAACATGTTATAAACAACAGTTTTGGGTTGAACAAAGAAACATTGACTAGAGCAGGACCTGAACCTGTGACTTCCTGATTACGTGCCGGCGCTCTACCAACTGAGCTATCTAACGCTTTATGTTGGCCGTCTACCTGTTTTGTCAATATCTTTGTTCAAGGATGCCAGTCAGAAGCCATTCAATCTGAAACTGTCGTATAGCCAGGGATCACACCCAAGTTTTCGATACAGCCATGAATCAATGGTTGCCCATTTCAGAATGATTAAATAAACCATTGTGGTTTTAGTGGACATATAGATTTACCTTCTTAAGCAACTCCTCATGGTCCTCTTTTGATGACTGATATCGATTTTTCCTCAATGTCTCTACATTCTGAACAAGAGTCTTGTAGCCACAGATCTGTTCCAGACACCGTAGAAGACACGGTGCAAAGCTTCAATAATAATAAACATTAGACTGGGGTTAAGCTATGTCCATCCAACTTTAAATTTTAACATCATTTTTGGCCCCCTCTACCCCCCCCTAAAAAATTATAATAAAGACAAAAACTTGTTTTGTAAATAAATACATTTGTTATAGAGTTGTTACCAATAATTCAGATTTCCTTAAAACTTCAGGAATACAAATACCAGTCCTACTGCAAGTTCTTGACATTGACAAACAGTGGATGATGCTGTCAAGTTTTATCCAAGATGGACCTGTGCCAGTAGGGCTGTATTCCACCCTCTCCCCGCACCCAATTCCCCCACCTCTGTCACACCAATTAAAGTGACTTGAGGCCGTGGCTGAATTGGTGGCTACAGCTACAGCTACATTTCCAAGTCATCAAGTGTTGAAGTATAGAATGTCCTTAGCAACACCCTCAGCAACAGTCATAGCCCTAGCTGTAGCCGCCAATTCGGATACATCCTTACTCTGGGTATAGGAGAGCGTCGATTCCCTTGATGGCCAAGACACCTTGGACTGCATCATTGATGTTTATTTCATTCTCTTCTATTATTCTTCTCAGAGCACCGAGTTTGGAGTTTCTTAACGAGCTTTCTGCAAAAAGGAAATCACAGATCGTTAATAATATTTTAGAAATATCTTCCAAGTGATCATACTACATTTGTATATTTTAGACCCTGGTGAAAGTAGTCTTAAAAAACAGAAATAATTTGACACCAGTATCCTTTATCATCAAATTATAACCGAGTGTTATCATGGCAAAATAAGTTTAAAGGAATATTACAGAATTGGTTTTTGCTAACAAAACAGTTGCTGGCAGTGTAAGCACTTTATATAATCCACCATATACATAAACTGACAAACCTGTAGAAGTTTGACATCGATCGACCATCTGGGTCACGAGAAAATAGTGAAAAACCGATTACACATTTGTATGATATAGATTCAACAAATGAATAA
Source organism: Pycnopodia helianthoides (assembly GCA_032158295.1). Taxonomy (NCBI): domain Eukaryota; kingdom Metazoa; phylum Echinodermata; class Asteroidea; order Forcipulatida; family Asteriidae; genus Pycnopodia; species Pycnopodia helianthoides. Next base: position 15,927,674 of record CM063248.1, read on the forward strand.
AACGCTCACTGAGTGATAAACTCCAATCGGAAAATTAGTTTATTCATTTCTCATCAACTATGGCATTTTAGACAGAAATGTTTCAAGGGATGTTTTCTACCATCATCATCATTAGACCGTGTAAGTTTTATGTAAATCTGTGATCAAAAGTGTATTTTACAATTTTTTTCCTTACCAATTCTGTAATGTTCCTTTAAAATCAAATATTTTGACAAAGGTAGTCGGGATGCGATCTGGACTGAACAAGATCCTATTTTTTATACACAAATTGTCTTGCAGTTATGTTAACTAATGACATCAATGAGTTTGTTTTACACTCACCAACTTTGCTGGTTCGCTTGTTACCTGCTCCTTCACCAGCACAGATACGCTGTAACTCATGACTACCCGTCAATGTACGAACGACCCACTTGAACATGCGGTGATACACCCATGCAAAGTAGACATAAACCCAGCTGAACAACATCTCACATTACGTGTAATACATCAGAATGGAGACTGACGACACTACCACTACTTAGGTTTGTACTCCAAACTATCTGAAATAAAGTTTTAAGAACTCATCATTAAAGGTACACGTTGCCTTGGATCGGTCGAGTTGGTCTATAAAAAGCGTTTGTAACCGTTCGTTACAAAATGCATATGGTTAGAAAGATGTTTTAAAAGTAGAACACAACGATCCACAGAAATATGTCTCGAAATTGCGTGGTTTTCCTTGAACTTTGCAAACTAACACGGTCGGCTATTTTATGGAGTCAAAAATTTGACTCCATAAAATGGCCAACTGTGTTAGTTCACCATGTAAAAGGAAAACCACGCAGTTTCGAGGCATATTTGTGTGGATCGTTGTGTTCTACTTTTAAAACATCTTTCTAACCATATGCATTTTATAACAACAATTTTACAAACGCTTTTTATAGACCAACTCGGCCGATCCAAGGCAACGTGTACCTTTAACCGAACTTAAGTCAACAAAGGGCAAGCAAATTAGCTTACCAGGGCTCATGGTAGTTAGGCCTGTTACTTTATTCTGGTAAGCATTATTTTGTTTTCCTTAGCTACTATTTGTGCTTAAACAGCTCTATGAAATTGGGCCCAGTCCATACATTGATTTGTGTGTGTTACTGTGTTAGTGTTAACTGTTTCATTTAAATAAAATACATAATTCAATAAAAGGACCTATGTGATGTCCACCCAATCAGGCACCGCATCCAAACATCAGTCAACACTTGAATTGAAGTTCCTTTCCTCCATGTTCCAATGGGTTGAGAATGGAATAGAAGCGTGAACATAAAATCAAGAAACACTTGCCAAACCATCTTTGGCTTTAGTCCAAGTAACTTGGACCTAGTTACACATTGAATGCTCTCTCCGTAAACATGTTTTGCTAGTCACCACTCTGGCAAATACTGCGGAAAAATCAGTTCGCTTGTGCAGATGATAACCAAATAAATAAAAAAACTAAAAAATGTAGGTCTATTGACTAAAATAGCCCCACTCGTGTGGCCAAACCTTGGCCTCACGAGCGGGGCTAGGTCACACGAGTGAGGCTAGCCGGAAGAGAATTCCACGGCAAGCCGGCCAGGCCAGGCAGGCCAGGCGGACATCATGCATCCTTCATGATTTACTCCGCAGATGCAGCCCAATAATTACTAAAAAATTAGACCACAAATCATAATTACCATTAAAATCGTTTCATCGGTTCGTATGAGTTTTTAAAGTACAATTTGCAATGTGACAAACTATTACTCAACAATTAATGAAATAGTTACCGTTGTTCACACACGTACAGTCACACACGACCGACGATTGAATGATCAAAATAACAGGGGAAAAATGTCAACATGGGCCGGCTCTCCCTGGTATCCGTCTAGACCGCACCTGCCGTATAATGCACCCGATCATACAAAGGAAACCAATGTGTTGGGATGCGCGACGTTGTTGCTGCATCGTTAGAGGGCGCGGAAGTAGGTCACGCTAAGTTAAGGATTAAGGTCATATGCTAATGAGACAATCAATGTCATCGTCTCAATGTCATCGTCGACGGCACAATTTGTTGTCATTGTTCACATCATTATCCCAATCACCACCACGCCCTTTCTTTAATTTTTTGGAGGGTTTCAACCCAAGGCCAGGGTTTGCAGATAAATGCGACAATAACATATGTTGTTTCCCCTCTAAATCTAACATTTCTCGGTTTTTAAAAATACTATGTTATAATAAATATACAAGTTATACTGAAGGCTCAAATCAAATAGTCATTTTTGATCTTGTCACATCAAATAATGAGCACGTACGTGTCGTGCACCGCGGCGTACCGCGGCACCAGTATCGCCAATTACCCAATTAATTAATTCTTGATAACATATTAATGTACCGATAATTTGATCTTCAGTTTGCAATTGCATGTATAATAAATTTCTGCTAAAATCCGGTCACTGAATCAGTGAAACGTGTTTATTTCTTTACACAAATATTATGTTTACTTTCAGGTCTTTGTCATGTAAATTAGTGTGAGAAAAAAAACGTTTTGGTTGTGATGATTAAGTTGGCGTGTTGTTGGGAAGAAGGGCTCCCCCACTCGACTCCTCCATAAACAGATTTGCGCATAGTATTGTGTGGTGGTCACACACACTGCATGCTGGCGCGCGTTAAAGTCTGCTTACACACAAACGACCTGTGAGGTATACGGCAGTCAGTACATGATATGTACAGTGTGCATGCAAAGCGCAATGTAATTATTACAATCATGGCGGTTTTCGGGAGGAACGAGTTACACACGAACGGGATGGCACATATGTGGCTTACCCTCGCCCTGAGCATCCTTCAACTTCTGCCCGCACATTTCGATACAGCAAAAGCACAGGGACAAGGTGAGAACTGTTTTTAAAATGTGTAATGTTGATAAAAATGGTGGAAATTGCGAACGAAATTTGTTGTGTTTTTGTTCACGATCACACACAAGCAAGCACAAGGCATTGGCATGTCATCAGTGCATGTCATGTCATCATGGAGCTTTTGTGCACACAGCCTTGTGGTTGATAACGTGCGCGCGATCGATATGCCGTTGCTAACTGCAAGTGCAATTATTCTTTAAAAATGGGGATCCAAATAAAGCTTTAAGTGTTTGATGAAATCAATTTAAGTTGTTTCTGTAGAGCATTGTTCAGGGATGTCTCTTTATTTAGAGAAACAATATAGTTAATAACTAATATATGTCACTTTGACTTGTCAGGCCTGGCTAAAATATTAATTTACCAATGTTTACAATATGTTTAACTCAATAATTGATGTGTTCCTTTTTGTTATATTGATTATTTGTTCATGTACCCGTATATATTTTTAAAACTTAACAATTTATCAATTCATGGAGGTATCCCAAAGATGTTTATCATAATCTATATAGACTATGCATGTGCTGTTTGAATTTTTTTCAATATACTTTTGTCATTATACTTATTAAGTTATAGTTATGACGACCAATTGAAATTAAGAAAGTTAGTGGGAATTTCTTATACTCTTTGTTTTATAGACTCTGTTTATCTAATATTAATCTAACCATATTATGCATGGTGTCATTGCTTAAACGAATACAGGTCAACTCGTACGCAAGCAAACTCGTACGCACCAACTCGTACGCACGCCAACTCGTACGCACACCAACTCGTACACACACAAACTCGTACGCACACCAACCCGTACGCACACCAACTCGTACACACACCAACTCGTACGCAAGTTTAATTTACTACGTGTTTAATTTTCTTGGGTTTGAACATTCAAAGTTGGCTCAGGATTTTTTTTCTTCTTTTTTTTCCCTGAAGTTAATTAAACATGTTTGTTTAATTTAGGTAATTGTGGAGTGAGTTCAGAATGTGTTTCCTGAAGTTAATTAAATTTGTTTGAAATACTTAGTTAAAGTTCTTTCTTAGATCAGAATTTTTTTTCTTTTCGGTCCATTAAAAGAAACTGTGGTTTTTCCTGAAGTTAATTAAATTTGTTAAGAAAAGTTCTTTCTTGGATCAGTATTAAAATATTTAGGAAATTGTATTTTTTCACTAAATAAAATCAGTTTTAAACAGACAAATTCGTATACCTGCGTACGAGTTCGTGTGTGTACGGGTTGGTGTGTGTACGAGTTTGTGTGTGTACGAGTTTGTGTGCGTACGAGTTCGTGTGTGTACGAGTTGGTAGTCGCACGAGTTGACCAATTGGCGTACGGGTATGCATGCGTACGAGTTTGCGTGCGTACGAGTTGACCTGTTTCCGCTTAAACAATACTTTCATTTAGCTCTGTGAATGGAATTTCTTCATACATAACTCTGCGTTGTGGGTTTCACTTTCAACACAAATTATTTTTGCTTTGAAAAAGCACTCTTAAAATATATTTTTTTTCATATATGAATATACAGTGTTCACAATTAATTTTTATATATGTCGCCAAGTAAAACAAACATTGGGGTTCATATTTCTAAATGGGGGGGGGGGGGTGTTGTTCCAGGGTTGAAAACAAAAATTCTTGAAAACAAGTTTGTAATAAGGAGACTTGTTAATAAATTATTTTTGCACATGGTTAACATAAAGAGGATCCTAGGGTCGGGTGTCTTTGCCAATTAAACCAAACGTATTCTACATGCACTGTAAGTCTGCTGAGAAAACCATTGTTAGCTGTCAGATAAATTAACCTCATTTCGTTATTTACTTGTCCAGCATTTGTTCAGTCAGACTTCAATGAACTGCGCCATCTTGTGGAAGAAGTTACTCTAAACAAGGTAAGACTTGATTAACCCTAACAGACTAGACCCTTGGGTAGGCATACTGCCCAAATCCTTCGATATCCTTCAGATTAAAGTTGTCATAAACCTTAAGTGCCCAAATCCTTCGATATCCTTCAACTTATTGTAAGTATACATATTAGCCCAAATCCTTCAAAATCCTTTTGAGACAGAAGTTAGGGAGTCAAAAAAGGTCAAAAAAGCCCAAAACCTTCAGAATCCTATTTTGGCTAAGCTGCATAATACCTAAAACCTTCAAAATCCTCCTATGTAAAAACAGCCCAATAGCCCAAGTCCTGCGAAATCCTATCCAAACAAAAACTCATTTTAGCCCAAACCCTTTGCAATCCTCCTGTGTTGCAGATCCCTAATAGCCCAAATCCTTCGCAATCCTGCACTTTGGCAATGAGGATATTGTAGGACTTGGGTTCTTTAGGGTTAATAATCTTTAGAAAAGGTTACATTTAGACTGTATGTGGTACATATGTTTTTTTGCAAATTTTGTTTTTTGGTGGCTTGAATTTGGTAATTTACAATGCCAATATAAAAAAAAATCTGTGCTGGTGATTCATTTTGTGTAAAAACATTGAAACCTACCAAATGAGTCGGTGCCCTGTTGAATGTGGTTTACAATACAAGTGAACACAAAAACACCGTACATTGTCTATTATAACCCAAATATGAAATAAATAACTCGCAGTATTCCACTATAAAATCCTTTGTACCTCATAGTTTGCTGTAAAGTGTATACATTTCTTGGAAACACTAGATTGGATTATAATAGACCTTATGCATTGACATCATCATGCCGCCATCTTAGAGGTAAAACGATGACGAAACAATGGAAAAAGTACATTTTGTACGCGCGGCGCAGAGAATGAGCCAATGAGCAATCTTCTTTTGACCTCTAGACGAGGGCGCCCTACTCAAATGACGTCATGTGCATAAGGTCTATTGATTTTGTGTTAAGAGGAAATAGTTGCCTGTCAGTAAAAGCTGTGTATCTTTCTCTTTCAGGGCGATCTTACAAACCAGGGTCTAAACATTCACGATAAAAAGTAAGTGACATTTTTTTTTTTTTTTTAATCCATATTTATTTCAGTATTTTTCTTGATGTTAAAATATTGTAAACGATGCTGACTATTAATGATGCCACCTTGTTTACGAAAAGAGTGACCTTGTGTGGAATTTCCTGGCAGTTGAGATTGTGGTCATACACACAATTTTACACTTTAATATCTATTGAAACATAAATCAAGAGTTGTTGAAAAACCAATTGTCATATGAGAAATTTTACACTTTGTATCATTTAAATGACCACATAAGTTAAGAATTGTAAATAAGCTTTCAGATTTGCCCTTCCTTGTTCATGTCAACAGTTGATAAAAATCAGTGCAATTTCTTGTATTTTTATGTTTTTAAACCCTTGAGCCGTGTACAAATCATGTGTGCCAGTTGTCCAGACTCTGTAGGTCTTTTGTAAACAAGTGATGTCACAGGTTAAGTTGGACATCCATAGACCCTTGTAAATGATGCCACAAGCTCAAAAAGCGCCCTCACTGAGGTCAAATGAAGACCTCCAATTGGTTGGAAGTTGTGTGTGGTGCGTATACACGCATGCGTGTTTCTATTGTTTAATCTCAGCCATGGTGGCGTATGCAAGGGGGGTCAACAGTTATATTTAGTGAGTAATCCATAATTGTTGGGACATTTTTCTGAAATGTCTCCAAGGTTTTAGCCAGGATTATGTAAAAGGGTGTCAAAGTTCGCTGTAAATTTAAAAAAAACTAGGTGTCCAAATTGTTGGTTTACATGTAAATGACAGATAAAACAGGGTGTCCAAATTTAAACAGGGTATCCAAAAGACACCCAGACACCCCTCTGGCTAACCCTATGAATGTCACACCATAAAATTGACTTAGTCCATGGTTGAAATTATTATGCGCTTTCACCTGTACAATTAACAAGAAGAATATGCAGTTCTTCAAAACTTATTTCTTAATACATACATGATGTGCCTGAACATAATAACAACATAGTTAAAACTATAGGTCCATCTCAGAATCTCTAAAGCTTAAAATTTTTGAATTACTGGGGAAACACCTCCAGACATTTAATTGAACTATTTTGATAAAACTATTCTGAAGTTATGCACCCACTCGTACGGAATAATATGAACAAGATAATGGAAGTTGTTATTCCCAACAACCTTTGATCCGGTTCCAAGTTTAATTCTAATGTGGCCAACAACGCTACAGCAAAAGTCGGGGTTTGCTTGGAACTTGTTTTTCTTTGTTGTTCAACCTTGGCAGTCTCTTTAGTATGTAAATAAAACCTCTTTGTACTGAAGTCACACAACGACCTATGTTGAAACGTCCCAAGCGTTTCGGATTTATAACATGCAAACATGTACTACATCATAAGGGATACACATGATCAAGTCTATTGTTGACTACAGAAATAAAGTGGGAACAGTTTCCTTCTAGAAATGGCCGCCCGACTATTTTTTTTCTCCTCCCGACCTCGGTTCAATCACAGTGATTGAGCGGTGCAAAAGGCAATATGGCAGTAGTATAACAAAGGTGTTTAGGGAAATTGACATCTCTTAATTGGCTTATTGAGAAGGATAGTATTAAGTAGAAATACCAAATATCTTGAGAAAGTTTTCCACTTGATAAAGTGGGGTCATTATCAGCGGAATTAGTCTGTAGAAAAGATCACCAGCTGGTCAAACAGTCCTATTTTAGAGTTTGTACGAACACAAATTTAATTTTAGTTGGATGCAGTTAGTTTAAAGTTACATTTACTCATAGATAGTATTTGTAACTGTTACTATACTCTCTCTTGATATCAATGCATTTACATATATTTGCTGAAAGGTATAAAGCATCCTTTAAAATGCCATTGTCGGGGTTTTGCAAGCTGTCCAGTCTGCCACCAATGACAGACTTAATGAGTCATTTTTCAATTGTTTTTGTTTTGCTGTGTGTGGGAACAGCACCCAACAATACATGAGTACTTATGATGTCACTATAAACATAAACAGATGTTCCACAAAATATATTCTTTGCACTTTCAATACATTAATATTGACTGAATATAACCCAATGCGTGATGCATGCATGTATTACAAAAGTACAGCATAGAGTGAGGAACGTGTAGCTTGTATAGTGCAGTAACTGAATGTTTACAAATTCTAAGGCCCTCCCTGACAGTTAGTATATTGAACTTTGAACTGTCCATAAAGGAGTGTAGTGGGTGTGTTTAATGGAGCCCTTTCATTGGTCAGGAAATAGAAGAGCTAAGGGACCATCTACAACTCGAACCATCAATGAGTTTCCATCCTGTCTAAATAGTGTTTTAAATTTGTGTCCATCAAAGTCAGACTGGTCATAATTTTGAGGACATATAAAAGAGGAATGATTTCTGTAGGCTGACTGACTGTTCTGACCATTACTATTAATCAACAGATTTATGTAATTTAAGAAACAACTATGGAGTTTCATTGGTAAAAATGCTTTCTTTACTTTGATAGAGATAAGCATTGGAAAGATGGCATTATTAACCACATGGACCAGGCACTAGGGAAAAAGTTTTGAAGTACACCCACAATATTAGAGTAACAATATAATAATCGGCATCCTGAACGGATTACACTTTTAGTGCTCGATAAATTTGGACAAATGCCTTTTCATCAGAGATGAAAAAATCCAACAAAATAGCTACATGTACCACCTTTCACACACACAAATCACGTCTTTTGAAATAATTGTTTCGCTACATTGGGAAATTAACAACTTTGTTTGTTAATATTTATGGTAAGCAAAGCTTAGGGATATTGCTGTATCTCTGTCATATGTTGTGCTTGTCCTCAAAGCAATAAGCCATTTGCAAGTTAGATTTGAATACTTTCTGGTTTACTGACCTTTATTACCTTTATTAGTCACAAGTCGCTGCTTCAATTTGAATTCCCCAAACTAAAGACTGCGTTGCTTGTGGTTTGGGGCAAGCTTTTGCATAGTTACGTAAGAGATGGCGAACACATACACAATTCTGTAATGAATGTGTGAGGCCCGTAGTTACACAGAGGCCATGGCCCATTGCCCTGGTCTTGGCCTTGGTGCCTTTTCAAAAGTCTCCAATAGACTGTGTAAGTCTTACGTGTATCAAAAACAAGAAAACAACTTGAACGAAGACTATATTTTATTATGAAATCAAATCTTCTTCTTTAATTTCTGTTTATACAAATTCCTGAAATAATCATACCTCTAGCAATTTGTTGAAAATGCAATTTCAATTTTTACATAATACAATTAAAAAGAAAAATTGACATTAAACAAACTAAACACTTGGGATGAGGATGCTTATATTTTAGAAATCCCATTTGCCAATTATATGCCCCAATTTGTGTGCCTATTGCAGAGGTTAATGATAACGTGAACTTCAGTTGGGCAAAATTCTTAATTGTTAGCAAGTAGTTGGAAAAGGAGGTCAAGTCTTATTCCCTGTTTTTTTGTTGTTGATTTGTTAAATTTATTTAACTTTCATAAATCTCATGGCTAGATTTTACTTCCCCAACAAAATGAAATAATTTTTATAGCCATAAAAGAAACAAAATCGCGCATGCGTAAAACTAACTCAATATATGGTTCAGACCAACTTGGTCTGGGAAGTTTGAATAATATGCGCAAGACTTGCACAGTCTATAGACTTTAACATTTTCCAACGGAAGTGCCCTTTTCAGAATGAAAATGGCCTGGCCCTCGAAAGGATGAAATTTCAGGCCTGGTGTGTCAGGCTTTGCCCGTCTGGAGGTTGCTGCAGAAAAGCTTTCCCTGAACCATGCAATACATTGTGTAGCAATAACGTGTTTAGTCTTGTGACTAAGAAAGTCAGTGTATTCCATAAACTGTTCAAATCTAACATGCAATACAGGGCTCGAATTTGACACTGGACCGCAGGCCCGAGGCCAGTGATTTTAGCATTGGGCCTGTAAACTCATGACCGGACAAGTCCGGCGGTCTTGTGTTTTCAATTCAAGAAGAACTCATGAACCTCACTCTATAATATCTCGAACAGAAACAAATTATGTTCAAATGTTGACTTTGAGTATTGATATGAAATATACTTATTACCCTTTAAGACAAATGAGGTAAATCTTCTCTTATTATGTCTTAATGCTTGTTCAATTAAATGCAAGTTAAACTGTGCAAGGAAGTCTTTTCTCAGTTTGAATCTGGTCTTGTAAAACTATTTCTGGTCCAGTAAACATTTTGAGATACAAGTCCTGTGGTCTTGTGGGTTTTTCGCCCAAATTCGAGCCCTGCAATAGATCCTTGAGCATGTGACACCACAGCTTGTTTACCGCATTTTAAGTGCTGCAACTGGGCACTGCGGTTCAGACAGTTGTGCAGAGATGGTTTCCCATTCTCCTGCAAAGTGGTAAACAAACTGCGATATCATCAGTAATGGTCCACTGGCTTATTTGAACTATTTAGAACCTTTCATCATTCATTCATGATTCAGTGCGCTGGGCCTACAGTGTGTAGGTAAACTGAGTTGCGTTTAATGCCAGTTGTGCGTTGTAATTTCTTGAGAGTAGTGTTACATAATCAGTAAGGAGCTTACATGGGTTTAAAGTCCTGCTGGGTATTGAGCACAAGAGTTCAGTGTAGGACATCTAGGAACACATTTGGTTTCAGTTTCCAATACTGAATACTTCCAATAAGATCCTGCGAAGATTTTTTCAAAAGAGCTTATTGAAATTCATACTGTTTGATAATTTACAAATATTAACCAACATGTTTTTAATGTATACCAAAAAAAATCCCACTTATTTCTCTTGACCCACAAACCTAATTTCAATTTGTTTTCCCAGTTTGTTATAATTTATTACTTGGAATTGTAAACATTGATAATTCTGAATAGGCCCTAAGAACAGTTGAGTGATGAGATATATTTACAAACACTGTACAGTGTTTAACCATAGAGTAAAGGACAAACATATTTAGGACTAAGAGAGGTTTGCATAAATTGTACAGTTATTCCTACATTCTGCTGATGTGGGAAGGCAGCACCTGCCGCACACAGAGTGACCTGGGAATGCTTATTGGGTTCAGACAATATAGGCTTTCAGACCCCTTGGTTAACAAGTAGAATCCGTGGTTATTCTCCACAGCATGACAATAGCATTGAGAATCCCCCTCCTTTGACAGAACAACCCTAAATGGCAGGTGGGTGGTTGGAACGAGGAATTCCAAAAGCTACCCCCATTAGATTGGCTTTTAAGTACATATGTTCAGTACATGTTTAAGAGATCCCTTGGTGTCCGGCATGGATTTAGAACTGTGTTTTGAGGATCAGTGGTTACTCATTTGCCTGTCCGCAATACTTGTCAAATAGTTCATGTATAAATGCTCCGGTAGTGATCAACACTCCATCTTTGAAGCGCAATTTATAAACTGACCTACATGTATTATATACAATAATGCCAGATTCCTTTGTGAGCTCTTGCCCCAAAAAACACAATCTGCAGTGCTACATGTATTTGTTAATTTTCCCCTTGAAAACACATAACAAATGGCAGTTGGCGTTGTCACAAAGAGTTAAGATCGTTAAGTTGTTGCTAGTAGACCAAGCTGAAAATCTGGGCACCGTACAATGAGTTTGGATGATGTAGAGTCAATCTATTGCAGAGCACGCCTGTTTCAAGCCCATTTTGTCACTGTTCAAAAGCCTCAGTGTTTGGACATTATTTTAACCTGGTAAATTTTGATCATTTAAAAATAATGGTTCCATAAGAATAAGTGTTTACGGTCTCTTATCTTTGAAAAACAACAATAACCATGAAAGCAAACAGTTTCGTTGTAAAGTTTACTTTACTAAATTGCAAATTATTCCCAACTATTTTCCATTGTTTCACTAAGTGGCCAAATAATGGGGTCGTTTATTATCATTTTATTACTATTATTATTTGCTATCTGTACTTGCCAACATCAATTTCATGTAGTAGCCTGATGAGTGTAGTACATGTAGGTCATGGGTTATTATTATTTCATTTCTTTGACCTGACATGTAGTGAAAGCTAAACTACAACAATGTCATCCGAATGTTCCTTTATTTTGTAATTTGCCATACTGTTTCAGTTATTAAGGCCAGTGGTGTAAACTCTTCACGATTGTGTCATATGGAATGAATAACTATCGGAATTGGAGCATACTCAATCATTCATAATAAGTCAATTTTTTTTTTACATTTTATTTTTTATCACAGTGCATTAACTCTCCAAGGTATTTATTATTACTTGTTAAAACGACAGGAAATAAAAAATTGCGCCAATTTCCCCCTGTTGAGAGAAAACTAAAAATTAACAGTGACATTTTGCCATGACTGTATACAAAGTAAAGGTGATATCACAGAATATGCGTCCAGTGCATCGATTTTAAGACGAAAACAATGTTGGCGATAACCTTGGGTGTAAATGTCACATTCATGTAGCAGCTGTAACAGTTTATTTTCATATCCAGTTCACATAAGGGTGTATAAGCTCGCCTCGCTCCTCAGGAATACCAATAATATATCGACTGTAAAAAGTCATTCTGGAGAAGTGGAATGCCCAGACGGTGTTTCGACCGAAATAAGGGAATATATGTAATTTTTAAATTGAAGAGGCTGCTGAGAAGAATTTGATAGTTTTATATTGGTTGGGTGTTACAAGTTACATTAGATTGACATTGTTAAAGCCAGTGTACAACATGCAGATAAAATGTCATGGGAAAGATTTGAACGGATTCCTTTTTGGGGGGAAATCGTTAGCTTAAAGTTGCTTTTTTATTTTATCTAGTTGCTGCAAAAGTGGACATGAAGATGTACGTATTCGCCGGTGTATTAAATGATGTGGGTCATTAGCAAGGATCATTACAGAGTTTCCTGTGCTTCAAATAGCCCCTTAATGATAGGGTCCATGTTATCTAAGGTTAAGTGGCCATTGCTTAAAATAGCCCCCTTAATGGTAGGGTTAATGTTATCTATGGTTAAGTAGTGTGGTAAGTAGTGTCATAATATAGAATGATGGGATCCCACCTTGAATCTCAGGGGAAACTAATGTTTGTCCCCCTACTACTACATGCATCGTTATTGCAGCTGTAATGATCATACTATTATGTGCAAGATATTTGGGCTCAATCCTCCAATATATCCTCTTGTCCCGGGTCACTCCACACCAAATTGTTTGGGCTTAGATACGATTAGTACACTGACCCTGTGAGTTGTTGTTATTTGGGCCTACTAACCTCAGTCCTTCTGAATCCTTGACTTTGGCAATTGGATATAGAAGGATTTGGGACTGCAGGCAGCCTTGCTTTTAAAGGGACACCATCCCTACAGATTTTGCATTTGGGCTATAAAAGCGTTGTTATAAAATATACATGGTTGGAAAGATCTTTAAAAAGTATAATATTATAATTATTCACACAAACATCACTGGAAATTGTGTGGTTTTCCTTTTACTTCATGAACTAACAGTGTCTGTAATTTTGTTGAGTCAAAAATCTGGTTCAAAATGGCAGTCCGTGTTAGTTCATTGAGTAAAAAGAAAACCATACAGTTTCGAGGAATATTTGTGTGTGAATAATGATACTCTACTTATAAAACATCTTTCCAACCATATTCATTTCATAACAAACGCTTTGTATAGCCCAAAGTGCCCAATTCGAAGGCAATGTGTCCCCGTTAAAAGCTTTTTGTAAAGTAGCCCACCAGGTTAGTAGACTGTGCATTTCACTTGCCCCCAGGAAGTTTTAGCAGCCCAGATTTGAAACATGTGTTGTCATACGTCTTTCTGATGTATTAATGGCAGCGATCACAACCAGTTTAATGGTCACACACTCATAAATAAATTAACACATTTTAAGAATTCATTATTCACATCTGAAAAGAAAGAACTCTGAGCATTTCAAACAATTAGGTTGCACAGTTTTTAGTAGCCCACAGGGCAAGTTGAGAAGTGGTGTTAACTAGCACATAGCAGTTTTAACTAGACAATATACCCCAGGCTAGTGTTAAGGGCGAGCCCTGAGCCCTGGATATGTCAGTAAAGGTACATTTTGTAAGCACTGTCTTAAATTTTCCCTGTACTGTACATGTCAGTATGTTTATTACTTTTTATGGCCTGCTGTAGAATTAATAATAATCTCCCCAAATGGTCAAGTGCTCCACGTTTAAAGGGTGTACCAACGTTGGCTTCAATATTTTACATTGCAACTAGTTAAAGTTCAGAACTGGATGCATTGAGTCATTTGCTGAAAGGATATGAAGATAGCAAGCTTTTGTTATTTTGACCATAAAGTCTGCCATAGTTGTCATTGTCAAAATATTCAGAGAGAAACCTGTGGAAGTTTGTGAATTGCAGAAATTGTTTTCAAGTTGGTTTCTTTTTATGGCACGATTTGTCAGTTTTGTTGTTGTTCCCAAGTTAAATCTAACCAAGATCTGAAATATTGGAAATATTTAATGGTAAATATTTGCCCCCCCCCTCCCTCCTATCAACATATCCTGTACAGACGCGTTCGCGTTAAACCCAACAAGCGTATGTAGGCATTGTGTACTGCACAAGCCTCATACACATGTAATTCATGCTGATTTGTGTATTTTATGCACAGTTACTTGCAAACTAGATTACATGTAGATCCATTAGTCTCAATGGAGAGATAGGTAAACAGCAGTACCTTGTCAGGACATACACAGTTCTAACACCAATGGGATTTCAGTTTGTCATCTCCAAAGACGGAATGTCAACAATCGTTGAGGGTTGTAGTTGGGCTTTTCATTGTGTGTGTGTGCTTTGAGGAAAGAACTTTACAGGAGGGTCGACTACCTTAACGTGCCATCCGTGAGGACAACAGAACTTTAACTGAGAATACTGGATCGGTTCAGGGTTGTAGAAATTCCTTTATTTGCAAGCCTAATATGCATAATGAGATACCACAGACTGACTTTTTTTTTGTGAAGGTTAGGGATCTCTTGTAGAGCTAACATTCCTGAGCACATGCTAAATAGTACTTTTAAAACTGAATCCCTTTTCACTATGCTGAGCCTATTCTCTGGAAATAAAACACAAGGAAATTCCTGGGGATTTTTTAACCTTACTGCCACCCGATGTTTGTTTCACACTGGATGCAATTTTCTTGGAAAAAAAATTAAAATTATTATGCTTATCTGTGTTTATCCCCCTTACCCTATGTCCCTGGAAATGGCCATTTCCCCCAGAGTTTGCCAGGTTGAGAATATCAGGTGTCCAAAGGTCAGCCCAAGTTTCCCCGGGAAATTTGTCTTAATATCCTGAAAGGGGCTTAACCCAGACAAACACCGTTCATTATACAGTTCACACTAGTAGTTTCTGGAAGTAGTTTACCTAATGCACTGTACGTCACAGGCCCTATTGACATTCAATTCAGTCAGTCTCTCTTTGTCAATTTGCTTTTGTGAATGTCCGGGCCTGATGCTTTTTTGTCTTTGAAAGGGCAAGGGCACCAAGGCGGTTTTCTCCTTGGTAAAAAGGCACTTCTGTTAGGAAAGTGTACATTTCTGTTGGAAAATTTCAAGGGGCACCAAGGCAATGGTCAGGGGTAGCAGAGGCAATTGCCTCCCTTGCCTCTGTGAAGTATCAGGCCCCGTTGTCAAATTTGTTAAATATCTGCAAATAAATTGTGTTGTGTTTGTTATAGGATTGGGTTCTCTTTGCTCAGTTCAAGTTTCCATTCACACAACCATGTGTAATTGATAAAACTGGAATAGATTTGTAACTGATACAAATTTGCTGACATGGGCAACTTTGAGTGTGTGTGACTAAATACACGTATCACTTAATGGTTTACGAGTACATTATTGAAAGGAAATGATGCTTCCTAGTTAACCTGGTTCAGATGGAACCTTTGCATGAAGATAGTCACACACAGGAATTGCAATGCAATCTGTCTTTAGTGTCACTTGGAACGAACGGTTACCAGGCAACCTGCATTCATCGAAAAAATGGGACAAACATCCAGGGGAGTGCTGGCCATTCGTGGTGACATTAACACACCTTTCACTTCAGTTAATAAATAAAGATAAACTGAACTGACATTGTGACCATTTTGTGTGGTCAGAAAATATAATTTGCATCCATTTGTTTCGTACTGATACTTTGAACTTCTGAATATCAAAGAATAATATGAACCAATTAGCATTTATTCTTACAAACCGTAAAACTTATGTGAAAAAGCTTAAAGGCATGTTTTAATGTTTAAAACTTTTAATTTATTTAGTTTACTCATGTATGTGAGACCTGTGGCAAAATCTGTCACTTCCTGGAAATAGTGAAATGGCATAAAAGGGTGGATTATTGTTTGGATTTTGTCAACGTAATGCTTATTTATCTAGGCAAGATTATAAAGAAAGATACAATTAAAGTCACCTTTGAAAGTTTCAGCTGAATACAATGTCTACATGATGATAAAACAGCAAAAACCTGTCACGGTTCACACGAATGTCGAATCCATCCATGTTTAGCGAGGTAACAGCGGGCACCAACCGCATCTCGGGCCACAGCATTCGCAAATGGACACCAACCCTCAGAAACCCGAGAAACGATTCATGCATGAACTGTTTCTCAGATTCAAATGTCTTTATTGATTTCTAATCAACGGGGACATTTCAGACGAAATAATTTAGCAGGATGCTTACTACCATTACCATTTTTATAATGAGCACGCTTTTGGATAGAAATTAAACAATTTCGGGGTCATTACCAAACGATGGCCCTACCTTTAAAAGTGAAAACGGCTGAAACATCAGCTATGACATCAGTGTGATGTGATGTCTGAAACATTCTATATGTTGAGATACTTACATTGTAGATGTTATTTGAAAGTTCATGCGCTCAACTATTTGATGACCAAATAAACCCAGTATTAGGTTCGGCAGGAAGTGCCTGGTTTTTGGCATGGAGCGTATCATATTTATATTTAACGGAGAAACACTCAAAGTGAATGCATTGCCTTTGGTTAAAAACGACACTGTATACTAAGAAATAGTGCTGACGATCGCTTCTGTTTGATACCTATATGTTACGAATTAAACTAGACAGCAGTCACTTTTCTTATTGTGTTATCAACCTTGCTGACCAAGACTAAACAACAATGACTTGATTAATCTGACCGTCTTGCTATTAAATATGGTATTGATACAGTGCTATTGATGCAAATAATATGGGTCAGCATCGTTGAATTTGAGGTAGATGACTTTGATCAGTAGAATGTATATATTGTATGTAGCCACAGGCCATGTGGATTACTTATAACATGGTGGACAAGTGAACTAAAACATTGTAGTTGGTTTGCTGATTATTCCGTGCACTTTTTCACAAAAACACCGGAGGGTTCACAGTGTGCAATGAGACAGCTTTACTTAAAGGAACATTACAGAATTGGTCATTGTAAAATATACTTTTGATCACAGATTTACATAAAACTTACACGGTCTAATGATGATGATAGTAGAAAACATCCCTTGAAATATTTCTGTCTGAAATGCCATATTCGATGAGAAATGAATGAACTAATTTTCCGATTGGAGTTTATCGCTCAGTGAGCGTTTTATTCATTTGTTGAACCTATATGATTTCATGCAAATGTGTAACCAGTTTTTCACTATTTTCTCGTGACCCAGATGGCCGATCGATCTCAAACTTCTACAGGTTTGTCAGTTTATGTATATGGTGGATTACATAAAGTGCTTACACTGCCAGCAACTGTTTTGTTAGCAAAACCAATTCTGTAATGTTCCTTTAATGCTTGAACTGATCGCTTAATATTCGATAGCCGATAATCCATTTCAGATAAAGTGTCGTTGACATGATAAAGGTAACCTGTTATAGTATGTAGTATTAACTCTCATGAGAGTTATATCCATGCACATTTGTCATCATGCCATCTTCAGATCACTTCTGTTTGAAGTAAAATGTCATATAATGACCTTGGATCCACTAGCACTCGGCTAATTGGTCATTTATTTCTCTTGTCTTAGCCAGTCTCTCTTAATGCCAAAGGTCTCTTTATTAATATTATTATTATTTTTAAAAGGAATTGTTCGACTTCCTTCCTTGGAAATCAGTTGTGGACGGTTACTATCACTAGATCAAATTAGCACTAATTTTCACCTCTTACCCATGTGTTTCTGTTGTTAGGATTATAAAAATGTTTGTGCTTGCAATTTGCATTAGAGCATTCCACTCCAGTCCATAGAAAACCAAGATTCCTAATGCTTAAATTGCATCATACAGAGAATCAAACTAATTAAAACATGTCATAAATGAAACATGAAGCAAACAGCACATGGGGCTTTTTTTTTTTGCAAGGGCCGCCTCATAATTAATGGAAATCATGCTCTAGTTGCAGTTACATTTAGACAACTGTTTCACAATTATTGTAAAGACACAATCTGTCATGCAAATGATTCCCCCCTCCATGCGGATAGTAGTCTGTATTTTTGTTTGATCTGACCAATGGTTTATACATGCACTATACAACTCCCTTGCGGTTATGAAGTACATGTAGAACTGTCGACCCACCCAGCTCAGCAGCGCTGGACATGCAACCATAATCAATATGATACACTGTACTGCGGGTGATAATATGACGTAGGGCTGGCAGGCACGGCGCAGAAATAAAAAGAAAGCTTAATTGCCTTCTCGAGCAAGGCGAACTCTATTAAGCATTTGCATCGTTCAGGATTGATTCGTGCGGTGTAGTTGAGGGTCAAAGGCAAGTCCAGTATTGTTAATAGTTTGACTTGATCTGAAGGGTAACAAAAATCAACAGTTGAGGTCGTCTCAAGCCCTAAAAATAACCCAGAAACAGATCATTATACTTTGGAGATTTGTTCCCGAGGAGAGAACACCGGAAGAAAACTGATTGGCAATCATTATGTACAGTAGTGCATTCATCTTTTTGAATGGTTCATCACAAACGAGTACTAGAACGATTTCATCCAGCACTTTTTGCATTCCCAAATATTTTGACTGAATAGATTTTGTGCACAAATATTGAGTAGCTAATTGATGATTTTTTGCGTAGCAACTGATACAATTTGGTAGCATATTGCTATGCTGTACGAGGGAAAATGTTTACTGGTACATGTTCTTGTATATGGTGGGGGTTGGGTGTGGTGTAGGGAAGGACTTTGTACAGCAAGCCATGCTTTGTAGTTTCGGAACGTTTCATGTACTTGTTTGCTTAGTTACAGTAAAGTAAACTGTACATTTAAATGTTATTCAATTTGTGATGGACATATAAAGAGCTTCATTTATAGTGACACCTTTAAACCTAATGTAACAATCTCAATAAATACACTCAGGATAATTTGTTGTTTACTTGTGATCCATTAGTATCTTACATATGGATTTAAGCTACACATACTTGTACATGTACACACACAACTAAATGTATTCATGCAAATAGAACATGCACTATAGGCCATGAATAGTGTGGTTAGGATGGATCACTATTCCATTTCCTTGATACATAATGGTTTCTGTGGGTTTATCACAGCCTTTAGAGAGCTGCAATTGAAATTTTGTGCAGGATGAGGGGATTACACATGTATTATTCATTTGACAAACGAACCCTGGCTTCATTTACACGGCTACATGTACATGAATGCATGGTGCTCATGTATCTGGGTGCGTTTTTCTAGATCAGGTCAGCAGTCACACATGGAGGTTACATGTATGTGATGTTGGCTTCTTGATGTATTTCAGACTCATACATGTACTCCAACAACATGATGGATTAACCTGTTTAGAAATCTGGATTACTATTTACATGTGTTTTTCGAAATACTTAGCGCGTATGTGTTTTCGCATCAATATCTGTCAGAGACCCTTTCTCTATAATCAGATATATCCTTCACTCTCATCTCTCGAAGAGCACTGCCTCTCATAGGCCTGTGGCATCAGGCATAACATCTAGGGAAATAATCCACAATGCTACTAATGATAACAGAAACACTCAAAAAGTATTCCATTCTAGAGGTTTTTTTTCTCTAGCAGACAAGATTACCTAAGAATAGGCGAAGAATGCGCGAAGTTGGAGCAGTCATGCCTAAATGAAATATAAAGTTACAGGATGTATTCGCTGGATTTGGTTTTTTTCATGAAAAAGTTTTTAAGCCCAAGCTTTTTGAGGGTTTCACATAAAAGTTAATCATAATTAGGCCTGATACTTCATGGAGGCAACAACGGCAATTGCCACCATGCCCTTGGTCATTGCCGTGGTGCCCCTTGATATGTTTGAGTACAAATTTACAATTTCCTCCGAGAGTTATCTTTTGCATAGAAGCAAATGCGTTGGTGCCATTGCTCTTTCAAGAACAAAGCACCAGGCCTGCATAATTAATATCATACACTAATGGGTTATTTTTCCTGTGGTACATTTGCTTCTCAAAACGATCGTCATAAATTGGTTGAGTGTCGAATTTCTACTGCGCAGTTTAAGTTCCCAAACAGTAAATGATTATAATGTAGCTTTCTCTGCAGTGACAAATATTGAAAGTGAAATTATCCAGACCAAACAAGCTTTAAAGTATTATTACCACTTCCTCTTTTTTTTTCCTCCATTAGGATCTGCAACCCCCCCCTCTCTCCGGAACGGTTGAGTAATTAATGAGCCATGCAGTTTTATTTGCCTACATTTTACCTATTCATATGCAAAGCATTTGATCAAGGGCACTAGTTGCCATAAAAACAACGCTTCAATTGTTACTGAAGAATGATTCAGTGAATTCACTGGAAATTGAAGCTTGCCAATTTCTCTAATGTATTTCATAACTAAGAATTGTGGTGTATTTCTTAATAATAATATGAATGTAATCTCATGACAAGGTTTGTTGTCAGGAGAGATGCTTGGGATGGCAATTAAATTGGTTAGGACTAAACTCTAAGCCCCGTACACAAATTGTACCGCCATGATTTTACTTGATGGATATTAAACTGGAATCGGCTCAGATTGTTAACTGGATATTGAACCTGATGCCTTCTTGAGGAAAATTCTGTTTGCGATATTTGTTGCCTGTACTCTCAGGGCCTGTTGTTTTGATTTTAAAAGGACAAGGGCACCAAGGCGTTTTCTCCTTCCAAGGTAAAGGGCACATTTATGAGGGAAATTGTAAACTTCTATTGGAACATTTCAAGTGGCACCAAGGCAATGACCAGGGGCAACAGAGGCAACTGCCTCCGTGAAGTATCAGGCCTGTACTCTAATATACACAAATGTTAAAAAACAAGCGTGTTGTTAACATAGTGAAGTGTACACGGATTACTATGTGGATTTGAATGATTGTTGAATCCTAACTGTGTCGAATGTGCATAGAGCTTCCTGAATCCTCCAAAATCCATCAACATCCGAGCCTTTTGGACTCTGATTGTCATGTCCCATGCCAAGCCCAAAACCGAAGAGCTAACCCTACATGGTACTCTTGCCAAAGGTCCCTCCAATAGCAAGCTATGGTGCTGCTGGAGTAACAACATACATCATCATCATCATCATTGTCATCATCATCATCATCATCATGGTTGGCTTATCTATCAACATCAGGCAAATCACGGAGGACTCATTGAGATTTAAGCCGAGCAGTCAATTTAATGACTATCCGCACATCAAAATAGCCAAAGATTCTAGACTGGAAATGATCCAGGAACAAGGAACTGCAAAATGCGGTTTTGTACCGATCTCCTTTTGGAGAGATTAAAGTCTGATTAGAGAGAAATCCAAGCTACCAAAATATCCCAGGCCTCGATTTTTCGCCCCGGCACCACAGCAATTGCTATGGGTGCCCTTAAAAACATTCAATACAAGTTCAAATTTTCCTCATTGGGTGCCCTTCATTTTGGGGAAATTGCCGTGCCCTTTTTGAAAACGAAATTCGAGGCCTGATATCCCATTTGTATTTAGCATAAAGTAAGTGTATATGTACCATCATTTTTGGGGGAAGTGTGGGGGGGGGGTGGGAGATGGGGCCAGGGTGAAGTTATGATGACGTTTTTCTGACAGTTCACTCTGGGGATTTTAAACTTGCACAGTACAGCTGGTTTGTTTATCTTTGCCCTACTGAAAGACGATGAATAGTCAGTCTGGGTGCAGACAAAGACAGATTTGGGGGGCTTTCGTAAATATAATGCACAATAAATGGCAGCCCACATAGGTGCCTTTCCTTTTGATGTTTAGGAATCATTGTCGCCTCAGTAGGTTCACTGCCAATAGTTTGAAACGAAGGGAGGTTGTCATAATTACTGTAGCACTCTTTGAAGTCACGAAGTGTTGTTAGCATATCAAATGTTGGGGGAAAAAAAGAACAAAACATTTTCAAGGATTGTTGTCACTGTAGACTGAAGTGAAATCAAGTAAGCGTCAGGATGATAGTTTCCTTGTGGCATGTTGTTCAGATAGGAAAGAATGTTTTTGCTCCTTTTTTCTTCTGCTTAATTATCAAACTCATACGCAGAGCTGCCAACACTCCCTATATCAATCCAATCTTTTCATATTCTGATGAAAGATTTAGAAAACCTCCCTGATTATGGAAACTTTTTTCCCTTTTATGTTGAATTTAATTCTACATATCTCCCTGGTTGCTGTACAAAATCTCCCGATTGCAAGATGCAAATGATGGCAGCTCTGGATGAGAAAACATGTGCACTGTACTATGTAAGATGAAGCTCAGCATTGAAGATACTTAAATATTGATGCCTGCCTACCTTCGGAGTACCACAGGGATCTCCTTGTGGAGTGACGACGACTTTGGGCGAGAATGTGTTTGTAAATGTTTGGTGATCCAGTCGCGCTACCATGAGCAGCGCGCTGTATCCGATACCTTTCATCACTAACCGCTTGAAGGGAAGTGCTGAAAAACAACACTGATTTGCTAACCAAAAGTGACTGCTCTGCATGCTTGTTAGAAACTTTTGATCGCTTGTAGGGTCCTTAGCACGGGCTTGTCAAAATGCAAGTATTTTGATGGAATCCACTTCAAATGAATCATGTATTTCCGCGGTCACCCTAAACTGAATACAGAGAGGGGACCATTGCTTTATGATAGCACGCTCTGTGTGTGTCTCCAGAACAGATCAACCACAGGACTATAAATTAAAATATCCAATATATTTGGATATTTCAAAGCCACACTTCCAGGGGTTATAATCGAGCAAGGCACGGCAAGATCGTACACCACTGGGAAGGGAATGAGGTTGGTTGGTTGTTGGTGCAGACTACATATCGTTGTAAAAGCGTAGCTACATGTAGGAGACTGGACTCTGTGGTAGATACTGAGTTTTATTGTATGTAAACTGCACAAGGGCCAATGGACCCTGTCCCTTCTCCCTGATTAGTTCGCTGCCTCATCCATTTACAAGCCATTCTATGATCAAGACATTGATTAGAATCCGCCAAACCTAATGAAATGCACAGAACTAAATGCCATGGCATTGAGATTGTCCCGAGATTTCTCAATTTCTGTGGGAGATCAAAATGTCAGGAACTGTATAATGTGTGCAGTTGCTAAGGAAAGGTAGGAATGGAACACACGACATGATTAAAGAGGGGCTCCAAGGTCAAATTCAGTTTTGTGAGGCACTCATTTTTCAATAGATTTGGTCCTTATGAAAGTGGGGAAAAGTATCTAAGCTCATGTAAAAATGGTGTCATTTTATTTGATACTTTTTTCAGAGCAAAAATTGAAACACATTACCATTGGATGTCAACAACAAATGGGTCTGTACATTTCCAAAGAGGAAATTTTGCATCAGTCAAAAGGTCAAATTCAATGCCGTTTTTACTGAATATCATCGAAATTCAGGAACGAACTAAGAAATTTCAAGTACAAGAATGTACAGACTCATGTATTTGAAATGGGACAATATAATTGGGGTTTTGACGATGTTTGCACTGGAAGGGTATTAAAGGCACTGGACACTATTGGTAATTACTCAAAATAATTGTTAGCAAAAAAAAATTACTTTGTAACGAGCAATGGAGAGCTGTTGAAAGTATAAAACCTTGTGAGAAACGGCTCCCTCTGAAGTAACGTAGTTTTGAGAAAGAAGTAATTTCTCAGTAAAATATTTGAATTGATTTTGAGACCTCAAGCGTGAGGTCTCGAAATCAAGCATCTGAAAGCACACAACTTCGTGCGACGGGTGTTTTTTCTTCCATTATTATCTCGCAACTTCGATGACCAACTGAGTTCAAATTTTCACAGGTTTGTTATTTTGTGCATATGTTGAGAAGACCGGTCTTTGACAATTACCAAAGGTGTCCAGTGTATTTAAACACAATGGCATTTTACACTGTTATAAGGTGCGGTTAGATACTTTCTTTTTTCCTGCCACTTTCACAAGGACTTTATCTATTGGAAAATGATTGCATCTCAAAAGTGAATTTGACCTTGGAGCTCTTCTTCACACAAGAATATAAGCCACTGTCTGTGTTCATGTATGCTGGGATTTTTCCCCTAATTAAATTAGTGATTAGGGCATCCCATAACATCAGTAATTAGAAGAAAATACCGTACTATATACAAAGTACATGTATTTCTGCGAGCAGTTTTCAGTAAACTAAAAAGCACCCAGATGAAACTGTCCGTTGCCGCATGATGTATACACTTATGTTCGTGTATGCAGTAATAAATTTAAGTAGTGTACAGTGTTTTTATTTTTTCATGACAAAGAGCCTTTTTGACTTGTGTTTTAAAAATGCTTTATTTGAGTGTCATCGCACAGTTCGATTCTGTGCATAGCAATAGTCCTACGTGTGCAGCTAAATGCTCCGATTGTGGCGTTCCAAAACTTAAACTCCTGATGAATGTGTTGCCTGAAGTCAGAACCCAAATTTCAGCTGAAATTAATTGCATTTTGTTAGCCGAGATGTTTGAGGCAGAAGATCGTACCATGTCTTTGCATTATGCATGAAGTAAACCCCTGTATAGCTGCACTGAAGGCAATCCCTGAATTAAAACAATTCATAGCATTTTGAGGCGTCATAATGCATTGTACCTCCAAAATTATTTTAGAACCTTTGGGCGTGGTTTTTTTTTTGCGCTTACTTGAGCTACACATTTAACACTGCCGCCTCAAATATTACATTGTCAAAAGAGTACTGCAATCCCACAGCTTGATAGGGTACGCATTTTTATGTATACCTGATGGCAACATACAGTGTAATACGAGGCATACAATAATATATAATTTGTACAGCACAGGGTTGTTGCTAAAATGCACACTGGTGCCAAGTGCTCTATCAAGGTTAGACATTGCTTAAGGGCTGTGCGCAAACCCCAAGCCTTGCTAGCTGCATGCCCCTACCCCACCCCCCAATCGCCAGCGCGTACGTGTACAACGACGATGTTTGAGATGCACGCGGCGTTAAACATTTGCCGCGACTGTCCGATGCGTAACCTCGACACTAGCTGCTATCACGCTGACGTAGTACGCATGAGTGGCTGCCTGTTAACTGCCCGGTAAGCTTGATTACCATAATTCCAGCGTTGAGCATCTGATCTAGACGGTATATGCTAAAAGTAGTAGTTGTATCAAATGTCGCCTCATCCAGTGAGAGCATTGAACAGAGAATGAAAGTGAAATTAGCCGCGTTGCCCTCCGCCCTATTCCTCCCGTTTTTCAGTGTGATTTTCTTTTCATTGACATTCTGTTTCTCTTTTTTTTAGTTTTGTCTTCCCTCATCTTACATATATCTCATATCTCATTTCTCGTCTCCTGTTCCTGAGGTACCTGCCTTTTCGTTGTCTCACATTTCCTCTTGCGTACCTTATGGCTGCTCTCCCGCTTTCATCCTGGTCTTAAAATAATTTGCTGACGATCATTGAACGTCCGTTATATAGAAAGTACATCGCAAAATGTTTTATTAGTCTGAGACTTTTTCCAGACAGAAACGGACCCAGTTCTTTTTCTATTGAGAGGTGTGTGGGAAAGAAAAAAAGAAATGGTAAATCAAATCCTTAAAACCATACGCCGAAACACATATGGAGACAGTTCTTTGTCAGCATGTAAAGCCCCTGCAATATCGCAGACATTGGCTACAAGCCAACAATACCCAAAGATTGAGGGTTATTGGCTGATCTTTTCAAATTTCTGGGCCATTGTGAATATTGACAGAAATGAAAACTTGACAAAGGAACTTTAGGCCATAGTAAAAAAGTCGACAATAACATCGGGGGAAAATCAGGGGCATGTTAATAATTTTTCCTCGGGTCTGTAGTATTATGCCTGGACCATATTCTGACGCCTGCTTTGATAGCTTCAGTTTGTTAAAAACCACCCCCAACAACCAACAGGTTGTAGTAAAATACAAGGCCTTGATGAAAGCATTTTGATAAGGCCACCTGTTTAAAGAAAACAGCACATTGATAAATTCTTGTTTCAGTTTCAGTTAGTAGGGGAATAGTAGGTTCATGTGTAACATTGTTATTAATACTTGTAGGGCTGGGTTGCTTTTTTTGCGTTTATGTTTTGAAATAAACGGAATGCGTTTATTCTATATAATTTACTCAGACACTTCAGCGTTGGGCTTTCTATGTGAAAGGAAACCAACTTCTTTGAAAAAGAAAGAAACAAATTTTCACGGATATGCTAAATGTACAATGTATGCAGTGTAGATTTCGTGCTTGATTAATGCTTGTATAAATGCATCATTAATTAACACAAAGGAAGAGGTTTTTTTTAGAAAGAATTCATTGCTTCAATGATTTGAAGGTCAAACAAATTCAAATTTTGAAATACTGAAAGTGATTAGTGTTGATTAAAGGCAGTAATTACTTTTGGTAATTACTCAAGAAATACACTACCATAAAAACTTACTTGGTGAGGAGCACCTGAGAGCTGCTGATAGTATAAAACACTGTGAGAAACGACTCCCTCCGAAGTCATGTTGTTTTTGAGAAAGAGTTAATTGCTTACTAAAATATTTGAATCTGAGAACTCAAGCATTAGAAAGCACACAATTCTATGCAATTGCAACTTCGATGACCCATTGAGCCCAAGTTTTCACAGGTTTGTTATTTTATGAATACGTTGGGATACACAAAGTGAGGATACTGGTCTTTGACAATTACCAGAAGTATACCCCGCCTTTATTGAAACTCTAGGACACTCTTGCCAACAGTTTTCAGCAAGTTGACCAACTATTTGAGGTTGTGTATGCATCTATGCATTCACCAGATGATTTATACTGCAAGTTGGCATAGCAATCTTTTAAAACCGCAGTAGATAAAGTAGAATGGTCTATCAGCTGTACAGTGTGTCAGGTCTCCTCGGTAACGGGCATCTCTGTGAGGAAATTGTACATGCCTCCGTTGCCCCTTTTCAAGGGGCACCAAGGCGGCAATGACCAGGGGCAACAAAGGCAATTGCCTCCATTGCCTCCATGGGGTATTAGGCCAGGTATAGCTACATGTACAAGCAGTGTCTGCCATACAATGTAGTCCTCTTATTAGCATGTTTTTACTGTTATTACTTGAGATCCATTAACCTGTAACGTTTCAATGGCCAAATTAAAAAGCATCTCTCTCGCTCGATTGCCTGGAAAATTAAGGCTTTGTCATTTTTCTGTGCTACTCACTGTACTGTAGGATCTTCATAATATCACATGTATAGTGAACATGTAGCTATCTAATATATACAAAAAATAAATAAATAGCATTTATGATTATAATATTTTATACAAAGTATGTAGATTTAACAAACATGTCTTTCATTTTGGGGTGGGGTTTGGAAGGGCTAGGAAGGTAAAGTGCTGTACTGCACTAAACTGAAAACTATTCTGTTGATAACCAGTGCCAGAAATGTTGGGCTCAGTTACAACTGTGGTTTTGTTTCCTTTACCTGTTCAAACAATGTGCGCAGTAAGCGGAAATCAAAAGTTTACATGAATGTTTGAACACTTTCACAGTTTATTTCTTTTATGTAAACAAAATTGTAAAAAGTAATTTTTGGAAGTATCATCAAGCGGGGCTTTAAGGTTAAATTCAGTTTTGTGATGCACTCATTTTGCAAAAGACAAGAGTCCTTCTTAAAATGGGAGAACAAAATAGAAGTCTCTAACCTCGGGTTAAAATGGTGTAAAATGCCACTGTCTTTGACACCTGTCAAGTGCAGCTTCAGTCAAAAGCGATCCCAAAATGATTGATGACAAGGGTCTGTACATTTTTTGTACAGTGAATTTTCAGTTCATTCCTGAACTTTGATGTTATGAAGTCAAAATGAGATTGAGTTTGACCTTTTGGCGGGAGCAAAAATTCCTCTTTGGAAAGTGCAGACCCATTAGTTTTTGATGTGTGATGACGTCATGTTTCAACTTTTGCTCTGAAAGGGTATGAAATAAAATGACATTTTACACCGTTTTGACGTCAGGCCAGAGACTTGTAATTTTGTCCCCACTTTTCTGAGGACTCTGTCTATTGGAAAATTAGTGCATCACAAAACTAAATTTGGCCTTGGCGCACCCCTCTTTAAATTGTTGGTACATGTGTCCATTAAATATAGTTTATTGAACTAGAACCTATGTACTGCTTTGACTATCACATCCTGAAATAAGGTCAGTGTCACATGTCTATTACTAGGAACTAAATGAGAATCTGTTCAAGATGAACGCATGTAAACATCCATGATGGCCACTGGAACCAATGAATATTGGTTGTTCACACCCGTATTGGCTTTGATTAGACACGATTTTAGGTACACACTGGGAGAGGCTGGCTGAGTGAAGTGCAATAATTTTTCGGAGTAGTAGCCCTGGCTGATGAATTGATTTTCAAGCCCGTCATCATGCACCGCAGCTTATTATACTGGGCAGCGTATAAACCACTTAATCTTTGTGTACAAAAAGAGTGACCTTGTACTATTCCGGGGTGTTTCTTGGCAGGCAAGATCTTACGCTGGTCTTATGGGAAATTGTACATTTTACTACATATATATGGGTCATTCCACCAAGTTGGGACACAGTGTGATACTTGTGCAATATTTGTCCATATTATGAAAAGAAATCATTCATTTGACCCAATTATTTCATGTAACATTCTCCTTTGAGTGTGAAAATGTTTGATGAAGTATAAATTGTTTTGATGCATTTTAATGGAAATTATTATGAAAAATGTGTGATTTGGATGTAACACGGACACCGTGTCCATGTTACATCCAGACGTTTATTTTTCAAA
Organism: Pycnopodia helianthoides; assembly: GCA_032158295.1. Taxonomy (NCBI): domain Eukaryota; kingdom Metazoa; phylum Echinodermata; class Asteroidea; order Forcipulatida; family Asteriidae; genus Pycnopodia; species Pycnopodia helianthoides. The sequence continues at coordinate 15,956,701 of CM063248.1, forward strand.
TTTGTCAACACTCAAACACATTATTGTGCAAATTCACTTCGTGCACTTATTACAAGAAACAAATTGTACCAGGCAAAACCGTTTTCGTGATAGTCAGTGATTAAACACAGCAGAAATGGGGCAGGACTAAAAATCATGCACAAGCCATACAAATGTCACAAAGTGTTTCCCAACTTGGTGGAATGACCCATATCCAAGAGGTACAAAAAGTAAGTTTTGTCCTTTTCTTCATATCAAGCGTTGATATAAAAAAAAATGAGACTGTGCAATCTCCATTAGACGTTTAACGTGTCCATTTAATTTGATTAGATTCGGAGCTGTGTACAAATCGTGCCTGCAGGAAGTCCAGGCTCTGTGGCTCTTTTGTAAACACGTGATGTCAGAGGTTATTTGGTCTATAAAGCGACAAGGGAATTAAGCTGGGGGACAGTTTGATTAAAATCAATACCATCAAATTTGTCACACTTTTTTTTTTTTAGCCTTTGGGAAAGACTGTGCTAGGGTCAAAAAGTCAGGCTACTAACTATTTTTTGTTGCATTCATAGGTTCTTATGGTTAGTAAGCAGTTTGTAAGAGCTAATTCCATTTTCTCAATTTTGTTTATATGATGCAACAAGTCAGGTGTGTTTTATGCGGCAAAAGGTCGGTGCTTTGATGTAGCTAATGTAGCGATGTGGCTCATAAATCAACCCCTGAATCTTAGTTAAATTAATTTTAGAATGTCGCAGTTTATATTCTGAAAATAACGGCAACTACATTTGCATGCACAGCGATAAGATTTTTTTTTTATGGATCTATACGTTTAAGGACCAGGGCACTTCGGTGTGCCATATTTACCATAAAACAAAACCTGTCTAAACAAAAAATCCCATGTTTTCTTTGAATACGGTATGTTATTGTAGATGATACTCTCTCGTTTGAATAAACAATGACTTGCTACATAAACGGTACTGGGCCTTTTCTGGTGGCTGAGCTCATTAGTATACGTACACAATGTGTGCAATTACCACTACAATTTTTCTGAGAGAGTATTGCTTAAAGTGTAGTGAAATGAATTACAAGATAAATGATGAAGGATTATCCATTAAAAAAAAAATACAACTTCTTGAACTTTCATCAAGATTATACACAGAGGTCTGCTCAAACTATTAGATGCATGGTTCTTTCCATGGGCCAGTGAACTCGTCTGCCCTTTGAACTTTTACCAGTTGGCGGTGTCATGGGTCAAATAATCTGTGATTGCATACATTGCCTGTAATAATTACAGCAGGACACTTTATTGTTGGCAAAGCTCAGCACATGTTTGATTGTACAGGTCTGAAGTTAGTGCATACCCAAGGAAGTGTTTTGCTGTACATAATGCGTGTATACATTTCGTTTGTAATATAACTGTTCTGCATTGTACTGTCATACATGTCAACTTCCTTTCTTTCTGACTGATTTAGATGATCAATCATTCGGGGATCAACTCAAGTGTTTTTCACTTACCTTTTTCAATAGAGAGGTTTTACAGGCGTACGGATACAGATACGATAGCCGTATCTGTTCACGTTGGATGCGCGTCAGATTTTGTTTCGCGATCATAGAGTTATATGTCAGGCCAAGGCCAAAGAATAGATACACGTTGGTAAAGGTTTTGCTCGGTGAGCAAAACAAATTTTAAAACATTTTGTAGATGTTCTTCTTACGCTAGAGAGTTTTATTGAATAGTATTTTTGTTTTAACTGTTTTTTGTTTTCGGACCCACACGTTAGACGCGTGTTAAGAAAGTTTCCAGCAAGATGGTGAAATAGAGACGCTGTTTACACTGCATTTTTCTGAATTTTTTGCTTACAGATGACTAACACATTTCTGTCATGAATGACACCATTAAAAGCAATATAGTGGCAAACAAAAGTTTGAATCTAGGGCAAAAATACAACTAAATTCAGCAAAAATAGTATCCGTTTTTTAACGTACGTGTCTGAACTCCTGTATTTGTTGTTTACCTCCATACAAAACATGGACGCCGCAGGTACGCATCACATGAGCACACAAAGTGTTGACATATATCCGTATGCCTAGACTTGTGATACCTCTCCAATATCTGAAGAAATCTCCCTGTTTTTAATGGAAAGGAATGAAAACACAAAAAAAACAGCAGTTACAATGATTTGATTTATAAAATACAGTACACATAATAATTAATGTTCATTGTTTGTTGCCATAAGGGGGGGGGGGCTCCCTTAGTGATAGTACATATTGACCTGCTTTGTAGTGAGGAACTTGTATATAGACTGCAGGTTTAAAGGAACATTACAGAATTAGTGAGAAAAAAACTTGTAAAATATACTTTTTGATCACAGATTTACATAAAACTTACACGGTCTAATGATGATGATGATAGAAGAAAACGTACCTTGAAATATTTCTGCCATATTTGATGAGAAATGAATAAGCTAATTTTCCAATTGGAATTTATCGCTCAGTGAGCGTTTTATTCATTTGTTGAATCTATACAATTTCATGCAAATGTGTAATCGGATTTTCACTATTTTCTCGTGACCCAGATGGCAAATCGATCTCAAACTTGTACAGGTTTGTCAGTTTATGTATATGGTGGATTACATAAAGTGCTTACACTGCCAGCAACTGTATTGTTAGCAAACAACAATTCTGTAATGTTCCTTTAAATATTAATGCCAAAATCATAATGATAATGTTCCCCACCTTAAATGTTGTCCTTATTATTCCCAACTTTGTTGAGTGGCGTTCATCGTCTCTTTTTTTTTATCGAGTGTCAAAACAAATTTAGTTTAATTCTGAAATGTACAGAATATGTTTGTTCCAGTCAGAAGTTGTTTCCCATGCCACCCTAGGATACTCACAGCTAACAAGGAGAATGTTCACATTATTCAACATTACACATTTCTGTGAGGATTGTGATCATTTCAACAATTGAAGCTGAATTTTCTAAAGGTTTGCGCATGCGTATTCCCAAAGGTTATCGCCTGACTGAGAATTCAATTCGATTGGACATGGCAAGAGCGCGACGTTTGTCGCCACGTCGTGCAACTACCGTGTAGTGCAGCAGAGTCTGCCGCGCTACACGGCAGTGTCAAACTTGAATCGAACGTTTGCGCTAATTGTCGCTCTTTTGTCTATTTCATTATTTTCTAAATATTTGAGTTCGGCACGGGCAAAAGGCGAGACGTTTGGCTCAGGCCTAAGTCTGTGTATAGTTTCCAGTCTCCTTCTCATTATATATGCACAGGTTATGTGGATGGATTGATTGCAATACATGTTATGACTGTCATCTTTTGAAGAGCGAAATTAAAATCAATATAAAGTCTGAGTACAAAGCACACACGGTGTGAAACCTATGCCCTTTTAAACCCAATGGCTTTTGTTTACATTTGCTCCCTTATTTTGATACTACATTATATTGATATTATGTTTTGATAACAACACCCCAGCTCGTTATCATGATTGCGTGTGTGTGAGTTCTCTTGGCTGTTTAGGTGTTATCTATATCTGTGTATGTGTAATACTTTATAAATTCATTTCCAATTTCCATTACATGTATGTGCTTCAAAGAAGCGACAATAGTTTAGACTATTGGTGTACATGTGTCTTCTTTAGGGAAAACAGATCAGTTGAATTGGCCAATACAACTTTCCAGAAAAAGTAATCAGCATTGTCAATTTTAAATTGGATTGTGGGCAGGTACAGCCATTAATTTGTTTTTAGTACATCCAAATTACCTGTGTACACGCTTGTTGGCGGATCATAATTAGAGGTAAATAATTACCCCGTGCTCAAGTTTTCATCGTAGCGATATTAATTGTGAAAATTATAATTTTTTTGTAAGTGTCGCATGCATGATCGTTTTTTTTTCTTGAAGTCCCTCGGAAAAAAAATCAGCCAGGTCAATTATGAGATGGTGGCCATTGAGCTGGCAGCCAATCAGGGACCTACATGTGTTGTGTGGCTCCCGATATGAGGCAACACGTCAGACGTGGTGGTGTTGTCATGGATGCAACAATTGCCTATTCTTTCCATGAAGGTGTTGGCTTATTGAGGAGGGGGGGGGGGTAGTGTCAATGTCAAAGTCTGAGCGGTATTTCTAAACTGTGCAAGCGTGGCATAACTTATCTATAATCTGCCCGCGGGTTGCCATGACTGCCATGCTACTTTGCAGTCTAATTGAAAGTTGATGTTTATACTTTGTTGGAACTGATGAATCTGTTATTTCATTCTTTTGTTTGAGTGTTTTTGTTTTGCTCCCACCGGAGGGTGTTGGCTTATTGATGGGAACTTTCAATGTCAAGTCTGAACCATACTATGATATTAATAATGATAGTTATTGTTATTATTAATAATAATGGGGACTTATAGAGTGCTCTTACACTGGGTACTACAGTGCTTTACAAGAAGCTGACATTAAGCGAAGCAAATTTACAAAAGCACAAATAATGGGGAAAGGCAGTTGCTCCTTACTATGTTGGTCCTATATTGTGACTAACCTACCCTCAGTATGATCTTTTGATGGCCTTTCTGTGTGCTTCCAGGACTGCACGCTACTGCAGTTTAAATATTTTCTTTCAGTGTTTTTTGTTATACTCAGGAACCCGGATGATATCAGAACCAATTGTTATTAAATATGAAGGGTTGCATGGTTCCTGTTAGCCATGAAGTAGTTGTATAAAATGCTATTTCATGTAAAATATTATGCTGTGCAGTGTGGTGTGTGCTCAATGCTGCAAACTGCAAAAGCTGCTGCTCTGTGCTGAAGGCAACACTCACATTTTGTTGTATTTTGGCGACTTGTTTTTTTTCTTTCTTCAAATTCAGGTTTTTATGCTGAAATGTAAACAAGTGTGAAAGAAGTTCTTGATGCTTGTTTTTTCGTTTGAGTTGCAGAGCAAATGAAAAAAGGACAGCAACTGTTGTTTAAGTTTGACATCTGCTGCGGTCATAAAATACAACACATATAAAGAACAACATACGTACAGATCACCTTGGAACCCTATTTGTTTTAATATGCTTGAAGTATTTTAATGGCTGAGTACTCAACATCACAGAGAAACTATCATCATCGCAATATGCAATTAAATATTATGACTTGTATAATACCAGACTGCAGTTCAGGCCTGTTACTGAAGCATATTTTTTGCCCAAGCATAGAAGAAAGAGAAAAAAATAGCTGCCTGAACTCAGGTACCAGGGATGCTTAGACTCTAAACAATAGGAAAATTGATTTTTTTTGGGTGGCGATCACCAGGGACTGGTGATTGAAAGCATTTACTACTACAACCATCATCATTCACACAGGGTACGGGAGTAATTTATCATCTTATCAATGGGGACGTGGCTCGTTTCATTCCAAGCCCTTTGCGTACTTCTTTTCGTATCATTGGTTTTGCACACAATGTGGAATATGGGAAAACACATCTAAGCATATTAATGTATTGCTATCATGAATAAAGAAAGTGGTATGCAGTATTCATGTAGGCCAGTTTTGCTCTCATGCTGTTGTAATGCTACTCTGAGGATAGTTGTTTTCTACCAGCGCCTTATTATGGGGCACACAGTGCTTTTTTTATGCTAATTTCCACCATGTTTTCTAAGAATAGGCAACGCCCCTGTACCATGATCTTTTCTGTTGAGCGTAATCGGGAAAAAAAAACACCACGTATTTGTGGATGAATGGACTTGAAGAAGGCTGAGTTTAGCTGAATATTGATGGTTTATTTTGTATGCGCTGAATTTTAAACCAAAGTTGATAAATTTATGAAAAAGTTATTTGTATTTAACCAGTAACCAGTCTAAAGTCTGCACATAAAAAAATATTTAAAAAAATTCTTAGAGGAAATCATTTTACTGCGACTTTTCCTGGTATAGTATAGTACTACATTGTAACTAGTTGTTCCACAGTGATCCACTAAGTGAAAGTAGTACTCCCGGCCGATTTTCTACCTCCCCAGGTAGTACTTAATAGGCAGGATGGTTCTTTTCAGAACTAAGTAGTCTCCCGAATTCAGAAATCTACTCCGCGGCGGTAGAATAAACAGCAAGACATATTCTCAAGAACAATCTACACAGCAAAGTACACACATGGTGTTACCGCAAACTGAACGTACATGTACATTGTTCCAAAGTGATAAAGTGAATTTTTTTAAATTGGAGTGCAGAGAGATAATTTATTAGATAGGTAGTTACTGAATCCAATTTAAGGTTTTGTGGAGGCGTAGGCCGTTTCCGAATTGGCGGCTACAGCTATGGCTACGGCTACGGCTGGATTTCCGCGTCATCATGTGTTGAAGTATGGCACGTCCTTAGTAAAACTCTTAGTAACAGCCGTAGCTGTACCCCCCCCCCCCCAATTTCGGAAACGGCCAGAGATCTTCCACAACTCAATCTGCCAACTTATCTAATTAGTATAGGTTTAACAGTAAGTCCCTATCCGAATTGGTGGCTACAGCTATGGCTACGACTGCTGCTGAGGGTGTTGCTAAGGATGTCCTATACTTCAATGCATGATAACGCGGAAATCTAGCTGTAGCCGTAGCTGTAGCCGCTAATTTGAAAACTGCCACAGCATTAATCAGTCGAACTTGACCTTTGATACTGTGTGAAGTAAACTCTGGTTGACCCATTCAGGAAACCATATAATTTGATCCGGCTTCTCATGTAAATCCACACTCTCTGGTGTTCGTTTTAAATCATCTAAACAAACACTTTGAGCTGAATTTAATTTTATGAAGTGGGTTTGATGTAAATCATCCCTAATTCTTCTGGATTTATGCAAATAGACTTGCAGTGCTGCTGGTATGAAGGGATACAGTGAATAGAAAAGTACAAGTGCAAATGCACCTTAACCTGTTATCAAGGTTTGGATACATAAACAGTTTGTGAAACTTTATGCGCATTTTCAAAATACCTTGTTTAATTATTTTGTAAATTATCTTTTATTCCTGGTGCAATATTATTACATGTATTATTACACGTGAATTATTGCTGCACCCCTGTTAAATATGATTCGAAGGGGGCCTCTGGCATCGTTCTCCCGTTAACAGTGGTCCGCTGGCCAAATGCCAGTTAAAACACCAGAGGACCAGTCAAAATACTCTCCCAACTAGTCCAGCTGACTACAGTTTATTGCTTGCCACATGTAAACCACTTATTGTGCATATTTAGTTCGAATTACAAGTTCCATGAAAAGGGAAATGACAAATGATGAAAGGGAACCCCAAAATATGTGGACCAATTAAAGAAGCTGGTGGACTAATGAAAAGAGCTGGTTGACCAGGGAAAAAAGCTGGTGGACCAGTGAAAAAGCTGGTGACCAGTGAAAAAGTTGGTGGACCATTGATGAAAAGACATTCTAATCGGTCTAGCTGGCTAGTCGCTGCAAAATTGAAGGGGCGAACCCTGCCTCTGGTCACCACACTCGTTGGTCTATTGGTTGAGACATCTGCTCTTGAATGCTGGGATCATTGGTTCGAATCCACACTTGATTTGTTTCTGCAGGGCTCGGAAGGCGCATACATTGCTCACCATACATCGGCATGTAAGGGTAAAAGTCTATAATTTCCTCTGAAAAAAAAAATACATCTTTCCGCTAATTTCTAACGCTAATTTCCTTTTTCCCTTCCCTTTCAGTTCCGTTAAAACATTGGGTCTAGGCCTTTACAAGCAATGGAGCCTAGACTTGAGTTTACAGCCACCAATGTTAGATTTTGGGGAACAGTAAGTATGAGTTTGTGTTTGTCCCAATAAATCTCTTGTAATATATTGCCCTTTCCTGTTTGCTTTCCTAAATTTCAATAGTAAATCCTGATTTAAAAAACGAGTGCTAGGGAGTGGAAGTGGCAATCTATGGAACTGTCGACGAGACGCATCTCCATGAAAATAACCTTGCATGGTGGTTTTGAACTTAGAGAGGATACACCATTGTCAATTACTCATTAAAGAAGAACGAATTGTAATAGCACTCCACACCGATGTTAAAAATAGAGGCTAAGTACATGTCCACATTTTTATGTTCGCTGACTCAGTGCAGTCTGGCGCGTCGATGCTTTTGAGCAAAAGTAACCTCATTTGTAAGGGGTGCTATTGAGAAATCCGCTACAGTGTGAAATGCACACAAATTTATATGAAAACGTTTGATGAAGTGGAACATTTTTTTTGGTCTTTCGTCGTCAATTGTAGAGATGAGGGAATCCTTTATTTTTTAAACTATATGTGAAACGGATCATCAGCTGGAATTGAAATCACAAATTGTTACCTGTTATTGTCACTACGGCGTGATAAAGCAAAACTATGAAACTTTCTGATGCGAGTGAAGATGAATTGGCATGTAAATGATCAAGAGCGCACATGGACTTATCTCTATAGTAGGCCTAAATGATTCATACAGGTTTTGAACTGGTTTCCGCGGTGACTCAGTTTGCTCGAAAACGCCGCTCTGTATAAAGTTTTATAATTGAAAGCATAAGGGTTTAAAAAAGCACCTGCTTAGGACATGCCTCTCTCTTTATGACGCTTTTTTTAACCAGTTAATCGGAACAATTTGACAGGAAGCCGAACTTGTTCCAGCCAATTTGAACTATTCCAGTGGCCAATCAATCGTGAACTTGTAAGGGATTGTACATTCGTTCCAATTCTCGAGTAGTCAGGAAGTTCAAGAAACTTGTCCAAGAACTCGCCTCTTGAGATGTTATTCCTTTCGGCCATGGTGAGGGATTGTTCACTCCAATTCCCTCGTGGTCAAGAAATGCTAGAAACCTATCTTAGAACTCACCTCTTGAAATGTTCTATTATTTGGTTTCACCCTCACACCGATGTGTGTATACTCGGTACTTTCTTGAGTTCTGTGGAAAAAATCCACAGGCATATAGCACCTCTTGAAATGTCATTGCATTAGACCATGGTGAGGGATTGTACACACATTTGTTCCAATTCCCTCGTATTCAATAAATTCAAGAAACTTATCTTAGCACCCCCCCCCCCCTCCCCTTGAAGTGTTGTTGCATTAGACCATGTACATGTACTTGTATGACACATATTCAAACACTTTTGGGAACCTCTGTTTTCCTTGTAGGTTGGTTTTACTCGTTTTAAGAAAGAAAAAAAAAATGTGTCCCAATGTTTGAACACGTGGGATACTAGCACAGCCTATACTGTACATGTTGATCTGTGCTTCAGCTTACAGCTACAGCATTTCTTTTAATGTATAAGTATATATTTTTGAGAAAACCGCATTATTAGTTATTTAACCCTCCTACTGTCAGTGACTCTTGGCAACATTTTCCAGTGAGTTGACCAACCATTTGAAACCATTTGACTGCCAAGGTTGTGTACGGTGGCACAACTGTGCACAGAACTAACTGTGTACTGTGTACATGCATTCCCTCATGGTATCATATTGCAGGCTGGCATAGTTTATCTATCATTCAAAACCACAGTGAATGGTATTGAATGGTCAGACAGCAAGAGGGTTAAAGGTTTTATACATGATTGGTAGAGCTGACAACAAAATTGTCTTATTTGTAACAACCAAAATCAGGAGTTGCATTTTTTGAAACAGATTTTTAGATACAGTTTTCTCAAATATAACTTCATTTCAAAGAGAAACATTTCTCAGATTAATATGATTCTAGTATGAACTTCATAGTCAGTAAGCTTACAGACTAAAATTAAGCAACAGCGTTTTTTATCCTTACCAATCCTATATAATACCTTTAACTGTATGCTTTGATCAACAGTGCAGATTTTCCATTCCCAACTTCCAAATTTTTGATTCTGGTTTAAATTTCAAGTTTTCATGGATGATAAATAAATGGACGTGAATCAAAATATAAATGTATTTAAGGGTACTACGTTATCTGTTTTTTTTTTCTTTCTTTTTTTCTGTGAAACATGTACATGTTTCATACAAAAAAGAGGAAACATTTCATTTTGCAGGGTGTTTTTCGCCTACAACCAATTCTCATTGATATTAGTTGTGATTGGTTAATTGCTTAATCAACTATATTACCGGTGCTCAAACCGCTTATAGATCTCCACTGATAACTTCACTGGCCAATCACTTAAATGTTTTACACGGTACAAGAAGCTGCAATCGCACTCCACACTAATGCTAAGTATAGAAGCTAAGTACCCGGATCTCGGACAAATGTGTCCAATTTCACTAACATACGCACGCGTATATGACCTAGTTGTGTGTATACTCGCATGCACTGACTATTATACAAATAATGAATGTTTATGAGTGCAATGGTGCGAATATTTTCATGAGTTGAAAGATGGAATGTTCCATTCAACGAGGCGAAGCCGAGTTGATTGGAACATTCCATCTTTCAACGAATGAAAATATTCTCACTATTGCACGAATGAAAAACATTCATTATTTGTTTTATATAACATCCAAGTAGATCTTTGTAATTTTCGATTGGAGGATACAACTTTCAAAACAAACAAAGCGTACAGTATTTAATTGTGACATTACACCCATTTCTTTTGGTTCGGCTTGTTTGGATTCACCAGTGACTAAGTGCGTTCTGTACTTCTATTTTGAGACACGCGGGCGCTGTATTGTAGTATGCCTTGCAGTGTACTGTACTGCTGCTTTATCAAAGACACGCGCACGCAATGATGTGGTACGCACCGTGCAATATAACAAATCGGATGGAAGAAAAATGCACGGTGAATGGAACGAAAAATGCACAGTGAATGACGTAGCGTGCAATGGTACGTTTATTTGCTATCACGTGACGGACAATCCTCCAATCAAATGGCAAGGATCTGCTTGGGTGTTATATAAACTACTATAGTGCAGTTTGGCGCGTCCATGATGCGGTGATCGCTAAGTGGTGGAATGTAGCTGGGTTTTTTTAAAAGTGAAAGTGGGGTCATTAGTGCGGAGTGATATTGCTCCAAGGATCCTCTAGTACCGCCCTGAAAAGCCTGTGATAAGGATTTCTTTGTATTGATCTGATAACCGGTAAGTAAACGTTCCGGCGAGAACGGTTCCTAGTTGGGCCAAGCCTGCATTATTGATTGTACTTTGATCAAATATTTATCTCTTGATTTTTGTTGCAGTGCGATTGGTATGCCTGAAATAGCGACGGTGCGAGTTTTCAATCCACATCAAGAAAACACATTGCGGATGCTTTCGATATCGGGGAGTACGCCGCATTTTCATTGTTCATTCTTTCAGGACAAGGTAACCTTTCAACTCGGCTTTCGTTTTGAAAATCTTTTGCGTTGTACTTGTGAACGAGCAATCACAGACTTGTGGTTCCCCCCCCCCCCCCCCCCCCCCCCCCCCCCCCCCCCCCCCCCGTTGGTTTGCCTAGACAAAGCAGGGTGCCCAATACAAAATACCTGCAGAAAAATAGTTGACAGTGAAAAGAAAACAAGGTCAAGGTATCGAAATATCAACACGATAAACCCTTTAGGACTTCAGGTCCAGAGTCCATCTATTTGTAGTCACAAAGGAAAGTCAGGGAATTGTAAAGATGTGTCAATACTGTGTTGCCCAGACACCCCCCAATCCACCACCCCACCATTGGTATCCCGTCTGCTCCATGCTCCCTGTACTGGTGACCCTTTGACACAGTGGTTTCATTATTATAAACTGTTTGGTTTCTGATACCAGTGATAAGATGTTATTCTCAATTGCCTGGTTGCAGATCAATTATGGTCAGTCCACCGATAACATGGAAATACAAAACACACATAAATTATACATAGTTATGGTAATTACCTGTCCATTTGCTTACTTACTCGGTGTGTTTACAGTTTGGAAAATCAATTTTAAAGCTCTACATAAACGTACAGTTAGTGCTTTTCATGCAAACATTGTCTGGGGTGCAGTATGGAGTGGTGACGATTCCCCCATGTACTTGTGCATAGGATATCTCTAGACGCACTGAACGAAGATGGTTAAGGCTTCAATTTTTTGCCTTAAATTCAACAGGTTGAATCGTTAAACTCCTGTAAACTTTGCTTTTTATTAAGTGCATGATGATTTTAAAGGTGGACCTCTCCGCCGGTCAAATCTTGATCAACGACTGATTCAGTTGATAAAATGTCCCCTCATCTTCCTCTCTTCCCGCCTTCATAGAAAAACAGCAACAATTTATCTATGAATAATTTAGCTGCCAGATTAGTTAATCCCTTCCTGTCGCTATTTAACCAAGAATTCCATGACCACCTGCGGTCTTATTTTTTCAGAACTTTTTTGAAGCTTCTTGAGTGATCGTCTTTTCCTTTGAAAAAAATTCATTGCCACAATGAAACCTTGTCCTGATTTGACAAAGGAAAGACAGCAAAGGTTCTCTGTGATCAGTACTGGGATTTGATGTTAAAAGTCACCCGCATAAAGTAAAGATGCAATCAATTTATCGACTACTTGCAAATAAGCTGCCGACATTATTACATGTTTTTAGACTTCAGTTTGCTTTTGCCACGTAGACAGATTTTTTTTTCTTTCTTTTTTCCCTGTTCAAAGTTCACACACACAAAAAACGAAGCCAAACAGGGAAACTTGAATTAAGTATTCACAATGCTAAGAATCAATGTTTTTTTTATAAATTTGTAACTGAAAACCCTGTATCTTTTTTTTTTGTAAAGTGAGGAAATCGTTTTCTCTTTTTAACATTTTTTTTTTTTTTTTTTTTTTTTTAAACCATGAATATGGATCTAATGAAACTAAAACTCCAGAGGGATAGATATTGTAACATCGTTGTGTGCCCGGAAGGACGTAATGAATATTTACCTGAGAAAAGGCCGCGAGCAATTCATGTGCACAAATTGTGTTTCAAGAAAAACTGAACATGAAAAGTTTTGATCGGTTTTCTGCCATTCATAATAAATCATTATGGGAAGGTTAAACTCTGCATGGGAATGAGAAAACATGTCGTTGGGGGGAGGGGGGGGGCAGTTCTACAATCTCGTTGGCCCCCCCTGCCCCCTTTCAATGTTGAATCACATTGTTGCACGGTCTTCCGCGTTCCAGTCAACATTGAGCGGGGGGACGGGGAGAGAATGTTTATTGTGAGACAGGGAATGGTTATTGTATGGTTATTGTAAAGTTAGGAACGGGTGGCCCAAGCATTTTGGCCGGGATTGTAGCAACGAAACAACAATTGCCATAGTTTTTTGTCGGGGAGCCATTTTGATTGCTTACTGCCTTCTGTTACTAGAAAAAGGGTACTTTGTGTTTGCCTGGAAGAAAGGCATACAGTCTTAACCCCTTCTTATCCGGGCGCACGACAACAACATATCACGAACTGGCTATAATAATACACTGCCCTCTAAATACCAGCGGTTTGATTTGATTTATGTTCCGTTATTTGTACACTCGGAAGAAGTGCAATTGCAGCTCTAGGAGAAGATCTTATTAACGAGCAGACACACTCAATCTTACATGTAGATAGAGGCCAGTAATGCATCCACAGTATGCACTTACAGCAAGTCTCGGAAAAATCAAAAGGAAAAAAGACGACCAATGTTGTCGGCAGACCTCATTCCCGCTGCATAATGCGTGCGGAGAATACGTGTACATTATTTTGCCCTTTATTATTATTAATGTTATTTATTCGACCACAACAATAGAACTTTTAAAATAAATTACAAGGTAAATCGAAGAACTATAAAACCAAAACAGAAACAACAAAGCAAGAAACATAGGGCTAGCCCAAGAACTAGCAAAGTGCAAAAAAAAAATGATGGCAGGAGGGTAACTAGTCGAGCATGAAGAGTAGCAGAATTATTATCACGGGAAAATTGAAAAATGAGAATATGAAAGGAAGCACGCAAGTACGAGAAGTCAATCAGCACATTGTTTAGTTTGTGAGCAGTTGCCTTGTTTATTATTAATTGCCTGGCTTTTTTCATCCTTCTGTCAATACAATTAGTTGAAACTGGTTGTAAATGTTGGGCACGCGATCGATCAGGATTTTTTATCCTGATGTCCGGATAGCTTGAAAAGTCTCCAAAGGTCTTAACCATGTACATGATAAAATGTTCATGCTTTTTTTTCCCAAAAGCCAAATTTGCACCTGCTGTAAATTTACAAATTTTCTGGTGAACTGCATATTTTTGACAACTATAATACAAACTGAAAAATGTTAACACTTTCCTTTTCTTCGTTTCTACAAATCCTCAGGTAGTTTCACCGGAGAGCAATACAACATTTGAAATTGTTTTCCTGCCAAGGGTACCAGGCAATGCAGAAAATACAATATTTATTCACACCAGTGCGGGGACCTGTCCATATCAGGTATGGCTTAGATAGTAAAACTGGAATCTTTAGTGGTCCTGTAATAACCTGTTATTCCCACCACATTTAAAGGCACAGTACACGTTTGGTAATGACTCTGAAAAATTAATGGCAATGAAAACTTACTTGGTAAGAAGTACAGCAGCTTTGGGTAGAAAAATGAATTTTGAGAAACTTTTAACTTCGAAGTACTACGGTTATGGAAAATATATCACTTTTTATTCCCCAAAATTTGAATCTGAGACAGACTGTGTATTCCTATGGGGAATATTCTTCCCGCGTGGAAATATTCGCTCCGGTTTTTCGGTTATATCCCCAAAACGCGAGCACCTTTTGAAGTGAAATTTTCACAGGCTAGTTTTATTTTATGTACCTACATTTATATAGGTTAACACAATCAGTAGGCTCCAATTTACCAAACGTGTACTGTGCCTTTAAATCAAGAAGAATTTTACATCCTCATTCTAACATCACACTCAAATATAATGGAATTAACTTCCTCCATCTAAGTTGTGTTTTTAAACCCAAGTCACAACAATGTGAAAGTAAAAAAGGGAACAATGTACATACTGTGTACCAGCATATTGAACTTTTCACAGTGTTGAGACAAGCTTTAGCACAAACTGACACAGGCTTAGACTTATCTTGCCGGAAGATTTGTTTAAAATCCTGCTCTGTTTCCTATTTTTGGGTGGGGCCCTTGAAAAAACAATCAAGGGCAATGTTCATTCTTCGTTGGCGGCTTGGCTTATTTCCAGTTGTTTTTTTCGTACCCGTTTTCTCAGACGAGTTTTTATGATTTAAGCCAAGAGATAAATATCCCGGGTTTTTCTTCTTTTTGAACAGGTTTTCGGCGTTGGTGTCCCCAATCCTTACAGATTAAGACCCTTCTTGGGGGCCAGGGTCCCCATCAACACCAGCTACTCGCCGCTCATCACAATGCACAACCCGTACAGTTCGGGGCTCATGGTGAGTTAACTAGTGGGGGAGGAGACACACAGCCCTTGATTCTAGACACTGATCGCTGAGCGATGACGTGGAGGGTAACGCAGTGAGTCATGTGACGTTCAGTTAACTCTTCCGTCCCACGGCATCTGAGTGGTCACTAGTTTGAATGTACACTGTATCCTGCCACTAGAAATACATGAATGGGGGGACATCACTCCCGGATGAATACTTATTTATTCTCTTGAAGAGGGGCTCCAAGGTCAAATTCAGTTGAGGTGATTCACTCATTGTCCAATGAAAAATGGGGAAACATTTACAAGTCTCGAACCATACGGTAAAATGGTGTAAAATGCCACTGTGTTTGATACCCTTCAAGTGCAAGTTTTGTAAAGTTAAAAAAAACGATGATGTCACATTTCAACTATATGGTCTGCACATTCCTGATTTCTGATGATATTCAGTCCAAAATTACATTAGATTTGAGCGTATGACTGGTGCAGAAAATCCTCTTTAGAATGTACAGACCCATTTGTTTTTTTGCTGTCTGGTGAGTCATTTTTTATTTTTTAAAAATCTGCTCTGAAAGAGTGTCAAATAAAATGATGTTTTACACCTTTTAACGTGAGGTTAGAGACTTTTAGGTTAGTAACTTTTCCCCCCGCTTCATGAGGACTCTAGCTATGGGGAAAAGAGTGCATCACAAAACTCCATTTGACTTGGAGCCCCTCTTTAAAATGCTTGACACAAGTTCACATGGTGTTTCCGCAAACCTCTCTGGTTGTATTATTTTGAGGCTTGTAGATTATCAAAAAAAATCCTTGCCCCAGATAAATGCTACCTATCGAAATTTGTCAATACACCCCTCCCCCCCCCCCACTCCCCTCAACATACACATAAAAAAAGGGAAATAATTAGAAAATCTAAGAGCTTGGGCATATGCTTGTATACAACACAGCTACGTGTATAATTTACAAGGATTTCCTTTTTCCTGTGTGATATCAACTAACAAGTTGAGTGTTTTGTCAAGACTTACTTTGACCTTAGATTTAAGTTCACAAATTGACATACTTAAGTAGGTTTTGTTTGGTTTTTTAATGGGGGTAGGCTACTGTTGATGCTCATTCCTGCTGACCTAATTCCAGTTGTATTGTTTCCTCTATAGGTAACAGAGATGTACTCCAGCGGTGGTGAATTACATCTGGAGTTACCCACAGGGTCACCAGAGGCTCCACAGAACCTATGGGTAAGTTAGCAATCCACATCCAAATACATTGATTTTTGTAGTTTCAGGTTCCTCTGGTCAGCTATTGATTCCTGGAACCAAACCTGATGAGCCAGCACTCACGGGAAGTTGGAACCCAAACTCGTTTTTTTTTTTTTTTTTAAGGAAACGCCAATGAAATTTGCAGGGAAAGTTGCAGATACTTAAAGGAAAGATGGTTTAAAATAGTTGATTTCACTGTGTGTATGGGAAATAAATACTGACCAAAAATCTGTTCACCTTTAAAAAAAGAAGAGTAATTTGAAAAAAGCATATCACGGATGACTACTGATTTGTATTCATGTAAAAAATATTTGCAATTTGGGCCAATGTTTCAATTCATTGAGATGCATTGAAAATTAGCATTCAATTTGAAATGATTTCAATAAAGTATTACGATATATCCATCTTTTGAAAAAAATTGACACCAGTGGTTGACTGAGTATAGTATGAGATTGAAGACATAATATACTTATAGATGGAGGAATAAATACTATTTATGGAATTACTTTAAAGTTCAATAGATACTGAATCTAGGTTCGAATATGACATTTGATTCTCCGACTTGTGGAACAGCTGAAATCCTTGGAGATGCTAAAGAGAACTTTTATCCAGGGATTTGTACTGAATGTGTGCATGTTTAGTTGACGGCATTGTAGTCGCGTATCCCACAGGAATTGTAGTCTGGAGACAGAATTCATTGCTTCACCAGTATTAAGAGCTGTATGCAGAAATTGTGACTGTTATAAGAAAGCACTGTCAAAGCAGAGCTCCTTATTGGGTTTTTTTTCATGTGTTGGCAGTGTCTGAGCGGACAAGAGCACCGGACTCAAGCTCTGGTGTTTCTGATTAGCAGAGTGTGGGTTCGAGTCCCGGTCGTGACACTTGTGTCCTTAAGCAGAGACACTTTGGTTATTATTGCTTCGTCCTTTGGATGGGACGTAAAGCCGTAGGTCTTGTGGGTTGTGTAATGCATGTAAAAGAACCCAGTGCACTTATCGTAAAGAGAAGGGGTTCGCCCCCGTGTTCCTGGTTTGATTGGCTGCGTATTGGGCCACAGCACCATGTAAACTGCTATGTGAAGGAAAAAGGTCTCACTTCAAAATGTAGCTCCACATATATAACAGGATAATTTATATAATAATGTTAAAGCACCATGAGCGTCACTGAGTGACGGATTTGAGCTCTGTATAAGAGAAGCCACTGTTATTTACGACCCAATATTTGCCTCATTAAAATAATGTAGATAATTAACTCAGCTCATTCACACGAGTAAAATTCTGAATGAAAGCAAAACCTGCAATACAGATTTAATGCATTCTAAGGTTGACACGTTTTGAAACTGATATCGAGCTCTTCATTAATAGACTCTGATTATAACTGTTATCAATGTGACTATGAGTCACTGCAACAAAGCAAACACTTGCCGTTATCGAATTTGTGTCTCTGAAATATTGACTGGAAGGAGCAACAAACTCAGGAAGTGGCGCTGATTGTTTTAAAAAAATGTCTCCCCGTTTTACAAATTATGATCAACTGTCTTGTACAGTCATCTAAAATCTGTTACGCAAAGATCCAATCAGCATGACTTGGCAGTGTGTGCATTTGAAACATTTTCTGTGGCGGGAGGAATGGAGGCCCATGGCAGACATTCAGAAGCAGTAGATATGGATGTTCCCCTCTGTTGAGACAGACGGTCATTTGATATCATATCCGCCCTCTCCAGACACTCTCATGGAGTACAAAACCAGGAAAGACTTACAAATCCAAATGTCTTTGAAAATGGTGCGAGAAACATGAGGCGTTATCGATGTGACGTATGTGACGTATGATCAATCGACTACAAGTTTGTGCTCATTTATGTGAAGCAGAGGAGGCAAATCTATGTGTTTTATTTTTATAATTTTTTTTTTTATTCAGGGATTTCTTTGTAGAGTGAAGGAAATCCGTCAGATTTCAGATTGCGATTCAGGCTTGCTGTTGAAATCACGAGCAGATATTTTCCCTCGATCATAACCCCTGAACTCGATTGTCAAAGCAATGATGGAACCAGCGCCATTGCGATCAGGGGTGTGTGGGGTTGCCATCTCCTCCCCCCTCCCCCCAAGTATTTTGCTTCAGTTGGCATTTGAAACCTCAGTCTGCAAGTGAAACATCTAATAAAACATGCAAGAGAAGATCAGGCCCTTAAACAAAGAAAAATGCCTTCTGGTTTGCTGACTGAAAAAATTATTATATTTCAAGGCTCTCTTAAGATTTGCCAAATGCCAGTTTGCCAATCGTCTGTTATCAGTTTTTTGTTAATAGATTGTAACACATGTACCTTGTACCTCTATGAACAGATAAGCTTGCCCCGGCCATCAGCACTGTGGAAAGCTTCTTTTTTTTTCCCAGTCCAAAACATTCAAGTTTTGATGACTGAGTTAATTTAAAAGACAACGGGAGCTGTCTGTGCCTCTTTCTATCACTAGTATCCCAAAGGATTAAGATGGTATCTATTGAGACAAGCGCACTCGAGGCATTAAGGACTCATGCCACTGGCCTACGAAAAAGACCTTACAGATGAAGTCGACATTCACAAAATTTCCAAGAAATGTAGTCTACTGAAGAAAAACAAATTAATAATAATGTCTGTTATTAAGGTTGCATACTGCCCTGTCTTAAGGACAGTTTTTTACTTTTCTTTACCAGTTTGAGGGTCAATCATGCTTGAAAAATTTTGCAAGCGAAGTCGCAAGTAGCTTCAGCAAAACTTGTCAAAGTTTAAACCACAATGCTTTATACAAACACACAGTAGCGGAAAATCAAATGAAACCATTAGCCGTGAAATACATTCTCTTTTGTTGTTGATGATTGCATTCTGTGATGTTGGCGTTCGCCGCCGATACTGGAAAATTCATTATGTTTCTCATGTTCAGTTGGCTAATTTTCCTCCCTCCCCCCTCCCCCCTCCCCCCTCGAAAATACCATTGCTATGCCCCTGGATCAAACAAATCTAATATAAAACTCTCTTACTCAAATATCAGTTGCCAGGACAGTTGTGCTGCAGTAAGAATGCAGGTATATATTTTAAATTACCAACAAAAATCAAACTTAAGATGGTACCTGGATTTTCAGATAGAATATTTTGTTGCTTTCCTCAGAAAGTCTTGTTGATTATCGTCTTGTTGAAAACGTTTTCTGTAAGTTTTTATTCAAAAACTTTGTAATACTGACGATGTAGATACATGGAGTACTCCTTTTCATCAGCTCAGATGCGTTTTCCATTATTGCCGTCCTGATCAATTGTTCCTTTTGACCAACTCCCCTTGCCAAAAAGATTAATCAAAACAAAGAATCACTATTGTATTGCCAAGATTTCTGTTATTCAAGTTGAGTGTAAGCTGGCATCCCACTTCGCTAACATTCCATCCAGTTAAGCCTGGTTCATACTTCCTGGGAAAGCAAATGTGAAGCAAAGAACAAGAGGAAAACAATCAGTACGCACTGTTTTCTAAGAAGATTTGTTTCACTTTTGCAATTCGTGCAAAGGATGGACCAGGCTTTAACCGGATTTTCCTCTTTAAAGATGAACTTCAGGTCAACTTCAGTTTTGTGATCCACTCATTTTCCAATAGATAGAGCCCTTAGGAGAATGGAAAAGAAAATGACAAGTCTCTAAAATGCCACTGTGTTTTGATACCCTGCAAGTGCAATTTTTTTTCGAATTTCAAAAAAACGTTTGATGAAGTCACATTTCATATAAACGGTCTGTACATTTTTCTTGCAGGGAATTTTTTTTAGTTCATTCCTGAATAGGATGATATTTTATCAAAACGGCATTGAATTTGACCTCTTGCCTCGTGCATAAATTCCCCCTTCAAATGTACAGACCCATTTGTTTTTGATGTCCGATGACGTCCTGTTTCAAGTTTCGCTCTGAAAGACTATCAAATAAAATGACATTTTAACTTGGAGATGTGGAAACTTTCGTGAGGGCTCTATCTCTTCGAAAATGAGTGCATCACAAAACTTTATTTGACCTTGGAGTTCCTCTTGGAAAGCGCACTTGATGATTTCTTGATCATATTGACCTCATTATTTGCAATGTTTCTTTTTTTTGTTCTGATCAGGAGATACCACCTTATACAACGAGATCTGTCATGAGGGCGAGTTTCACAGGGCGAGTGGAGAGCAACCACACAGCATTCATCCGTATCAAGACCAATCACTCCAGGAATAGACGAGTGGATGATGAAGAAAATGAATTGCTCATGTTACCAGTAGAGGTAGAAGTCTCATCAGGTAACTGGATTTCTTTTTGAGTTTAAAAATGACGAGTGCTGCAAAGATTTATAGCATGAATTTCAATTAAAGGAACATTACAGAATTGGTTTTTGCTAACAAAACAGTTGCTGGCAGTGTAAGCACTTTATGTAATCCACCATATACATAAACTGACAAACCTGTAGAAGTTTGAGATCGATTGGTCATCTGGGTCACGAGAAAATAGTGAAAAACCGATTACACATTTGCATGAAATCATATAGATTCAACAAATGAATAAAATGCTCACTGAGCGATAAACTCCAATCGGAAAATTAGTTTATTCATTTCTCATCAAATATGGCATTTCAGACAGAAATATTTCAAGGGATGTTTTCTACTATCATCATCATTAGACCGTGTAAGTTTTATGTAAATCTGTGATCAAAAAGTATACTTTACAAGTTTTTTTCTTACCAATTCTGTAATGTTCCTTTAAGATAAGGATAAAGAACTAAAAACCTCAGTAAAAGCTAACTTAAATCTACGAGATGTTGGAGATATTACAAATTCTTAAATTGGGTTGATTTTTGAAAACCAGAAGATTTGAGTAAGCTTACCTTTCCACAAACCAATGTTGTACTATGCCTTTAAAATAGAAATCTTATATGAAGGCCCAGTTTCCTGGTTTTGCTTACTGTAAGCAAAAAAAGAACAATGCATGTGGTTGCAGTGAAAGTAAGCGTGTTTTACAGTTTAGCAGCATTGTTCTCTTGTGCACATGCGTACCTCACGTTGAGCATTCTTGGCTTACCACAGCTAGCGCGGAAATTTGATGCTAACCCTGTAAGTAGAGACGGGTGACCATAGGTGAAGATTACATGGTAAGCTGGACCACGGAACTGAGCCAGGGGTCCAATTTCGTAGAGCTGCTTAAGCAGAAATATCTCCTTTAACAGTTTTAATCATAGCAAAGCTAAGCAGGACACCAGCCAAAGATGGTCGTATAACAATGTATTTTGGCTGGTAGCCTATATTCTGGTAAGCAGCATCTTGTGGTGTGCTTTGCTGCTTTTTGTACTGGTAGCAGCTCTATAAAATATGGCCCAAATCTGGAGGTTACAGTAATTTACATGGTGTGAGGCAAATATAGTTTTGAAGATGTCGTTCAAGTTTTAGCTTGAATGGATGTTGCAGATTTTGCTTTTGCTACAATGGATTTTTTTTCTTTCTTTTTTATAAACCAACCCAAGAAAATTGTCAAGTCTAATGAGTGTATTATCCACACATGCCACTGTAAGCCATCTTGAGTCAAGAAGTGACAGACAGGTGGTTTAAGTCTTCATTCTAAGCCTCTCAGAAGATATCCGGACAGACTGACATGGCAGTGCTGTGAACATAATGTAAAATGAGGGAAGGTTATTAATCTTTTGCTTTCGATACACGCTGGAAGTAGAGAGAACTTGACGTGATTCATCAAGTGAACAGGTGTATGCTTTCAACACACCTTGAATTTGGTGACACAATGTCTCAAATGAGATCCTTCGAAAGTTTGATTTTCCCTTAGAAAATCTTACGACTCCACGTCAAACAAGACAGAAAAATATATTTGAAACCTCTTCAATGCCTAATTCGTAGTCCAATTTCCAATTGTATAGAGCTGTCTGCCAAACTACCATGTAATGCTCATTGATTGTGATCAGTGCCCCGCAAATTCTGGCTTATCCAAATCAAATCTACTCAGTTATATTGTTTAGTTCATGTAATTTGGCCCAAGTACTTGATCAAATCCCAATATATCCAGTGTTTCTATCATACAAGTATTTGATGCATGTGAGTGTATTGTCGCAGAGTAAAAATCACAAGGTGAAATCTGCACTATTCCATTTCATGAAAAGCCACAGATTTCACCGAGTGATTATATTGAAGTCTGGCCTTTTCATTTTACTCAGGTTCCCCGCGTAAAATGGAATAGTCCAGATTTCACCCCGTGATTATGTTCTGTGACAACACACTCACTTGCATCCAATATTTGTAAAGCATCTTCAAGTGCATGTAATTTGGCCAAAGGTATTAGATGAATTCCCGACGTATCCAGTGTTAATATTACTTGACATATTTCCTTTTTCACAGCTCCAGGGATATACTCGTCATTAGAGATGTTAGATTTTGGTACACTGAGGTCGTTAGATGCACCCAAGGTGCTCCCTTTATACCTGCTCAATACGAGTCCTAAAAGTGTTCAAATAATGGTGAGTGCAGTTTTCTCTTTCTCATTTTACAAACTGAAAATGTTTTCAATCGGGAGACTTTTGGTGACGCTAGGTGGCAGCAGACTTACCTGGTAAATCCGTTGTTCTCGGCAATTTGTGCACGCTTAGAGCTACGTAAACAATGGACATTTACGCTGGTGTTAAGTCTACTGCCACCCACCGTTCGAATATTCCCCATTGAAAGTTGAAAATGTTAATGTTGAATTCTGCATGCTGCATGTTAAATTATGTTATCAAGTTTTGTTTGTGTAGTTCCTCATAGGGCTGTATCATTTGATAAACTTTACCCCTGACCGGGGCTTGCCCTTAACACAAGCCCGGTGTACATTGTCTAGTAAAAACTGGTACGGGCTAGTGAGCACCACTTGTCTGCTTGCCCTGGGGCAACTAAAAATTGTTCAACTTTTTTTCACAGGGCTCGGGGAAAGTACTAATTTTACAGTGCTTATCACACATCAGTGTAAGGGTTCACCAAATAATATTCTTTATCCATGATGCAAATTTAACATCTATTAACCTTCTTGTTAATAACAACTTAAAAAAAAAAAAGGTTTTAAGTTATTTTTGAGTGTGTGATTGTAACTTTATTTGACCATTTACATCAGAAAGATACATTTATGACAATACATGCTTAAATTGTGGCCACTTGTGTTAGTCTTGTTAAGTCCTAAATTGTTAGTCTTGTGGGCAAGTAAAATTCTCAGTTTACTATCCCGTGGGCTACTGTACAAACAGCTTAAGCGCAAGGCCTGCTCTATTTTTTTCAATTTAAGAATAAGTCACCTTTCCTAAACACCGTTTTATAATGTCTGTAAAAACACATTTGACCCTCCTGGCATTTTCAAATTATACGACTGATCATTCAAATCTTTACAAATCTTGTCTGGAATGACGGAGTGCATCTAACACAGAATAATATGTGTATTGATGAGATACACTCGCCACATGATATCATATTACTCACAGACTGCCTACACCGAAACAACTATTGAATGATTTTGAGCCTCAAACAGAGGAGTATCTTTCCTTCAGTAGTAATCTTGTTTCTCTTTCCCCCACAGAGTATATCGTCAATGAGAGCCAACAATGCAATAACGATAGATTTTAAGCCGCAGGTTCTCAAGCCGTCAGACACCCACACAAAAGTAGCTGAAGTCACCTTTCACCCCTCAAGGCGAACACGTCACGTCTGTGGTCGGGCAAAATCATAGTAAAAACCAAGGATAAAAACCTCAAACTACAGATCCCCTACCAGTCGCATGTATTACAAGGGTGAGTGAATAATAATAATGCATTTATAATGCGCCATCTATCTAGTGTACGAGACCCTATTCCGAGGCGCAGAACAAAAAAAAAAAAAAAAAAAACATATAAGCAGCAAAAGAGAAATATAGAATACAAAGACAATTATACAGATGAATAATCTAAGACATGTTACAAGCTAAGTGTATGTGGAGTTAAATAAATGAGTTTTCAGCAAGTTTTTAAACAATGGAAGAGAACTACAGCATCTAATGTTGTTAGGTAAAGTGTTCCAAAGTTTAGGAGCACAAGCAGAAAAGGCACGATCGCCATATGATGAGGAAGTTCTAGGAATAGTTAAAAGGGTCTTAGCAGAAGAACGAAGAGTGCGAGAAGGGGCGTAAGGTACAAGAAGATCTGCAATGTAAGATGGAGTTAAGCCAATCTGAGATTTAAATGTAATTAGTAAAATTTTGAATTGAATTCATTGTCGAATGGGAAGCCAGTGAAGTTCCTGCAATATAGGTGTAATATGATCATGCTGCAGGCATTGGATTTCTCAGGATTTTTTTTCCCTCCTGATTTCATGATTTTCCCAACATTTCTGTAAGCCTTCAAATATTCTTGATAGAAGGAAAGCAGTCACCGGAGGGAAAACGAAATAGTCCACATTGTGTCTAAACATGTAGTTTTGTATTTGTGGTGATGCACAGAGTCTGTAAACCTCCTTTATTGTTAAATCTGGGAGGTTTGGGGTTTAGAATAAGTGGGAACCAAGCCATTTTCAGGAATTTTTACATTCATCGAATCTCATGCCTGATACTGGCATAGTGATGAAAGTTGCTTCTATTCTCCCCCAAAATGATTTATCCATTCCAATTGTGGTTTGCATTTCAGCACATTGAGCTGTGACCAACAGAGTAAGCTGTTCCAGCTATCACCCCAGCTAGTAGACTCTGGAGAATCAGTCACCAAACCCTTAGTGCTAACAAACTATTTTAACTTCACACTGGTCATACATCAAATCAGCTTTCCAGAAGAGGTCCACAGTATTTTAAAGGTAAAACTCTCATGACGAAAACCTAGACCCTAACTGCCCCCCAAACCCATCAGAATCCACTGGTAGGTTTTTCTTGATTTTGTTGACTTGAGACCTGCACAGCTGAACCCATCACGCTTGGCATGGGGCTACAATCCTGGTCAAAACTCGTTGGCCTACCCGGCCCCCCGATCAATGTGTCTCTCATTGCGCGGTCTGCACTCTGGCTGGGGTGGCTTATATCATGATTATTATTATACTCGTTATTATGATTTATTCGGCCAAGCTTTCAACTGACATACAACAATACAAGAAAGTAATACCTGCTACTCTGTTCCGTTGCTAATGTTGTAATGGAACGGCAACAGTAAGGCAAAAACAACTATTGGAATCAGATGACAAAACAAATCCATTCTCAAAAGTGGCAATGATTAATAAAAGTGAACCAAATCGCTGTGACTCGAAAGCCAATCTTAAAATGGGAAAAAGGATCCTAAACAAAGAAATATAAAATGATATTGTCAGGTGGCCCCAGCATTTTGGCCGGAATTGCAGGTTTACCCCTGGTCATTGCCGTGCGGCCCCTTGAAATGCTCCAAGAAAAATCGACAATTTCCTCATAGAAGTGCCTTTTACCAAGGAGAAAACGCCCTGGTGCCCTTGAACAAAGAACAAAGCATCAGGCCTGGACTGTGTTTGATTCTACCAGACAATCCATTAAGGTATCAGTTTTAAAAGGGGTCGTTGACCTCTTGTAATCAATTTTTTAAAACGCTGTCAACATTGGTCATCTCCTGATGCATTACGCATTCTCCTGTCTCTCGTAGGTGTCTGGGTTCGATGAAGTCCTCACTATAAAGCCCCAAGAGACGGATTCGTCGCTGTCCATTCTCTTTTCGCCCAACGCATCCACAAGACCCGTTGAGACAACACTTAGGCTGGGTACCAACGCATCTATGTTCTCCATGGGAATACATGTCTACACGGGCAACTTACAGGTATGTGAACTTTCGCTGTATATGACTGTGTTTTTCCCTTTGAGTCTTGAGTGAAGTAACACTAACAGAAATGCCTACTTCATTAGAAAGTTCATGCTGAGAAATATATTCTTAAATGTAATGTGAGGTGTGAGGTGTTGTTGCAAAAATCGGGAGTGGACCCGGTCTAGTTCAGTGCTCAGTCAATGTTCAGGTCTATCCCGGTCTGGAACATTGCAAGAAGAATTTCAATTTCCATCATTTAAATAAAATGTTTGCCGATCGTCATCAAACTAGACTTGTAGGTCATCAACACCTACAAATACTGATACAAAATAACCCACCGTAGCAGAAGCGCTGAAACAGAATTTGTGGAGAATCCGTGGAGATTTTTTTTAGTTGAATTTGAAAGTCGGTGTGTTTTGAATTTTCTCTAGCTGTTCCTTTTATAGTTGTACATGTTTCCAGTGTGTATCAAATTAGCCAGATGTCGCAGGCTTTGATGAGTTGCATGACATGCGAGCTGTTAATGGTAACACGCATACATCACCCCGAGTCATACATGAGCTGATATCTTTTTGATTTGATCAAGCTGTTTTGTGTTTCACTCTTGCCTAGAGTGGTATTTTTTGGGTGTGCAATTTCTACTAATAATTTATCGTAATGATACCTAAGACAGTACATTTGATATGCTTCTGATCAAGAAGATATATGGACCATGGATAATTGGTACGGATTCCAAGAGCAGGGCCAAATTTCATAAAGCCTGTAAGCACAAAAAAATTGCTAAGCACAGAAAAATATTGCTTACCAGAAACTGGCTACCGGCCAACATTCCATCAAGTTTACATTGTTGTGGCTGGTGTCCCATTAATTTTTGCTTAGCAAAGAAATGTATTAGGCTGTATTTTCTGCTAAACAGCTTTATGAAATTGGGCCCTGTCATTTGGGATTAACATTCGAAGGGCCAAAGAAATTTAAGGAACCGTTGTGTCCTCTAATGATCCTGACTCATTTTAAAATAAGTTGCAAATAAGTTGGATCAATTTTACTCGTAGTGACTTCGTCCCGTTTGTTCAGCTCAAATAATTCATGTTATAAATGTAGATCATGTACCAATTTCCCTTTGGAACTTTACACGCACAATCAAGGGTGATGAAACAATATTGCCGTTTCGTATGTTTTCCACAAGAATAGACCTTATGCGCATGACGTCATGTGAGTAGGGTGCCCTCGGCTGTCAAAAGAAAGGTTGTTCATTGGCTCATCCTGTGCGCCGCGCTTACCAAGATGTGCGTTTCCGTTGTTTCATCATCATTTTACCTCAATGGTTACCCCATCATTTACACCATCATTGTTTTATCTTTAGATGGTGGCGTGATGATGTCCATGCATAAGGTCTATTATTGTTTGGGGGAAAGAAAACAAAAATGTGTCACAAGATCAGCCTTGTCTTTGCGTACTCTAATGGTTACGCATAAAAGCGTAGTCGTACGATTTGAAGCATATCATACTGTGCGTGTTTGTGAAATCTGTAAAAAAAAATTTTAAAGATTTTCCCTCCATTTTGTATTATTTGTTTCTTGCTACAGTACTCTATTCACAGTGAGGATGAGACAAGCTTTGACTTTGGAGTCATGAGTATAGGAAACCATAACAGTATGCTCTTCACTTTAATAAACAACAACCCATAGATGTAAGCACTCTTCATGTATCGATATTAAAACCGTTATTTAACTTAGATCATCTTTCTTCTTACTGATTTTTTTATGTACCTTTTTTCAAGTATTGATGAAAAATTTTATGCACGTTATCACAAAATTCATTCTGAATTTAATGTGTATGATTAATAAATGTTATTAAAAGTGTTTTCAATTGATTAATTATTATTAAAGTCTAACACAAATCAAGACTTGCTAGAGAAACAGGCTGATACAGATTCAAGCTTCACTTATTTTCTTGCTGTGTTTTCTTGTAGCTAACTGTGCTGCTAATTGTGCATTTATGTTCTGTTATGCAGTACAATAGATTCCCTCTAGTATTTTGCAGGCATGATAATCTCCCTTCCTTAGTCTGATTTCCAATTTTTGTTTCCCCTTGGGAAAATCAGAAAAATTATGATTAAATAGCCTTAAAGGTCTATTGAAGCCTACACCATGCATATATGTAGGTCAGCCCATGTTCTTGATAAAATGTTCCTACTTTTTTCCAAGAACCAAACATCATGCCTGATTTGGGGAACTATCAAAACCTGTAGACAAATTAGAGCATTCTTATTTTTGCAGAAACAATGAAATTACTAAATTGTGTGCATGGTTAAAGACACAGTACACGTTTGGTAATAACCCTGAAAATTAATGGCAATAAAAACTTACTTGGGAAGAAGTACAGCAGCCTTGGGTAGTATAATGAATTTTGAGAAACTTTTAACTTCGAAGTACTACGGTTATGGAAAATATATCACTTTTTATTCCCCAAAATTTGAATCTGAGAAGCGTCAGAAACGCTTCTCAGACTGTATTCCTATGGGGAATATTCTTCCTGCGTGGAAATGTTCGCTCCGTTTTTTCGGTGATATCTCAAAAACGCGGCCACCTTTTGAAGTGAAATTTTCACAGGTTAGTTTTATTGTATGTACCTACATTTATATAGGGTTAACACAATCAGTAGGCTCCAATTGCCAAACGTATGCAGCACCTTTACTTCTGAAAGACTTCTTGAACGGATTGCTTTGTCTTCCCATAGATACCCATACAATCTTTCAGCTGTGATCTAGATGACTGTGAAGCAATGGTACTCGGTGTGGGACTGGTGGATTCTGAACACCATACAAACAAGGAAGACATTTTCAGTATTAAGAGAAGATCGGTGAGTGATAAGAAGGACGCTCAATGTCCAGGGAATTGAAACCGTCATATATCTTGGTTAGCGGAACACGGCATCAGGATGTTTGGAATTGTGTCCAGTTGGTAGCATGTCTTCCTCAAGCACGATTATAACTTGTAATAACAGATATTGTTCAGAATTGTGATCAGCTTTATCTAATGATCTGTGGTTATTTGATCAACTGGTAGTAATAGTGGCTCCTTAAATAGCGCTCAAATCCGTCCCTCAATGATGCTCATGGCGCTTTAACATTATTACCCTTGGTCACTGGGCCGTTTATTTCATTCCTTAAACCATCTCAGCTCCCTTGGGAGTATACAGCCTGTGCTGCCAAGTATGTAGGGCACTAAGCTTAAGCAATCACAAGAACCATCTCTGCCCTTACTTCTCTGGGTGAAGAGAAGCAATCATAGTTGAGTGTCTTGCTCAAGGACACAAGTGTCATGACCGGGATTCGAACCCACACCCTGATGACTTAACCACCAGAACTTGCCATGACTGTTCCACTAGCAACGCATGAAAGATTCACGTGATTTCTAGTTTCAGCTCGGGAACAGTGGAGAAATAGAGACAACAACAAGAATTTTAATACCAATACAAAATTGTATTATCAAATTTTATAAAGGCCTGGCTGAAACTATGGCCCTTTTTGAAACTACGTCTTTGGCTTGGGACTGGGCCTTGGCTTAGGCTCTGTCAGTTATTTAGAAAATGTGTGCTTTCCTTATGGAGCTTCATTCAGACGGATGAAGCCTGAGCCCAAGCCCAAGCCCAAACCGTGGTTTCGAAAAGGGGCTATTTTTCAATCAGATAAAAAGGAGAAGGGAAAACAGGCTGTTATTGCCTGTTTTACTAATAATTCCTTTTAAGTTTCCTGTATTTCCCGACCCTTTGGGCTAACAAAAAAAAAGAAAGATTTTCAGTAGACACCCTCTCTGTCATTTTCTCTTCCCAGTTGGTGATTCAGAAAAACCACTTTGCTGTCTTACGTCTTGACGTGAAGGCTCCACTCGCAGAGGGCCAATACTTTGGGGGAGTGGTGGTAGAAACACCTCACAATCGTCTGTCAATAGAAGTGAAACTACGCGCCGTGGAAGGATGCCTCGCTGTCAAACCAGAGTCCATCATTCTAAGGCCTGCATTTCCAGTGAGTTTAGGGAGGACCTCATAATCTAACATGCGGCAATGCCTTGATGTACCGCACGGTACAACGAGGTATTGAGCTGGGTGTAATGAGCTCATTATCTAGCTAATAGCTAGACACATGGAGCAAATGTCACTTGATGATATTATTTTCTTGTCATGAGAAGAGATTAAAACTGATAATTGTTTTCTTAATTCAAAAGGTGAAATATTCCAAAATTCTGTGACCTTCCTACTCTCTGACCATTCCGTGTCACCCACTCTGGTTTTGAATGATACATAAACCATGCTAGCCTGCAATCAGGGCCCAATTTCATAGAGCTGCTGAAGCAGAAAATACTGCTTAACAACTTCCTGCTGATCAAAACATGAGCAGGATACCAGTCACAATTAGTACGTGTGAAATGGTATTTTGGCCGGTTACCTCAATTTGCTAAGCATCATTTTGTTTGTGCTACGCTACTTTGTGCATAAGCAGCTCTATTAAACTGAGCCCTGGTAACATGTGGTGAGTGCATCTACAACTGTACGCACATGTACACATTTAGTTTTTGTGCATGGTTGTGCCACCATACACAACACATGCAACTGTATGGTTTTAAATGGTTGGTCAACTCGCTGGAAAATTGTTTCAAGAGTAGGAGAGTTAAAGTGACTAAACTTTGACAGCATTTGTGCATGTATGATGCTCACATTATTACTTTATTATTATGAAGTTTAAACAAATATTTTGTACATATTTTTTTAATTCCAGTACTCTCAATTTTTTAAATATATATCACACTTATAGAACGTTGTCATTTGATTGGTGGGAAATGCGTCACGTGTCATACTTTATTTGGCCATGTGCACTGTTCCGCCACTCCGAAACTTGATTTAGGAGTCCTATATTGATAAGTATAGGACACTTGGGATGCAAACATGCGTATGGCTATGAACTCCGAGCGCGCTTTAGCTAACTGGTCTTCAACAGCTGTAGCTATGTCTTTATCAGCCGTTTAATTTCTTATTGTTGAAATAAATTATATAAGCTGAATTGTAAGCTATTTCTTGTTGAAATCAACTATGAAGTGTCTGAAAAATATCAAATGACAAGGATCTATGTGTGAGGTATATAAAACACACATAGGATGCAT
This sequence comes from Pycnopodia helianthoides, assembly GCA_032158295.1. Lineage (NCBI taxonomy): Eukaryota > Metazoa > Echinodermata > Asteroidea > Forcipulatida > Asteriidae > Pycnopodia > Pycnopodia helianthoides. The sequence goes on from CM063248.1 coordinate 15,988,123, forward strand.
TCTCTGTGTGAAATGGAACTTTCCAGATTTCAACGAGTGATTATATTCTTCTATATTTTAGTCAATATGCATCCAATATTTGTATAATGTTCGACCAACAGACACTGATGTATTTGTATCTGTCATTGCAGGGTTCTCCACAGTCAGTTAGCATCACGCTGATAAATAATTTTAGTCACCGCATGAAATTAGAAAGTATAGTCCCAGATCCACCAGATAAAAGATTTCACCACAGACCGCCGAAGAAGACACCTGTTGTTGAAATAGAGGCACACAAAAAACAGAAAGTGAGTGGTTCTTTTTTTTATAATAATTTGGTTGAACAAAGACAATTTGACTAGAGCGGTATTTGAACCTGCGACCTCCTGATTAATGTGTCGGTGCTCAACCAACTGAGCTATATATAGTCCTAATGTTGGCGGTTGCCCTATTTTGTCAATATCTTCGTTCGGGGGTGCCGGTCAGAAGCCATTCAACTTGTAACTGCTGTGTAGCCAGGAATCACACCCAAGTTTACGATACAACCTGGGAAGCGGCAGCCACGAGATCACCTTAAGGGGGTGCAACTTTTTATATGATAATTTTTGTATTTTTATAAATTGTGTTAAGTCAATTTGGAATAAGATGCACATCATAAACAAGAATCAAACTTAATGTTTTTTTGATATTTACGTGTAACATACATATAAACGCCAATCTTTAGTTGGAATTGTTTTACTGTTTGCATTGCCAAACTTTTTACTTTTCTCCAAATTGCTTGTGTAATGTTTCTCTCTTTATGTTTGGGAATTAAACTTTTCCTTGAGTCTCAAACATTCACTTGTTAATTGATTACTGGTCGTTTGTTTTTTTGCACACAGGTTGGACGGATTGTTTTTGATCCTAGGTTAGCCTGTGACAATGAAGAGATGTGTTACGTAGGTCTCTCAACGCAATCACTAAGTAAGTATTAGTGCAAAGTAATCACCAATTGTGAATTTACCATCCTTGCTAATAGACCGATCCATTAAGCTCCGCCCCTTACGTGTTGACCAATCACAACCTTGGCTATACGCCACCGAAAGTCCGACAAAGTCCGACACGCTAAAATCCCATTAGAAAAGTAAACATGCGTGCGCGCGTACTTAAAGCGCGAACGTTCATGTCGCGAGTATGGCATTGGAGAGATGCACATGTGCTGCACACGTGTGCAGTGGTGAGGCAGCCAATGCTGTGATTGGTCAATATGCTAAAGGGGTGGGGCTTAATGGATCGGTCTATTAGAGGATTATTCAGAGCTGCCACTTCTCCCTGATTCTGCAGAAAGTTCCCTGAAAATAGACCAATCTTTCTATATTCTTATGAACAAATTTGGAAATCTCCCTGATTGTGGAAACCTTTTCCCTGTTATGTTGAATGTGATTCTAAAAAATCTCCCTGATTGTTGGGCAAAATCTTTCTGATTGCAAGATGCAAATGTTGTTTGTTTCTTCATATAAAACTGGAATACAGTCTACATGTATGTTTGTGCGCAGCTGTGCGTAAGGTTTGAACTTTCATTTGGTGAAGTCAGTTAGCTAGATCAACAGTGGTATCATTCTGGAAATGTTTGGTTTTTACATGTACCTGAGTAGCTAAAACACTAGCTGGCTATTTATTAGTGTTATACTCTCATACGATGTGCAAGGTTCATGTGTATCGACAACAAGAAAACAATTTGAACGAAGACTGTGTTTTGTTTATAAAAATCAAATCTTTTTAAATTCTATATTTACAAAATTCTTGAAAGTAAAAATACCAGTAGCATTTTGTTATTATTACTATGTTAATTTTTATATTATACAAATGGTTCGTTGAAATTAACATTGAAACAAAATTAAAACTTGGGAAGAGTTTTGTGCGACTATAGAGGTTTAATGATAGCAAGAACGTGAGTTGGGCAAAATTCTTAATTGTTTTTAAGTAACTGGAAACGGAGGTCAAGTCTTTTTCTCAGGTTTTCTTTGTTGATTTGTTAAATTTATTTTACTTGCATGCATTTCATGGCTGAATTCTACTTTCCCAACAATAATATGGTATAATTCTTACAGCCATAAACTACATTAAACTAAAGTATTGGAAGAAAATGAAATGCGCACACGTAAAACTCGGGATGGTTAGGACCAACTTGTTCTTGGAAGTTGGAATATGGGCGAGACTTGCACACAGTCTGCTCTCGCTAGTCAGCTGGATGTTATGGCAAATTTCCCCCAGCCTGGTAGGTCAGCGGATGTGTGTTAAGTGTACTCCTTTAAAGGAACATTACAGAATTGGTTTTTGCTAACAAAACAGTTGCTGGCAGTGTAAGCACTTTCTGTAATCCACCATATACACAAACTGACAAACCTGTAGAAGTTTGAGATCGATCGGCCATCTGGGTCACGAGAAAATAGTGAAAAACCGATTACACATTTGCATGAAATCATATAGATTCAACAAATGAATAAAACGCTCACTGGGCGATAAACTCCAATCGGAAAATTAGTTTATTCATTTCTCATCGAATATGGCATTTCAGACAGAAATATTTCAAGGGATGTTTTCTACTATCATCATCATTAGACCGTGTAAGTTTTATGTAAATCTGTGATCAAAAGTATATTTTACCTTACCAATTCTGTAATGTTCCTTTAATTCATAAACCACAAGAACCACTGACCAGAGACCGTGCAGAAACATCAGTGTGTGATTAAGCGTGCGGAGGGTTTGACTTAGAAGTGTTGACCCATTCTCCCTCAGTGTTTCAGGATTACACGTTTACCGTGTGTTTTATGTTAAGATGCTAAATCCACACCCAATGATTTCCTTCCTTCCCCCCTCTTCCCCGTCTTTTTCCTCTTCAGATGGGAAAGTGTGGCTGTCATCCCTGGCACTGCCCGACGAGACACAGGATGTTGACAGGCTATTCTACAGCCATCTACACAACAGGTGGCTGGGTCTGGAGCAGATGGGCAAAACCATGTAAGTGTTCATTGAAGTGTCTCCATGACGATTGACGGCCCAATTTACTTGTCTTGATGGTGTAACGAGGAAAGCATAGAATACGACAAAAATAACGAACAAGTGTCCGTTCCTCTTTACTCAGAAGGTTTCTTGCCTGTGATTCCACAATGAAAGATTACATTAAAGGCACTGGACACTTTTGGTAATTACTCCAAATAATTGTTAGCATAAAAACTTACTTGGTAACGAGCAATAGAGAGCTGTTGATAGTATAAAATATTGTGAGAAACAGCTCCCTCTGAAGTAACTTGGTTTTTGAGAAAGAGGTAATTTCTCACTCAAATAATAAAAGACTTCTAGCTGAAGCCTTTTATTATGCATCTGAAAGCACACAAAGTAATGCAACAAGGGTGTTTTTTCATTCATTATTCTCTTGCAAATTCGATGACCAATTGAGCCCAAATTTTCACGGGTTTGTTATTTTATGGAAATGTTGGGATACACCAAGTGAGAATACTGGTCTTCAACAATTATTAAACGTGTCCGGTGCCTTTAAGTGAAAAGCTCTTCCTAAACACAAAGACAGCATCAATTGATATACCCTGCTGCACTATTAGCCTTTTTGATGTATTGTGAACACTGTATGAGTGAACTGTTTGGTTTGGGGTGCATACAGACAAATTTACCCAAACGGCTGATAGACCTTTTCTATTGTTGATAAACAAACTGTGCTGGTTGGCATGGAGGGCCCATTGTTAGCAAAACATTCAATGTGTTAACAGATAGTATGACCAAATTCAACACTTCTGCAAACTTTTATTTGAAACAAATACATCCCATGGTTAGTTGCTTTGTTTCCAACAAATTCAACACTATTTTTGAATATTTATGTAACATTGTTACAAGCTGCGGCTATCTGTTTTTGCTTTGCATGTATGGCTTCCCATAAGTTTTCCAACCTTGGTTGGCAAAAACTTTGGCTGTGACGTTGCAACAGCAAGGTTTATACTGCCAATACTACTCAAAATGGCTCATGGAATTTTGTTAAAATTGCAGTGTATTCTTTTCTGTAATTAACCATGTTTACATCTTGCATGAATATTCTATTTAGAAATGCCAGAGGGCGCTATAACTTCAACCAGCAACATTATGCATTTGAACATTTTCTTGTAGCTGTATTTCCCCTGTTACTGTTTGTTTCAGATTTAATACAACACTGAAGATAAACAGCAACTTGGTCAAAGATATGGAGATTCCAGTTACAGCCGTTTTAGAGTGGCCTAGACTCATACGCAAGGACAAGATAGAGTTTCCCCTCACCTACATAGAAAATGCTAGTGTAAGTCTTCACTTGATTTTTTCTGAAGAACTTTGAATATTGGAACATAAAAGTCCTCCTACAAAAAAGTCCAGGGGCCGATTTCACAAAGAGTTAAAATCGATCTTAAAGGCAGTGGACACTATTGGTAATTACTCCAAATAATTATTGGCATAAAACCTTACTTGGTAACGAGTAATGGGGAGAGGTTGACAGTATAAAACATTGTGAGAAACGGCTCCCTCTGAAGTGACATAGTTTTCGAGAAAGAAGTAATTTTCCACGAATTTGTTTTCGAGACCTCAGAATTAGAATTTGAGGTCTCGAAATCAACCATCTGAAAGCACACAACTTTGTGTGACAAGGGTGTTTTTTCTTTCATAGTTATCTCGCAACTTCGACGACCAATTGAGCTCAAGTTTTTACAGGTTTGTTATTTTATCCATATGTTGAGATACACCAATGGTGAAAAACTTCATGGTGAAAAACTTCCCTTGAAATAGTTTTGCTTGAAATGCTATAGTTTTTGAGAAAATAGTAAAACAATTAGTTTTTATCGTGGTGATAAAATCCGTTGGTTGAAAACAGTGAAAACATATAAAGGGGTCTTTCATTGTTTCTTGTGACTCTGATGACCGATTGAGCTTAGATTTTCACAGGTTTGTTATTTCATGGATATGTTGGGTTACACAAAGTGTGGATACTGGTATTTGGCAATTACCAATGTTGTACACATGCGTTAAGGTGAATCTTAGTGCTTTGTTCATGGTTAAATCCAGCCCAGGCCTAAAAATTTACACAAAGGACCAGAGGCAGTAGGCCAGTGATTTAGTGATTTTAGCATCTGGCCAGTAACCTTCAGACCCAACAAGTCTGGCCTTTCGTTTATTTTTGAATAATAACACCTCACTGTGTATCTTTAATTTAAAAAGGAAATATTTTCAAATGTTTACTTCGAGTCTGATAAATTTCTTTCAGTTCTGTTGAGTATTGAAGTATCACCCCATGAGACAAAATGACATAAATCTTCTCTTACTGCTTTTTCATGTAAAAACAGTTTAAATGTGAAACTACTGTGCAGATAGGTTTTCTTCCTCATTTTAAGACTGGTCTTGTAAAAAAGAAATTCTAGTCCAGTAAAATATTTGAGCTCAAAGTTCTGTGGTCTTGTGGATTTTTCCCATTAAGTTCGAGTGCTGGAGTCTTTAATCATTACGTGCCAGAGCTTTCTCTCCTTTAGCAGCTTCTCATTGTCTACAGTGTAATTGTTTAGACATCGCTATTATCTTGTTGTTTACATAATGCTTGTTATTAGTTTCCTTCTTGTAAATCATCCTTGTCTGTCGAGTCCAATGTCTGTCGAGTCGTTTGTCTCTTTGGTCGTCTGTCTTGTCCTTGGGCTGATTTTCTACAAGATTTGACTTACTTTAATCAGCCTCCATGCTCCTCTTTCTGTTATACTGTTTACATTGACTTAATTCATTTGTCATTTTACTTTGCTTTTGATTCGTTACGCTATTTTATCTTGTATGAGAGTATGGAAACACATTGTTTCTTGAATTGAACTGAATTGAATTGAATTGAATTGTTTTCTAAATAACATGTATAATCTCATTATTTTATTATTAAATTAACATCTGCATGTATTTAATGTTTAATCTCAGACTTTAACTCTTGAGTTTAAAGAGGTTACCTTTTTTTTTTAAATAGTAACACTTATTTGACAACCATTGATTAATTTTGATGTGGTTTTAAAGGCAGGGTGTACTTTTGGTAATTACACAGTTAATGACCATAAAAACGTACTTGATAATGAGCGATGGAGAGCTGCTGAAATTATATAACATTGTTAGAAACGACTCCCTTTGAAGTAATGTAGTTTCAGAGAAAGGTTTCAGGCATGAAGCCTTTTTCAGGCATCTGAAAGCACGCAATTAATTTGAATTGTTTTCCCAATAACATGTATAACCTCATTGTATTATTATTAAATTAACATCTGCATGTATTTAATGTGTAATCTCAGACTTTAACTCTGAGTTTAAAGAGTTTAACTTTTTTAAGTAGTAACACCTATTTGACAACATTTTATTTATTTGTATGTGGTTTTAAAGGCAGGCTGTACTTTTGGTAATTACTCCACAAGGTAATGACCATGAAAACTTACTTGATAACGAGCGATGGAGAGCTGTCGATATTATATAACATTGTTAGAAACGACTCCCTTTGAAGTCATAAAGTTTCAGAGAAAGAGGTAATTTTTCACCCAAAAATTTGAATCTGAGAAAGGCTTCAGGCATGAGGCCCTTCTCAGGCTTCTGAAAGCACACAATTCTATGTAACAAGGGTGTATTATTCTTTCATTATTTTCTTGCAACTTTGATGACCAGTTGAGCCCAAATTTTGCAGGTTTGTTATTTTATGGGTATGTTGAGATACACCAAGTGAAGATACTAGTCTTTGACAATTAACAAAAGTATACCCTGCCTTTAATCATGTTAATTTGCTGGATGTTAATTGGAATGTAATGTTTTTTTTTGTTATTGTCTGTTATTTATGGTTTGGGGTTGTTTTCATTCAAACCAAATTGTGATTTTTGTTTTATTCCACAGATATCTGAAGTGCAGATACTAAATCCATCAGATACACTCATTTTAGTTCAACTTCTGCCCATAGCACTATATCAGGAACCAACATCAGTACTAGATTTTTTGTCAGACAGGTAGGTTTTGTTTGTTCCAGGTATTTCCTGGTTTGACTGTTTTTTAGGGGAAAAGCTGATGTCATTTTCCCCTGCCAGGCCTTGAGCCTCCTGGAGATAATTTTCAAAGGCCAATTGCTTCGGCCTTGATGACTGTTTGAAAGCCACTCTACAGTTTATTTAACCGTGAAAGACCATAGCGGCCGGAAACGGCTTGTACCAAAATGCCCATAGCGGCCGCAAACAGCTGCAAGATCTGACCTACTTCCACTCAAACAAAAAAGGGTCAAAGTAAAGGTCATGACCTGAATTAATATTTTCCAACATTTTCCATGTTAACATAGTATCTGTATTTCAAAATCAAAAACAAATTTCTGTTTTGTAATATTTTTTAGACACTTTTACAAGAAATAATTAGGTCAAAAACTCAACAATGTTAGCCATGTGTGAACTTATGGTGATGATTATACAGAAGTGAATGGCCCTAAAGGGTTCTGTGGAGTTGCTCTCTAATTTATTTGACCCTTGAGGTACAAAGTCCAAGGCATGCGCTGCCGTCACGTTAATACATTCTGTTCCACCATGTCCAGTTTGTTTACTAAATTTGCATTTTCACAATTTGTTTACTCCTTTAAAAAAAAAACTTTTACTCCAACTGATATTCAATTTTATTTTCATTTTTTCATGTTGATCGCTCTAGTTTTCACCGGTTCTTGTTGCAAACCTTTCATTCTTTGTATTCTCAATGAACTTACAGTCGATTTCATTTGTTGTTAGGTTTGATCCTGAGTTGATAGAAACAGATGATCCTGGTGTTTTCTACTTGGCTAACAAAACAGACAAGGTAAGATTGTAATCCCAAAACTTGAATCAGATGAGACGATGTAGGTGCCACAAACAGCCTAAGTAGTTGACCTGTGAAAAAATATTTGTTAATAATGATAACACTACGTTTTTGTAAAGCGCATTCCGTCCATGGCAAGACCCCAATGCGCTTTACAGTCATGAAACTTGCTTCATGAACATGAACCGGTCTTAAACTTAACATTATATTCAAAACAACGCTTGACCAATGACATGAAGTGAACCAAACTAAGCAGATAGGTTTGAAGTGAACTCTTGAACAGATTTAGTGAGTTTGCATTCCTAAAAATGTGTTGAAAGCCGGTTCCAGAGTTCAAGATCATATGCAAATGATCTCTGGCGGTGTGTAATCTGTTATATAACTCACACATAGATCCTTGTCATTTGATTGGTGGAACATGTGTCATGTGTCATCTTTTATTTTCCTATGTGTATATATTGCCCTGATGTTGGACTGCTGTCGCATATGGAAATTAGTATAGGACGGGTGTCATGTAAATTGATTTTTGATGCTTAATTCTCAGCGTTATTCCCAAAACAATCGATCCCGCTCTTTCGTCTGAACATGGCAAGGTTGTGCCACGGCGGACAAGGATGGTGTCTACATGGAGCCATCCACAAAATTTAGAAGGGTTTTTTTTTATTTAGACTGGGGGGTGAACGAGTTTCTGTGTCTAACGTTTATTGTGAAACATTTTAAAATGACAAGGATCTATAGTGTGAGTTATATGAAACAAAACATTAAATGCATTTTGTTTGTGCTTTGTCCCAGAGTATACTCACTCAATGAAATCTGGCTTTTTCCATTTCATCGACTTTGCCTCGAGAAATGGAATAGTCCAGATTTCACCTAGCTATTATATTCTGTGACAATGCACTCAAAAATGCATCCAATAGTTGTATGTTATTTAGAACAGAATTTATTTTGTCTGTTCTCGTTCCCTTGACCGTTTAGGATTCACCGGGAAAGTGCCTTAAAAATACTTCATGTGGTGCGATAGAGGAAACGTTTGGTGTGAAACCAAACAGGACAGCGCTGACTTTTGCTATCAAACCACGTCAGAATGTTACCGTGTCCATCGGCTTTAAACCCAGCGATGGCCGGGAGCGCATCTCACTAGTCCTCATTAGGTAAGTGTCGGCCTCGCTACCGTGGGCAGCGCGCCGTATCGATAACCTCTGTCACTAACCCCCGGTAGAATGTGCTGAAAAACAACGCTGATTGGCTCCCAAAAGTACGAGCTTGTTAAAACTTTCGAGCACTTGTAGGGCGCTAAGTACGCACATGTTAAAATGCAAGTGTTTTGACGCAATACAAATTTTTTAAAATCATGTTTTTACATGTTCACCCTAAACTGCATACAGTTAGACATGTCACAAGATCAAAGAAGAATGAGAGGGGACCAGTTGCTCTTTGAATTGATGCCTCTTTTGCGGTCTACCATACTTCGATGTGCGCGGTTAAATGGATTGGCCACAGGCCTCATTAAAATGTGCTATATACTGTCACATTTTAATTAACCAATACCAGGGGTTATGAGCAAGCAGCACGTGCTGGGGGAAAAAAATGGCGTGGTGAGATCAATCACCCTTGGGAACAAGGTTGGGAAAGTGTGGAAGGTGCTAGAATATAAATTGAGCCATCTTTATTGGGTTCTTTTTATGCCAGAAAGATACAAGTTCAAAGAATATAACCATTGTACACTGTTTTCCTCAGACTGCTAAGCTTTGATTTCAATAAAATTTTCACTAGTTTTTAAAATATTTTTCTCTTCAAACTGAAGAATTTTAATTATCGTAGCTTCCCAAAACTGTGTTGGAATGTACCCTTTATGAACGTGCATGTTTAACAAGTGGTCTTGTTCCTTATACAGGAATAACCTGACCATTCTGGATGCGTTTATGGTCAGGGGTCAAGGAGCACGAGGGGAGCTGAGGTTCAACAGTAAGATCCCCAGCGCTAGCAGCAATCTACTCTTTGAGTTGAAACCTACGCATTTAGTAGACTGTGATAGTGAGTATTGCCAGCAATTTCTTCCATGCTGCTGTAAATCTGTCAACTAGCCATATATCGTCTTATGAAGTGTCCAGTTCTGTCCTGACAGACTTGAATAATTCTCACAGCTTACTTTTGCCATCTATCTTTTGGTGACACCCTTGGAACACACGCACTGTTGCCAACAGTATGTTTTATAATAGCGTGTCATATTGATATTGTGTGTGTGTACACAATCGCTTGCAAATAGTCTTAACTATCTGGGCCCAATTTCATAGAGCTGCTTAAGCACAAAAAGCAGCTCAGCACACAAAAAGATGTTGCTTACATGAACAAGGTTACCAGCCGAAATACCATCTTACATGCACCATCTTTGGCTGGTATCCTGCTTAGTTTTGCTGAGCAGAAACTTGTTAAGCAGATTGTTTCTGCTTGAGCAGCTCTATGAAATTGGGCCCTGATAAGAGCCTTTAGACTGAATAAACTCCATGTCAAGCCATCTGTTGAAGACTTGATTGATTTCAGCCAGGAGTGGCTATCAGCCCAAGGCTGAGAGATTTATTTACAATTCCTGTGGGATATCTTAAAGGGGGATCATGAATGGATTTTTTCTTTTTTTAAAAAGGATCAATCGAGGCTAATTTGACATTTTCCATGCTTTTTTGCTAGGTCTCAAGAGGGCACTTGTAATTTTTGAGATTTGTAAACCAATTTTTGTTGGTGGAGTACACAAAATTTGTTTGCTGACAGACTGTTCAAAAATAGTACCATGACATGCTCGAGTGTTTTAATTGATCATAAATCTTTTTAAATATGATTTTTAGATGTTTTATTGATTTCTTAATCTGTGTTGTTATTCAGCCTGTGGTCTGCAATAATCAAATTTGTAATTTGTCCCAAAGTACAAATTACAATAATATATTTGTCCTTTTTTTTAAAACTTTTTTTTTCACATGAGATTAAATCACTCTAAATCATTTCTTTCTTATCCAGGATCGTCCCCAAAAGCCAGGGTTCCCCCAAACTTTACGGTGAAGCGATCCTTCACCCTAAAAAATACCGGGCAGTTGCCTATTCACATTAAAACTTTTAAAATCAACGGGTATGACTGCGATGGCTACGGGTTCCGAGTGTTGCAATGTAGGCCCATGGAGCTGGAGCCAAATGAAACCAAGAGATTGGATATAGCGTGAGTATTGGGGGGAATTGGGAACCTTTGCACCCTTAAGTTTATTTTTGCCAATTCTTAAAAAAAAAAAAAAAAATTGGGTATCAAAGACAAGAATGTCAAGCGTAACATGTACTTTTAGATTAACCTTGGATGTCAAAGGTATTGGGGTTATTTTTAAAGAGGGGCCCCAAGGTCAAATTCAGTTTTGTGATCCACTCATTTTTCAATAGATAGAGTCTTTGCTTTTCCATTTCACTCGGCTGTTGCCTCTTAAAATGGAATAGTCCAGATTTCACCTGGCGATTACATTGTGTAACAATGCACTCACATGCCTCCAATATTTGTATATTATACAAGAGAGACTCCGACCATTTTGCTGTTCCGGCTACAGTTAAGTTGGAATTAAGCAACAGCTATGGCTGTTGGCTGCAACAGCAGTGTTGGAGAATAGGACTTCGGCATTCCACACCATAGCCACTGCCAAAACCATCAATCTGGACTAAGCCTTTACATTGAATTTAGGGAGAAAATCAAGATGGCAGATTATTAAAGTCTGTCGGTTTAATGACAGGTGTTAAATTATCGTCACTCTCTCCCTCTCTCTCTCGTTTCTCAGGTTTACTCCGGACTTCACCATGTCCCGCATTACTCGCCAGTTGAAGGTCTTAACCTACAGCCAGGAGGAACTGGAGTACACCCTCATCGCCACCTTGCCTCTGCACATGTTATCCATCTGCTCCTCGGCATTGCCCCGCCCACAGTGGGAGCACCTCCTCTACATCATCTCCGTCATCCTCATGGGTATTCTGTTCCTGGGGATCTTGACGGCGTCTTACCTGGAGGCGCTGCGGCTCACTGAGCCCATGGCTGTCCGGGTCAGCGCCGAGGAGAACGGCGAGGTCAGCAAGCTGAAACGGTTCGATCTGAGAAACATTGCATCTGGTATTAAGATTGGAGGAGGTGGAGGCGGGGCGAGTGGGGGAGGAGGGGCAAAGACAAGGTAAGGATTACTGTGTTTTTTTTGTTTTTTTTTACAGTTACTCTTCCTTTTTTTCATTTTACTATGTTAATTTTTTCCCCTTAAGATAAGGGGAGGTAGTTATTACTTCCTCAAGTTACTCACATGGCGATTTTCAATCACAAGCAGCCACTGTTTGGGGGCATTTAAGTCAAATTAGTCGTTTTGAAGTTTATTAAACAACTAATCAACTTTTCTTCTGAACATGTTTTTTTGTGTCGACAGTTCATCTGGCGGTGTACTTTCAAGTCTTGGTGAGAAGTTCTCCTTCCGTCAAAGACGCTCCTCCTCCCCACCTTCATCAAACGCCAGCTCTGTTGCCAACAACACACGACACTCTGAACCCAAGAGTCAGTCAGAAAGGCGACTGTCCCCCGACAAGGACCGTGTCAAAGTCAACAGTTGGGTCAACGGGAACACATACAACTCCTCTAAACAAAGCAACAGTTTTAACACACCAAACAGCAGCGCTACGCCATCACCGAGTGACGCTCCAAGCAGCCGCAAGTCCAGCAAGTCGCGTCGCCGACCTGCGGAGGCAGACTGGAGCGACTACCCGAACAGTCGAGAGAACAATAACAGACACCCAGAGTACCATACCTCAACCTTCGTGGAGGAACTCTCGGCAGCAACCGCCGAGGACCCTCAGGGACACGAGCCAGAAAACTTAGACCTAGACACCAGCGTGCATAAATTAGCTAAAAATAGCAAGCGTAAATCAAAACCAACGACCAACAAGAGAGACGAGCCAGAGAAGAAGACGACAGGGAGCAAACGCAAGGAGGAGATGATGCGGGAGGGTGTCGATAGAGACGACTCTTCCTCCATCTCCACTGAGAGCTCCAATACTGAATCAGACCCATCAGACAAGAGTGGAAAACAGGTACGACTTTCTGGTTATACAACTGTGTAAGACAAAAACAAATCTGTGTGTTAAAAGACGAGGAAACTAGTAAAACAAAGTTTGCAAATACCTTGGATTATGGTTATCTTTAAAACAACATCAATAAATAAATTCACACCTCTAGATTCTAGAGATTTTAATGAGTAATAAAACCTCTTTCTTGATTATGGAATTTTTTTTCCGTCTCTTAGACTTTCCACCAAGCTGATGGTGAGCTTGCCTGGGCTCCATCAAAACCCAAACACAAGACGCACTCGGCAGGAGGTATGGGCTTAGACGACTTCAAGTTCGAAGATGTTAAGAGCCGTACCAAGCCGCGCAAAAATGCCAAACATGACCAAGCATTCTATGGAGATGTCTGCAGGCCAAGGTGAGAGGAACAGCCTGAAGTAATAAAATAACAATTAATAAACCACATGGGAGGTCACAGGTTCAAGTCCCGCTCTAGCAAAATTTTCTTGTTCAACCCTAAATTATTTTTCAAAATTTACCCAGTCAGTTTTCCCTATGGTTTATTACTTGATATTTTAAATAAAAAGTTGCATTTCTTTTAAAGCTGATCCCTTCTGCTGCTGCTTCCCAGATTGTATCGTAAACTTGGGTGTGATCCCTGGCTTATACGGCAGTTACAGGCTGAATGGCTTCTGACTGGCACCCCCGAACAAAGACTTTGTTTGACAAAATAGGGAGACTGCCAACATAGGGCTAGATAGCTCAGTTGGTAGAGTGTTTGCACGTTAATCTGGAGGTCGCAGGTTCATGTCCTGCTCCAGTCAATTTTTCTTTGTTCAGCCCAAAATAAAAATGTACCAATGTAGCACCTCTTTAAACTGCTAAAAAGTGTCTGCATTCATGTGCCTTAGCCAAGTGGTCACTGAAAGTTGACAATCATCATGAATATTAATTTTGTTGTTACAAATTTTCTGCCCGGCTATGATTAAAGGAACATTACAGAATTGGTAATTGTAAAATATACTTTTGATCACAGATTTACATAAAACTTACACGGTCTAATGATGATGATAGTAGAAAACATCCCTTGAAATATTTCTGTCTGAAATGCCATATTTGATGAGAAATGAATAAACTAATTTTCCGATTGGAGTTTATCGCTCAGTGAGCGTTTTATTCATTTGTTGAACCTATATGATTTCATGCAAATTTGTAATCAGTTTTTCACTATTTTTCTCGTGACCCAGAAGGCCGATCGATCTCAAACCTCTACAGGTTTGTCAGTTTATGTATATGGTGGATTACATAAAGTGCTTACACTGCCAGCAACTGTTTTGTTAGCAAAAACCAATTCTGTAATGCTCCTTTAACCTAAAAGTTTGTCGACTGACTGTTAAAGAGCTCATGTTTTGTTTGATTTCTTGGACCACAGTACTTTGGAGTTGCCGTACGTGCCCCACAGTGAAGCCGGCCGTCGCGTCAAGCAGAACTCCAAGGAGCCGACCTCTCCTCACTCAATCGCCGCTAAGGTTGCTGCCAAAGCAACCAAGAAGGCTCTCAAGACAGCCAAACTAGACCACGGTATGTGAAGCTAAACCAGTGAGGCTCTGACAACATCTGACAATTGTCTTGCTTACCAGGATGCTTTCCTTGCAATATTTACTATAAACAAACATAATTTTCGTTCCATATTTCTGAGCCACTTTCTCCATGGCTCAATTTCACAAAGAGATACGATTGATCTTATTGGCGAATCACTCTTAATTGCTAAGCAAAGTGTGATGTCACAATACAAATCACTACGGTGATACTGACAACTCATCTTAAAAGATGAATCTTAGTGCTTTGTGAAATCTGCCAACATGAGTAAGAAATATTTTGCCTTTTTGTTGATTGAGTTTTGCTGAATTGATTACGTAGTATTTTAATGTATTAGGATACATTCATGTTCCCATGATTGACTAACAATGAGATCAAAGCTTTGCTAGATGATGAACCTAAAAATTGTATATTACAGCCTAAACTAAGATTTTTTACGCAGCTAGTGAGTCTTCTTTTTTTCTCAACGCATAGTTGAAGTTACTATTAGAAATGTTTCTTCTTGAATTGAAGTTGTTACAAAACCCACTGATGGTGCAAGTGAGTCTGCCAGCACCCCAAGCAGTGACGTCGACAAGGACTCACCTCCTCCCCTGTGGGAGCAGGCCAAACCCATGCCCAGTAGCCAGGGACGTCAGCTCCCCGTACAGGCCAAGCACCCAGAGCAGCCTTCGGGTAGCCGTAGAGGATCCAAGAGCTCCAGCAAGTCCAGTCAGTTCCCAGAGGCTGCTGCAGCTGGCGCTGCCGGCGGCAGGCCCAGCAGCTACAGCAAGGCTGTGGCCGGAGCAGCTAACAACAACAGCTTGGACGTGGCCCCGCCCCAGGAAGGAAAGAAGAAAGCCAAGTTGGTCAAGACCAAGTCCATGCCGGAGAAGACGTCTGCTTTTACTGCTGTTGGTGATAGCACCGGTCATCCAGGTAACTAGTTTTGTTTTAACAGCAAACTGGAAAGTCGTTTGTGGTTTTTGTTTGGATTCATCTTTGGCTTCCTGTGTGCACTGAAATGTCCAGGAGGAGTCAGTAAATAAGTAATATGGATCAGTTGAAAATTCCATGGCAAT
This sequence comes from Pycnopodia helianthoides, assembly GCA_032158295.1. Taxonomy (NCBI): domain Eukaryota; kingdom Metazoa; phylum Echinodermata; class Asteroidea; order Forcipulatida; family Asteriidae; genus Pycnopodia; species Pycnopodia helianthoides. Next base: position 16,003,665 of record CM063248.1, read on the forward strand.
AAAATAAGTCCGTCAATTACATTCTTGATTAATTGTATTGAAAATGAAACAGCAACAGTCATATGTCAATTCTTTTTGTGTATTCAAAGGTAGTGTCAGTATTTTCATGCATATGTTGACAAGTTTTTGTTTGGTTATGGTAGGAGCTATCGGCAGCAAGGGTATGTCCCAGAAGACCAAGACCTGGCCCTGGCCAGGCCAGACCAACCAGCCAGAGCATCTAGACAGTACCTCTGATACTAGCAGCACTACTTCTACTGGACCTAGCAGGTAAGCACCAATTGTAGATCAGTGAAATAAACAGACTCTTCAAGCTTGTTCTCTTTACATGCTTCAGTGTAAGACTTTTAAGCTCATTAACAATGTTGGCATCTTATTATATAGACCATGTAACCTGTGACATCACATGTTTACAAAAGAGCCACAGAGCCTGGACTTCCTGCAGGCACGATTTGTACACAGCCCAATGGAAGAAAACATTATAACAGATGTTTTTTTTATGGTGATTGCACTGTCTAATTTTTTATCAACTTTTGTTATGAAGAAAACTTGTTCAGCTGTTATTTTTCACAACTCTTGAACTTATGTAGAAAATAAGCCACAAAATGTAAGATTTCCCATATGACCATTGTAGTATCTCGCCTGCCAGGAAACGCCCTGGAATGTACAAGGTCACTCTTACTGTAAACAAGGGTTACATGGTCTATAGTTGAAATATTTACAATCTGGAGCATTAAGGAGGTGTTATTGTAACATTTGCTTTATTTATTTAATTTCATTGTTGTATATTTGTGTTGCGCATAGAGGCTCCTGCATTATGCGCTATATAAATGTCTTGTGTCGTTATTATTATTATTTAGCCTCTTAGACAACACTGCATTGAATTATAAATACAAGTATAATTGTAATCTCTTCTCATATGTGGCCAGAATAATTCCCTGGCTGACTCTTTTCACTCTAATTTATGTGTGAGAAGAATATATTGTGATGAAAGTTCAGTTGAATGCATCAACCATGTACTAATATAATCACACTAAATATAAGAATTTCGTAAGAGGCCCAAGCTATTCTTGCCTTTTCCAGAGCTGCCAACTCTCCCTGATTCTACAGAAATTTCCCTGAAAACAAACCAAATCATGTTCTGATGAACAAATTTGAAAATCTCCCTGATTATGGAAACTTTGCCCGTAATATGTAGAATGTATTACTAAATATCGCCCTGATTGTTGTACAAAATCTCCCTGATTGCAAAATGCAGATGTTTGTAACTCTGCCTACCTCCTGAGAGAAGCTAATCACAAAGCAACCTGGGATCTATTATTCACTCTCCATCGTCCATTTCTTTTTTTTTTTTTTTTTTTTTTTAGCCCTGGTGTGTTTGTCCTGCCAGCAAACCAGCCCAAGATGAGAAAGCCGATGTCAGCAGAAGGCTTCAGCGGAGGGTCCTCTAAGTTTCCGTTTGCCAACCAAGGTAAGTCCCCTAAAGCATCATTCACATGACGATATCATGTGGCCTTGTTGAAAGGTGCGATTTAAACAAAGCGAGGAGTGTTTAAACATGGCGTGAGGAAGTTGAGTAAAAGGAGGGCGCTATCAGATGATTGCGCGGGTTCGCGCACAAATTTCACGGCCCAGTTTTAAGTTGGCATATTGGCTTGCGCAAGTTCAAAACTTGCGCGTGATAGTTTCAAACTTAAGCGAACACGAGGTGCCTACTTAGCGCTCAACATCAACTTCAAGGCAAGTTGAGGCTTAACTGTCAGATTTGTTCTCAACTTTTAAAGGTTTTTTTGATGTTTTAACGGAAAGGTACTTATAAATGGAAATAAAAGAGTGGTGACACGGTCTTAAACAGCCGTTTGAAAACCTTGGAGGGTTGTGGCTGTGCGATAAAGGACCTTGCCTTCGGCTCGTCTTTATTGCATGGCCATGACCCTGCCAGTTTTATATGGCTTTTTAAGACCTTTCCTACTCCCTTATTAAAACATGATTAGGATTGTTGTTTCTGTTAATTGAATTTTCAAAAATAACACACAAATGAATTAACTTCACTCAAACATTTCTACATTAAAAAAAAACAGTTTCTGCTCTAATTTTTTACATTTATTTGTATGGGCCCTATCCATTTCATTCAGTAACTCATCAATCAATTTAAAACCTCTCTTAATATTTGTACATTTTATCACTTTTCATACAGTTTAGAGTAAGCATTGAATATGAATCTTCCAAACCAATTCAAGTATCATGGGTATTTGTTGTGTCTTGCCTTAAATGAGAAATTTATATCTGGTTATTTTTAGGGAATGCTTATCCTCCCAACATGTGGGAAAACACAAGGGAGCAACGCTTTGACATGCCACCCACTCCTATGACAGGATTTACCCCTAGGGAAGCACAACCACCCAGGACCCAGTCACTCAAAGGTAGATACGTCTTTATACTCGCCCCGTCCCATTCTTCACTCTCTACCCCTCATTATTTCTTCCCCTTGCATCATAAACATTTGACTAAATGCCAAGTAAACGAATATATGTTACATTGTTTTTTTTATGTTTCATGATCTCTGTAGCCTTTAATTTATATGTTTGATTATTACTTATTAAATTGTTGCGGTACACACTGCTGAAACATAGGGTTCGGACTGCCTCTAGCTACGGGCAATCCCGGTGGTCTAGTTGGTAAGACATCTGCTCTAGAATGGCAAAGGTCGTAGGTTCGAATCCCACCCGAGTAACAATGCCTGTGGATTTTTTTCACAGACTGGGGAAAGTACTGAGTATACATGCTTTACATACATTGGGTAAAAACCAAGTAATATACTTTGTAGAGGTTTATCTGTATGCTTTTATTACGAATACTGCATTGCTGTTATTTTAGTTTGTTATGTTGTTGTGTTAGTAAGTAACTGTACTAGTTTTCTTGTACAACCTTGTTGAAATCTCTTTAGAGAGGAGTGATTATTCTGAACTAAGCCTGTTTTTAACTTTTATAGTTGTATTTTATTTTGTTAATTTTTGAGTATTACTATTTCAGTATGGATTTGAAATGTTATGATATGGATGTTTTATTGCATGTTTCATTTTGCGCTCATTCAAGTATCCCTTTTGGTCGATGAGAGTTATAATAAGAGTATTTTTGGATGGACATACAAGTAACTGTTTTGTTGTTGTGTACCAGGTACAATTGGTGACTGGCTTGGGCTTGGGGTTAAGCATGCCTAGCAGTACTGCCAATAGTCTGTGGCAACCAGGACCGAGCTACACTGATGCAAGCTGGTCAACTGAGACTGGGTCTCCACGAGCACCCGCTCAACCGGTAGCAAAGACACACCCCCCTCCTTCATACTCTACATTCCTTTCTATTTGCCTTGAAACAAGTTTTGGGAACGGAGTGATAATATTACAACTAACAACTGATAACATGATAAGCGAAATGTTTCTCTAATTCAATGTGATTGTGTAATACTCAAGTGATTTTGGGCACATGTTGTTGTTGATTTGAAACTTTGTATTGGAGTTTTATAACAGCATCACAGATATTTCTTTTGAGAGTGATTTTGCTTGCTTCTATTAGCTAGTGGTACGACTCCACTTTTTCCCCCCTTTTTTTTTTTGAGCCAATACATTTTTTATTTGATTTTTTTTCCAAACTCTTAAAGTTGCATGGATCAATTTTTACTTATAGAAGTTTTTTTATTAAAAAGAATTGTTCCTCTGAGCTAATTTTGAGAGACGATGCTGTTTTGAAACGATTTTATTTTTAAACCAACATTTTGCGTATGCCATGGACAATGTACAAATTACGGTTAACATGGCTGATGGACATAATGAGATAATGTTGGGTTCCCACAAATAATTTAGTTTTAGTGTTTCATTAACTACCACTTATAGTTGGCAGATTTTTTTTCATGCAATACCTCAAATGAAAGTGGATAACTTTCTTTAATCTATAAAAATTGAAAATTTTAAAATATAAATTTAAAATATTGGCCCAAAATCAGACCTAGCATCTTTCAAATGTAAAATACTGTGAACAGACAGAAATTGGGACAATCTGTACTAGCTTTAGTTAGGTATACTCAAGAGAACACTCCTTGATTGAAGGTGGATTTCTTTGACATTTTGTGACATGCAGACCAACTTCTACTCGGCAAGCAGCAATCCATGGAGCTTTGAAGATGTGCCGACGACACCACCGAGCAACACCAGCTGGAACAGCAGCAGTGAGCTGTTCCCCTCGTCTATCTGGAGCAATCCAAGTAGCTCCAACAACAGCTCCCTGCTGGACGGATCGCCCAACATAAGCACCCAGGAATCACAGGTAAGTTGGCTCTCTTGTCAAATCTTCCTAGCTGTTCTAGACTGCAGCTTTTTCTGCAGAGTTCCGCGGACTTTTTAAAATCCGTTGATAACAAAAGGGCCTGTAGCAACTCGGTAGGTCTGCAGCCAGAACAGTTCATTTATAAGTCGATAAACACGAATATGCGAGCGCCTTAGCAGAGCTACCGGTCGAACGTTGTGAAGTACAGCTCATTTAAATATCAATGACTGTCTGCTGTCCTCAGCAATGCGGCATGCCATCCAGAATGCAGCTTTTAGGCAAAGGAATGCTTGTGTAGTTTTGACAAGATGCCTTGATAAAGACTATTTGAACTTCCGGGACCACAGTGGTCCCAACCATATTTAGTTTTACATGTGCGCGAATCTGTTTCTTCGTATACTTTAGTTTATGGCTATAAAAATGGTATTTTATTGTTGACAAAGTAAAATTTTGCCATTAAATAAATTAAAGTAAAATAACTTTGACAAATCAACAAAGAAATCCCAAGAGAAAGACTTGACCTCAGTTTTTTGGTTACTTTTAAATGATTTGGGGTTGAACAAAGAAAAATTAAGAATTGTGCCTAACTGATTCATGTTGTCATTAAACCAATGTAATGGTCGCACAATATCGGGCGTGGTTGGCAAGTGGGGTTTCAGAAAACTAAGCATCCTCGTTGTTAGTTTTAATTTTGTTTCAATGTGAGATTTAACAAATCATTTGTATGATATAGAAATTGAAATTGTGGTAATAAGAAATCACTATGGGTGTTTTTATACATCTTCAAGAATTTTGTATAAATACAGTTTTAAAAGAAGGTTCACAGAAAAATATAGTCTTTGGTCGAGTTGTTTATTAGTGTTTGATGCGCGCGCAAAGTCGATTGTAGCTGATGTCGAAGCTGAAAAATCACTGTTTTAAAAGGATTTTAAAATAATCTTCTGAACAATGTCATATCTTTGATGTCTCAGCATTGTTAAAATTTTCTCAATTGTTATTTGTTTTACAAATCCTCTTTGTCTCCATCACCTCTTCGGTTGTTCATTCACAAAAAAAGTGGTGATTTGATCATGGTTTTATCTCCAGTTTGGCCTTAAAATGAAATAGTTGTTTTGTCTTGTTTGTTCTTCTGGTAATTTGGATTCAGCGAATTACCGTCTTGTTCCAAGGATGTTTTGTTTTGTTTTTTCCTTTGTTTATATCCTGTGAATTTAGCTGTGTCAGTTTAAAAAGACCTTGCAGAAGTTGTGTTTGAGGACAGTCGTCCCCATTTACTTTAATCCCTGATCAAAACAGCCTCTGTATCACTCCCAGCATGGTGTGATTGTTGACTTAAGATTATGTTACAATCAAACTTAGCCGGCAACAAGAATATAAAAAATGTCAACACAAGGATGTTAAAACAATCAACATTGCCATACTCAAACCAAATGTTTGCCTATGTATATTGTATGCCTTTGTGCTTTCAGTTCATGTACAGTGTGTGCCCACGATTCATAACAACTGTATTATTGTTACCGGATTTTGATTCTATCACTTGTTGGCGATCTGTAATTGTAAAAGAAACACCCATAGGAAGCCCTTTTGGTTTGTTTTTGTTGTGTAACTTCGGGAACCTACAGTGGTGTAACCAGACATTTTTAATTGGTGGTTGGGGGCAAGGGGGGCCAAAGACATAATTTAGGGGGCATCCATTCATTTATGCATTTTTTTCTATCTCATTTAGGGGGCAAGAGGAGGGGGGGGGGGGCAAGGGTTGTGAGTGGTTACTTCCTGAAAGTGGTTGACTGCAACTCGGCACCGCCTGGGCAATTAGGGACCCTGAAATGGCTGACATAAATACAGACTTGAGCAAACTCGGGTGGGCGACTAGAGTGACTAGACTTACCAGAAACCATAGAGCACAGGGAGATTGACTAGATCGACCATGCACTGGAGCATGGTCGATCTAGTAAATTCGAAAGCTATGTCACACACTGTCACACTGTTTCTGGTTAGTCTAGTCACTCTAGTCGCCCACCCGAACTTGCTCCTTGCTGCTTTATCTGCATGCAAACCACAAACAAACAATCATAAACAAACAGCACAACAACCAAAAAACTTGTTGACCTTTTTCCCCATGGTACACTGCGAAATTGTCCTCTGCTGGGCAAACTGTATAGTGTGTTGTGAATCGCTTCTGTTAGGCAGATTAGTAGAGACTCACTGTAAAGATTTACTATGCCCAAATTTTGAGGCTAGACACAGGGAGTTGATGTTGTTACATAGTATTTGTGTTGGTTTTATACTAAAATTTACCCTTTCAGGGATGCCAGTTTTCCGGCTATTGCCGGAATTCCGGCTTTTTCAAATTTTCCCCAAATTTTTCCGGCGCTCCGCGTTTCATCAGGCCGGAGAAAATATATTTTATTGAAAACAGATTTTCGGCGCTCGTTTGGAGCGACTCGTGTTTAATGTTAAAATGTTTTGAAAGCGCCGTCAAGCGTTCGTACATGTATTGTAAATGCCGGAAGTATTGAGCGAAGATTAGACTTTTCTGTCGAATGTGTGCGTGGTGCCGTATGGTATGTATCGATGTATTTTGTGTGTACATCCATACACGATCTTTGGACCGTACATGAAATCGCTCTGAGAATTTTGTTTCGCGGACGATTGGCGTTACCATTGAGACATACCGACTGAGTTTTTGGCGTTCATCGAGTCATTATGGATGTTGAAAGAGAAGCTAATTTGAAACAAATTGATCGAGGGGTAAAGAATAGGTTTAATTGGCGGTGGCTTGAGTCGAGAGACAGTGGTAACAGGGTTCTCCCCACGTACAAGCTACAGCGTATCGGCCCGATACGCAATTTTTGGGGGCCCGATACGCCGGCAAAAAGGCCGAGCACATTTACGCTTTTCAATTTTTGAATACCTTTTTTTATTGACCGCAACAAACGGATCACAGTCTGTGTCCAGTGCCTTGGCCAACGTAATTTATAATCCATTAGTAATGCTTTCTTCGTGTGTGTCTTTGATCTATGTTGTCCCGGCCGCAGAAATCAATCACGATCACATACAAAAAACTTTCTTGTGTGCAGCGAACGATTGAGAAAAGCACACATGGCCACTGAACTCAGTTAACTGTTTCCCTTCGATGCCGCGTGCACCTTTTTCCGAAGACGGGTACCAGCGAAACCGTGCTCATTTTCGACCCCAAAAGAGCAAGTACGTTGATCGGTCGCTCAATCCCACATGCGTAATCCGTGCTAAAAAAACCCTGTGCATACATGTTTAGAGCGGTGTTAGAACATGTCCGTTTTATTGTTTTATAATTGGGGCTACTTGAGGAAATTTAATTGACAAACAATATATCACTTATGTAAACAAATTATTTTGACTTCTTTTTAATTTACAGAGAATCTTATTTTCTGTGTAAACTGAAAATAAATCAGAATAAAACAGTTAAAATGGGTTCACCACCTGTAGGGGAACCCCTGGCCAATTTTTTTTAAATGAAACCTCTATTTATGCTTTATTAAATAAAAATGCCTTTGACCATTATATTGCAATTTCAAAGGCTCTATGCACCAGAATGCAGCAGAGAGCATCTAGAAATTCAAATTTTTGCAGGGGGGGGGTCAGAATTGTCTTTTTTTATGTTTTATAAAAAAAATCGCTGTTATGTTTTTTATTGTTTTTGGTCTGAGCGGGGGGGGGGGGGGTGGTGACCCCCTTTCCTTCGCAGCGAAATTTTTTTCAGGCTCTGAAGGAAAGAGTCACTGGCATCCCTGCCTTACTGTATTGGACATTTTGGATGCTTGAAAATAGATGTTTGTTATTTTTTTTTAAACAGGGACAAGTTTAGTAAGAATTAAAAATTTACTAATTGTTTTGATTGTCTGGCAGTATTCACCGTTCAACAGCTTCAGAAGCCTATGGGGTAATACGTTCTCGGGGCACGGTAATGCTGGGTCGTCATGGAGTTCAGGTAACAACGATCATAAACATTAGACTTCTATTAGCCATCACCATAGTAACCGTATTATGTAAGACTCTATAAACTGTTCGGGTTAATCACTGTCAACCAAAACATGAGCTCAAATCGCATTTAAAAAAATAAATCCTAAACAAATATTTCCATCCAAAAATATGTTGGGAATGTACTGTTTACCAAACAAAAGTTTAATTTTAGATTTTTCCGTACCATCTTGTGGCAGGAAATAATGTTTTCTTTTTTGTGAATCCTGTTCGCTTTGTCGGTGGGTGTGACCCAGAAAAAGTAAATGTTTGTTGATAGTGAAACAAAATGCCGTAGCGTGACAAACAAATGTAGGGCAACAAAGTCTCTATATAAAGTGTAGAAAGTAATGTTATGACCTGTTCAAAAATTGTGAGAGTGTGTCCATCCTTGAAGATAAACAAATTATTATTATTTAATTTTTTATTTTTTTTATTTATTTTTATTTTTTTATTTTTTTTTTGGGGGGGGGGGTTGTCACAGAAAGTATTGACGTACAGCCTTCAAAAGTTAATTTACAAGACATGCTACCATTTTCAAACAATCACTAATTGGCTGTTGAGTTTGACGAGGTTGTGCAGCAGTCTATTCAAGCTATTCCAACCTTAAAAACAAAGAGTCTAATAAATTGAGAGCATTGCTTTCTTGGGATGAAAAAAAAACAAGTCTGCCCCATGTTTTGAAATTCTACGTCTTTTTAATCGAAGCACCGTAAAGAACGATAACTAACATGAAGCTCAAAATTCATGACAACAAGGAAGCTGAATTTTTTTTTTTGAAACTATTTGTGATTGTTTTTGGCTCAATCAGCAATCTATAAGCCATTTATTTTTATTAGTATATTTTTGGTTGTTTCTTGAAGATTTACCATAATACAAACTTCACATGAAGAAAAGCTGTCAGATAATTTCTGAATTAAATATTTGATTTAGTTATTTTTTGTTGTACCTTGCCGATAACCAGTCCAATCTGTTGACATGAGCCACTGTGATTGGTTGAACCCAAAGGAATTGGTAGTGTTGTGTTAATCTGCCATACGAAGCTGGACTAGAAAGATATGAATTTGCAGTATCAAGCCAGGGTGTATTTTTTTTCCCGGTATCCTTGAAATCAGATGATAGAATATTTTTTCCCATAGGGAGCGATAACCTACATAAAAAAAATATGATCCTTGGTCTACATTTAGTTTTTTCAAGATTTCGTTGAAACGTTACTTCCATTTGTCACATGTACACCTAGGTTGTGTCAATCAAACCAATTGATTTGAATTGGCCTGCATACAAAAAAAGGTTCACTTCTCTATTTAAAGACTTCCTCATTTTAGAAATTATGTTAAAGGCAAAGTATACCTTTGTTTTTTTGGAACCGTTCGATTGTTTTAATCCTATACAAATGTAGATATTTACAACAAAATAACCTGTGAAAATTTCAATTTCAAAGGTGGTATCGTTTTTGAGGTATCGCCGAAAATCTGGAGCGTTTTGTTCCATGCAGGAAGAATAATCCATAATTGGAATACACAATCTGAGAAATGTTTCATGCAGAAATGTCTCTCAGATTAAAATGTTTTTGAATCCCTTTGTTTAAAACCACATTCCTTTGAAGGAAATTGTTTCTCAAAATGTTATACATTATCAACAGCTGCAGTGCTTCTTACCAAGTAAGTTTTTTTGGTCATTGATTTTTTTTTGAGTAATTACCAAAGGTATACCTACCCTTTAACTTCATGTTAAACTTGGAGCAAATTTTCACTCACAGAAAGTGGGTCTTGAAGAAATTGTGTATATTTGATTCAAAAAAACAGTTCTAGAAATTCAGCAACAAAAGTTTATTATTGTACATGTGTATCAGCTAACAAAAATATAGAATAGTTTAATTTATATTGTCAAATAAGTTATATTTTTGTACTTTTTCTTACTTTTGATGAATATGAAAATTACATTTATAATGTTTTGTGTGTTTAACCCATTTTTGTTTGCAATATTTGCAGTGTTGTTACCTTAATTTTTATTAGATTAACTATATTTATTTCTGATCTAACATACACACACAATCTATTGTAATTGTTTCTGATAGTTAGCTGACACATGTACTAAATGTAGCAACCTAAAACACATTCAACTCTGATATCTTTGCGTGCAAACTACGCTAATTTCAGAGCGTTTGAATAATAAGTTAGTTACTTGATTGTATTTTTTAGGCTTAAACTAAACCAGTTGTTTGGTTTGGTACTGCAGTTTGTCATGCTATGGGTAATGTTTCCTGTTGTTTTCAACCTGACCCGAACCAGGAAAAATACTACCTGATCAACAAATCTAGATACCAATAGATAAAACGGTGTTTACTCTCTGTTTCCCAGGTACACTGGACATTTATTTTTGTAAAAACCTCAACACACTCTGTAAGATGAATCAACACAATTTCCTCAATTGTTTGTTGAAGGTTTCGATCTCCCCAAGAAGTATCTTTTTTATGTCAGCTTTTATGAAAAGTATATAAACCAATAAGCCATTTGCGAGTTGGATTTGAATAATGTCTGGTACAATGACTTGCTTAGTCACAAGTTACTGGTTAAATCTAAATTCCTCAGACTATAGACACAGTTGCTATGTCAAATGGTTCGGGGCAAGCTTTTGTATAGCAACCTCCAGATGAGCAAACCCTGGTACCATTGTGCCATACACATTCATTCAGAATTGTGTATGGGTGTTCGCGTCTCTTACGTAACTACGCAAAAGCTTGCCCTGAATCATGTGACATAGCAACTGTCTCTATAGTCTGAAGAATTGAAACTTAAGTGGTAACTTGTGATGAAGTACGTCATTGTACCAGACAATATTCAAATCTAACACGCAAGTGGCTTATTCCCATTGTACTTCTTTCCGTTATTCCAAATTGGAAAGAGAAAAAAAATTACGAGTGAAACACCATATTTAGAAGAAAACAAATTTGATTTGTTAATTCAGTGTGCAGCTTAGCACAATGTTTTTAACGGTGAAGATTTTACTAAAGGAACCGCAATTTCTTTATGTTTGTAGGTTACAGTTGGATTATATGTTGACGATGTTGATGATCAGATAGTAATTGGGTGGGTGGGGGTGGGGTGGGGGGGGGGTTGATGGGTTTTAGGTTGTAGATGCTATAAGGTGATGGCTAATAGTAATTATGGTGTGGTACAGTGAATCATATTAGCAGCAGATCTGTTTGCATTTGAGGAGGACTCTGCAAAAGTTTGGATTGAATCAAACTGACTAAAGGCCCCAAACAGTATTTTGAAGGACATTCAAACAACCAGCGGAAATAATTTGAAAAAAACAGAAACTTGTTTCTGGAATTGCAAAGACTCAAAGGGAAAGTGAAATACACGGGTAAATTGACCTCGTTTGGATTCTTTTTTCCTCAATGAGTGTTAACACAAAAGTACAATTTCTAAAGCAGTTTAAACAATGTTTGGAGTATAAGTCACTCATATTGAATATACCAACACTTCATTTGCATTCATACGGCATTCATTTTCATTCAATCTTAATGCTACTAATATGATTTGCTGTTTAAATTAGGAGAATACAAGTTTTTAAGTTGATTGGTGACTTAGGGCGGATGATTTTTCATTTCTGAGGGTTTGCAGTTTCATTTTAACAAGTCCTTGATTTTGTTTTGGACTGGACATTTTATGTTTATACAGAGTTCAGTGGTATCACTGAAATCTGCGAACAGGATGTTTGTGATCTTGGACAAGATAGTGGAGGACGAGGTTATCAGTTGTTGGGGAAAGAAAAGTCATTTGCCCTAGTGTCTAGATCTAATGAGAGTGTTAGTGCACCAAGAATGCCAAATCAAGAACGGGTGTTCTGGAAAACTATCGCATCAGATAATAGGAGTCTGACAACGATACTAGAGGATGTGTATCACTGGTGTGTTTCTACCGGGGAAAAACTGGAGGTGTGTGAAATGAACAAAAAGATGAAGAATATCATTCCACCAAATTGTTCCACACCTTCTTGTGACATTATGGTCTTAACACACTTCTTGGTTTGGCTGGATGGTTTATTGTAAACTTATTTTGACAGAACTACCGATTGTGACTGAGGCTTTGTCTGGCTATGGCTTGATGGTTTTATGCTCGTGCCTCAATGTTGCCACTGCAGCGTAAGCCCTAGCCATAGACGCCATTGATGGACATAGCCCAAGAAATCCCAGATTCATAACAAAGGAAGAGGTCATGTCTGTGTTTTTTCCCATTGAGGATATTCTACACACAGACGGAATGTTGCCTTTGTGTAATTTGAGACTAAGTCAACACAGTATCAGAGTACAAGCACAACAAACTTTCTCTGAAGGTTTCAGCTTACCACCAAGTGACCTCTTCCTATTGACCCAGTTCACCTGATGTCGGCATCATCAAAACAATATTGGATGCGCTATTTTGGGCGTCAGTGCCGCTGTTTGTTACACAGCTTAAGTGCGCATGTTACGCGCATTTTGACTCCCAAAATGGCGTGCATGGCTCCCAAAACAGAAGCCATGGATGACATTGGTGCAACGGGGATCAATACCTTATATTGACTTCACTGATTTAAAAGCGTGATCGTGAATTCCGTTCCAGTGTGATAGACCTCTCCAAATAGCACCAAGTAAAAATCATTTCCTTATAAATTATGCATACTGCATGTAACTGTGATTTAGTGACTATACAATGAGAAGAAATGGTCTCCAGCAAAGGTATTTCACACTGAACAGAAGACTTGCCGTAGTCCTTCGATGGAATACTGAATTCATTGATCCGCCCTTTTAAAAGTGTATTTAAAAACGATGCTGATCAAGTATTTGAAGCATCGTTTCTTGCCAACAAAGTTCTCGTATTACAACAGACGGAATAAGTGTCCTCTGTAACGGAGGCGTAACGGATTCTACTTACTAAAGCAGAAGGAACAGAGTAATGGAAAAAAGTGGTATTATATTATGCAGGGTGTTGGACCTGCTTTTGAAACAAAAATTACGCTTGCTGTTTTATTGAATTTTTATTACAAACAAAAGTGTGTTTCACTTTTTAATAGAAGAAAAAAGCTCTGGTGGCTGGGAAGCATTCTGAGCTTGTTTAGAGCTAATTAGTAGCACGTATTTGTTATGAAATGATCAAACTGCTGGAACTGGTGGTTCTTTAGGAGGGGGCGGGGGGGGGGTGATAAGATTGGAGCCCCCTCCCCCCTCCTTCTGTTTTTGACCAGATGTGAGGCATGCTTTGTATCTTGTGTTTAGGTTGCTAAATGAGGACCCTCTGGTTGTCTGTTACTAATTGTTATTAAAAACAGTCTAACGGTTACTCTATCCGAGTTAATGTTTTGTGTTTCTGAAACGAAGAGGCCATACAAGGAATTGCTACAGCATTGCTTAACATTTATACACACACACCAATTTAGTTAAAGGTAGCATCTTTGATGTTATTCTCCAGTGGGGATGTGTTGCCATTTTGACTTTACAAACAAGTTACATGGCAAATTTGATACAGTCGGAAAAAATAAAGTTTTTGGAAAAGAAATAAAACTCCCCTTTGTGCAGCATTGTGTATATTTCTTTTTTTTTCTTATAAGAATATTATTTAACTTATTGGTTTTAATGCTAATGTTGGAATCATGGTATTTATATGAAGTATAAACTGCCTTTGAAATGTTCAGCTTATTTTTAAGATTATCTTTTGTTTTCCTTTATGGTTTTCAGTTGTCCACCATATCTTCAAAAGAAATTAGGGAACTTTGGATATCTAGTGATAACCTTTGTTTCGCTGTCCCATGGTATTTTTGTGAATTTGGTACGGGTTCGAATCCCGGTCATGACACTTGGTGTCCTTGAGCAAGACACTTAACTATAATTGCTTCTCATCCACCCAGGGGTAAATGGGTACCTGTGAGGGCAGAGATGGTTTTTGTGATTGATTGTGCTTAGTGCGCTACATATTTGGCAGCACAGGCTGTATACTCCCAAGGGAGCTGGGATGGTTTATGGAATGAAATGAATGGCCCAGTGACCAGGGGTAATAAGGATGGATTTGAGTGCTATATAAGGAGCCACTATTACTATTATTATTATATGTCACCTTGTTGACAAAATGAGTGACCTTGTACATTCCAGGGCAATTCCTGGCAGGAGAAACTGCACTGGTCATATTATGGGAAATTTTAGTTTTCCATAATTTCCACATACATTCACATCGGAGAGGTGCCCCTTTTTCATATAAAAAGTTGAAAATCACATCAAATGCGAGATTTGGTGTTCTTCCATAATATGTACAAATCATGCCTGCAGGAAGTCCAGGCTCTAAGGCTCTTTTGCCGCAGGTTACATAATAGTCTGTAGGATAGCTAATTTGTTGCAATAGCGCCCTCTGTTTTCAGCCCCTGGAAAATGAATAATTTACATATTTGCTTCAAAGAATGTCTTCGATGACACTTTATTGTCCATGAAAGTTTATGTATGTCAATAATTCAGGTTATATTGATGGACCATTTAAAGTGAGATATTTGTTTACACTTAACGTGTATGTAGGCCTACATCTAATAAGTGTAGGTGTATTTCCGGTGGATAGAGACTCGCAGGCGGCAGACACTTGCTGGTTCAACCACGGACGATCTTTCCTCTACCTGTGGTCGAGTCGACCCTCACCGCGGTTGCCCTTGAAGATTCAAACAATGAGGTAGAAATAAATCCTCATGAATGAATATAAGTGCACTGATGCAATTAATTTATATCACCAGTGGTGTCAAGCATTCATGGATTTTGTGTTTGTTCACAGAGGACGAATTTTGTTCATTGTAGCACGGTTTGTTTGTTTTTTGTGTTGCCTGCTGGAAGAAAACTGAAAGCAACCCAGTAACTTATTCACCTGTGACTGAATGTGTGCCATTAGTTCGGTGTGTGCTCTATGCATGGTGCCACCATTAACTCGGGGGGGGGGGCAGTGCATTATTTCCGTAACCAGGGATCCCAAAAAAGGCCTTGAAAAGATCGCCTCCCTCAGTACGGATTGTTCCTGCACGACCCTCCAGGGTCTTACACGCAGCGTCTTGGAGGTCGACCTGCCGCCTTATCTCCTCCGTGCACATGTCCATGATGTACACAGAACGAGGGTAAACTACCTAACACGTGTTGGGCCACATCCGAATGCACGTACCACCCCGCTTGATTTGTATTGGTTAGAACCCGGAAGTATACTCACAATATAATATTATCAGCTAGAGTTTGTTCCCTAAGCACAGAGCAAGGACCACTCTACAATTGCTCTACACTCTAAGATAAGTATGACTTTCCCAAACTGCACATTCTTTCGTGGACTGTCACCAAGCATCGTTGAACTTCTGTAAGAGACTTCAGCAGTGTTTTACATTCCACGGACGTACCACAGACTAACTTATGATGACTTCGTTCGCGATGATGATGATTATTGGTTCATTTCATCTTCTTCGATCAGGTAGGCATTTCCTCGCTCTATGGTCTAAGTAAAGTTGCATAATTATGGGAAATTTACTCGTCAAATTGGTGTGGCACTTGACGCAATTGCCGTAGTTGTGGCTTCAATAGTCTGGGATAACTACTGAGGGATACTGTCCAGCTGTTTGCCCCATAACTGTAATGTTTTATTTGGGTGTTTTTTGTCACTATTTGCAAAACTGCTCTGAGCCGGACGGTGTGCCAACTTCACAACAAAAGTATTTTACTACAAAAAACGGTTTATCATCGTTTTGATGAGCCGTGGTAGAGTTACTTGAATACACCACTCGTTTTATCGTTAGTTTAGTTAGTACCTTATCTTTGATTACATATTTATTTGATTCATTCTATTTATTTACCATTCTAATTCCTTTGTTTTTCTGTGGCTATTAACTATTTTGTCAGATAAATACTTTAGACAAAACAGTATGCACCGAGAGGTTCTATAAACTGAATACAGGCGAACATGCAGTGTTTTAAAAGGCACAGTACACGTTTGGTAATGACTCTGAAAATGAATGGCAATCAAAACTTACTTGGTAAGAAGTACAGCAGCTTTGGGTAGTATAATGAATTTTGAGAAACTTTTAGCTTCGAAGTACTACGGTTATGGAAAATATATCACTTTTTATTCCCCAAACTTTGAATCTGAGAAGTGCAAACTGTTGGGAATATTCTTCCTGCGTGGAAATATTCGCTCCGGTTTTTCGGTGATATCTCAAAAGCGCGACCACCCAGTTTTGAAGTGAAATTTTCACAGGTTAGTTTTATTGTATGTACCTACATTTATATAGGATTAACATAATCAGTAGGCTCCAATTACCAAGCGTGTACTGTGCCTTTAACAGCCCAATCACTTCACTGAATTGCAATGTTTTGATGTTGTATAATGTGAACACTTTGAAACCGTTATCGATGTTTCCACCTGCTCGCTTATCAAAAACTGCTAAAACCTGATCCCCTTGAAATGGTTTTTACCCAAGTTACTTCATAATATGTACTTGTTTCTGTTGAGAAGGGTTACTGTCTCCTCGGTTTTCTTTACAACGTGTGAATAATACGGTGATTGTGAACGACCAAACATAGCAACCGAAATGTTTACATTCAAGTGCTATTAGAGTGTGCTAAATACATGGTAAAGCGAAATGTTCTAATGGACCGAACCATACCGAACCAACGACATTATATTATGTCCTAATAGCAAATAATATATGTATATGTAGGTTTACTTTCTTCCCTATGGTTAACTTAAAGGAAGCACGTAAATTGAAATATACAAAAAGGTGACAGGGAAAGGCCAATCCTGCAGGAAACGTCGCGTTGGTGTAAATTGACGTAGGTAGAGAATCCTGATTTACGGGCAGGATATACTACACGGGGGTTTGTTTAGTATCATTTTTTGCAGCACACTGTCGTTAATTTGTCATTCCTTTTCACGTTCATAACACTGATCATTAATTTATCAACGAAGATTTGTTATTTTCAATCAGTGAAAAAACGTTCACTGTCAAGATTGAGGTCACGAACAGCGCCATCATGGGTCAAGATAAATTTGTAATTAAAATAGAAAATACTATTTGTTAAACCTTTGTTACTTATTTATTCATATTTCATGACAAAAGCTTTATTTCTACAAAATACCAGTGCCAGGTGCCTTTAATAATTTTCAAGAGAAACATGTCTGACGGTCAAGGCCAACATTCCAAAGTCACCGTTGCTTATTTCAATTGTCGCATTCGAATTAAGCCTGATATAAACGAGCACAAAATCCCTGAAAAACACGCAGCAAAAAAAAAAACCATACGTTTTCGATGCTTTTCACTCAAACGACCATTGGGAACTTTTCTCAGATTTGTAGGGCTATATATACATGGTGTGTTTATTGAACACTCCATGATATAAATTAATTAAGTTTTCCAACAAAAAAAAATCAATTTTTCCTTTCAGTTTAGAGACTTGGATGGGAAAGGCAGTACTTTTCTTTGTGTCTTGAAGCACATGGTGCAGTGGTGTCACTGTGGTACAGATGGTTTGCGCGTGTATAGGCCTACTGATGAAAATTACATGACAGAGTCTTCACAATACATGATAAAGGCACATGACAGAGTCTTCACAATACGTGTTGTTAGTGGCACAGTACACGTTTGATAATTGGAGCCTACTGATTGTGTTAATCCTATGTAAATGTAGGCCTATACAACAATAAAACTAACCTGTAAAAATTTCTCTTCAAAAGGTGGTCGCGTTTTTGAGATATCACCGAAAAACCGGAGCGATTATTTCCACGCAGGAAGAATATTCCCCATAGGAATACACAGTCTGAGAAGCGTTTCTGACAGAAACGCTTCTCAGATTCAAATTTGGGGGGAATAAAAAGTGATATATTTTCCATAACGGTAGTTAAAAGTTTCTCAAAATTCGTTATACTACCCAAGGCTGCTGTACTTCTTACCAAGTATGTTTTTACTGCCATCAATTTCCAGAGTCATTACCAAACGTGTACTGTGCCCGTTTAACTCATGCATAGGTTACTGATTTTGACTAACAGTCAAAAGAATTATGCGCTTTATAGGCCTAGTTTTTTAGGATGGTAACATCATTTGGCAAGCTCTGGGCCCAAATTCATAGAGCTGCTTAATCACAAAAAGTAGCTAAGCACAATATATATTATGCTTACCAGAAAGGTTAGTAGCCTAAAAGTCATGTCGTACGATCTGTGACTGGTATACTGATTTCCCTTCAAACAATTTCTAAGCTTAAGCTTAATTTCTGCTTAAGCAGGATCCTGGTTCTAAGCGGTGTTGAGGGAAACGGATTCAGGATCCAAATGTTGATTACACTTTCAAACTTGTTCTTATTCTGATGGTTTGTTTTTGGCTTCTGTAGCACGTGGTGAACAGTGCCAACATGAGGGTTATCTTTTCCGTGACGAATGCTTCTGGATTCTTGACGCTGATGTAGCACAGTGGGTTGATGCTGATCAACTGTGCAAAAGGTACCAAGGTGCTCGGCTGGTCGCCATCACTGACCAGGAAATGAACGTAAATACTCGATTTTGTTTACGCTAAGATTTGGGGGTGTTCAATGGTTTTAGTTTAAATGATAATGATCCGGGGAGTGAAATGTGATTTCTGAAGTTGTGTTTGCCGTTTTTGTTGTTGGGTTTGTTTGTTTTCGTTGGTGTTGCCTTTTTGGTTTATCTTTTTGTTTGTTTCACTCTTTGTTGATGTTTAGGATTTTATTACCGAAAAAATCCACCAGGATGTGTGGATCGGGCTTCATGACACACACAACGAAAGCGATTGGAAATGGTCAGACGATTCCCCCGTCAACTACACGTTAGTAAATATAACTAATCTTAGATGACATAAATTATGTAAACATTGCTAATTGCCGGATTTTGAAATAACTATCGTTTAGGTTGGTGTTTTACATTGATTTCACATTAGTTTCCTTACTTTGCGAATTTCGAAAGTGGCCCGATGAGGATAATAAATGTCGGGACATTCATAGCTTATTCAATGCTGATACTGTGTGGGCCAAATGTGTTTGCAGGAACTTCATCGAAGTGGAGCAAACTGATCAGTCTGGAGCCGAAGCAATGGATAATAACTGTGTAGCATTACAGAGTGACAACGGCAAGTGGAAAGACTCCAAGTGTCGTGACTATAAAGGGATAATCTGTGCCCAGCCACGTGAGTAGCATTTTTTCCATCCTCAAGGTTTTAGCCAGGATTTGGTAAAAGGGTGTCCAAATTTGCTAGAAATTTAAAAACCGGGTGTCCAAATTGTTCGCTTACAATACATTTACATGTAAATGACAGGTAAAACAGAGTGTGCAAATTTAAAGCAGGGTGTCCGAAAGACACCCAGACACCCCTCTGGCTACACTAAAAGTCCCTCCTAAACAAGTTGCCGGTGCCCGCCAAACAATAATGGTTTCCGTTTTGCTTGTTTACAATGCTCAAATTTCACTCGATTTTCCGTCCAAGTTTCACTTTCGGTATTGTGGAAGAATATTGTGATATTAAACTAAATACTCTGGCGATCGACCGTTTACATTAATTGAAATGGGCTGCCGATCAGGGCACAATTTCATGGCTCTGCTTACCGCCGATTTATGTGCTTATGGCCCATAGAATTGCACGCTTTAGATGGCTCCCACGCTAAGTAGAGCCATGAAATTGGGCCCTGCCGATACCCCTGACTTTTTTAAAAACCTCTTTGAAAACACACCCTCCCCAATAATAACTTTTTCGTCACTGTTATTGCGATTTTTTTTTTAATTATTTGTCTTTTGTTTTGACTGCTTTTATCTGTATTTCTTAATAACTTGTGGGTTTTTAATTGCGATTTGGGATGTCTATGTGACATGGAAAGTGTTATTAAAGTAATTAATATTATTATTTATCATTATATCATGACATCTGCAGGCAGTCCACCTCATTGCCCAGATGGAGGGACACTATTTCGGGATCGATGTTACTGGTATGGTGGAACCAAAACTTGGGCTGAAGCGAACGAGGATTGCGCAAGATTTGGAGATGGAGTGAAACTCGCGGTTATTCAAGACTCTGAACTCGACGTAAGGACCTGGGCCAAATTTCATAGAGCTGTTTAATTAGGCAGAAAGTATCGCTTAACAAATTTCTGCTGAGCAAAAACAAGAAGGATATCGGTCACAGATGGAACCATGTGACTGGTAACCTTATTATGGCAATATTTTGTTGTGGATTGCTACTTTTTGTGCTAGAGAAAGCACAACGAAATTGGGCCCTGTTCTCGCTCAACGTTCGGAACCCTGAGTTATTTGCCGACTCGCCTGACCACAATTGCGTCTAAAATTATAACAGTTATATTAATGGTATATTCTGCATAAGAACTCGTGCATTTCATTAATGGATCAATTTAATTCAATTCAATTTTATTTATTTCATCACAGTTAACAAGTAGAAAGTGAAAATTGTTTTCCCTGTGTGCACTAAAAACATTCAAATTCAATACTGATAAAAAAAAATTAAAAAACATTACAAATAAGCCTACTTACAAAAAAATTGTTTTAAACAATATAAGTTTATATTTTAAAAAGAGAGAAACACTATTATGACGAATACACTTTAAACAGAAAAGGGTCCTAGGGGGCCTGACCCGTTTCTGGGCTAGCCTGACTCTGAAACTGGTCAATGACATTGGAAACTGCCTTGGGTTCTGCGTCCGTTTGACCCTTGTGTTATTTTGGCACAGATTCTGGGTCTGGCTCCACGGAACCCAGAACCCAGAATCCGGGTCAAGTTGTTTTTAGGGTGTATTGCAATCATCATATATCATCCTTTGTGTTCTGGTTTTGCAGGCATTTCTAGCTAGATTGATATACCCAGGTATATGGATAGGTCTGCATGATCGTAGAAAAGAAGGCAAATGGGAATGGGTGAACGGAAGTCCGCTCGAGGAAACCAGGTAAGTTTGAATATTCTCCGTGATTTCTGGTAGCACTGGATATATAATTTTCTCTGAATGGAAAATGTGAAGTCCAACAAAAAATATAGCTCATAATATCTTAGCATTGGGGAAAATAAACCACCTTCCTTTTATTTTTTTTAAGTTACCAAAACTGGAGGGCAGGCAGACCTCGAAACGGGACCAGGGCTAATGACTGTGCTTCCAGCTGGCATGCATCCGAGCACTGGATTGATCAGCCATGCAACGTCGCGAATCGCTATGTGTGTACCCTGCAACGTAAGATCACATTTGTATTAGTATCAGTATACAATGTTAAAGGCACAGTACACGTTTGGTAATATTTGGAGCCTACTGATTGTGTTAATCATACGTAAATGTAGGTACATACAATAAAACTAAACTGTGAAAATTTCACTTCAAAAGGTGGTCGCGTTTTTGAGATATCACCGAAAAACCGGAGCGAATATTTCCACGCAGGAAGAATATTCCCCATAGGAATACACAGTCTGTCTCAGATTCAAATTTTGGGGAATAAAAAAGTGATATGTTTTCCATAACCGTAGTACTTTAAAGTTAAAAGTTTCTCAAAATTCATTATACTACCCAACGCTGTTGTACTTCTTACCAAGTAAGTTTTTATTGCCATTAATTTTCAGGAGTCAACGTGTACTGGGCCTTTAACGATAGTGACTGGCCCACTTTGAACTTTTATATCAAATATTAGGTCCTGTTGTGTTCATCTATTGCACACTATTTTCTTTTATCTCCACAGCTTGTTATGAAGGAGGTAACACTGGATCCGGGGACGGGGATGATGGGGCAACAGTCGGCAAAGATGAGAGTGACAACTGTTGGGAAGTGGGGTCTGATCAGAGATGTGCAAGTTGTGTAACTGGTAGTCAATGCAGAAAGGGGGATGGCAAGTGTCTTTGTGATAGCCAGTTTGCTGATATGGCTTGTGATAAAGGTAATAAAGAGATAAACGCACTTCACAGTATGACTTGTCAATAAATACAATGATGCGAATGACAACAGGGCCCAATTTCAAAGAATTGCTTAAGCACAACAACATTATGTTTACCAGAATAAGGTTACCAACCTACTACCATGTCACAATCTACAATTTGTGACTGGTATCCTGCTCATTTCTGCTAAGTAGACAATATTGTTGAGCAATATTTTATGCTCAATGGAATTGGGCCCTGGTCAGCTGAACATTGATACTTTAATTCAAAGTAGGGTTTACACCATGGTTGGTACAAACAATTAAGTTGTCTCGAAAAGTATGGCAGCGTTCCAAACGGATGTTTTTTCAGGGTGATGGGTTTAACAGTGATGGTTGTAAGTAAGATTGATTGTGTTTTGTTGTTCCCTTGCAGAAGACGTGACAGTGACAGTTGAAGGCCCCGATCAATACAATTTTGGGTCAAATGTCACCATGCGTTGTCACGTGAACCTACCCTCCACTGACGTCACGGTTTTGTGGCAAAAAGCCAGCGACACGGAGATTTCTTCAAGGGATGAAAAGACCGACGTAAACGTATACGCTGAAAGGGGGGACTACGAACTGACGATCACAAACCTGCAGAAGGAGGACGCCGGATCGTATGTTTGCGTTGCATCCACGATTTTGGGCGAGGTCAGCGTTCTTAAAATGGACACATTCCTTCTCGACGTAGGTAAGAAACCATCCATAACGACCGGATAAGTTGCAATCAGTGCATTTT
This sequence comes from Pycnopodia helianthoides, assembly GCA_032158295.1. Lineage (NCBI taxonomy): Eukaryota > Metazoa > Echinodermata > Asteroidea > Forcipulatida > Asteriidae > Pycnopodia > Pycnopodia helianthoides. The sequence goes on from CM063248.1 coordinate 16,026,657, forward strand.
TTTCAGCTACGTAATATAATCTTCAAATTCGGTTTCGAAAATTAATAATCTTATAACTAACTAGTTTTGTAAATGTGCGTACTTCGTCATCCTAATCTTCGCAGTTCTGACAATAAGTAATCAATCTTTCCTCACACAAACACAACTAAATAAGTTTTTGATGAGTAGTTTTTCAAACAGTTAAAATAAAGTCCTCGTCTTTGTCGGACGTATAGGTCTATACCTATAACGGTTTTTGTAATTAAACACATTTTCTTTTTCAGCTGCTCCTTCCGTACCGGGTGTTGGTGAGAGCACATCGGGTAAGTCAAAACGAAACTTATACGAACTCCTTAGTTTCTGTACATTGGGCTATATGTAAATGAAACATCAATCTATGTTTGCAGTGACAAGTTTCAATCTGCAAGTACAAAACTAACATACCAATTTACTTGTGTGTTTTTTTGACAGTTGATAAAGGCAAAGTGGTTGAGGCGAATCAAGGTAACACATTATTTCTTGTGCGAATCACAGGCCTATTAATACGTGATTAACCTTTATATGGAAACTAACCGTAACATTAAAATGCACATACTACGAATAACACTAATGGCGGAGAGACTGATTTGTAAGAATATGGCTAATAGGACAATCGAAGGCGTGTCTATCAAGTTGATGTTGCCAGGGGCTTTTTCTAAACTTTGGCTTAGGCTCCGGCTCTTATGTTGGAAATACGTGAGATAATACACTGTTCCTAAATTGATGACGAAGTCCAAGACGAAGTCCAAGCCGAAGCCCAAGCCGCGCTTGGAAAATGGCCCTGGATACATGATTCCGGCCAGATGTGAACACACTACGTGCATTTTCTTTCGAAAATAAGTTTTTATAGAACAAATAGTTCCGTGATGTAGGAATGCTTTTACTTTGCTTCTGTTTTCTTCTTTGTTGAAATAAGCCGCCATTTTCACTCACATTCACGTAGCTAGGCCTATATTGAACTAATTACTCTCCGTAACCAAATGGAGGGCCGTATAAAATATGCAGAAACTCATTCAGAAGAAGTTAGTATTTGGTTTTGAACTGTGTATATTTCTGGTACATTTTTGTATAGGTGTTACTTTGGGGATTCTAATTGGAATGGGTACGCTTTGCATTGGCTGTATGCTTGCAGTTGTCGTCATCAGGGCTAAAGCGAACAGGGTACGTATTGAGCACCTCGGTTTCATACATAGTTTATAGTGTTCACCCACCCCAACCCCGCACTCGTGACACAGACATCCACGCAAACAGCAGCTTAATTAATATGAAAACAAACGGGCAGCACTGGTTAATGAACTACACATAACTATGACAGCACGCAGTACTTAAACTTGACCGTTTTCTCTTCAACATTTATATGCAAGATCTTTTCTTTTTAGTCAGTGTAAAATCTTTATAGATACGTGAGTATAATGACTTCTAACGAAAACAGACACAGCAAAAACCGCCAATGAAATTTCAAATTAAACTTTTTCGACTCGTCATTTTTACGAAGACATTCTGTTGACATGTTGGGTAAATTACCCTTTTTAATTTTGTGACAATGATGTTGTTTTTGTCTTACATTTACAGATCCATGGCCCGCTTGACACTGACAGTGAGTATGACATGAGTAAAACGAATGTGTTGTGAAAAGTGATGTGAACCTAATGTCACGGTTACCTCGTGCTTTCAAACAGAACAGTTACCTTCGTTGTTGCTGCTGTCGCCAGGGCCCAATTTCATAGAGCTGCTTAATTTCTTTCCTGCTAAGCAGAAATAAGCAGGATACAGTCACAAATTGTACATGTGACATGGTATTTTGGCCGATAAGCATAATTTTGTTGTGCTTAGCTACTTTTTCTGCTTAAGCAGCTCTTTGAAACATGGCCATGGTGCTTACTAAATGCATTTCTGGTGAGGGTGTTGGAAGGGGGTGTGCCGTAAATTCTGGTTCATGCATGCCATGAACGTGGGACCCAAAGTGTATTATGGAGGTCAAGATTTCAAGTTCATTAAGTGAAGAAAACCAGAGCATTTTTGTTATCCTCAGGCTAATTATAGTTTGTGTCTTGCTATATCTTTCTCAGGAAAACCGATTGAACACCATTGCAACTTGGTCATGGAAAATAACGATGTGAAGGAGGACACCTAGTGAAAACTGGTTTGGATCCACGAATTACTTCAAATATCTAGGTTGTCATTTTTAAAAACTATTATGGCTTTAATCAGCCCACCGGGATCCTTATACACATAACTCGAAATTAAATAGGCCAGTGAAGCTTCCTTTTTTTGCAGGAGAAAACAGCAGGATTAATTGTATAGCTAAATTTAATGGAACTTACATAAACTATATGGACAGAGACGTCAGCCTATACCAGGCCGGGCTAACAGCTACTGGTGACCGTATAGGCCACGCCCTGACTTACGTATTACCCTGTCCTTAATTAATATACTGAATATCACTACGCCACTAACCAAAAGTAGTCCCATAACAAAATACTAAAATCTAGGTTGACAAATGTATGTTCACCAATGGCTCAGACTGAAAAAAAATCTGAGACGTGAAGTTATTAACATCCACGTGAAGGCAACAGTCAGCTGGAAATTTTTAATTAAAGTTTCATCAACACGAGTAAAATCAAGATACCATTTTTTGCTCTAATTGATATATATTAAGATAGTATGGCACTTTAAAATAATAGGTGTCAATGCAATACTTCCTGCTTCTGGTGGTATGAGGTTAACAATGTGACATAGTTCTAAGGGAACACTGTGCCTTAAGTGTCCCACGTTTATTAAATGACCGTCCTATTTTTATTTCTGCCAATTTTGCACAGAAAACATGATAGAAATCGTTGTACATTTTTTTTCTTCTTCGTGGTTTCTGGCATCTTGATAAAGTTATGTGTAGATGATGTATATAAATCGCCAGCAGCAGCAAATTTGTCGAAACTCTTAAATAATCCGCCTTTATGGTTAATTAACGCAAGTATTATGAACAAATAAAAAAAAATATTTTTCTAGAGAATGGTTCGTGTTTCCTTTTTTATTTTTTGGGTCGTTTTGTTACCATACAGTTTTTTACCTCAAACAAATACGTTCCAAGTTTGGTTTAGTGTTAATTCTAACGAATGATTTGTATTGTTTAGTTGAAATTGTATTTATAACAACTTGCTATGGGTATTTTTACTTTCAAAAATTGTGTATAAATAGCTTTAAGGAGAAGATTTGATTGGGAAAAAATATAGTCTTCGTTCGGGTTGTTTTCTTGGTTTTTTTTATACGCGCGAGATTTGCCCAGTAATTCACGCGGAGCCAATGCAGGTCAAACAGAACCATCCTGCGAGCGACACCTTGAACGACTGGGAAACTTAGAAACAGGATATCAGAGAATGTGAGAGAGGACAGGACCGACCTAACAAAGTATCAATATACCATTAAAGCCTGACCCCCCCCCCCATCCCCTCCAAGCATAAACCAAAGTTGCGCTTTTACATGTACGTGTTAAACAATAAAACATAATTACATTTATGCAGACGAATTAGCCTACAGCCGGCCATGAATTAATTTATTTGATTGAGAGAAATGTAATACAAGGTGACAGGGTCAATCATATATTTATTGGAAGCATCAATCGTGTACTGACACGTTAATTGAAATTTACTTTGAAGACAGCACGGTGGTACATTTGGTCTGAGGGAGGCCTATGGGAATTATAGCGCAGACCACCGAGGACAGTAGAGAATGGGATGTAAATCCCTTCAAAACCATCTTTAATGAACCACAGAGCAACTTAAGCCAAAGGAAGAGTCAAAAACGCTGAAGTTTGTGTCCAAGTACACACCTAAACAAGACGGGAAAAACACATCTGAATCTTAAGGAAATAAATATCACTCGGAAATATTAATACTACATTCAGACAGTGGGTTGACGGATGGGTTTTTGAGCTAATCAGGGCCCAATTTCATGGCTCTGCTTACCGTAAGCAAAGAATCGGCGCTTGCGGAAGCAGGAAATTCCGCGCTTACGTCAAGCGTATTTCACAGGTTAGCAGGGAATTTCGGCTTGTGCGCGTGCGTACTCCACGTTACTAGGCATTCTACGCTTACACAGCTAGCGCAGAAATTCGGCGCTTGAACAGTAAGCGGAGAATGGTCACCGCAAGCGCAGAATTCGGCGGTTAGCAGAGCCATGAAATTGGGCCCTGTACATTTACGCGTGCCACTTTTCATCAACATCTTGGTGCACCTGGCAATGCAAATTCAACCAATCAACGCAGTCAACGGCACACGCGAATGGTCGACGGTTTCTTGTGTTCCCAAAAAACTTTGTTTGTTGTAGTTGAGCAAAAAGCTGAATTAATTTTAAAAACACAATGTTTGAAGGAAATTTTCGTTGCTTTTTTCAACTAATACTTTATGTGATTTAATGCCAACATTAGTGAGCTCGAAATGCAATATGGATTTAGATGTTTAAAAACTTTCTAACAGTGTGTCGCAAAAGATGTGCTCAAAACTGTCTTAAATTTTGAGGCGTCACATTTTTTTGTTTTTGAAATGTTTTAGTCGGCATCTAACTGTAACAGTTGGAACATTCACCTGCAGCCATCTCAAAAGGACATAACTGTACTGCTTTCTTAACCAAAGCAAGCACCGGATTACTCAATGAAAGCTTCTGTTAGCGAAGAGATTTGCCAGGATAATGTCGTCCTATTGTTGAGGTTGGTTTGGGGTCGCCATGAAGTGTATTATGGCCAATTCACTCTGCATAAATTAGCTCAAAGGGCATTCACTGCACGGCTTTGTTCAATGGATTACATAACTCAAATTGTGTTTGCACTTTGAGTGACTAACAACACTCTCTTGAACTCCACACGCTTGGCACGAGAAAAAAACATTGAGCAAGCAAACGCAGCATTTGCCTTGGAATAGGGTTGTTTACAGTCAAGTCAAAAAGTTTAGTTAAACAAGTTAAAGAGCTCTAACGGAATACGACGCAGTAAAAGAAATGGAACACCTTGCATTGGTTTCAAAACCGACATCCAGTAGCCGGGTTTCCCGACGGGATAGTGGTATTTTAACGTGACACACTTCTCGCCTCCTGCGCGGCAGTAGCAAGGTGCTAGTGACAGCCGAAGAATGGATTAACTGGAAACCACAAACAACAAGGTCAACAACACATCTATCTCCACCGGCAGTGCAACCCAAGGGATATACGCATGTGACGGACCATGTCGGCAGCACCAAGCAAATTAAGGTAAACTTATACGCTATAGCTGTTTTAAAGGTATTGTACACTTTTGGTAACAGCTCAAAATCAGTGTCCACATTTTGTGTGATTAAACATATGCATGAACAAACAAACCTGTGAAAGTTTGTGCTCAATTGGTCATCGAGGTCACGAGAAAATGGTGAAAAGAGGTCTTATGTGTTTTCTGTTTTTTCAAATTATCGCGCGCGATAATTACTATTGTTTTACTCGTTTCTCAGAAACGATAGCATTTTAGGCAGAAATATTTTAAGGAACCCTTTTTACCATTACTTACTTTAAATCATGTAAGTTAGGTGTGAATCTGTGAACATTGTGTTTTTCGATCTTACCAATAGTGTACAGGGCCTTTAAAAATGTACCATGTTAATTATCCAAATTCGACTGAACACGTAGCATTTCAATCGGGGTTGGTTGCAAACTATGTCAGTGACTTCCATGAACTGTTACAAGTAAGTCCATACCATTTTTGCCATAAGTAGTTCTACGAGAATAACATACATTAGAAGGCCTTATTATTATTATGGCTATTTTTGCCCTTGTTCAGTGGCGTAACCGTGGGGGGCAGGGGCGGGATCCCCCCTCAAAAAATTAACTGAAAATGTGATCGAAAATTTGTACAGTGGTTCGATACAATAATACCCTCACACACAAACACACACATACAAATTGTGTCTTTGCCCACCTCCCCCCCCCCAACTCCCGCGGATGAAGTTGTATTGCTCCCCCACTGCTCTTGTGGGAATGTCAGTCAAGAAATAAATAAACAAATAGTAATACTAATAATAACAAAAATAAACAAATGCCACTGTTATAATTCTTTCAAGGGTTTCAGATTGGTTGCTACCGAATGTAAGGAATTAAAAATCACATTATCATTTCATGCTATACAAAAATCGATCAATTATTATTATTATTTAATTATTATTATTATGAATACACCCTGGCAATCAGCAACCTTAACTATACAGGTCGGTGTGCAGAAACTCTCCTTTAACCAACACAATTATAATATTCTTATTAGCATAGCCTTCAATGTACACTGACTCTTTTTTAAATGGTTTCAACAACATTTGAAAAAATTGGCATCGACAATCATCGGTTTAGAGAACCTTCAGATTAGCCTCAAGACTACCCCGGTATACACGTTTTCGACTTTCATATGAATTGTTACTGTCTGGATTAGTTTAACTTTTGCTCTTACACTGTGATAAAACAATGACTTTGCAAAAAGAACATGATTTTGTCACTAGTCCCTGCACCGCCCCAAGCCGTGAACAAAATTTGAGGTATACGGTAGTTTGCAAGACACGGGCAGTAAATTAACATAATCTTTGTCAGGAAAGTACCTTATAATAGGCTTATTATTTTCGTACAGTTTATTTTATATTCAAGATGATAACTTATAAGAGAACAGTAGATGCCTCTTAGTAGTTTTTTATAACTGTAAGGACGATTAAAATGAAGGGTTTTTGTAGGTGTGCTGTCAGATGTAAGGTTTATTGAAAAACGTCTCGAGGCAAACAATTCTCTTCGGCTAGTTTTTTGGTATTTAACAGAGTATTTTTAAAAACGCAACCACACAATTCAATTACTCCCGTAAGAGCGTCATTTCTTCTATTTGAGCAGGATTCTGCTATAATGGTCCATGGTAGTTACCAAGTTGAAGCCAATAATTCAACCAAGGACACCGATATGGGAAAACATCAACTGAAATATTCAATCCGTTTAAAAAATGCAACGAACCGCGCATTTAGTTGTGAGTGAATTATAGGTCCTTGAAGGGCTTATAATTTATACGTATACTTTTATACCTGTAAAAATTCGATTCCTCTGCTTTTTAGCAAACTATTAAAAGAACCTTCGTTTTAATAATTGAAGACAATTGAAACGTAAGAAATGAAATATAGGCCTAATGGTTAAAGTTTCATAGAAAAACCCCGTCACAACCATCACAGAAAATACCCAAATAGAATAAAAGGAAGGTTTACTGATAACCTAGTGAAAGAATAACCCTGTATCAAAATAAATTAAAGAAGGACGCTTGCTCCTAGAACCGATAAGGAACAACAAGCAAACCTCTCTTAGTTAGGAACAACATATTTATTCAAATAACAGTTCGAATTTAATCAACCCCAAGAGCCATGCAGACTCTTATTGTTTTCCATGTCCTTAAATCCTCCGGGATTGCTGTCTCAGCATCTCAAACATTTTCAAATTACCCTCAACCTTCCAGATAAGCCAACTCCATTGCATTTCACATCAGTTCAAAGGATCAACTTATAAAATAATAAAATAAACTCCTCAAATTTGTTCATCCACCATCATGCCACATGGTTTTCCCCATATGTAATCTATTGAAATACGTGTAACAGCCAAGCAAACAATTATAGTAATCAATTTGCCAACTTAATTAAATTAAAATATTTATAGACGTGAACATTGGAATGCATGTACTCCCCAAGGACAATTATGAACGTTAAGACTTAATAATTTGACGATGGGACAGGATAATCTCCTTATCGCACTGGACATTGTTTCAATTAACCACTGTAAAATCTAAAGTAGCTTTGACTAAAACTTTGTTTTTAAAACTACTGTGGCTAAAAAACCTCTTCAAACCCCACTTTTCTCCACATCTTTTCTGATAGAAATTATAAACTATGTGTTTCCTGCAGGAAATAGACGGGAAGTATTTTTTGACCACTTTACTTTTTTGATCGTTTATCATTACATTCATTCAGGGAGCAAATTTTTGTCTCAACCATATAGAGTTGAATACATAAAGGCCTTATGTTTCAGTGTCATCACGATGAACGTTTGTTTGTTTGTTTGTTTGCTTGTGAATTTGTTTGTTGTTTGTATGTTGGGGTGTCGGGGGTGTTTGTTTGTTTTCTGTTGTTGGGGGTATATATAATAAACTCGTGGAACAAAAGTCACGTATAAGCGATAATCAATATCTAAAACGTATTTTCGTTTTGTTGTTCTTCGCAAGCGTGTTTATGTTTCACGTTTGTGCGGTTGGGGCGGCTCTATGACTAAACAGTTACCTGAACTAAATGTATAAAGGGTCGAGTTGGACTAATGACACTTAACAGCTGTAACTTTGCCCGATTCCCTTTGCATATACTACAACAATTATATATTTTATAGCGTTGACTGTCAAAATGAACACGGCCCATAGGCCATATTCACTTAAGCGTCCACCAATGTATGGGCATTTTATAGACTATGCCTCAAACCATGACAAAGGCTTAGAGAAATGTACACGTTTTATAATGATTTTTTTATGGAATAATGTAGTTAAGTATATATATACAACACACAAACTTATACAATATTAAATTGCACCTGATGTTTCAATCATGCACCATTACTTTTCTGTTTCTTTTGTTACGTTTGGTGCTTTCGCTACACTAATCCATTTATCCATTATTGTTTTTTGTTTTTTTATAAACATTTTACAGTTACAATTTTAAATTGATGGTTTTGCATTCTACTTTTCCCTATCAGTAAACAAAGGATAACATAATGTTTCACTGCTATGTAGGCCTAATACCTTTTCTGTTCAGGCAAGTTAAAAAATAACAAGCTTAAAGCCATGTATACCATGCACTTAATAATGATGTCATTAATCATGAGTCCATACACGGGATACGACGCCCATCATGGCTTGCCAAAATGGCTGGACTGGGCCCATCAGTGTTAATGTTGTGTATGCAATAATGAAGCAAACTATACAGCTAATTAATTAGGCTACAGACAGTATAATACCCATGAGTTTTATAGACTTTGCGAACTGCATAAGTGCTTTACTCGTGGTTCAGGATGAAGATGCGATTTCCAAATAACAGATTTTCGCTGGAAATATTGAGAATTATATAGTTGACGAATTCAAGTCATGTCACGATGAATTGTTTTGCCTGACCATCCTGGTTGTGTGATACTGATACAAGTTTCATATTGGAAACTACCGTAGGGACCTGCATGAATAAACGACTCTTGAGTACACAATACAATCTTATTATAATATAAAAAGGTGCATATTAACAGCATACATTTACTATGCTCTCTACCTTGGTTGAAAAGTACATTCTTCCCCGACAGCCTCAAATCAAGTAGTGTATTTTACCAAAGAACCGAAACTTCGATTATCCTGGAAATCCTTTCAATGTCACGAATGTCGAGCGTGTGTTACACATCACTATGTCCGACGTGGACCATCATGTCTGACGAAATTTGGGAACCATTATTTCCGACCCATTGTGTCCGACAAACCTTTTTGTCCGACTCATTGTGTCCGATGAACAATTTTGTTCGACCCAATATGTCCGACAAACCATTCCCATACCAATATGTCCGTCCATTACGTTGATAACAAAACCAAAAGTACACAAAGCTGCCACTAGCGGGGATCCCACTACCGGGGTGACCCCCGGTAGGAATAATCAAGGGAATCTTATAGTTTTAACCATCGAAGCAGTCAATATTTTTATGGTATCCATAGCCACGTTCCGATTATTGTCATTATTAATAAAGCACTGGAGGTGAAGTAACTTGAACGTAATTGCATTGCTCAGCGAAAACGGGCTACTCTGAACAGCAATCAGAGAGTCCTTTTGTGAACATGTAAACATATTGATTTATCTAGAAAATTAACAACGGGGTTGCTTCGTTTAAACAATAAAGAACAATCAGATGTTTTGCATTTTCTGTTTTCAAGATTTGCGATGACATATTTGAGGCTTTTGCGGGTCGGACATAATGGGCCGGACATGATTTGTTTATGTTCACAAAAAAAAAAATTTCGTCGGGCATAATGGTCCATGTCAGACATAATCTTGCGTATCAAGCGAGCAAATCCATTACGCAGCCCACAAATGCCAAGACTAAAATCAAGAAGATCGACTGGTCTTGACATGTAATAAGAGATACTCTCAAGCCGACTGCACCGTGATTGCTTAGAATTAGATAATAATGGCCGCCCCATATCGGACCATTAGTTCCCCTACATTTCAGAGCAAACATATTTTTGATTCTGATTCTAAAATACTGTTAGGCCTAGTAATACGCTAACGTTAACAGACATCGACCAATAATACATTAATAGTATCGTGGCATATGCCTTGATACTTCAACGTGAGTTATTCTCATTTGCTTATTTGGGGAATCATCCTGGAAGCATTTACAACTTGTATGTAAAATAAGCGTCTATACGTAGTAAAAATAAATGTGTGTGGTAATTAATAATTGTCAAGTAATAAACCACAAGGGAAACTGACTGGGTAAATTTCAAAATAGTATGGGGTTGAACAAAGAAACCCCATAGTAATTAAAAATTATTATTATAATAGAAGACCTACAATTTTTGACACCACGGCGCGCCTTAATGTGATTAAATTGTTTACATTAATGTAACGCATTGTGACTGCGCATAAAGCTGCCGGTAATGCAGCAGTGTACAAAACACTGCGGCACGCATGGTCATGAGAGTAAAGCGTTATGAACATATTACACCGGTTCTTCGTTCTCTACACTGGCTACCTGTTCTCAAGCGGATTCAGTTCAAAATTCTTCTCCTTGTTTACAAAGCAATATATGGCCTCGCTCCCACATACATCAATAGTCTCTTCTCACAAAAGTTGCCTTCTTCATCCATGAGCCTTCGATCAACATCCAACATTCATCTTCAACTTTCCAATGGTCCACGCACGAATACCCGCTATGGTGATAGAGCAGTCTCAGAAGCTGCACCAATTTGCTGGAACAAGCTCCCTCTTCACATCCGTGACTCATCCTCAATCAGCTCATTCAAGACTCAGTTAAAAACACATCTTTTCAGACAATGCTAAAGCGCTTTGAAACGCCTGTGGAAAGCGCTATACAAATGTTATTTTATTATTATTATTATTATTAATGCCCCAAATAGCTTTTTCTGTATCAGAACGCATAAACCTTTTATTTTTATTTTTAAGAACTTATAAAATAGGGATGGATATCTGATATTTGGGGGAAGAGGATCAATATATCACGTCGTGGGTTCTCGGGAACAACCCATAAAATCGTTTTTGAAGTGAACACAAACAAATAACAAACAGTTTCTGTGCATATTTCTATTTAGCTAATTCAAAATAAGAACCGAACAAGAAAATACAAAAACCAACAGTACCGGTACGGAATTCAAGTCAAATGCCAACGCTGTCAACAAACCTATTGGATAAATTTCAAGTGTTTGTGTCTTAGACAGTTTGTTGCTTTCTCATTGACGAAGTGGCTATCCATCATTGCGTATCCCTTTTTGGACTATCTCACCGACTATTGGCCGGTACTATGACTATTGGCCGGTACTATGACTATTGGCCGGTACTATGACTATTGGCCGGTACTATGACTATTGGCCGGTACTATGACTATTGGCCGGTACTATGACTATTGGCCGGTACTATGACTATTGGCCGGTACTATGACTATTGGCCGGTACTATGACTATTGGCGGTACTATGACTATTGGCCGGTACTATGACTATTGGCCGGTGCTATGACTATTGGCCGGTACTATGACTATTGGCCGGTACCATGACTATTGGCCGGTATAAGAAGCGTTTGGATCATCCAGTCTTTCGTGAATCTTGCCCCGCAGAATCAGCCGTACGGCTTGCCGAAGTCTTCTGTCTAACAAACTATATACAACAGGATTCATTCCAGAGTTTGCCATGGCAAGCCAGGTTGTAGTAGTGAAAAATGTGTCGGAGAAAACACACTGATTTTGAGTGAAAACGAGGCAAAGGATGCCGATAAAATGAGGCAACCAGCAGAACAAGAAGTTGGCGATGAGAATAAGCAGCATGAAGGCCGCCCTTGCGTCTCTCTTGAATTGGCGGGCCCGTCTTGCAGCGACAGATGCCTCAACGCCGGACCCAAATGTTTCCGTCGCACAGATCTTCCTCGATTGCCGCCTCGCAACCTTTAAGATATTGTAGTAGCAATAACACATCACCGCCAGGGGTACAAAGAAACCCAATGCGAATATAGCGCAAGAAAAACTGGCACTGTAACCCCAGTCTACCGTACAGATATACTCGTTGGAGAAATATTTGTATCGAGACCAAAGTGTGGCAATTGGCAAGATGGCCATGGTTATCGGTTCGAGCCAAATCCATAGAAGAACAATCGAAATTCTTTGCGGGGACATAAGTTCCAGGTAGCGGAATGGGTGCACAATTGCAAAGTAGCGGTCTAGAGCTATACCAGCTAAGGTCAGCATACTTGCAACGCAGAAGACAACATTTGAAGCGCCGTTAATGATACAGAAAACGTCACCGGCAATCCATCGCCCACTAATTGAGGAGATGAGTATGAACGGCATGCCCGTCAAACCAACAGCAAAATCTGCCAATGCCAAGTTAGCGATGAAAACTGTTGTTTTGCTCCTTAAAACACTAAAGTTTGCAAGTGCGAGCAGTACTAACGCATTACCGACAGTTGCGAAAGCCAAAATGAGAGCCATAATGGTGGACTGGATAACAACGTCAATTCCTGACGAGGGGTCAGTATCGTTAACATTTAATGACCCGTCCATGCCGGAACTGAAAGACAAAATGTTTTCATTTGCGTGTGAATTTAGCTCCATCGAAATCCTTTCACCTGCTGAACATCTCGGGGAGTTCCCGCATTTTTAGTCAGTGTGCTTCTTGAAGTTACAAAACCGTATATGGGAGGATGCTGGCACTACGACGCAAACTCCGTTCCGGTCAGTCGCGGTAGCTATACTGACGTCCCTGTCAATTATACATAATGGCGCTTCTCTGAATTTAATGAGACGATCGAGGTGCTTTTGGCCCAAACGACAATGACGTCTTGTTCAGGCGGCTGATTGATTCCTGCGGAGATTAACAATGCATGAGTGGATGGAACTGAAACTTTATTAAGCCAACTTGATTTCATTTCCAGTTCACAGGCAGTAAGGTTGATTGTGATTACTCTCCTTTGAACTTCGCAGTTGGAAGCTTCATTTATGCGAGGGTAAAGTGGCTATAATAAATACGGACGAGGCATGAGCGAATGGAACTATATGCCCTGTGTTAGATTACTTTGAGCACTGTTCTAAGATGTATTTTGTTAATCGGACTTAATCTTGCATGCTTGAGATGGGTGAATACTGGGCCTATCGGATAACTAAACCATTTAAAAAATAATGTATAATGCTTATCTGTATAGGACTTTCTTTGTAATGTACCGGTACCGTTGGAAGGCTCAGTGTTATTGTTTTCGTCTAATGACGCCATTTTCGCGAAAAATGGTAATTGAATGCGATGCTGTGCACTATAACAACTTACATTAACACTTAAAAACAGACACTTTCTTGTAAATATACACTGACAAGAGTGGAGATTACAACACAAGTATTTTGTGTGCAATGTCCCGTATATGAGACAGGCCTTCTTAAAGATGATCTAATTTATAGGCCTACTCATCAGTTGAACACAGTAAAATATAGTAATATTCCGACACAATAAACTACCGGCAATGAAACAGACACAAGCATGATTAAAAACAAAACATTTTCCCCCCTGATTTATTTGTTAGTTTACGTTGTTACTCTTTCTTCTTATTTTCATTTATTAATTGCACCTCTTCGAAACGGAAACACAGAAAAATGATTGGTGCAAAAATAAACAATGAACTTGAAAGGAATTATGCACTGCACAAGTAATTATAATGATTTATAACCAATCTTGTCAATATAGAGGAGTATCATAGCATGCTCATTGATTTAACCTTGCAGTAATGCACATACCACAGTGCACTGGCACATATCAAGAAAAACATAACCATTTCAAAATGGTAGATCTCAACCCCGTGATACTCCTTGATATCCTGCAGTGTACCAATACACACGTTTTAGGAGTGGTGTCAATCAACAGGGGTCGTCAATTTGGTCAGGAGGGGTGGTGGAAAAAAATGTTTCCCCATAGCTCATGCACAAACTCCTATCTCTGCGGCACGTGCGCCACAGATCACTACCACAGCTTAGTGGTAAGGCATGTTGTGTCTGACCGCTCTAGGTTCAATGGCCTTTTGTGAATGAAGGTCTTGTGATCTTGTGCCAACAGCAGACTGGTTTAGCAGACATAAATCATTGAGATAAGGCAGAACAGACCCTCTTAACCTATCAAATGACCCTGCCATACCTCAATGACAGGATGACGTAATACCGTTGGCCCAAAAACAGGTGCATCGTTGCAGGGTTTTAACTAATGTACTTGACTGGTCGACGGATTGCCTGTTTTCTTTGCTGATTTCTAAGAAAATTTTGAATTTTTGTTATTGTTAATTATCTGTCAATTGTCTTCTTACCAGGAATCCAATCACATTGCAAGAAAAACAGTGGACATATACAGTTGGGAAACCAAACGCAGGGCATCGCAGACATTGTTTGGTGAGTTGTGACATTTCTCATTGTAAAACTATTGACAACATGTAAACTCTGGGTTTGGGAAAATATCTCCCCTCTTTTCTTAGACAATGCAGGGGATGGCACATTACGATCAACCCTCCCCAGAATTTCCCATGTCTCTCTATCTAAAATTGTGCTATGAAATTGTTTTGAATTGTGCAACCAGTCGGGGCGAAGTAGCCTACAAACAGGTAATTTATTTTAGTTAGTCTGTAATTTTAGTGGTATGTTTAGCTCAGTAAATCTGGGGTAATGGTACAATTTCTGCGACTTTGCCACCCTGTCGTGTCTGTGGCTTATGTGGCATGTTTCACTGTTCAAAATCTGCTCGGGGCGCTTCGAAGCATTAGTGGAAATTGTGCGTGAAGGTTTTTCTTTTTTTACGAATAAAATCGTTGTGTAACCGCGGGCTGAGCGGAAGTGTTTGAGTCGAAAATACCGTTCACGACATTACACAGTCTAGGAATATAATGGCTAATGGAAACGCATTACTGCTTATAGGCAGTGCCACAACTCTTTGGTTTGGAAAATGAACCTTTACTCTAATCCTTCAATTTTCAACAAACATACCAGCCAACCAAGCTGTAAAAATATATCATTGAGTTATTAAGTTGATGTTTTGATGGAAACATCTGCACACTCACAGTGACAGTTATGCCAGGGATATAAATTCGATTTTAGAAAACATTTTGGAAATCAAAATATAAACGGGGGGGGGGTGTAAATAAAGAACTAAAAATCATTTAAATATAGAATTTGAAAATCAAATACAGCCTGCAACTACTTAAGCAGATTTAGACGGGTATGTTCATCAATAGCCTACCCCTTACAAAAAACAAACAAACAAACAAACAAACAAACAAACAAACAAACAAACACCCCAACAAACAAACAAACAAACAAACAAACAAACAAACAAAACAAACAAACAAACCCCCAAAATAAGCAAACAAACACCCACCCCCTCCGAAAAACAACTTGTTATGTATGTCGAAAACAAACGAATTGAGCGCATAAGTTCATAAACAGTTTTATCATAAATTGATTAGAAGTATCTTTCAAATTAAGATTACAAATAATTTTTCCAAAGTTATTTACCAACCATGTATAAATCATTCCTTTGAGAAAAAAAGGGTTGAGGAATTGAGTTGAGGGTTAGAGTAAAAGAAGAATACCTTAAAACCGACCTGCTGCTATGTATACAGCCAAATTGCAATCGTTTTATTACCCTTTAATTTACCTGTCGACTTGACTTCAGCCTCGGTTTGCCAATTACCAATAAATTATATTCAAAGGAGACTTTCCTTTCGAACAAATTGGTCTGTAAATGGAATGTTTCTCTGTACAAAAACAAAATACTAAACTGTCGTCCATTAAAGGACAACAGCCATTCAAGGATACGACAGTCTTTATTGCCTCGGCGTGGAAAAATAAAATGGTGGGTGTCAAAACAACGTCCATTCCATTTGGCATACACCACCAAGTTCTTCCAATTAAATTTCTGCCTTAGCTTTTTCCCGATCAGACTTTGACTCACAATGTCAGGTTTCTTCAAGCCAAGTTCTACACAAAGTTGTCTTAATTTTCTTGTAAGTGCGTTGTTGTCTAAGAAAGCACTGCGTTGTTTTCGAAAAAGTACTGTCTGGTTATTTTTTTTTTATATTTTATAAATCGTCACCTTTGCACACAAATCATTATTTTCTTTGTACAAACACAACATTTTTTACTCAATTAAAAACACACAAAATGACCCTAGGAAACAACACATCCCAACAGTTTGGGTATAGAACGATTCTGAATTTCCGAAAACCAACCCGGTTTACGCCATATCTGTATTTTGTGAATCTTACATGACAAAATTTAATCAAAATTAAGTCTCTCTTTTAAAAAAAACAACAGCTACATTTTTGTTTTATGTTTGTGAATTTTTTTCGCAATGGCAAATTGGAAACATTAGGGTGGGTCCAAACTCATGTAAACAGAAAAATATTATCCGATTGATAGTATGCTAGCGCACTTTCTTAATGGAATTTTCCATATGGGAAAGACACAATTTTGACTCAAAGGACAATCTGTTTTGTTCCTAGTTTCCAAAAAATATATGAACGCAGAATAACAGTCCTCCAAGATCTAGTTTCACCAAGGTTGTTTTGCCTCACAAAAAACAGTCATACTCGCCGTATATTGAAAATTACGTCTGCACCACCTTCTTGAGACGGTCAAAAATGTCTACTTAATTAATTTTGAAAAAAAGGTAATCCAGATAAAAGCGTAGCACACAACGTTTCCGTTGTGAGGCACTCAAACAAATAAATCCCCCTACGATTAGGCTTAATACAGTTTGCTACCTGCTGTGTGAAATCGGCCTCCAGCGTCACGTCGCTTCGTTCATCACTCCGTCTACGTCGTGTAGGCCCCTATTACAAGTTGATGAATCTCAACTAGATTTTGGCTCAGTCCCGTGTTCCCGTGCATTTGACAATTAGAACTTCTTGCCAGTTTTGTTTCAATTGTGCTTGAAAAATATTAATCGTATTGTGACTAGTGTACAGCTGTACATACTTCTTGCATTTGTGTTTGAAGTTCAATCGGTTGAGAGGTAAAACAACATGTAAATGTTATAGATTTTAAAGGTGGGTTTCTTCTCCTCGGAGTCAAAGTCTTGAATCCAAAAAGTAAAGTCTTTGAATTCTACCTCCATGATTAAACCACGTCGGAGGCTGCGGTATTTCTGATACGATATCGCTATTACACTAGCAAGACATGCAACAATCCGTTGATTATAAATATTAGGGTACTCATTATGACAACCTCGACCTCATAACCCTGTCACCCCCTCGAGTCCAGAACCCCCAAACAAACAAACAAACAAACAAACAAACAAACAAACAAACAAACAAACAAACAAACACCCCTACAAAAAACAAAAACAACAACAAACAAACAACCAAACGATTGACTCTTGAAAAATACGCTTTGTGTGCATTGCTCTCTCTGAACATTATTTACAGTGTTTTTATTAAAATCTTATCACCGTCCCCTATTAAGGGACGGTGATTCATCATGGTGGCAAATGAATTCCCTTAATGGAAATCCAACCAATTGTGAGCCTAATGCTGTTGAAGATGAGCTATATATTAAATTCGTCACCCAAGCGTTGACACTTAATTAGCACCGTGGTGGAATATTATCTTATTACCTGCAAGGCTGTCTGAATGGAAGTACACTTTACATGTAAAACAGGAATTCATAAATTAGTTCAATCAAACGCTTTATTCTATTAGTTTGAGAGTTAAAAATGTGTAAACATTAGGGGGAAAAAAACTACGTTAACATTGCATTGTGGACATGCTCAGGTGAATAGGTATAATGTGTAGCAGTGTGAAACTTATAACAATTTAATAATATTAATAACATTATAGTAACAACAAAAGGTAGAAAAACACTTTAAAGGGGCACTGTCGTCGTCGTGATCATAGTCTGCTTGTGGGGTCGACGTGGCTGGGGTCGATTTCACAAAGCACTAAGATTCATCTTAAGATGAGTTATCAGTATTACCATAGTGATTTGTATTGTGACATCACTCTTTGCTAAGCAACTGCGATGGATTTGCAGTTACGATCAGTCTGAATTCTTTGTGAAATCGAGCCCTGGACATGGAAACATGAACTCTAACCCAGTTACGCGCGCGCGTTGACCGTCACACATTACAAACAAAATGTTTAAAGGGCGCCCTCATTATTATCGCGCGCGAGTGCTAACTGGGTGAGAGTTCAGAAATTAATGTCTGGCAACAGACTCGCTGCGGTCACGACGACAGTGCCGCTTTTAATGCTCTTCCCCTTGCATTTCGTTTCTGTTGATTTGATGAAATTTAAATGTATTTTCAACCCCCCAAAAAACCTCAAGTGTGCCATAAATTTCACATGAAAACCGTAAACGGTATGTAATAAAAGCAATGAAGAGAGAAGCAAAATGGAAGACAGTATAAATGCCTGAAATACACTTTAACACAAATACTTCTCAACAAACAAAGGGATCACATATAAAATCAATTTAATTTTAAGTAATTACCCTGACTTGCTTACATTTTTAACAGGACTGCTTACTATTCATATTTTTTATAGAGTCATAAGACAAGCAAGAAATGAACATCACTTACATAATTAATATTTAAATTTTGCTTACATAATATTTAATTAATTAGTTACATTTCAATTAAATATAACCAATATTGGCTGTTTATGTTCAATATTTTTATGAATTATAGTTAATTTAGATTTCTAAATAATTTTGTTTACACTCATGAAAATACAGGAACATAACAATATTGCATGTCTTTATTCAAAATGAATTCTCCCTTTGAAACACAAGATACTGTTTTTCCATGTAACACAATTTAGACTACTCGGCTTTATTCCATTTGTGTTTACACAAGCTACTACATTTTCTTTTATTCAATTGAAAATTACAAGTATCAAGTGACTAGGTTTAAAAAAAGTTGTTGTTACAAACCAATTTCTGCATAGTTAGTCAACAAAAATTCAAAATAAAATCAGTGTAAATCAATATCAATACTTTTTTTAATAGACACAATAACCGAAAACCACAAATTTTCAAAGCATTTATTTCTTTTCTGTGGGTCTCTCTTGTTTTTATTCTTTTCAATTTCCTTGAGGATTTCCAAAGTTCTTCGAAACAAATAACTGTGAGGCATTTTTTTCTCATGTAATTGTCTCATTTACAACATGACATTATGAAAGTAATTGTCCAACTTTGGTCCTCTACTTACAGAAAAACATCTAGTTGGAATAGAAGCCAAATGAGCAGGCCAAGAAAGTTCTGTTTTTTTAAATTTTTTTTAGAGAGGACCAATTGGTTTAGGTGTTCTTCCCAATTTGTTGTGAAATGCATTCCCGATTATTGGTTTCACGTTTTTCTCATTAACTGTCATTATGTCACATGAACAAAAACTGAGATAAGGTAATTTGCACAAACTGATATACAGCAAAACATGGTTTAAGTTTGAATGGAAAAACATTCATAAGTTCTTGCTTGATAGATTGCTTTGCTTAAGTCGAGTGGTGTCCTCCATACAGATTCTAATAACAAAGAAAACTCAGTAAAATAGTGAGCATAAAAGTCAATAAAACTGGACAAAGTTTTCAAAATCTGGCTGCTGCTAATGCTTTGGCTGGATTCATTATCAGTGGCTAGCCCACAACCCTGGTGATTTATCACCAGGCAGGGAAGATTGGGTCCTCACACTGTTACTGCAAAGTAACTCAATCCAGACACATTTGTCTAATGTATAAAATAACAAGTAATAAACCACAAGCGAAACTGACTGGGTAAATTTTAATAAATTTCGGTTGAACAAAAAAAATTGACTAGAGCAGGATTAATGTGCCGGCGCTCTTCCAGCATTTACAGGTTGAATGGCTTCTGACTGGCACCACAGAACAAAGATATTAAAAAAATAGGGAGACCATTAACATCAATTAATTTTTAAAACATCATGATTTAGTTTTGGATTATTTGTATCAAAGTATCAGACAAAAAACCAATCAACATCATAATCGTCCTCATCCTCATCTTCAAAGTCCCTATTTGCATTTGGCAATGCTCCGGTAAAGAGTTGGTTAAAGCACTTGCTCTTTGGCTCATTAAAGTGTTTATATGGTGTAGCGTGTGACAGAATCTTCAGACAAATCCAACAGAAGAATGAGCGGCACTGGGAACAAGCCATCTTATTGCAGCCATCAATCTTCTGTAAGGGGAGAAAAACAAAATCAAAGTTTGTTGAAACGAGAACCTTTGCTTTGTTGGGGAGAAATTCATTGAAATATGTTTAGCAAGTGGATTTAGTTTGAACTTTTCGGACAGTTTTTTTCAAAAGGAAGGTGATGGATAGATCAGTTTGATTCATATCTTAACTACCATTATACTTTCCCCTTCAAATGTTTCTATACAGTGTACTTGTTTTCATTGATTACTTATATTCATGTATGTCATTTTACAATTGTAAAAGCCATGGAACTGGTAAATACTAATTTATATCAATTTACAATTGTTTGCTCTAAAATTTCAAAAGATCAATTCCAATCAGATCAACACAGAAATATGTAGCAGCTTATCGTGGCCTTAGTTGAAAATAAATTGTCTCACTGCCTCTTAACTGCCTCTAGCTACCGGGCAAGCTCGGTGGTCTATTGGTTTAAAGACATCTGCTGTAGAATGACAAAGGTCAGGGGTTCGAATCCCAACCGAGTAATATGCCTGTGGATTTTTTTCACAGGAATTGGGGAAAGTACTGAGTATACGGTGCTTAACACACATCGGTGTACGAGTAAAAAAACAAATCATTGAAGGGTTAAAAAACAAAAAAAACAGAAGTACCAATGATGAATGCAAGAAAGTGTATCCAGAGAAATTTCAAAATATTTAATTTTAGCATGTTTTTTTATCCTTTGCATCCTTGGCTTTGGCTTCAATAAGGAATTATGTACATATGTAGGCAGAGGAATTTTGTATTCACTGAGGTCTGAAGTGGATTAATGTATTGTTGTTACCTGTCAAAACATTTCAAAGATCTGCTTTGAGCACATTGCAGGGAAGTGTAAATTAATTTTTTTTAACAACACTGTTTTACTACAGAAAAACAAATTTATGAAAATGTAAATTATAATAATATTGAACTCAAAATCATAATATTTTTTAGATTTGTCTTTTTCACTTTGCTCACCCTTTCCTGCTAAAGTTGAATGTTCAAATAAATTATCCACATTGGAGACAGGGCTTATGGTCATACAGTTTTACAATCTACCACAGGCAATGGTAAACGTTAACTAACGTTAATAACATTTACGGATTTGACAGGAATTATTCATATAGCGGTTATTCATTACTTTAAAACAGATCTGTCATTGTGGTATCAGTGTTACATGTTTATTGTAGAATGGCATCAGGCTTATTAAGTATTTGGCATGCAGTGAGACTTAAGTCTAATGACCCTCCCTCCTACTCTTTGTAACATTTTTTCAGCAAAGTGACCATTGATTAAACTGCATGGGTTGTGTATGGTGGCACAACTCTGATCAGCACCATCTGTGTGAATGTGTGTACTGTATGCATTCACCATGTGATATCATACCGCTGTCCCAGTTATCACTCCGAAAAGGACGCTGTAAACCCACTCGTATACTTTTACACAGTACACTATAGCACTGTGCGTAATGTGTGTACAAACTGAGCACTACACTCGTACTACTACTGTGCGTAGGTCATCTGCACTCGTATCACTGTTTGCATGCGGAGGCTAGTGTTTTCATGCAACCCGCCCGAGCTATGTACACACCTCACTCTGTGCAGTATCAGTGTGCGCCTATAGCTCACACAGAGCACACGCACACTGATACTGCACAGAGTGAGGTGTGTACACAGCTCACTCTGTGCAGTATCAGTGTGCACCTATACATGTAGCTCACAAAGAGCACACGCACACTGATACTGCACAGAGTGAGGTGTGTACACACCTCACTCTGTGCAGTATCAGTGTGCACCTATACATGTAGCTCACAAAGAGCACACGCACACTGATACTGCACAGAGTGAGGTGTGTACACACCTCACTCTGTGCAGTATCAGTGTGCACCTATACATGTAGCTCACAAAGAGCACACGCACACTGATACTGCACAGAGTGAGGTGTGTACGCAGCTCACTCTGTGCAGTATCAGTGTGCACCTATACATGTAGCTCACAAAGAGCACACGCACACTGATACTGCACAGAGTGAGGTGTGTACACAGCTCACTCTGTGCAGTATCAGTGTGCACCTATACATGTAGCTCACAAAGAGCACACGCACACTGATACTGCACAGAGTGAGGTGTGTACGCAGCTCACTCTGTGCAGTATCAGTGTGCACCTATACATGTAGCTCACAAAGAGCACACGCACACTGATACTGCACAGAGTGAGGTGTGTACACAGCTCACTCTGTGCAGTATCAGTGTGCACCTATACATGTAGCTCACAAAGAGCACACGCACACTGATACTGCACAGAGTGAGGTGTGTACACAGCTCACTCTGTGCAGTATCAGTGTGCACCTATACATGTAGCTCACAAAGAGCACACGCACACTGATACTGCACAGAGTGAGGTGTGTACGCAGCTCACTCTGTGCAGTATCAGTGTGCACCTATACATGTAGCTCACACAGAGCACACGCACACTGATACTGCACAGAGTGAGGTGTGTACACAGCTCACTCTGTGCAGTATCAGTGTGCACCTATACATGTAGCTCACAAAGAGCACACGCACACTGATACTGCACAGAGTGAGGT
The DNA here is from genome assembly GCA_032158295.1 of Pycnopodia helianthoides. Lineage (NCBI taxonomy): Eukaryota > Metazoa > Echinodermata > Asteroidea > Forcipulatida > Asteriidae > Pycnopodia > Pycnopodia helianthoides. The sequence continues at coordinate 16,049,735 of CM063248.1, forward strand.
GTGTACAAAGCTCACTCTGTGCAGTATCAGTGTGCACCTATACATGTAGCTCACAAAGAGCACACGCACACTGATACTGCACAGAGTGAGGTGTGTACGCAGCTCACTCTGTGCAGTATCAGTGTGCACCTATACATGTAGCTCACACAGAGCACACGCACACTGATACTGCACAGAGTGAGGTGTGTACACAGCTCACTCTGTGCAGTATCAGTGTGCACCTATACATGTAGCTCACAAAGAGCACACGCACACTGATACTGCACAGAGTGAGGTGTGTACACAGCTCGGGCGGGTTGCATAAAACCAACAGTGCAGTTTTTAGCTCGGGCAGGTAGCGCAGCGCAAAGAAAATAAAACTTCAATTCTTGATCAAGGCTATACCACATGCTGCATAATTTCATTCAAAACTGCAATGGATGATATTGATTTAATCCACAGTTCTATATTACATCTCAACAAAAATGCCATGTTTGAAGAAAATGCAGTTGAAGTTGAACTGTTTTTTAAACTGCTGTTTCGGAGATTTCTTACTACTTACAGAACTGTCAATGTGTTTTCAATCTTAAAACTGTTTTGATGAGTTATTAATTCCTAAACACATGCGCCACTTCATGAAAACAAAAAAACAAGAAGTGCACACAGAACGATGTGTACAAACCAATGCATTATGTTGCTTCATGAAAACGCTAAACTAATAAAGTCAATAGATATGTCACTTCGTGGAAACACAGCAGTCATACCCCGTTTGTTTGGCACCCTTGCTAGCGCTATGTGTTTCAATGGATAAAGTGGCGCACCGTGATACGTCACTTTGTAGAAACGCAACATGGTAAATCTCATAATAATGAGTGTAACGACAAAACCATTACGTGTTAGGTCCTGAAACTTGCTGAAAATATTAACAGTAATGAATGTATACATAATTTGTATACCGATTTGCAAAAATTTGTGATTTTAACTCATACCTCAGTTTGTGGCGCGACCAACAATTCGGGTGTGTCATTTGCAATGTAACCAGAAGTACCCTAAATTGTTTTTTCTCATAATTTCCCCGACACTTCGAGCATTTTCTAAATGGGCCATTAGTATTGTTGACATTAACAGGATGGTCGGTGGTGACCTAAGGGAAATAAGTACTCCAGATTGCATTTTTACATTTGCGCACAGTGACAACAGGTCTTGTTGATTAAAAACATCTGATGGCTCAAAGGTATTAAGCCAACCATGAACAAATAACACTGCACTTAGGGAAATTGGTTGTGTGGCAGTTTGCACTATATCCCACTTTGATAGAATCTACACTTTACCTGTCCCACCTTCCCAGAAGAACAGGGAAATACAAATACAATGGAAGCTGACCTATTAAGTTTCAAATCAGGAGTCTCAGTTTGGGTTTAAAGTCACATTAGGTGAGACAAAATCCTAGTTGTGAATGGATTTATTCCGTATTACAGGAAAAAGTTACATAAGCAATTCTTGAGCGTAGCAATATACCTCAATGTTTGTGTGGCACTTTGGACACTCTTTACTGTTTTTGTCCATCCATCGTTGACTTTCAAATTCCTCAAGGACATCTCGGAAAACACGTTTTCCAAAACGCTGTTCTAGTTTGGCTCTTGACTCTTCATCACCTTCCTCAAACTCCTTACGAAACTTCAAGATCTCATCTGTAACAAAATTATAAAAAAAACACAGAGAAAGTTTCAAGATAACAATGTAAATGATTACTTGTTTTTTGAAAAAAATCAGGTACATGTATGTATTAATCTGCAATAAAACAACACAAAATAAAGCCCAGCTTAAAGGAACATTACAGAATTGGTTTTTGCTAACAAAACAGTTGCTGGCAGTGTAAGCACTTTATGTAATCCACCATATACACAAACCTGTAGAAGTTTGAGATTGATTGGCCATCTGGGTCACGAGAAAACAGTGAAAAACCGATTACACATTTGCATGTAATCATATAGATTCAACAAATGAATAAAACGCTCACTGAGCGATAAACTCCAATCGGAAAATTAGTTTATTCATTTCTCATCAAATATGGCATTTCAGACAGAAATATTTCAAGGGATGTTTTCTACTATCACCATCATTAGACCGTGTAAGTTTTATGTAAATCTGTGATCAAAAAGTGTATTTTACAAGTGTATTTTTACTCGCCTAGGGCGAGTCTAGGTGTGGGTGGTTGCCTGGTGGTGTGTGATGAGTGGGTGAATGGTAGCAGGCTATGCAACCAATCACGGCGCATTGAGGAAGGATTGTCCAGAGGTCAGTGACTTTACCTAAGAAAGTGTTTGGTCACTTGGCCACTGGGCAATCCTTCCTCAATGCGCCGTGATTGGTTGCATAGCCTGCTACCATTCACCCACTCATCACACACCACCAGGCAACCACCCACCCCTAGACTCGCCCTAGTCCGGGCTGGACATAGGTATACTAGGGGATTACAAAAAAGGGGGCCTACAGTTTCATCCTGTTACACGTACTTACACAAAACTGGTTTTATTTGAACAAGCACCAAGAGATTTATCTCATCTGTCTGTATGGGTATATACTTAGGTACTCAACAGAATTTAAAGATAAATATCAAACTCAAAGTCAGCATAATTTTTTTACCCAAGATACACAGCGAGGTATTGTTGCAATTAAAAAACACAAGACCACCGACTTGACCTGTCATGAGTTTACTGGCCCGACACTAAAATCACTAACCTCTGTGCCACCCCACCCCTTACTTATGCCATCGATTGAATTGCTCACCATGCTGGAGTATGCGCATGTCATAGGAGTCAAGTTACTAGAACTGCCTAAACATGGGCTAGTACAACGTATTGTACATGAGCATAGTAATCCAAAATGGCAGACCCCACGTCACTGAGTAGGGTCTCAGGGCTAGATTTCACAAAGAGCTGAGATTGATCTTAAGATCAATCTTAATTGATAGGCAAAGTGTGATACTTCACAATACAAACTTATTGACAACTTATCTAAAGATGAATCTTTGAGAGCAGGGATTGCATTCACAGATCACTTTGATTCATCTTAAGTTGAGTTTTACAAATACATTTATTGCATGATACAAATCACTGTGGTGATACTGACATCTGACAACTCATCTTCAAGATAAATCTTAGCGCTTTGTGAAATCAAGCACAGTGTGGTTGCTTGATTGAATGTTTGCTACAAATTATTCTGTAAGGATTTTGTTTTTTGATTGAAGTTCATGTACGTTGTAGGAAAATGTTGCTATATATTGTGTAAATTAATTCGTTTTATGTGTAATAAGCTGTCTGTTTAAAGTGCTTCTATGCAAAATTGTCCATACATTTTTTGTTCTTTGCAAATTCGTTGTACTTTCTTCAAATCCCGATACTGTACAATGGCCATTCTGATAAAAAAATAGTATTAACCTTTTTTTAATCTGCATGGTGATATCCCATGGTACGCCATCCTACACTTAATACAGAATGGATAGGCACAAGCAGAGCATACACAAATTGTTGAGTCCTTCTCTTTCATTACTGGGCATTGACATGACACACGAGGGCAGTAGACAATATCATCCATACATTCCAAAGTTCTCTGTAGCAACAGACGATCATAAGTTGCAAACAGTTCCTTGCCAACAAGTTCTCGCACCTAATGAATAGAATAGTGCAGATAAAAACAACTATAAGTCTGTTCGAATGGAATTTTTTGAAAACAAATTAAGGGTCACTTAAAAGTAATATTGAAAAACGGCGGCAAATGTTTGCAAAAGAAAGCTACAAAAATAAAAAGATTATGTAAAGCTCATGAGACCCTTTTCTTAAAGCAGTCTACAATAATTTGTCTTCAGATTTATGCCATAAAAATTACTTTTTAGATTTAGTTGACACTCAATTGTTTTTCCCATACAAATTTTCAGCTTGGGCTCTTCAAATATTATGCTACTTTACAGGTTGATTAAAATAGGTTGCATTTTGCTTCTAATCCTCTGAAGATGTTAAACAAAAATGTCTTTAAAATCTTCAAAATGTTTGACTTTGTTGACTTTGTTTACCTGTGATGGCAATGCAGGAGAGTTACACTTCGTATCTGGACAGTTCAAACTCTTCACATTACCCTCTCCGATTTGCACTTGAAAATATTCCCTCATACACTCCTTGCAGTAAACGTGGCTGCATCCTTGAAAATCCATGCAGTCTGACCCAGTTTTATCGCTGAAACACACCTGGCAATTGTAGAAGGATGTATTGAATACTCTCTGGCGCTCCGCCCTGTCATGCTCAATCAACGTCCTGAGGAGTAGGTTTGCACAGCCAATGTCTTGAATGGCACGTGTATCTAAGATGCTAAAATCCGTCTCATTTTCACGGGGGACAGATCTCTTAGCTGGTTCTTGAGAAGCATTTGCTCCTTGCTGCACTGTGCCGTTATCAATGGAACCCTCATCTGCAACCTCCACTGAGTTTGATCGCAACACCTTGTGAAAATCAAGGGAAAGCGGGGATTGTACATTCAGCAGCTGAAGACTATCATCTACAAGAAACTGTATCCATTGAAAGATGATCACCTCTCCTGCCTCACTGTGGTTTTCCTCCCAGAGTTGATCCAGATGAGAACAAAGCTGAGATAGCTGTGAAATTAGGCAAACAACTGTGAGATATAATTTAAATAAAAAAAAACATGTATGTATGATGAACTTCTGGTACATCAATATTTCTCTATTATCATAATAATAATAATAATTTGGGAGGCTAATCATCCTTACTAGCAGCTCAAAAAATGAATTGCGGAAGGCATGCAAGGGTGGCCTTTGGCAGCCAGCCACATTGACCCATATAATGACCATGGAGCACAGCCAGAGATCGGAAGTGTTTGATTTTTCCGGAGGGAGGAAAACCGGAGGGCCAGGAGAAAAACCATTGTGGCATAGAAGAGAACCAATGCACAACTCTACTCACACATGGCCTTAGCGGGGAATCGAACCAGGGTAGCATTGGTGAGAGGCGAGCGCTTTACACACTGCGCAACCCATCATTGTTTCTCTTCAGAACAGTTATTTTTGGGATGTTGATGGATACTTACTGAAACGTGTAGTGTATTTTCGACAAGCATTCAGCAGAGATTTGTGATGCTTTCTTTTCTCCATGAAAAAACAAAATATACGGATTTGTGAATAAGAAACAACCCATTCCGAATAAATTGTCAGATTTCCCACCACAACCTAACCTCCTGACAAATATTCCCGTATGGTGAACTAGTATTTTCCAAAACTGATGCTAACCTTAGCAACACTGAGCCACTTGCATGAGATAGTGAAAGCTGGAGCTGAGCATGAAGGGTAGTCAGGTTGATACTGAAAGTTAAGCACTATGGGCGGCAGGTGGCTTATTCGCAACAGGGTACCATGCCCATCAGAATCTTCCAACAACTTAATACCTAGGTAAAATGAAACAGACAAATGGGATTTTTTTTATTACGATTACATAAGGTGACGTTCAGTTGGAGGCAAACAAATTGTCGAGCATGTGAGGTGTCAAATAACACAAATTGTTTTTGGTCATCTAAAAGTTTCATGTACAAAAATCTCCTGACAACAAACTGTCAATATATTGGTTTACTCCTTGAGTTGCATTTTGCTGTGAATTACAGAATGTTGCATCAATAACTCACTTTATATCATCATGTAATTAATTGACTTCATTTTTTTGTGGAGTAGATAGTGATTACGACATGTTATCGGACTCAGTTATACATTCAACTTTTTGCATTATTTGATTGTAAAAGAGTAGTTTGTCTGTTTTGGATAGGAATGATATTTTGAGAATGAAAATAAAACTTCAAGTTACTCTTCAGCAAGCCCAGGATTAGCTATTAGCTTATTTTTGAATGATGTTTGGACAATGTATCTTCAAAATGTACCATATTTATTGGCTTGCTGTATATGCGGTCCCTCTAGTTTGATGAAGAATTCCTTGGGCAACTCCAAGTATGCCGAGAATTGGCCTCCATTGTTATCATCAGCCACAAAGATCCTCTCCTCATAGATGCTGGCCAGTGCTGTTATCTCATCAGCTTGGGCCTCCCCATCAGCATTGCTCATCTTTAGATTGACGGAACACTTCTGAAATAAGTTTGTTGATCAATTGGAAAAGTTTATGTCATACAGTACATGATTGGAATAACTCACTTTACGAAGTGTATCATATCAATAACTTGGGATTTAAGGACTATCCCATCTATTTGTGCCCTCATAGTCATAGGGTCTACTGATTACAGTATCTTCATTAATCTTAATAATAGTCTACTGTCCAACTACGGCAGTTCCTATACTGTTGGCGTTGAACAGTTCAGGTAAACTATGAAAACATTAAGAGATGACTAGCTCACTATTTCTGTGACGTCACTCTATTGTTCAAAGTGTAGATTATTTTTACGAATCTACACTTAACTGTAGATCTACACTTAAGTGTAGATTCGTAACGAATCTACAGTTGAGTGGATTCGTTACAAACTAAAGTGAAATGTTCGACGGGAAAATGACTGTCTTTCCAAGTTGAAAGGATAACATGATGTGCACCAAACACAGCTTTTAATGTACTTTACCATAGAAGGCTTTCAGGAAATAGTTTAAGTCAGAGAATAGACTCTAAAGTGTAGATTCGTGAACACAATGTACTCGCCTTTGGCTCGTACATTCTATTCACGAATCTACACTTTCTCGTCCATTCTCTTTAACGTATTTTCAAAAAAAGAGAACAGAACGCAAAGTCTACCATGTCTACTATTAATTGTCTTACCTGTGAAGGATAGATTACGCTATTTAATTTGTAAAAAGCCCATTAAGAATGAATTTTCCAAATAAGCGTGGTTAAAGCAGGGATCAATGACTGACCTGTGCACCACATGTTACCAATACCATGAACATAAATTGACTAGATATTACAAGTTGAGGAAACTTTCTAACTTCCGGTTCTAAAAAAAATAAAAAAATGTTAAGGTGCAATTGAGCTCTAAACTTTGACCCCTCTGTTCAACTTCATGTGATAGGATACAGATTATAATTATATGACATATTTTATGCTCCTAAAAAACGATGATCATAATCCCCCAGACAGGGGGCGTAGGGTTGCGACGATTGATGCAATATCACGCTCAACAAAACTGCATGAGAAATCTCAACAGTCTCAGTTATCTCATAATAATACTATAGCATACAACAAGCAAAGTACAACTAGCATGCATGACATCCCTCGAACATCCGGCAAAAACTTGAAAAGTAAATAACCCTTCTAATTAAGCCTAAGGTGTATCAATCATCTGGCTGGACATAATTCAGCTGCACAACAGACTATCAGTCACAGGGGTTGCGTTTGGTTTTATGATCATGGTTTACAACGGGTTTAATAAATGAAATAATGGCAAACATACGAACGCTTCATGGCTTACAATAAATTACATACTTACAATTTCGTTGTTTGTTTACACAACAGTACAGTACACGTAAACACTAATCGCTAGCTGCCGGTCTCTGCATGATGGATTACACAACTAAATCTGAATCTATGAAAAGTATGATGAAACCAATGTGAAACTAATGATAAGATCCTTTTCGAAACCACGGCATTGGCTTTTGGGCTTTGGCTTAGGCTATTATGACACTATCAGTATCGGTCATTTTCAGATACACCTTCAAACCAAACCGAAAGGCACCGAACTGCTACGTACACAGAGTGCCTTCCCAAGTGAAACTTGTTGTTTCGAAAAGGGCCTACGTTCGAAATGTGGATGTCGAGAGAGGGCGGTATTTTTTTTATTTCGCGGAAATTTCGAAGGAGAAAAACATGACTGAGACTGAGACTGGAGAGCAAAAATAAACTACAATTCTCGAACTAGGGATTCTTACGAATACTGATGAATTGGCTCATGGGGTAAGGACAACTTGTTGTATTATAAAGTAATGGTTTGATGCAATTTTTAATGTAGTTTTTCATGTTTTGATACAAAAGCTGTCCGGGGTCGTGTCCGGTAAATGGGCCAGTTTGAAAAACTGCCCGATCTTTTATACTCTCGAGTCCATTGATGCATTGACCCAGTACCCAGTATGAGTAAATTTGGCGTTTTACTCATTTTTGTAATAATCTGACAAGTACTTTAGGACGAATGAGTAAAATAACACGGACAATATTCTAACTTGTTACAAATACATTACTATACTATGACACATGTGCACTGAGTGAATATGAAGCAATGCCAATGATAGTTGCGATAATCGTAACCCTCCATCCCCGACGGTCGGAGACCGGAGGTTACCAGTCATGCAGTGCAAAAAAGTGGCGAAATAAAAATTTCGACTGTTTGGTCAGACTAGTCACCAGATTTACCAAATTTTACCACTTTCAAAAACATGACACACATTCTAAACATGGATGTGATCATCAATGTGTCATGAATCCATTCGTATTACTCAAACATCATTGAGAAAATATTTAAGAAAAAAAGACAAAACTTACCAGAGACTGAGCGAAATTCTCATGAAGCGTAGACAATCTCAGGTCCGGTTTTCGAACCTCGCGATTCGTGACCTAGCAACATCTCGACCAATCAGCGTAAGCGGACTCGTCGTTGTGCGCATTTTGTTGAGTTGCACAATCACAGGATAATTATGAGGAAAAATTTCCAGATTGAGCGCGCATTCTGGAATGCTGTTCCTGCACTTAATCAGCGCAAACTGCAGATGGCGCAAATCCGTTAAATACATTAACTGCGTGCACGCACAGTCGCAATCAGACGATCGCCACGCCTACATAACGGTATGGTTTACGCTGATTGGTTGATTTAGGGGAAGTGCGGTCCATGGACATTTCGGTCAGTTTCTGGTAAGTTTTGTTCGTTTTTCTTAAAATAATTTTTCAACGATGTTTAGAGTGTTATGAATGGATTCATGACACACTGAAGATTAAATCCATGTTCTTAGAATGTGTGTCATGTTTTTTGAAAGTGGTAAAAATTTGGCAAACCTGGTGACTAGTCTGACCAAAATAGTCGAATGTTTTATTTCGCCACTTTTTTGCACTGCATGACTCGTAACCCTCCGGTCTCGACCGTCGGGAGGATGGAGGGTTACGATTATCGCAACTATGCCATGAATAACATTAAATTGATAACAAAAGTAGTTACGGTCGGTGTTGAAGCATGTATTAAAAGGGGACGCACTACAAACCGACAACTCACGACAACAAATTTAATTGCACTTTAAAAACATTTGAACATCAGTCAACCGTTAAATATATATGTAGAAGAGTCATATGCATCTAAATCACCTTCAAACTGTTGAAAAAATGTTTTTTTAACTGTAAAAAAAGGTTTTTTTACCCCGAATTATAAACGAACGGTAGCATCTGCCATGTTGTCTTTCGACGTACCTGGACGATACCATTATACCTCAGGGGTAATACAAAATGCAAGATGATCATCATGGGTATGTGCCCTCTCATGGAGTTGAAAAAATATTATAATATAATTAAATCTCCCCTTGTAACTTCAAATTCCAGTTGGCAGTTTAATTATTTACAACAACAAAAAAACAGCAGCTAATACCAAAAAGAAAAAAAAAATACAACTCAGCCCTTAGAACTTACCCCTACAGTGTAATGGTATCGTCCAATTACGTCGAAAGACAACAAGCCGGATACTACCGCTCTTTACTAATTCGGGGTAAAAAAACTTTTTTTTTACAGTTAAAAATACATTTTTTCAATAGTTTAGAGGTGATTTAGATGCATATGACTCTTCTACATATATTTAACGGTTGGCTTATGTTCAAATGTTCTTTTAAAGTGTATTTAAAATTTGTTGTCGTGAGGGGTCGTGAGTTGTCGGTTATTTAGTGCGACCGATTAAAAGTAACATGCATAGAGCTAGAAAGGATATTACATTTCTCCATTTTTTCAGAGGTTAGTGCTCTATCTACTATCTATTTGTTTCTGATCTTGTGATCTAAATGCACAATTCCGATTGGAAACAAATTTTTCATTTAAACTGTCCATCTGTGGCTGATGTTTCTTAGAATAGAAGTGTCCATTTCTTTCCCAAATTTCTAATAGTAATAATAGTGTGGTAAATTAAACAACAAAGTTGTGGTGATTTTTCTTTTTTTGTGTGTGAAAAGTGAAAGTGTTTATTTTTTCATTTTCACTCAGTTGAATGTTTTCTCTTTCTCGTGTTCAAATAGAAACAATGAAAACTAATCTTTCTATTTTCTTATTTTTTCAAATAATTTTTTAAAGATTTTTTATTATTCAACATCGTCCTTCAGTTCAAATAAGCTGGTTAGTGGTCATTGTCGGTTTCTTTTTGGTCTGGTGTACATCAGGGGCATCTTCTGTGATGTTGAAGGAGTGTCTTGCATCTGTTGTAGTAATGCGATGTCTGTAGATAGTTCAATGTCTTCTTACTGAGTGTCCGGATTGGTTTGTCAAAGTAAATTCTCTCTTCATTCGTCTGGGTCTAGTGGGATGCCGGATTGGTTTATTAGCGTATCATCTGCATTGTGTACTACAACGTTGGCAAGCTTGAAACAACTGGCAGCTCAGTACACCTCTCGGCTGTCTCTAACTCTTCCTGGCTGCTATGGATGAGTTGTCAATGCGGTATATGGTGTACTCCATTAAATGTTCTTCTTGGCCTGTCTGAGTAGTACATAGTCCCCAACTATGAAGTTGTGTTGCTTTGTATTTCTGTTTTCAGCATTCAGCTTCATTTTCTCTATATACCGTTTGTCTCGCTCATTGATGATGGCGTCTTTGGTGTTTGGGGAGTTGTTTCGTACTTGGTGATCTAGTTTAGTTCTCACCGGTCTATTAATCAGTGCCTCAGACGGTTGCTGGGTGTGGAGTTGATCTGTATCCTGTCAGCATGTCTTGAATAGCGCTCTTTCCCTGGAGGTGGGAAATTTCTTCACTGAGATTCATTAACTTCATGAAGCTTTCGGCTTCACCATTGGCTCTTTCGTGACTCAATGGTGGTGAAATCCCTCTTGCTCTGCGAATTCTGCAAACTCTGTGGAATTGAAGGGTGGGCCAATGTCTCGGTGTTCCATGAGTCGCAAACACCTCCATGAGTTTCTCCTTTGTTGGTTTGAATGCGATAGAGTAGGTTGTTCAAACTTCTGGGTATCTTGTTCGTTTGTCAACTGCTACAAGGTTGTAGTGACCGTCTGGGTATGGTCCTCCGAAGTTTACAGCAATGATGTCCCATGGCTTCTCTGGAATAGTTGTCATCTTAATTGGCTGTTGCTTGTGATTGTGATCTTTAGTTGTCACCTGGCATTCATAGCATTGGCCTATGATTTGCTCAACCATGGTGTTCATCAAGGGAAACCATTATTTCTCTTGAAGCATAGATCTGCTTTGTCTTGGTAATTCCTAAGTGTCCCAAGATGTGTACTGCTTTGATGACCTTTCTCTGCAAGCTGTTTGGGATTATGATTCAGTTCAGTCTGAGTATGAGATCTTCCTCTCTGTATAGCTTTTGTCTAATCATGCAGAAAGGTATGATGTTTACATTGTAGGTCCTTTTTGTAGTATTCACAGTCACCCATGTAGATTATTTTGCTCAGTTTCTGGAGCTGGGGGTCTTGTTAAGTCTCATCTCAAATACCGTTGATAACGGCTGCATGAGCAGCATCTACAACTTGCTTGATCATCTTCCCTGTGCTGTTTCTGGGTGTCTAAATAGGAAATCTAGTGGATCTGCTTCATCCTTGCCTGGCTCATACTCAAACTTCAAATTCTCTGTCCTGCATGCTCATTACCCATTTCTTGATTCTAGGGGGGTAGTTTAGCAGTAGTCTTGTTGAACATGGGGGTCAATGGTTTGTGTGCAGTGATGATCTTGAATCTTTGTGCACCCTGAAGATAGATTTGAAATCTGTTCTTTGCCCGCTAAATACATGTAGATACAGCTTTTGCATCTTCCTCGGTCTGACTGTCTCCTCTCTGCATCAGTCATTGTACGGCTTATGAAGTGTACTGGTTGGAGTCCCTTGGGGGGTCTCTTGGAATGGTCTGGTGGATGATTCTTTATGGAAACTCACCTCAGCTCGTACTACGATAGGTCATTTGGGGTCAAAGTAGGCCATATTGTCTTCATTTGTGATGCTGTCTCTGAGTTTCTTGAATGCTGTATTTTCTAATGGTCCCCATTTGAACTTTGTATCTTTGTGAGTCAGGTCTGTCAGTGATGCCGTTAATGATGAATATCTGGGGATTAACTTTGCAAGGTATTCACTCATACCCAGGAAACTTCTCACAGCCTCTTTGGATTCTGGTGGCTCACTCTCCTTTACGGCTCGGACTTTGTCTGGGGGTTGGCTTCAGTCCATCTTTGGTGAATTGTACTGTAGAATTCAAGCTCTTCAACATTCAACACCAAATTGACATTTGGCTGGGTTGAAATGTGTGCTTGAATTTCCCTTTTTAGAGGTCAAAATTTATCATTTTAGCTACTAATTCCTCCAGAGGATTATTAAAAAAAGATAAATAAAGTCCAACGTCCATTAAAAAATCAAATCAATCTCTTAGAAAGTGGCAGTCTGATAAGGAAAAACAAAAGGAGTACAGCACCCCAGTTAACGGTTTCTTGCTTGATGTGTCCTTGTCAATACTGAACAAACGGCTGCCCCTAGTAGTATATTTAAATAACATGCAGACCTCATGCCAGCCCCATAAATAGGCAACCTCGGCACTCCTTCTTTTAAAGCTCTTGATGAACAAATTAGCATGGTATAGCTGAGGCCTACCATGTGCATGGTGAATGTGTGCTGGGGTTGTGGTGAGCATCTTCGTAATGTTCTGCTTAGTACAGTTGCTCCGAACACCTCTTGTTTTTGTTCCTTTTTTGTTTTACCTTCTTCTTCTCTCCCCCCCCCTGTGAGCTCACATAGCCTTCAAACTTCACACATACTGTAGCTAATCTTCACTTTTAGAAGAGACTGGTGTAGTGATGTCATGATGACATCATCAGGTGTCAAATTACATTAATTTTAAGTTTGATTTTTCAAAACCAAGCATACATTCCTAATGATGTGTGTTTTCCAACATCATGTCACCTTTGGGAAATAATTAATGAAAATTTTACTCTCAGCGCAGATGTTTAGAGAACGCATTATTTTATTTATTTATACACCAAATATTTTGTTGGGGGGGGGGGAGAGCAAGGTTTTAGCCAGGATTTGGTAAAAGGGTGTCCAAATTTGCTGCAAATTTTATAACTGTGTGTCCAAAATTGTTCACTTACAATACAATTACATGTAAATGAAAGAAAAAACAGGGTGTCCCAATTTAAAACAGGGTGTCTAAAAGACACACAGACACCCCTCTGGCTAACACTATAGGGGAGGGGCCACTTTGTGGTCGTAGGTTTTGGACTACAAGCAGGTTCCAAGTTCGTAGTTGTGCTTGTACGTTATTGCTGTCGAGTTTACATTCATGATTGCTAATTTTTAGATGAATTAGAGAAAATTTGTGATGACGGAGTGAGACAACACAGACCTTTTGTCAGGGAACAGAATAAGAACCCAGCCGTTGCTGCATGGTAACGGTAGGAGACTGGCTGCTGTTAATGGATCGAGCCGAGTTGTTGGTGCCACTTGCACATATGCGCATGTGACACCAACAACTCTCGCTAAAAAACATGCATTTAAAGAAAACAAATCTTTTGATGGTAAACGCACACCATAGGGCAAACTTAATATACACTAACATCTGGTCTGTTAAGCGGCCTGTTATGTGCTAGTTTGTCAGTTTTTGTTATCGCATCCAATCATATGTTATAAACTCTCCAAAAATAACAAGTTTTGATATTTCTAATTTTGTAGATATCCAATCAAGGCAGCTGCTATTCTAAAGTCATCGAGACATCCACCAGGGGCTACAATGATTTGAAACACAGAAACTGCACACCAGGAACTGAATGGAGACAATTATTATTACAGGACTAGAGGTAAGCCTCGTAATGTTTACCCAATGTTGACATTGTTCTATTTGATGGAGAGCTGACTTTAGTCAAAGAAAGTCAGTTAAGTGTCTTTAAACCATTCTTCATCCAGCTGACCTCTGGATTTATAGAAATGAAGACATGAAAAAACAAAAAACAAAAAAGAGCCAGGCATTTTTGCCAAAACTCAGTAGCATTAAAATGCATTATTTAGCCATGAGGTGGTCAAATGAGTGTATCATGGATTGAAGTTGCTTTAAAGCTTTAAAAATCAAGATTTCAATGTTGATTTTAAACTGAGACTCTACTTAACTGTAAAGGTTAATTTTGAATTGCAGGTAATTTAATTTGAAAATAACTCACAGCAATAATTATATTTATTATTTATCTATATTTGTTTCTTATTTCCACTGGGTGGCCCATTCAGTGGCAACCACTGGTCTCTCATGGGTCCCACCTAGTATGTACAGAGACACAATAAAAACAACAATAATTAAATTAATTACACAAAATGTTGTAAATATACACCACCCTTGTGTGTGGACATAACTTTGGACAATTTTCGTTTGGCAGGTAAAATATTGGTCTGAGGTTTAGACAAAACAGTGGCCCCCAGATTTCAGGAAACGACCATTATATTCCATCCAATCCATGTTTTACTTGGGGGAAATTGGTGGAGATGCCTTTGTACCTGTGGAGTGGAAATTGAGTTGAAATGAAATTTTTTAATAACCGGCATTGAAATGATTGGGATTGTTGTTTAAAGTGTTGTTGGTTTAAAACATGGGGTCAAGGATGCGAGAAATAGTTGAAAAGTGGTTATTAAATCGGTTGGTAATGTCTAGTCTTGGTTTTGTTTGAGTCCCATTTGGTTCATAAAGTCAGATCTCTTATTAGGTAGCAGAGTTTTTAATGTTTTCCTTCTGTCAGGAGTTTTTGTATTGTTCTTGATAACTTCATGGAAGTGTTGTCTAAATTAAGTTAAGTAGCTGCAAGATCATTTATTGTCCCGAAGATAGTTAGCTCGTTGGTGGTGGTTACTGTCTTCTGTTGAATCGGCGAGGTGCTTTGCACATATATACAGATAGTCTGCGAAGGTATTTCCCTGTGATGCATTAAGCTTTTTTGGAAGAAACGCACCTTTGTTTTAATTGGGCAGTGAGTATTGCATACATGTGTACAGGTATGAGATTTCTCAGGTTTTTCCCTGATTTCAGGTTTTTCTTACAACCACCTTGAACATTACAATTTTCTTGAAAGAGTTGAAGCTGTCACCAAAGGGAGACAGAATTAGTCCACACTGTGTCCAAACCTGTAGTTTTGTATCTCTGCTGATGCACAGAGTCTGTAAACCTCCTGAATTGTAACATCTAGGAGGTTCAAGAGTAAGGGGAACCCAGACCTGCAAGCCATATTTGTCAGGAATTTCCACATTAGTTCAATCTCATCCCTGATACTTAGACAAGCGTCTCTTTAAAAAGGTCTCATGCAGTGTCTTGGTCTTTATTTCATCATCATGTGCCATCCTTTACTGTGTCCTGAACTTGTTGAGAGATAGAAGCATACTGTCATTTTTGGACCATAAGCCACGGCTAATGAATTGATTTTCAGGCCTTCAACATGCTCCATGGCTTATATTCCGGGCGGCTGAAACAGATGGAAAGTAAGCTTCAGCAATTTCGACTGAAACTAAAACAGCAAAGTTCTTGATGACTGTCACATGGTATTTGCGGTAGAAAGTGTATTAGCTGACTGATGGTTTTGTAGAAGATCATTGTGTGTCAGATATGATATCAGACATCAAGCTTTTCAAGTACAGTGTATCTTTGAAACAAATTTTAGGTTTGTTACTTTGAGGGTAGTACTTTAAGCCAACAGGATCTAGTGTTGGTTTCATTTTCAGAGGGTACAATTTTCAAGAATGATGGTGAATGCCAGAACACTGTAGTTCAGATGTTCTTTTGCCTAGTTACATGTAGATTGTTGCCCCGATAGATTGGGCTGTTACAATTTTCTTGAGTTTGTTTTCATCTGAGCATAATTTTCATGCATCCCCTTCTAAACGGCACGGACAACACTATACACCAACCTTGACCGCTGTGATATAACCGTGCCTCGTTTGGACAACAGGCAGGGACCACTCATTTTGCAATTATAATTATTTTGCAATTATAATGATTCATATTGGACGAGCATATCCAGCATTAAATTTTAGAGCATTGCGGCAATAGATACATGGCAACATAATGGATGATACGTCATGTGTGGTGTGCCCAACATAGTGTTAGCTAGCGGGGTGTCTGGGTGTCTGGGTGTCTTTTAGACACCCTATTTTAAATTTGGACACCCTGTTTTATTTGTCATTTACATGTTATGCATTGTAAGTGAAAAGTTTGGCCACCCAGTCCTTAAATTTCAATCAAATTTGGACACCTGTTTACCAAATCCTAGCTAAAACTTTGGTGCCCAAACCTGATAAAAATCATGTTATTTGTGTTTTACCCTACACAGATGTATGTTAAAAGCACTGGACACTATTGGTAATACTCAAAATAATTGTTAGCATAAAAACTTACTTGGTAACGAGCAATGGAGAGCTGTTGATGGTATAAAACATTGTGAGAAATGGCTCCCTCTGAAGTAACATAGTTTTTGAGAAAGAAGTAATTTCTCAGTAAAATATTTGAATTGATTTTGACACCTCACGAGTGAGGTCTCAAAATCAACTAATCAAGCATCTGAAAGCACACAACTTCTTGTGACAAGGGTGTTTTTTCTTCCATTATTATCTCGCAACTTCGACGACCAATTGAGTTCAAATTTTCACAGGTTTGTTATTTTGTACATTTTGTGTTGAGATACACCAAGTGAGGAGACTGGTCTTTGACAATTACCAAAGGTGTCCAGTGTCTTTAAGCACTGTTACTCAGTACCTTCCCGAAAGGCATAGGGCCTATTACTCGGGTGGAGTATTCTGCCTATTATATGGATATTTTCTCAAAGGACTCGGGGGTGAAAGTACTGAGTATACAGTGCTCCCCACATGTCGGTGTAGGGTAAATATCAAATAATATTCTTTATGGCTTTTGGTTTTTCGACTCAAAATAAATGCTTTGTTAGAAACTGCCCTTTGGGTTTAGAAGTTATTTATGTTTATATTATAATACAAAGTTGGAATACAGTTAAGAACATGAATAACAGTTATAATCCTTTTAACTCTTTACTTCCAAATATATCGACTACATCAGTTAAGCTTATTCTCTTTTTTTCTTGTACTATTTATCTTAACTGTCCAAAATATTTTGGTCATGAAAACATTTACCACTTAGTGTCCCTTTACTTTGTGTCTTACATTACCAGTTTTTTATGCAGGTTTGGGCAATGATTTATACATGTTTTAAGTTTCATTAATGTGTTGTCGTAAGGCTTAGGCCCTAGTCATCCTAGTTTTTCTTATTTAGTGACAATCTTAAAATACTCTTTATGATCTTCCTTTACAACATATTCTCTTTAATAAAATAATGTTTTTAGATAAAAACCATTTGATGATATGTTTCGTATACTGTCTGTGAGCAGACATTGACTCAAAGATATACATAAAGTATTCATATTTATGAGATATAAAAAATTCATACTTATGACCTATGCTAATTCATAATATTGAGATAAGTCATTGTTATGACTAGTGCTAGTATTGAGATGCAATTCATGGTTATGACTTACAATAATTCGAAATGATTAACTTTTGATTTGTTTCTCAATGTCCTTTTTTAAAAACGCCTGGGATTGAAGCAAATTTTTTAAAGACAAAGAATCACGTTGTACTTATCAAGCGCCCTCCCAGGACCACTCCCCATATTTTGTAGTGGAATTTTCATAGAATTGAAAACTTGTTAGTAAGAAAGTTCATACTTAACATTGTCCCATCAGGACAAGTCATAGTGTAAATCAATTAATAAAACAGATACACTATGTAATGTCATCCTAACATCATCAGGTATCAACTAATATCGAATCAAAGGATAATAACAAATCATATCTTTTCAACCATATGATAAAACTTATCAGTTCAAAGTCTGTGCAGCATTTTAGGCCACAATCTCAGAGATTATTACGCAGACTGTGAATGAAGATCTGTGGATTCCGTAGTCTTACACTTACAGTGTAGTACAAGGCAAGACATAAACAATAATGACTGTCCAGATGCTAAGTTTCAATTTCAAGAGAGTCAAGGCTTTATTTATTTATCCAGCTCTTTTTAACAATATCTACAGTGTACATTGGTGACTGTAATGTGGGAGTACTTCTATTGTTTGTTATTAATGGGAGAATCACACTTATTTACTAAAATCAGCCCCTTTTATAGAAAATAGATCACATTGCCCATGTACAAATATATGTCACAATAGTGGTGTAACAATCCTGTTCTAACCATAGTGTCACTGCTCTTTATAACATTGAAATATTTCCATTATAAATTGGTAAAGTACAATAGCATAGCTACATGTTTCTATATTGATGGTCTATGTGTAATGCTAGGTTCCCACTATCACGATTCGCGCCACGATTGAAATCGAAGTCTTAATCGTGGAGCAATCGTGGTGATCCTATTTTGGATGGTTCAAAAATTTTCTACGATCAACACGATTAATTTTTAATCGTGATCATCGCATCAGATCATTATTGGATCATAACAAAGCGCGACTGATCGCATCTAATCGTGCTTCCAAATCGTGGTGATCAGGATCAACTTGGACACTAAACACCACGCTCTGTTGAGATGGTTGTGGGTTGTAGTTTTCACACTGTGTAGAAATTCAAGAAACAATGGTTGGTCGGCTTGTAAATATATCCGTCGGGGTCCAATTGTAGCTCAAATCGTGATCACTCGATCCTCATCGTGAAAGACATTGCGACCACAATCGTATCCTATCGCAACAGAGTGCATCGGTTTGTGATGAATGTATCGGAAGGTATCCGAATGTATCTGCACGTATCCGATCGTCCCAAATCGGGGACCCCGATCGTGATGATCGTGTCGGATCAGATATGATTGCATCTAAACAGGAGACCAGATTGTGACAGATCGTGTCACCTGAAATTGACCAATCTTGACCATACCGCATCCAAGGGCACCAAATCGTACCAGAACGTATCGACTCGCATAACCTCGTATCCAAACCTGACATTTCAGAGAAGTTCCACGATCAGCTACGAATGGCCAAACGTGGCGTTCGTAACGGATCACACGACAGTGGGAACCTAGCATTCGCAGGTGTGCAATAAAATGATATAAAACCCCCCTGGGTGTAATGCCAATCTCCTTGATTTGCATATACCTGGGGGTGTACATGCAGTTTATCACCTCGGTGAATACAATACCAATAGTAAATTTGGGAAGCAAGTGTTTATAACAAAGCAGGAGTGTCTAATATGAAAGCATGCCCTGGAGCATCATATTAGCTCATTACAAGTGTCACATGTCATACTCGCTCATGACCCAAATATGACCCTTCAATTCTGGTCCAAACTGGAATTTCAAATAATCAATAAAAAACAAGAATTTTCATATGGTTTCTATGTATGAAATTGTCTGTGAAGTCTAAGCTTTCTGAAAAAAGGCTAACAAGTTGATGTCATCATATAGCACCCTCAAACGAGAAGTTCAGTTTCCATACATTTTCACATTAGGACAATTGATACACCATACTGGGACTGTATAGTCAACAAACTACATTACATCCCCATGACATCGTACATTTCTTAATTGTTCATCTTGTAATATATCCAAAATCTTTGTGTTTGTTATGCAACAAACATATTTCTAGTTATGTCTGCTTTTAAAGCAGTTTTATGAAATTGGGTCGTGGTCTTTTTCTGCACACTTTCCTTTTTGAGAATGTCAGCTGTGTTTTGATTAGAGAGTATAATCTTCCCAAAGATATGTAAACATGCTGCAAACACAAAGTAGAACATGCTTTACATTAGCTTCTGATTTTTTGTCTCTGCACAATAATCTTGGACTGCTATGCGTTATTGGCAGTAGTGCCGTACTTGGCTTGGTTTGTTGAACACTCAGTATGACTTTCTTTGTCAGAAATGACTGCCCTTGTACTGCATGATATACAACTTCATAAACAGCCGCCATGAACGTTGAAATTGTACTGGCAGCATACTTGGCCTCATTTAAATGTGTAACAAACAACGCCGATACGATTGGAAGCAATGGTAGTGTAATTTTTAAATCTATACCCCTGCAGAAACTGCATTAACAGGCCCTGTACCCTTTGGTACTGTAAGTCTTTCAAATGGACGGTGCTATCAAAATTGTGAGTGACTTTTTAATAGCAGCCCTGGAACCAATTTTCTGCCAGCATTTTGAGAGGTAGCGTTATTGTTTGTTTCTCCGCCCATGGTTCTAGATTTATGAAGGACTCTACCTAATTGATAAATAATGGCATTGGTGAAATTCATAGACACTCTTAAAACTGCTGACTTGAAAACCATAAAAACAGAAAGTTGTTTTTGCATGTTTTATGTTTTATGGATGTGCCAGTTGTTGAGGATGGCGTGACATATAGTCAGCAGGATTGTTTTTTCCTGGCTCATACAGCACTGTGTAGTCATACGCTTGGAGTTTGAGTATCCAATGCTCTAACTGTAGTGGAGGTTTTGAGTTGCTGCTGTTGAAGAGCGTTACTAGCGGTTTGTGATCGGTGATGACTTCAAAGGATGCACCATACAGGTAAAGGTGAAAATGGATAACTGCCCGTGTAATGGCTAACGCTTCGCGTTATGTCTGAGAGTACTGTTGTTCAACGGGAGTGAGAGCTCGGCTTGCAAGTGCTCTGACATTGGTGTTGTTTCGTGAATCCTGTTGTGTGAAGATTGCACCTAATCCGACTGGATTAGCATCCACAAACAGTATATACTTGCTGTTGGGGTTGAAATGACGTTGTGCAGCACTCTGTCATGCGTTTCTTTTTAGCATGAATGCATTCGTGTGTGTGGCATTCCAATCCCAAGGCATATCAACTTTTGTCAGTTCACGAAGGGGAGACGAAATGGTGGCAAGGTCAGGAATGAAACGACCGCAGTAGTTTACCATACCCAGGAAACTACATAGCTCAGAGACATTCTGAGGCTCTGGTACTGCTTGAATTGCCTTGATTTTGAGAGGATCTGGGGCGATGCCGTTGGCAGAGAACAAATGTTTGAAGTATTGAACCTGTGGGACGTTCAATTGGCACTTGTCACGGTTTAAAGTTAGATTGGCAATGCGCAGACTGTGAAGGTAGGCATCAAGGCGGATGTTGTGCTCTTTCCGTTTTCTGCCGAAAACAAGAATATCATCACTGATGTTGATAACGCCTGGGAGATCACGCAAGGTTGCTTGGATTGTGTGTTGGAAGATTTCAGCAGCTGAGGATAAGCCAAAATTCAGGCGTATTGATGCGATTCAGGTGCCAGTTCAGTTTGGTGATACCCTGAACTAAGGTGCAGTTTGCTGAAGACTGAGGTACCATTCAAAGCGATTATGATATCGTCGAATGTTGGTGTGATGTGGCGTTCCGTTTGATTACACGATTGATATTACACAGTGTGTACACACATTCGAATCTCCTCAGGTCTGTGCGGTTTTCGTACATCAGTTATTGGTGATACCCATGATGTGGGTGTGCCCTGGACTGGTTCAATGATGTCAAGTTTAAGCAGCTTGTCAAGTTCTTGTTCAACGAGTTTGCGCATATGAAACGGTATGCGACGATGAGGTAAGGCGGGATGGAAGGATCAATATGGAGCTTACACTGGAAATGATGCTAACTTACCAATGCCTTGGAAACAATCAGAAAAGGCAGTAAGAAATCTGGTGTGGCTGTGGGTGTACCAGATTTTAGGTTGTATGCAATGTTCACAAGTCCCAAAGCGGATGCAGTAGTAAAGTTGAGGAGTGTGTCAGCTGAACGTGTTGTGACAAACACAGAGGTGTCGTGATAGACGATGATTTGTAGCTGATACATGCTGTGAAGGAACAAATGACTTCAATTGGGGTTGTGCTACCGTATGCATAGATTGGAATTGTTCGCGACTGTAACTAGGGACGGGGTTGCATCTTATTTACAACATTGAGACTCATTAACATGACGGCTGCTCCTGTGTCAATGATGGCTTGAACAGGATTGTTGTTAATACTCACAGTTACTCTTGCGGGGGTTGAAATGGTCGTTGAGGGCCTTTTCTGCACTCTTATAATCCAACCAAGTGTTAGCTAAAGTATCAAAATATCACTCACTTCTTCTCCTGAGTAATGAAGCAAAAGTGCCCATTTCTGATGTTCATTGGTGATGTTGAGTCCAACAAAAATTGTCTTTATTCTTTTGACATACTTCTCCCAGCGAGTGCCAACGTTGGTCGATTCGCTGCTCACATGGAATGACTGGAAAGATGGCAGGAGTCAGCGACGACGACATGTCAAATGAGGGGTGACAAAAATGTTCCGAAACTAGGAAAACACGTTGTTGTAATTCACCGTACACTGGGAAATATGATACAGGAAACTTTAATGATAATGTTCAGGGGTAAAAAAATCCCGCTTCGTCGCCAAAATGTAATATTGAGGTACTATTAAAACAGATTAAGAACTGACTCATAGACACAATGAATGTGTGGTTCACTAACATGTTGTCAACAATCCAGCTCCGCGCGCATGTATGGAACGCCTAAAGTGGAGCAAAGTCGAGCTGCCCATCGGCTCAAAAGGAGGCTCTGCTAGGGTAGAGAGTACACGAGGGAGGTCCAAAGCCGGAACCAGCTGACCGTGGGGGGGTCGAGAGACAAACATGCCCTTCAGGAGTTGGCTGAGGGCCAGGTTGTGTTACACGGAGGTGCCATCAGGGAATCCTGTATGGACCGCTCCGATTGCCGACCGATACTTCGTATCAAGGCCGATCGAGAAGTCGCTCTCGAACAGTGACACATGGAAGTCGGCAACGTCCCCTAGAGAAGAATCGGGGATGAACAGACTGCAGTCTGCATCATCTAAAAAAGATAATTTCTGTTGCAAATTTGTCTAGGTCAAACCATAGATTGACTAGACTATTAATACCTTTAGGACAAATGTGGTGGATCTTCTCTTACATAGTGCTTAAAAGCAGTTAAATGCATGTTAAACTGTGTCAGCAAGTTTTTTTTCTTCTCATTTTGAATCTGGTCTTGTAAAAAAATGTCTGGTCCAGTAGATATTTTGAGCTACAAGCTCTGCATTCTTGTCGAAAAGTAACACAGATGATTTTTAGACCTGAGTGGTAGACAAGGTTAGACTGCTTTTATTTCAGCACTTTTCTTTTTGATACGACAAGGATTCGGGAATACATCCCTTGTTTTTAGTAGCTTGGTTTTTACAATTCTTTTCACACGTTGCGCAAATCACTCATACAGTTTAACAACTTTGCTTGACTCTATTATTAAGTCATTTATTCAAAGGTCTCGGTCTCTTTCTTGGTCTCGGTCTTGGTCTTTACCTTCTGGTCTCGCTCTCGGTCCCTGTCTCGGACCTTCAGGTCTTGGTCTTGGTCTCGGACTATTGGGTCTCAGCTACAACAGTGTTTGTAGTCATTGCGGTTTATAATGCTTTGAGGTTTGCTATGCAGCTGATAGCTCTTGTTTTGTCATGTTTGTTTTTCTGATTTCTCAGTCCTACATGTACATGAGCAAACTGATATTTTGTGGCTTCCAATTAATTTGTGAGTGTCGCACATTGGGTTGTGTTTGGTTGCCACAGAGATGGTGGTTTGAAAGATTGCGTTTTGGCAGGTTTGTTGTGCTTTAGGAAAGCAACTCTCATTCCTCTTTGAAAGATGTTGAAATCACTCAAAAGTTTTTGTTGGTTAGGTTTAGTGGGAGTTGGAACAAAATGTAAACCTTTTTCTAAGGCCACTTTCTCGTTTGGGGAACTTTAGGTTGGTTTTTAGACAATGGTAATCAAACGTTCACCTATTTGGATCTTGTGAGGTACCTCAAAAGCAGTTGGCTTTTCGTTGGGATTGTGAAATGCGAGCTCGCTTGGTTAATTTTCGTCTTACCATATTTTCGTCCTACCATATTTTCGTCTTACCATATTTCTAGAGAGTAAAGTTGATTTAAAATAATTTATTATTTAAAATGCTGTAGTATGTTATTATAATGTTAACGATGACAAGTTATACATGTTATGAATCTCTCCTTTGAAATGTGGTAGGCCAAAAAAGACTGGTTTGTTTGGTAGGCCTGTTCAATTGGTTTTTCTTTCCCCTGGTTGGTGGTCTGGGGCATATGAAAAAGCCGAAGAGATGTATTGTTGTCCTGATTTCTGCACTGTTGAAATGTTCCACCAGTTGCTCTTGGCCCTGCTTCCAACTTGGTCTCTCTACTTCTGTCCTGACTCAGTTGTATTCCTGGAGGCTCAGCTTTGCGATAAGTAGAGAAGCCTTGCTGTTCAGTCTATTGCAGTCTGCATTGAAGGCAGAGCTGAAATTGAATCATGGTGTGGGTGTAGTGGCTTTAGCGCATTCTTCAGGTATGACGGGGGTTAGTTTGTTGAAATTGCTTTGGACAGAATTGAAATCTGGTGGCTGATGTGTCCTATGGCAGCCATTAACTTTGTAACTGGCTCGGCCAGGGATTTCACCAATTTGAAGTCGAATTCTGAAAGTCGGGTGTGGGTTGTTGGTGTCTAAAACAAACTCCTCCTGGTACAGTTATATCTGTGTAATAACACCTTCCGTAGCCCATTTCTCTGACCAGTTTTAAAAAAACATCCAGGGTTCTGCCCACAGTGGTTGATGCTGGCAAAAACCACCCGACAATCACTATTCCCCAACCACGATTCCCCAACCACCACTGGCAGAATTTTCTCTGTTTCCCACTACCACACATTTTCAAAATTTAAAATTAAACTTGGAATTTCCTTTCAAAGGTTTCCAGCGAAATGTAGAAATGTGTATTTACCAGTAAAAAAAATGGTATCCAAAGCCATAAATTTTGAGCACTTCTTTGGTTGAGTCTGTTTTTACGATCTACCGTGTAAATGATCCATCTCGCACTGATTTCCAGGGAAACATTATTCCTCCACTGAAGAAATCCTGGGCAGAACCCTGGACATCTCTTTGAAAACTTTGCCATATCCCAGCGAGCCAGAAACATCAGTATGCAAATATAGTGTATTTGATGCCAGCCATTGTTCAAAAGAAAGAAAAAAACGCTATCCTAGTGGACTGCTCAAAAACGAAGGTCACATGATTTATCGAACCAAAATGTGATTCGGATAAATCAGGTGATCCTCGGAGTTTTACTTCCAGCCGTATAAAAGTAAATAACTGAACCAAATTAAATTTGTCTTTAAAAAAATTATTCATGAGTATTTGACAAAAAAGACTATGTGTTCAGACTATGGATACAAGTTGTAAATAATGATGAAAAATTGAACGTAAGATTCGCATTCAGAGAGTCCGTGCAATGAAAGCAGGTTTTACAGCTGGTGTGTCCCTTCAACAAGTTCCGGTACATAGTGTTAGGTTTTTGATACCTATTCTTCTTAAAAATGCATGCCCCGGGTTTACTCTACAAGCAAAGTTAATGACTGATTGTAGCTCTTGCAATCCTAATTAGTTTTTCATTAGTGCTTTGCTGACAAATGTGATTGCTTTTTCCAACTTGTCTGCTGGCAACCAGGCGGTCATCCAGCATGTGTCAAATTCTATTCCAGCAAATTAATGTTGAGGCTCGTTCTGTTTTGTCTGCTGCCAGTGGAATGCCTAACTCTTCGCACAAACTGTATTATTTGTTTTTTTCGCGCGGTAATTTTTTTGTAATTCAAACAAAATCAGTGGGCATACCAATCGGAAGAGGCTCCAACCAACGATCTTTGCCATGCTAGAGCAGATGTCTTGCCACTTTACCATCAAGCTAGCCTGGTTGATGGAGGCAGTTTGAATCCTATATTTTTAGCAGCCGGCACTGCACCAATTTAACAGGATATAATTGTTAATTTTGCATCGTGTATACAGAATATCATTTGTTTTTTTTGTTTATATCAATGTCTATTTTAAAGCACTGTATACTCAGTGAAAAAAACCCATAGGCATCACTTGCACAAACTTTGGAAACTTTGCTAGCTTTGTTAATCCTTCTGCACTGATGTAAGCTAACGAAATCATCTTGTAATGTACCATTTCTCTCATAATGAGCACCCCTTTTGCAATCTATTCTACCGCACGGCTGTCGCAGTGAGTTGACCAACCATTTGAAACCATTCGACTGCCAAGGTTGTGTATGGTGGTACAACTGTGCACAGAACTAACTGTGTACTATGTACAATGCATTCCCTCATGGTATCATATTGCAGGCTGGCATAGTTTATCTATCATTCAAAACCACAGTGAATGGTATTGAATGGTCAGACAGCAAGAGGGTTAAAAAGTAACCGCTTGGTAAGCTTCTATCGTAATAAAACGTTCCTTCCCATTTGAAACCGGCTGTGATCTTCTGGATGAATCAGTATTATTTTGAATGCCGATTGAATGTCTACTTTTGGTAGTATACGCACCCGGACCTAAATTATTTACAATGGAAATTGCGTTAGTTGTAGTGTAATGGATGGTATTGGTAGCTCAGTAGTGTTGAATCTCATGATTAGTTGACCCATTGCTGGATAAGATAAATGATGAATGATGTGGAATATGCCTGGCTGTTTTGGGGAACAAGCCCAATTGCAATAATTAGGAAACGTGGAATTTCATGAAATGGACCAGCAGTCATGTTATGTTTGGATTTCAATTTTTTGTTTAAACAACCTTCATTAACATGCATGTAAATTTGTTGGTGCTAAACGTAAATTTGTGGACACTCAAACTTTTTGTGTACCAACAACACCTAATTTATAACCGAACATAAACCGTTGAGTAAGTACTAGCCTAGTTTTACTTTTATCATAGCCCTACAATCTTAGTGCTAGAATTATACCCATTTACTGTTGGTGAAGGCTCTTCTGTACTGTTCCTGTACCTTGGTTTGATTGTTCTTTTGGGAAACTGTTTTGCGGAGCAAGTTGTTTTGTTATACCACGGTAAAAGATTGTGAAGTTTTCTTGGTCGAGAACCAATCACGTGATGTGATACAGAGACCCATGTAACATGGCTATGGCAAAAAATTCATGTGTCCGTCATGCGTTGTGCGCAATGCGTAGTGCGCAATGCATAAAAATGACAATACACACGTATTTAGGATGTGCATTGCTTAGCGTGCATTTTTATATCCATTTTAAAGGATTGCGCCCAATGCATTATGCACAGCGCATGAGGGTAACATGAGTGATGTCTCCCTAGGGATACATTACCTTGATCCTGCCCACCGTTGGTCGTTTTGAATGCTTTGTACAATTAGAAATAGCCCCTGTTCAAGGGAACAGCAAAGAATTGTTTTTATTTTAACGACTGTTCCGCCAATGTTGTTTACAGTTGTTTTCCACTGTTTGTCTGACTTTTAAAAACTGTGCCAATTCTGCGTAACAATGTTTGAAGATGACAACAGTTTTCCCCTAAAGAAGAGGAGTCTATTACAGTGTATGGTACATGTATAACAAAACAATTGTTGCACGCTCTGTGATGGGGTTTCGGGGTCCATGGGTTTTGTACACCCTCCTCTCGGATTCTGTGGTGTCCAAGTAGATACTAACTGTTGGTTTCATAGGGTGCAACACTACTGCTGATTACAGATTCTTATATCTGTAGTGACAGCAGTAGCACCTTGTCTAAGTCTGTTCTTTACACTCTGTCTAATGTGGTCTGTCATAGCAGAAATGACTGACTCTGTTACTATTAGTGCTTGCTGCAGTCCAGTGGTGTCATCGTCTTGCAGTGTGGTAAACTGCTCTCTCTGCTGTGCAGGAATGTCAGGCTGTTGCTCTTCACCTTGTTAATATGACCAGTAACTTTCTCATTGTTTTGTGCGCTTCTTGGGAGGCTCGTTTCTTTCCTCTTGTGTGCGAGCTATTTTCTTCCTAGACATTCTTGTCGCAGGTGCCTCATATTTTGGTTAGTCTTTCTCTGTGGCATCCTGTGCACAACATACATGTAAATCCTCACGACAGCAATTTAAAAAAAACACCCTTAATTTCGGTAATACCCCGTTCACACAGCCCTGCGACCTTACGAAGACCATGCCGATCACCCCGATCCGAAAAAAAAAATCAAATCGGGCACTATTGCAGTCAAAATCCATAAACTTTGCAAACTAAAGACTATATCACGACTGTACTGCGATGCTTCTACGTCAAAAGCGTTGCTGACTCGATGCCACTACGATTACACCTAGACCAAGCAGTCGTTTCTACTTCGTTGCCGCTACGACGTACAGGACCATACTACACAAATCTAGAAGACTGTAGGACAATATCACTACGCTGTTGCTGACCATATTACGCGTCTAGTACGCTTCTAGTACGATTTGTGGCGATGTCTATATAAATCGGGGGTGTTCAAGCATTTCTTCAGTTTTTCCCCAACTTCGAGGAAAAACGGACCTGATGCGTAAAAGCGTAATTAAAATGGCTCAAAATAGTTGCCGACGGTGCTGCGTTTTTATTACGACCACAGAGATCACACCACCCTGCGGCGTCTATGTGTGACCGGGGTACTATAGGAAACCACTAGTGTACTAGTTTGCTTATATACAATTCTTTCGTGAGATATTTGTAAGTGTTTCTCTCTATAGTGTTGTGATGTAATTATACTCAATACTTAAATACACACAAACATGCACTTTTGTTTTTGATTTTTTTTTTTTTTTTTTTTAAATAACCTCAGTGTAGCAGTAATTGAAGGCTGCAGCTCCCACTGTGCAAAAATGGCCACTTTCCCTTGACTGTAGGCGACTTGAATTATTCAGAATGAGCTTTTAAACCCAACAATATTGTGCAACGAATTGATTTGGAATTTTTGATTGTCCTCTGGCTGAAAGATGCACCCCCATGGTGACTCTGAATGCCTAGCTGTTTCATACCACGAATGGGCTCATATTTAACTCTACATGTTGTTTTGCACAGTTTAACCTCGAAAGGGCATTCACGTCATCTATCAACTTCATTGTCGGGCCTCATGTATCCTGCAACCCTTTTTTCCTATACAGGATCTGGCACACCGTAACTGGAAAGCTATTTCAATGGAACTTTTGTTTTTGAAATCATTAGCACCACATTTCAAAATGATGTTAGGGTCCTGTGCCACCAGTTTGGTAATTTGACTTGAATGTCTTGTATCTGCCAACCATTTTTGTATATAGAGCGTACATCTGTATATTTTTTCATTCCTGAGTCAACTTCACTCAACTTACTGGTAGATCCACTACTTATGCATTTTCCCTAACCATGAGGTTTAATTGGCTAAGAGTTTTTAATACATATGCAACAGCGCTCTCTCTAGCCCCACCCTTATTGCTCTGCAACCCGGCTGCCAAGTTGTCTCCTTCTTTTCTCTTAGCACCGATTTAACGTATATGTAGACATGGTTTTTAACTTGCTCTAATAGTGTTGAGTATTTGTTTTAGAGGTAAAAAGTCATGTTGCCTTCCCGAACTAACATGGTCCGCCATTCTGTAGAACCTAAATGTTGACTACACAAAATGGCTGACCATGTTAGTTCTTGAATTACAGGAAAACCACTCAATTTAACAACTGCTTTTATAGCCAAAAGCACCTAATCCGAAGGCAACGTGTCCCTTTAACATTTGGGAAAAACTGTTTTTAAGTTACAATGGGTAATGTCTTGAGGTTGTTTTGATAGGGACCAGTGAATATCAAGTCATGTAGTGGTATTTTCATACCAATTATTGTACAGTCATAAGCAACCTGAAGATACCGCTCTCGCTAATCGGGTGGTATAAGAAGGTAGCTTGAGGTAGCCATCAACCCACAGTACCCCTGGGGGGTGGGGGGGGGGTAAGGAGTATAAAAAGTAAATGGTAAATAAATGATTGCGCTGTCCAATTCAGTGACTCTTTGTGACTGTTGACTTGAAAACCATAAGTTTGCAAAATAATTTTTACAAGTTTTATGGGTAGGGTCTGTATCCATTTATTATACTCGCAATGTTAGTCATTGTGACCGGGGAATGTGGTAGGCGAATATATTCAGGGTGACCAAAAGGAGCCATTTTGACGATTGCGTCATTAAAATTGTGGGTGGTGGAATGAGACCGCGAGGATATTTTTTCAGATCCTCCTTTCAGCAATAACATGTTTTCATGCCTCAATTTCGGGCACTCTTCAGTTGCGGGTGTGGGTGATTTGTAATGAATCTGTAGGTCTCAAGTCTTGTTAGTTTATTCGCTGTGGTTCAGGGTGATGGTTGTGAGTGTGTGAGAGTGAAATCCTGACCATAGGTGAACTGTTCCTCTAGCAAGGAAATTAGGATGTTAAGCGTTTCATCTGGGTCATCAATAAATCCAGAATCTTGTGGGATGTGACTGAGCTGTTGAGAGGGTGAGTCGGTTGGACTCTGGTTTAGTTTGGCTCTAATCAATTTTTCCCTAATATTTTGGTCTTTTCTGAATGCAATGAATGGAGGTTTTTGGAAGATCCTCGAGAGTGGGTCGTTGCATTGTATTAAAGACCAGTGTTTATTGATCGCTTTGTTCAGGTCACCATGGTTGATGTACGGATTATATGTCGTACTTAAGACAAGCGGGGTTGTGCTTTTCTGTTTTTGTGGTTGTTTATGAATCAGTTTTGACCGTTCATTGTGTGATACTTTCCCAACGATTTTGTTTATTTCCGAAATATTATAACCTCTTGTTATTAGTTTTTCGGAAAAATTGTTGACTTTGATCAAGAAATCATCTTCATTGTTTGTGTTTCGAGCATATCAGAGTGTTTCTCCAGATATGAATGCTTTGAACACATGTGTGGGGTGTGATGATGTTTTGTGCAGGTATTGGTAGGTTTCAGTGGGTTTGGTATAGACTTTTGTGTCAAGAACACCAGTTTCATTGAACCTTGTTTGTACCTTGGTTCATGGTTTGGGTAAGGCTCTTGAATTTTTCAAGAGTGCTGTCATAGAGGACAAGGATGTCATCTCTATAGCGCGTGTTAGGATGTTATCAGCTTTTTCAAGGATTTGTTTTTCCAGACCGTGTAGTGTAATATCACAAATTTCTGGGCTTGCAGTTGAGCCCATGGCACATCCGATTTTTTGCAGGTAGTGATTGTTACCGAATTGGAAGCACTTTCTTCCTATGATCAGTTCCAATAGTTTACGGATGTAGTTGGAGGGTGGTTTGTGATAGGGTAAGGGTGGTGGTTTCGGTCTAAGGCATTGCAGACACTGTTTATCGCCTCTGTTTGGCGGACGTTTGTGTACATAGAGACAACATCAATACTTGTAATCAGAACTTTTGGCGGGAAAGTTATTTCTTCTAGTTTCCGTAGTATGTCCGTTGTGTCACGCACATAGGTTGGTTGAGCGGTAACTATAGGAAGAAGTAAGTAGTCCACAAATTCTGATATTTTGGCTGTTGGGCTTGAGCACCCGCTTATTATTGGTCTTCCTACAAATGGTATGCCCGGGGGTGGTGATTTATGTATTTTCGGGAGAAAATACATTGTAGGGCAATTGCATTGTAAGGAAGATGGGTCAAGGTATGCCAAGGTTTGTTTGTTGATATAGTTGTTTCGATGTAAATCGAGGAGTAGGTTATGAACCAATGTAGTAGTTTGTGAGGTAATATCTTGGTCCAACTTTGTGTAGTGCTCGGATTCAAGATGTTTGTAACCCACTTGTAGGTAATCGGTTCGGTTCAAAATGCAAATGCCTCTTCCTTTATCTATTTATTATTATGTATGGCTGATAACTCGTTGTTTTGTCATGTTAGGTTTCTGATTTCTCAGTCTGACATGAGCAAATTGGTATTTGGTAGCTTCCAAGTAATTTTCGAGTGTCGCACTTTGTGTTGTAATTGGAAGCCACTTTGATGGTGGTTTGAAGGGTTGAGCCTTGGTGGGTTTGTTGTGCATCAGAAAAGCAATTCTCATCCTTCTTTGGAAGATGTTGAAATCACTCAAGAGTTTTTTCTGGGTGGGCTTAGCGGGAGTTGGAATGGTGTCGAGTCCTTTTCTTAGGGCAATTTTCTCAATTGTGGGAAGATTTGCCTTGGATAGGTTTGTTATGAAACGTTCACTGTCTAACGCTAAGTTATTAAGAATATCCTTCTTATTGAACCGTTTAAGGTGTAAGCACTTACGTCAAAAGCGATTGGCTTTTTGTTTGGATTGTGAGTTGCGAGCTTCTTTAATGAGTTTTGTTGGCCATTATAAGAGAAATCTAGTTAGTGGATTCTATTAGTTAAAATAAAATTAATAATAATATAAGGAAATGCCGTATAATGCCATAAAAAATGGGTGATTTTTTGATGGAGAAATCAGTGGCTAGGAACACATTGGCCAGTAAATGGGTAGCTGAAAACTCCCTGGGCCGGACAGTTCCATCATCAGGGATTCGATAAAAAGCATCATGTGCTTGCCTCCAGACTCAGGCCATGCCCCAGACACGCTGGGGGACACGATAGCGTCCACTTCAATGCACGGTGTCAACCACACACTAGCTGACCGCTGGATGCAAGGTTAAGATGAAAGCCAAGCTGTCCGGCAAGGGGAAGGTTCTGCGCACCAGTCCGGCACAGAAGGGAATGGAGTATTATGATCGGGCTTACTTTTATTCCTGGGTCCAGCGCAGTGGCCCCTGCGGTAAGCTGGCCCGCACCCTTCATGGTGGACAGATCCCACACTATGGCAAAGAAGGAAAAGAAGAAGACAAACACTCGTTCTTCTTCAGTTTCCCATTCGGGAAAATCACCTAGCCGTAGATGGTAGCGATAATCTGTGTTAGAAGACACACGATAATCCGTGCCAAGGTGGGGCTAATGACTTTCTTAGGGTTCGTTATCACTGAGGAAAAGTCAGACCCAATACCAGTGCCGTTTTACTTTAAGACCTTTCTCAAGGACAAAGATCCACATCCAGAAGGGGATCACCCGCCCGACAAAAGAGCGTCTAACTTCATCGGCTTCTGGTCACCAGCAGAATAAAATTCAAAATTCTTCTTTACAACTAGAAATGCCTTCACGACTCAGCACTTGCTTGTATTAGAATTCATCTCATTGTATATCATCGCGACAGCCACCTCTGCAAACTACCTTATTCAAACACTCTTATCGTACCCTTCTGTAACAAGAAGGTTGGCCAGGGTGCATTTGGTTACAATACATTGGCCCTTACCTGCAGAACAAGCTGTATGTCAATCCAACTTATTTATCGTAATCAAGAAACTGATGGAGGCTGAACTATTTGGAGCTGATTGATTGTCTTTGTCCACTCAAGGAAACTGTACATAAAGTATGTGTTTAGCACAACACATGCTTTGGATATTTTTTCTTCTTCTAGTGAATCCCTCTTTTCTAATTTCCTTTGTCATTGAACAACAAGAGAGGAATACTTTGTTGTTTGTAATAAAGAATTTTTGTCTAGATGTTTACCTTCATACAGTTTTTGCACTTCTTTTTATATTAAAGGATTCAACCATTGAAGTCAAAACTTTGGATTTGAGTGTGGCTGCTCACTGAGAACCATGGAGCATAGGGACAAACCAAGCCAACCCGGTTACGCTGTGCTCACAGGAAGGCCGCCATCATTGCTAGGCTACAGAGTTTATCATCCTTTGAGTGAAAGAAAGTGTAGTCACTGGAGAGGCAGTCAGGTGAATAGAGATCTCGTGGGGAAAAAAGGTAAATCAACTTTTCCAATTCCTCTATTTCTCTCTGTTACGTACAAAGTTAAAGCACTTGAGATGTCCCATAATCACCTTGGCCTTCTGTCTTGTTGCAATTTTTTGATTCCACTCACACTTGTAGGATAACTAATATGAATAATGTGACATCTTTGGTGTCATCAAATAAGCACCGAATTTGTATGGCATAGCAGAAGAATAACATTCCTAAAGAAAAATATAACTGTAAGGTGAATTTTAAAAGCAACTGCATTGTAGCCTACTACACTCAATGTTGTACACATAAAAGTATCTTATGTTAAGAGCCACTTCAATGCATTACCGGAGCCACCAGGTCCTTTTTAGATGTTCGGCCAACAGCTAAAAAAATGTGGTTGTTTTTTTTGTGTTTTTTTAGGTGTTCAGCCTATAGCTGAAAACCTATTATTACTGTACTGTTTTTTTCCACGTCTTCTTATCCCTGAACCTTTTCTCCCAATTTTCACAAAAAGTAAAGGTTGTATGGACTTGAAACTTTACATGTACTTAAACCTTAGTGTGTAGACGACAACCGCAATCTTTTTGGGGTGATGACGTTATCAGGGCTCGAATTTTACACTGGACAGCTGGCCCGTGGCCAGTGATTTTAGCATCGGGCCAGTAAACTCATGTTTGGACAAGTCCGGCAGTCTTGTGTTTGTGTTGAAATGTTGACTTTCAGTCTGATAAACACAATTCTGTTGATTATCGAAGACAACAATACCAATAATATAAAAATGAGATAAATCTTCTCTTAGTGCTTTTCAAATTCAAACAGTTCAATTTTTAACCTGTGTAGGCATTTTTTTTCTTCTCACTTCAATTCTGGTCTTGTACTCAAAATTCGGGTAGCTACTAGTCCTGCGGTCAAGCCCCCCAAATTCTAGCCCTGGTCATTGATGACATCATAACATTAAATCAGTGTTTAATATTTCAAAAAA
This sequence comes from Pycnopodia helianthoides, assembly GCA_032158295.1. NCBI lineage: Eukaryota > Metazoa > Echinodermata > Asteroidea > Forcipulatida > Asteriidae > Pycnopodia > Pycnopodia helianthoides. Next base: position 16,084,496 of record CM063248.1, read on the forward strand.
AAATATATATCTAGAGAACCACAGTTGCCACATAAATACACTACGACAGCTTTTGAAGTTTTTCACAAATCTTACATAAAGTGTTACCCCCTTTACATCCGGCCAAAAGCAGAAGTTGAAAAACACCTTATCAAGAGCTATTATGAGCTCTATAGCCAAAGTGGTTGGGAGTTTGAACATGGTTTGAATGCATGAAGTTTTCTTTAATTCATAGACATTTCAAGTCTACCTTGTTTACTTCCCCAAATAGCACTACTATTGCATATTTTAATAGCCGAAAGGCAACTTCGCTAAAAGTATAGCAACCGTTGAGGGCGCCCCTTTTGGCCTACCCATCATGCTATGCGGTGACTCTGCCATGTTACTTCCTCTTTTTTTGTAGGGACAGTATCATACCGACGTGTTTTTTAACACCCTCTCATTCCTGAGACTTTCCTACAATTTGCTAAGTAACAATCGTTATTATTGTAAGCCCTAAATCCTACTATCACCACCAGTGTTTATTTGATAATTCCAAGCTCCTTGAAACACAGCCTCTTGAACCCTTGGTCAAGTAACCTTCAACTATCAAGCTTCCATCCTACTTCCTTTCCCAGGCACCCAGGCCCATAAATCACTCCTGGGGTATAAGCACCTGATACCCCCATGGACCATGCACTGACCACCACCATTATCTGGTCAGTGACCACACTTTTCCATCCCCTATAAAATGTCCTCCATTTCATCTTGAGATTATTCTCGATAGTTCTGGTTAGCCCATGTGGTCCAATCCAGTTTCTTCTGTTATACCATCAGCCAGGAATATTTATAATAGAATTCCTATACAGCCCAGTATACAGTACGTGTCTGCCTTCCTCTTTCTGTCATCTACATCTCTAACATCTTTAACTATTGGCCCGCTCAAGTAGCACCTATCATAATCTTGTTTTACATTTGGTAGCAGCAGTTTTAACCCGCCAAAACCATCGATCTTGAACTCATCTTAATCAGTGTGCCTGCTTTGTGTGCTGAGCATTTGTCAGTGCTTCTAGACTGCTTCCTCAGTTTGACGACCTTTTCTACCAGTCCGGTGGATGTTCCCTCGATTCCCACCGCCTCCTTAACTCGTGAACTTTTTTTCCTGCTGTCCAAACAATTTTCACCACCAGTGCTGACCAGGCCGACGTTTTCAGCCACATTTACGAGTCAGCTGACAGTTTGCCTGCCTGCTCATCTCTTCTGTGATTTCCCTCTCCTCTGACGCCTTTTTGTTATCTGCTCCAGTCATCCCCATCTCTACAGGTGCATTTCCCCAGTTTCTACAAACTTTTTTCTATGTGGCTCGTCAAGTTTTCTGCCAGTTTTGTTCCCAGTTAACTCTGTTGTTGACGGATCCTCTTCACATTTTCAACCATCTTAGTTTCTACCTGTTTTTCCAGTTAATTCCCTTGTTGGCTTTCGCTACCCCAGCATCATCCATTCTTCATTTTGTGGAACCTGTTCCTGCAGATTGCCACTTTTGTTTTTGTTCTTTGGATCACTTATCGTCTGACCCTGCTTCAGACTGTTGCTGATTTTTCTCTGTGGTCCGTCATTTGTGTGCCTTTCTTCAAACATTTTCCTGGAAATTCCTGTGCCACTTTGTCGCTGGGCTATCGTCGGACTATCCCTAACTTTAAATCCATAAACTGGGTGTGACGACTCTGGACGCTGCTCTGCGAATTGCAGTTCAGGTCGAGCGCGCCCATGATGCCAGCCACATTGACTTATCCTTAACTAGCCCAACACCCCCCCCTCCTGCCCCTTCCATTGCTTCCTCAGCCATCCTTAATTTTTGTGGTGCTACTCCCCCCTATGTTAATTCCGTTGAAAATAAATTCCCTTCTGGCCCTCCTCCAGAAGCTTGACTTAAAGTTTGACAATCCTCCATCACATGGTCCCCACCACCGCCACTATTCTCCCTCCCCTACTCGTGATGCTCGGTGCCTACTGCTCCAACAGCCCCCATCCCCGTTCTCGGCGTGATAGTCATGATTGCTATGTCACAAGCCGTGAGTGCTAACCAAGCCGTGAGCGCTACCCTAGCCGTGAGCGCTATTCTAGTTGGGATCGCTATAACCGTCCCGACAGCCAGGACCGTTCTGCTGGTGACCGCTATTAGTATTACCGCCAGGATAGTCGCGATCGCAGTTCTAGCTACCACCATCATGATAAAAGCCATGAACAGTAAACCCTACTACTTATTCTGGCCAATGCACATCTAATGCCACTGACCGTCTTGACTCCGGTGGTCGGTCACCTTCCTGTCGCTCTACACAATCCCCTATTCCCAATCACTGGGACACCTTTGCTGCCAATTCATCATTGTCTGAGAACCAGGGAAACGACCAGTAGTTAGGAAAACGGACCCTTCCCTCCTTCCCTGACTACCACTCTGCCAGTGGTCCCAAGTTATGTACTTCCTCAGCAATCCTCCGACAACACATCAACCAAATGCTCTTCTCTCACTTTCCCCCTACACCACCCCAAGCTTTCATTCCTGTCGTTGTGGAGGGCACCAATGTCTATGCCTTCTTAGACACAGGTGCTGATGTTTCCATCATCAGTGAGGACCTCTGCATGCAAATCCCTCACCTTAAACGTACACCCCTAATACCTCTTTTGGTTAACACCCTCTCAGTTACTGGTCAGCCCAAGAGTATCTCTTGGCCAACTAACTATTTACATACAAATCGGAAACTCTACAGTGTCACATATTTTCCAAGTTGTACGTGATGTTTCAAAGGCATTCCTTCTTGGGTGGGACTTTTACTGTGCCCATAAGATGATAATTGATCTGAGAAAGGGCACCACTGAATTTCGCAATCAGTCCATTCCCTTAGTGCACTTTCCTTGGGATATTCCCACTTGTTGTAATGTTCAGATTTTGTCCCCTATCACACTACCTGCCAAGTCTGAAACTAATGTTTCAGCTGCTCTTGACTCCCCAATCCATGGCTATACCATGTACTTGATGGCTATACGGGTATCTTTAAACCCAGCTATGGTAGGCCTACTCGTAACCCTAGTTTTCTTATGGCACATATGCTATCGGCTGTGATGCAATGGTCGTACTACTATTCGCCTTATGAACCCCACAATAGATGCCATCCAACTGTATGCTGGAACCTGTATTGGCCAATTTTATTCGCTATCTAATGGTCCCAACTGTGAGTACAGTATACATGAATCCCCTCCCATGGCAGTGCTTGTTTCCAGTGCCCCGCACTCCCCTCTGCCCCTGGTAGATTTATCTAAGGCAGATATTTCCCAATCTGAACGTTGTGAACTTGAGACTCTTCTTCGCAAGTATTCCAATGTGTACTAGCCCCCATGATTATGGTCGCACAGATATGGTTACCCACTGTATCCGCACTAGTGACGTCTCCCCCGTGCGTCAACGTGCGTACCGTAGTTCCCCTGGCGTTAGAACTGAAATGCACAAACAAAACAAGTCCCTAGCTGAGAATGACATAATTGAGGACAGTCACAGCCCTTTGGTCATCCCCGATTGTCATGGTCATAAAGAAAGACGGTACCTATCGTTTTTGCGTTGACTATCGCAAGCTGAATAAAGTGACAATTAAAGATTCCCATCCACTTCCCCGTACTGATGATACCCTGGATGCCTTATCTGGCTTGGTCTATTTCACAATGGTTGATATGTCCAGTGGTTACTGGCAAGTAGCGGTACATCCTGACAACCGTGAAAAACCGCATTCACTACGGGTGATGGCCTGTATCAATTTAAGGTCATGCCCGTGGGTCTCACTTTTCAACGATTGATGGGACTTGTTTTGCATGGCTTACACTGGTCGTCTTGCCTTATCTATCTTGACGATGTCATAATTGTCGCAAGGTCATTTTCTGACCACATGACCAATCTTGAACAAGTTTTAGCTCGTTTTCAGGCAGCCAATCTCAAACTCAAACCAAGCAAATGTCACTTCCTCCAAACAAGAGTTTGCTTCCTGGGACATGTCGTCAGTAAAGACAATCCTCCCTGACCCATCTAACACTGACTGGGTTTATACATGGCCCCTTCCACAAAATCCCACAGAGGTTCGATCATTTCTTGGCCTCTGTTCTTATTATTGCCGTTTCGTTAAAATCTTCGCCCATATTGCCACACCTCTCCACCGTCTTACTAAAAAAGGTGTTCTTTATGAATGGAACCTCAAGTGGGACAATGCATTTACCTCCCTCCGTGATGCACTAACCCATCCACCCATTATGGCATACCCAGACGGTAAAAAGCCATTTGTTCTTTTCACTGATGCTTCCCACTGTGCTGTAGGTTCTGTATTGTCCCAAGTTCAAAATGGACATGAACAAGTAATTACATATGCCAGTCACGTTCTTACTGCCGCATAGAGGCGATGGTCTACTTATGATTGTGAACTGTAAGCCTTTGTGTGGTCGATCCGTCATTTTCGCCTCTATCTGGCATGCTCCACTTTCACTATCGTGACCGACCATAAACCCCTAGTTGGTTTGCGAAAAACGACCGCACTGGCCGTCGGTCCCTTTGGGCTCTTGAACTTGACCCCTATGACTGGCTCATCATCCATCGTGATGGTGCCCGCAATGCCAATGCAGATGCTCTTTCCCGTTGACCCCCAATTGTTGACGAGCGTGGCGTACAGGATAAGTCATTTTCCTGTTGCCCCACACCTCAACTCACCATACCACCCCCAATCACAACAACCGCCCCAGAACATGCCTCCCTATGTACATCGGTGCAGGCTCCTTCCGAATCAAACCCTTCCTTGCCCCCATCCCCCACTCAAACCATCATCCAATCGCAATCGCATGGTACTTCCGATAATGATAGCGGTTGCTTTAACCTTTCAGACATGGGTTATGATTTACAACATGCACAACAACTGGACCTTGATATTCAACAAGTCATAAGTTGGGTCACACTTGGCGACCGCCCATTCCGCGCTTAATTACGCCATCAGTCTCATCCTATCCGTCGGCTGTGCCTTGATTTTTCAATAACCTGCTTGTGATTGACGATGTGTTGTATTGCCGATCACAACCAACCTTTGGTAAACCTCTTTTGAATCAGGTAATCAATCCACACTCACTATACAGTCCATTGTGTTATCCCTTCTCCACAGTGAATGGCTTGCCGGTCATTTTAGCTCGGACAAAACATTCCAGCGATCCATTCCTATGTGCTATTGGCCTTTCATCCGTTGCGACATTGACAACCATTGTCGGACTTGTCGTGCTTGTGAGTCACACCAAAATCCCATTCCTTGGGCTAGAGCCCCAATGACATTATGTACATCTAGCCTCCCATTTTAACGTGTCTTTGCTGATTTGACTGAACTGCCCCCAACTACTAAACATCATCGCTACATTCTTATAATCATGGATCAATTCACAAAGTGTATCCACTCCATGACCAAACGCACAATCCGTTGCAAAATGTATTTTCGATCATTACATATCAGAACATGGCATCGCCGAAACTCTACACACTGATCAAGGGCGCCAATTTGACAGTGACCTCATTCACGAATTATGTCAACTCCTTGGTATCAACAAGACCCTCCCTTTATCACCCACAATCGGATGGTCAGGTGAAACGCTTTAATAGGAGTTTAAAAGACCAACTTTGCAAATATCTGTCGACATTCACCGCTAGTGAATGAGACGATGTTCTCTGTCAAATAGAATTGGCCTACAATTCTACTGTCCATTCCTCCACCAGGTATTGCCCATTTTATCTTACCAAGGGAAGGGAACCTGACCTTCCCGCTGACATCCTTCTTGCACTCCCCCTCAACACCATACATCACCACAATCATATGCTACTTCTCTTAAATCTCGGATGACTTCTGCTTTTGCTCATGCCAAGGCTAATCAGGATCTTGCCAGTGCTTCACAAAAGGCTGGGTATGATTTGGAGGGACGATCCCGCGAGGTCCCGACTCAAGCTTGCCCCATGATGGAAAGGCCCCTATAAGGTCCTCTCATCTCACCCCTCTGATGAGGACAAACCAGTCACATATAACATTGTTGACATCCATGATCCGAATTTAAAACCTCAACGAGTCCACTACAACAGGTTAAAACCATACATTTCTCCCATCGACCAGAGCCGTGGTTTACTGCCACTGCCTCAACCTCTGGCCACCAATTCCTATACAGTACCAATTTATAGTGCACTCTCTGGTTCACTTCCACTTGTGCCCCACGATTCTGCACCTCCGACATCCACACCACCACCTGATCCAATTCTCCCATTACGTCCATCCCCACCCTACCAATCCCCAACTCCAGTCCCTGTCAGTTTGCCATGTCAGTTATAAATTGTTTGTATTGGAACAATGCCCTGTTATTTTAACTATAATGTACTTGTTAGTATTTTTATTGTCTTTTAATTTATATAGGTTGTTGGAATATTTATAATAGAATTCCTTTACAGCCCAGTATACAGTACGTGTCTGCCTTCCTCTTTCTGTTGTCTACATCTCTAACATCTTTAACTATCGGCCCGCTCAAGTAGCACCCATCATATCATGTGTTACATTATCTTATTACTATAATAAAGTGTACTATTAGTAGAGTTGTTTTGTGTTGTAGAAAATCAGTTTTGAGTGAAAAGATTCTGTTTACGAGTCATTAATTTCTTGCTTCTGAGTTGTTGGTTTCCGAAGAGCTAGTCGTTCCACTCGTGGGGCCCCTGTCCGGGAGTCCATCTCTCGACTAGGAGACTAGGGAAACGTATCGGGCAGTCAAGCGGCCATCAGTTGCTCCCTTCTCTCGATCGTTTCCTCTTAGCCTGCGGTAGGCTAAGAGACTTAGCGAGAGGTAGTGTGGGGTATACCGACTGTCAGTCGCTCCCTTCTCCCGGTCGTTTCCTCTTAGCCTGCGGTAGGCTAAGAGACTTAGCGAGAGGTAGTGTGGGGTATAACGACTGTCAGTCGCTCCCTTCTCCCGGTCGTTTCCTCTTAGCCTGCGGTAGGCTAAGAGACTTAGCGAGAGGTAGTGTGGGGTATAACGACCGTCAGTCGCTCCTTCTCCCGGTCGTTTCCTCTTAGCCTGCGGTAGGCTAAGAGACTTAGCAAGAGGTAGTGTGGGGTATAACGACTGTCAGTCGCTCCCTTCTCCCGTCGTTTCCTCTTAGCCTGCGGTAGGCTAAGAGACTTAGCGAGAGGTAGTGTGGGGTATAACGACTGTCAGTCGCTCCCTTCTCCCGGTCATTTCCTCTTATCCTGCGGTCATTTCCTCTTAGCCTGTTTCAGGCGCAAATACTACGGTATGGAGCACCCTGACGGCTCCGAGGATAGGTCTTCCCGCAGGACCGTGCTCCCCCCGGCGTTAGACTGCAGAAGTTCCAAGGTAAAAAAAGGTGTGACTAAGAACACGAGCGGCCCAAAGGGCAAGGCCCAAAAAGGGGACAGTACTCACTCAAAATCACCCTTGGTCTATAGACCAACGGTATTATCCAGTCAGCCAGCATCAGTTGCCCTCTACTCCAACGCGATATGGTCCGCGTACTTCAACTGCCCGATGACAGTCAACCCAACCTACCGGCGAGTCGCCGGTCCTTTAAACAACTGACGGGTGCGGAAGAGTCCCGCCCCCTGACATTCCCAACAATGCTGATGGATCATCTATATGCGTAGACCGCATCCAGCGCATTGCAACCACAAAGAAATGGATCCCATATCCACAGCGGAAAACAGCCTACTTTCGTTTTCTGAAGAAGGACTGCAATGATTTCCTGACAGTCCTGCTCATTCCAGGTATGGCCAAGGACAAGCTTTCCGGACAGCAGTAAAGCCGCGACCAAGGCCATCTTCACTAATAAGGAAAAAGCCAAAATGGAATACATCATGAAGAAAGTTGACGAAGCTGCCAGATTTGGCACAAAAACAAGTGCTTTTTTTCTTTTACTCTCAGAATACATTGTCTGTGCCTGTGAAGAAAATTCACCCATCCCAGCTGATATGCCAGCAGTAGCCTTCAGATATTTGGATGAAGCGCTCCTTTTTTCCTTGGACCAGTTCACAAGAATCTCTCATTTCTCGGCCAAATCTCGCAGAGCCAATGTCATGGATGCTTTATATATTCCATTTGAAGGGGCAAAGATGAAATTGAAAAACCTTACCCTCTTAGGGAAAGACCTCTTCGACAAAAAATTTCAAGATGTTTTGGAAACTAAGGCCAAACGGATCAATGCCGTAGCCAATAAACTGAGCCTCAGAAAACCGTCAGCGTCCACCAAACATTAAAACATGTGGATGGATAATTTCTCAACTAAATAACTAACTACCTTATACCTATAACCAGAATAAAAAGTCTTTTATTTATATCACTGTAATAATACACTCTGTTGAAGTGTCTGAAATGTACGGTACTTTGGAACTGTCCACATCCCAAAGTCCATAGTATTTCTTTACAGAGTGATAGATTGTGAAGCACTCTCCAGCAGACAGGGGAATTTGGCACTTTCCGCCCGAACACTTCTGCAAGTTGCAGATGGAGTAAAGGCTTTCTGTTTGTGGACTTTGAATCCAGCCTGTCAGCCTGTCTACTGGATCCTTTACTGGGGCCCTCTGGGGGGGGGGGGCTGGAGGGGTTTCATCATCCCCATCTGATTCACTGGTGTCATCTGCAGAGGGACTGGCATTTGCGGTCAAACTGTTGATCACACTGAAACTCAAGAAGTGGTAGTTTGTGTCTTGGATGGGCAATTCTGTACAGAATGTGGTAGTTATGCAGGGAGAGATTTGCCTGTCCACTTCACTGTCTTGCGGATAGGACAGCATCTGATCAACTCTGTCTACCCCAGACATGAAACGATTGTACTCTGTGATGCAGAGTGGCTTTGATCACATCATTACGTCCTCCACCTCTTCTCCTGACTTAAACTAATCCCACAGCTGGGATATATTTGGTACTGAGTGCCCTGACTGTTCTATTATCCTGCCATGCCAAGGTCAGGCAGCGACCATTGTCCCTTGCGATGATGTCTCCTTTTGCCATCCCATGTTGTCCATTTCCAGCTGTTTGAACATCCTTTGGTTCCCCACGATTTTTCAAGAGTGTTCCAACAGTGTAAGTGTCTCTATCAAGAAGGGCCTCACCTAGTGCCACAGAGCTATAATAATAGTCCATGTAGAGTGTGTGATATACCCCAAGCAATTGATCAAGTAATGCAAAGACAGTCTCCCAAATTGTGTTGCCAGTGCCATCATAGGTTTTCAGGTTGTATCCTTTGATTCCATATTTTACGGGCTTCTGTAGATTGTAAACACGGGATGCAAGTCGACCTTTCCATTTCAACGTTCCCTCATCGATGGAAATTTCAGCACCAGATTCATTCAATTCCTTGAACTTTAGAACAATGCAATCATACACAGGACAAACTTTGTAAGTCTGTCGTTATCATTTTGAGGCCTACATGTAGCATCGTTAATGTAAGAATTTCATGGTCAACTGGAACTTGTTCCTTGACATCTTAGAGCTGAAGATAGGGGTGTACAGTAATTCATCAGTTGACCAGAAAAGCTGCATGCTCGGTTTGCACACAATCTCAGTCAAGATGACAAGGCCTAGGAAGACCTTGAAGTCTCTCATTGTTTTATCGTTCCATCTCCTAGCCCTGGCTTGTGTGCTTACTGGGGGCTGCCATTGTTTCAAAGTGTAATTTCAAACAAGCAGAGGATCGATCGACCCATGGAGAAATCAATCGTAGCTAAAAAAAATATAAGATGTTAGAAAAGTACATGTACAAAAGTGTAGAATACGTTAAAGTGATTATGCCCTCTCGTGATAACATGTATATTATGGGTTGTACATGTACAATTGATGACACTTTTTGAGTTCATACATCAGATCGTACATGTACAATAATGGCACTTCCGGAATACATAAAACAGATTGTACTGTATGTAAATGTACATGTATGACCTTGGCACTGAAAGAGTTAAATATATTTTTCCGTAATGATGTCCTCTGTGTTAGTGGCTAACATTCTGCCACAAGCCACCCTAGAGCAAGTTCAATATTTTTTAAGCAGTGCGGGTGTAGTCCTCAATATCAGTGAGCTGTTCCATTCCGGGAGTGATGATGGCACATATGTGTAAAAAATTGCCATTACCACTCTCCAGCACAGGCAACTCCTCAATGGCCACCCTCGCTTGTTGCAACCTTTCCGGCAACCATCACCCCCTGGAATCAACCCTAACCTATGGCTTCCCTAATCCCCTCCCCTGAAGATGTTCTTTGAACAACTGCCCCCAGCCCAATTATTCATCCCTTCCACTCTGCTTCCAGTACCCATCCAGAACCTACCACATCCATACCCTATACCCCACCCGACTACCCTTTTGCCTCCTTCTATTCCGTTCTCTCAACCACCTCCCCCTGCAATTTCTCCTAGCTCGCAAGGGTTTTTTGCAGCACCACAGCCAGCGTCGCAGCCTTTGCCACAGCCAGCGCAGCAACTACATGTACATCCTCATTTTACTCCTCTGCCTCCTGCTCCGGGATTTATTTAACCTTCTCCCCCACCCTCATCCATTTAGTCATCAGACCAGACGACGCCCCCATTTGTCTTCCATGCCATTGCCGCTTGCCGCTCCTTATCCTCAGCCCCCAGCTGTGACACACCTCCAAAGTGGTTATGTCAAGCCCCCACGGATTTCTCCTTTCTTTGGAGATGTGTTTTCTAAGGGGCATGGCCGGGGTCAATTTTAACTCCTGGAAATTTGCTTACGCCAGCAGAGGCCTCTCAAAGAGCGAGGCAAACTACCCTGCCCTCAAACTGAATTTTTAGCTCTCAAGTTAGCCTTGATATCAAGGCTGTGTAGACAAGTACTCTAGCTAAAACCATAGAGCAAGGATACTAAAACCTCAGCCGCCCGAATGCGATACAACCCCAGTCCCCCGACTGACTCTAAAAAAAATAGCACACCGCACTCTCACCATGCACACACAATGCATGCAATGTACGCAGCCCCGCACACACACCGCTATTCCATACACCGCTATTCCACACACCGCTATTCCACACACCGCTATTCCACACACCGATCGCCCACAATTCTAGCCCGTGAGCCGTCAGGCTCAAAACCTTGACGATCTTGTAAACCGAGTGTCTTATGTGTTTCATTGTTTTTCTTCGCAAATCCGTGGAAAATGGGGAGGGTGAGTGGATATGCAAAGATTTATTTCATGAAAAATACATCATTCCTAATAGCCAATCACACACCATTATTGTTGTTAAACAACGCGCACGTGTATTACTATTCATAATGTTTACTAAACATGACCACTTCCAAGGCCAATCAAGAGCCTTTTATTACAAGTAGAGCGCATTCATTACCATAACCGCAAGACTCGGAAGTGTACAAGATCGTCAAGGCTGTGAGCCTGACGGCTCACGGGCTAGGATTGTGGGCGATAGCGGTGTGTGGAATAGCAGTGTGTGTGGGACTGTGGAAACGAGCATTTGTGTGCTTCCTTGGGTGAGAGTGTGGTGTGCTGTTTAAAGACAGTCGGGGGGACCGGAACAGGAGTTGCATTGCATTCGGGCATCGCATTCGTGTGGCTGTGGTTATGCACATTTTTAGCTTTATAGTAAGCAAACTATTACACAGCCTTGCAATCAAGGCTACTCTCAAGTGGGCAGTAACCTATAAGTTTCATGATTACATTTATGGAACCAATTTTAAAGTGGTAAATTAAACCGACAACAATCCCCTCACTTATGTCCTTATGACCACTGCTAAGTTAGATGCCACTGTTTGTTTATAATTTCACATTGGAGTGGCAAGCTCAATGGTGATGCATATGGCCTGTCGGGATTGGGGTTGGGCGGACAATCATGTTCGACAAGGGGTGCTCGTAAACTCGAGTGAGTAACTGCGAGTGATTGTATCAAGCACCCACCGGTTGGATGTAACTATGGCCCAAGACCCTGCGAAGTCTCGCAGGCGGCCCCCCACGGGTCCTTTCGATGGGGAGGTTGCTGACCGGAGAACTGCTGTGGTGGCGTGAAGCGTGCAACCCCTGTATGCGAAAACCACCGCGATTGGACCTCAGGGGTTTGGGCTTATGAATGATGAACATCGCCCTAGCCTTGGCTGGCGGTTTCCTGGTGGCAGGAGTAGCTGGTTTCTTCAGATTGATCTTCTCCGTCGCCTTCAATCCCTTAGCCTCTGCCTGCATAAACTCCTCAAACTTCCCATTGAAGAGGTCAGCAGAAAAAGTGCATCTAGCACGTTCCCCCATCGGGCCGATGTAGCTAAGGTTGAATTCAAGTAAATTGTTCGTGTACCGAGTGGAGACCAAAATCAAGGCAGTTAAAAGCTGTCGTTAATAGGTCTGCCGGGACTGTGGAGCCATCCTCACATCCTGAAACCAAGTATTCATGCAGCAGCAGGAGGAAGGAAGTCAAACGCATGCCAAATGTGGATGCCGAATCAAACTTCTTTAAGTGTGTCCTCGAATTTATCCCGCATCTTGTTGGGGAAACATCGTTTGGACGACGGGACTCCCGCATCTGCAGCTAACTTATCTTTTGCAGCCTCGGGGAGAAAAGGAGTGGAGAAAAAATTCTTAAAATTCTCCTAAGAAAATGATAGTAATCCAGTTCCTTTTGTCTGTAGGCAGTCCATTTCTCAGCAGACATTATCTTTTCAATGCTGTTTGCACAAACTTGATCCAGTAGCAGTCAGTCCGCAGCACACACAGAATCCTCAAACTCTCATTGTTTCTCGAAACACTCTAGCGCGCTCGCTGTGGTTTTCTCTGTGCAAAGAAAATTCGTGATTTGACCTCATTAACGCGGGCGCTGCGGACTGACTGGTGGGAGAATTGGGAAAACAGTCTTGCGTTTAAAAGATTTGCGATCTGGTTGCTCCGGCTCCACCGCGGCAGGTAGCTGGAGAACGCTGATCATGTCTCGTTGTATCACGCGGAGCTCCGTCGATAAGCGCTGCAGCTGGGCCAACTCTTCCTCATCAACACTAGCAATATCCGAGAGTGAGGGACGAGTTGGGTCCTGTGAGCGTGAATCGTCGGGCCTGCTGGACGGGGCACGCTGCACAGGGTCCTGGCCCCTGGGACTGTGCTCCCTCGTCGTCGATAGGTGCAGGTTCACGACCGGAGGGACAATTCCCGTTGAGCGTGAGTCGTCCAACGATGGTCAACATCGATGGTTGGCTTGCCGCCTGCCGCCTCAGAAGGGTCGGCCGCAACGGTCACCTGTCGCGTGGCAGCAAGGAGTGCCACGGAGGCCGAGATGGAATTAATACAGTGTTTAAATCGTCTCTCCCTTTTAAGTAGTGCGGAAAAGTAATGATATTTTATCTATTTTTTACAAGACAACCAGTGTGTCCCTTGTAAAAATGTAATATGTGCTAGCACAGAGTGCGCTTACCGCACTTGTGCCTGTTACATACAATGTATATACTGAAATATTGGCATTTCAATTCCAAATTAATTTAACAATAGTATGACCATCTACTTGTATTAGCGCCCAACTGGCTTTGTGTGTGAACACCTATATACTGAATCCACTCAAATGCAAATGTGATACAGTACTTCTAAGTGATACTTTCTTTATGATATTCGATACTCCTTATCAGTATGAACACAGAGTTGTGACTGTTGTTATAAATTCAATAAGTGGGTCCTTTGACCAAGTTTGTTAGAGTCGATTCTGAGTGAGATCTCTTTTGAAGTCAAAACCAATGAAATTGGGTACTCCGTTCTGCAATCTGTTAATGTGCCCATGTATGTCAGGCGCCAGTTTAACGCGCGTTTGCCCTTACGTCTGTGCCATGACGTAGCATTTTTTAAAAATAATTTCATTCTTCCCATCTTTCGAAAGCAAATTTTGCTCCGCCTTTGACATCTAGTAAAGCATTCAAATCCCAAACTTGTTCGTGCTTCAAATTTTGTCGTGAGTAAAAAGCGCTACATTCATGGATGTGCACTGCACAGTAACCCACATGGAATCTGAATCCCAAACAGCAGTCCCTGTCTGTACCATTCCAACAAAACGTGACACTGTGAAGGCAAGTATGGTGCCCGCTGAGCAGTGAGCTTTCTGAGTGGGTCACTACGTCCAATGCTGTTTTAACTTGTCCCAAGCAGACTGTTCCGGGTGTGTTATCACTCGGCTGCTACACACAATAAGGACTCTATATTATTTGTCTTTATCAGCCAGCCCTCTCCTCTTGTGAATATTGTGCATGTTTACTCATCGTAATACTTTAAGTTGTGGAATGAAAACTTTATTAATAACTAATCATCAATTTTATGGTTGCTCTTTCAGACATCTGCTGTCAACTGTATCCAGCAAATGGGCCTGCTGGTCAACCATCTTGGATTGTATCTACTAGCAGACATATCTCAAGGAAAACAGAACCTCTCAAGAATCCTCTCTAAATAATGTCTGGAGGATTATGTGACAACTCCATGGAGCAAGACATTTACATCCAGAGTTGAAGATCTAGGAGGCAGATCTTTGTCAAATCTTGTCCTCTGAGTCAACATTTGTTACAGAGAACACTTGAGTGACCTCATGGAGAGCCAAGCAGGTAGATACACATGCAAAGGATGCAAGTCTCAATTTCAATCAAAGGTAAGATGTACACATAGGCTCAGGAGGCGGTTTTCAATTTTAAAGTCAACAGTATACATACAGTGACAAAAATACCGCTTTTCTGGATGGGGCTGTTACGTCATCAGAAACAAACAGACACATAGTGTTAATAGCCAGAGGGGTGTCTGGGTGTTTTTTTTGACACCCAGTTTTAAATTTGGACACCCTGTTTTATCTGTCATGTAATTGTATTGTAAGTGAACAGTTTGGACACCCAGTTTTTAAAATTCCAGCAAATTTGGACGCCCTTTTACCAAATCCTGGCTAACACCTGCAACACATTTGAAGCATGGATGTTTTGGCTGTTCACCTGTGCTTGTTTTTTAATTTATAATTTTTTTACAAGGAAGGGATTTGTTTACAAAATGATTTGGATACAAAAGTTCTTAGCACCGGCTATTTTAACAACTGTTTTTTGTATACATTATACACAGTATGCTAATATAAAAAAAATCACATAAACATTGGTGTAGTTATTTTGCAAGAATGGAAGTTCTTTGCAATCTGAAAGACGAGCATGTTTACTTCGGCGGGCTTCAGAAGAGATCATTGTAGGGTTACAATGTGTCCTGCTGTGCTGAATAGCCGCTCTGGTGGGGAACTAGTTGCACAAATGCACTTCATTATTTCTTTGCTAATTCGGCTAATAGTGGGTATGATAATTGGGGGTCACACCACCACACCACCATGTCCGTCAACATTATCTATTACAAGATATCATTCGAGCTCAAGACGAACTCGTTTGTCAATAGGTATGGCTGGATCTTCCCTCTTTGTCTTTTTCCCTAGGAGACTGCCCAGAGTGTGCACTTTCGCTTTGTTGGTTGCGGTTGGTTGGCCGTCGCTTCGTCCTCCTGCTGAACATCCCTTTCATCATGGATTGCTTCTCTAGCCCCAGCCATGGTTGTTATTTCCGCAATGACCATTTCCTTTGTGTCTTGGATATAATCGGCTTAGATGTGGTCTGCACGGTTGCGAGGATCAAGGAGAGATAAAATCCGGAGCAAATTCTGAGTTGCTTTGCAGTCATACATTGACTTCATCTTTTCAGCGATGGTTTCTTTGATGCCGGCTGTGAGGTTCACATCTTCTTGATCCTCTGACATTGTCAGTGAGGTAGCCAATGCTTAGACAAAAGGGAAGACACCTGTAATGTAGTTTTCACTGGATGAAATATCTATAAAGTCTGCCACTGGTTTCAGCGCCTTGTTGATTTCAACACGCTAATGTCTTGCCACGATGGGATGAGGTGGCCGTACACGATGGGATGAGATGGCCATAAGCTCTGTCTTCACCTAACGGGTGGAGCGGGACTGGTGCTTGTTCAAGTACATGCAACTTAGATCCTGCCACTGTTTATCTAAATTTAAATCTCTGCTTTAAAACGTATCTTATGTCACAAGTTTTTTGATAATTCATTTCACTGTTTCACCTTCTTTCTGTTTGTTTTACTGCGCCTTGAGCACCCAGCAGGGTGGATATGTGCGCATTACAAGTCCCTTTATTATTATTATTATTATGCTCTATCATCCTCTGCTTTGACCCCCATCGAGTTGAACAGTCACGTATAAAAACAGTTAGAAATTAGTGACAATCAACCTAAAAGGATCAGGTCATGGCTACATGATCAAACAAGTTAAACAGTCACGTCCTAACACAAACTTTAACACAAAGTTCAATACAAACTTTTCATGTGCAACAAAATTTGATTGCAGATAAACGTCAGTCAACAGCTACGTCCATTTTACAGTTTCTTTGAAAGTGTGAAGAGACAAAATCATGCACTTTAAATATACTTGGGAATAAGTTGCATGAACTATTCCAAAAAAGGCTTTTGCTTTATCTACATTTACATTATTAAAAAACAAATTGTGAAACACTGTATAGAGGGAAACACCTACCCTGATGAGCAAATGTGTTGGCTAGTTCAAGTTGGTCCAATTTTCCCCAAGTCTCTTTTCTTCAGCCAGCTATGGGAGAAGCACCTGACAATAGAGCAGCACAGCACAAGTGCACAACTCTTTCTTTGAGAGTGGTCGGTTATGCCCTTGTTTACCCTTAATTGGAGGTTTTGTCCGAAGCAGTTAAGCCATGTCAGACCCAACTGTCTAATGGCAGCAACAATGTTTGTCCCATTGGCCGTTATGAGGCAGGACAGTTAAGTGGCAGGTATGTCCCATTCTTGGAGGGCCGATTGTAGAGCCTTGCAAGTTTGTTGAAACATCTCAACTGAAGCTTCCAGTTTGATGAAATGAAGTGAACCGTCAGACGTTTATATAGCTCCATAGTTGTGTTTGACCACATGTCAGTCTGTGCAGAAAAAATTCTGCCTCTCTCTTCAGCCACCCGTGATTACATTTTGCTAAAAAAGTTGCGGAATAGCAACTTCTGAAAAGTGTTGTTATCCAGGCAACTGGCACTGGCGGTCAAATATTGCCAACATGTCTTTGAAACCACTCTTCTCTACCATGTAGAAGGGAAGCATTTTTTTGCAAGAAAATGCGCCACAGAATCGGTCAAAATTTGTTTTTGAGTGAGCAAACGCACCTGAGATTGTTGCTTGTTGTTTGGGCTTTTCCGATGTGGTCGTTGACGTTGATGCTCAAGGAGTTCGTGATGCAGCACGATCTGGTGGTTCTGTAACTTGAGCGTGGGTTGCAGGATGGTTCGCCCGAAGATGGGCAGGTAGGATTGAAGTGTTGCTGTACTTTGCTGCAACCTATTTGTGGCAGAGTCGACATACAGCTTCAGTTTTGTTGCGTGAAGCTCAGTGTTCATCTGGTTCAAAGCTAAATATTACACTTACTTTGTTTTATTTTCTAGAAATGAATTGAATGAATTTTCAACCTCTCCTATTTGAGTGTCAGCTCATCCAATCTTCAATGATCTGTTGCAGGGCTGTACATGTAGGAGGAAGCTCCAAGTGAAAACCTCTTGACTTGATGAAGAACACAAACCTTTACATGTACATGTCCTCAAAAAGGGTAAATCCTCTTTTAATGTGTTCATGACTTAATATCAGATTGGAGTTAGAATGAAAAATAGCCTAGTCAGGATCTGTTCAACACATTATGTTATCAAGAAATAATTAACAAGCAATAAATCAGATAGGAAACTGACTGGGTAAATTTTTATTAAATTTTGGGTCGAACGAGAAAGCTTGAATTGAGCGGGATTTAAACCTGCAACCCCCCGGATGAACATGCCGGTGCTCCACCAACTGAGCTATCTAGCCCTAATGTTGACAGTCTCCCAGTTTTGTCAGCATCTTTGTTCAGATGCAATTCAACCTATAAGTGTAACTGTCGTATAACGAGGGATCACACTCGAGTTTATGATACAACCTTGGAAGAAGCAGTACATTGATTACTTTCAGGGTATAGACATTTTTTTCAAATTTCATTTAAAAAACCACATGGGAAACTGACAAGTTTTGTTCACCCCCAAATGGAATAAAAATTTACCAAATCCATTTTCCTGATCGATTTTTACCTGATGTTTGTTTGAAAACAAAGTTGGTAGAGTGTTGACACATTAATCGGAAAGATGCAGTTTAAAATCTCGTTCTAGTCTATTTATCATTGTTCAATCTCGAAACAAAAAAGGCAATGCCCCAAGGTCAACTTTCTTGTTTTTATCCCTTTATAACTTTGAGCTTCAAGACGGAGTGTACACATACATGTATGATGTGAATGAGTTTGAAGTTCAATCCAAGAACTCTGTATTCTAGTTTCTACTTTACAGAACGTGTATGAAGTTTCATCCTGTGTCTGCTCAATGAAGCACCATCTAGAGGAGTATTCAACAACTCGCTGAACCCAGCCTCCTGTATCTCCTCAGAGACATCATAACATCTAGAGGAACATGCAACGACTCACTGAACTCAGTCTCCTGTATCTGCTCACTGACATCATAACATCTTGAGGAATATGCAATGACTCACTGAACCCAGCCTCCTGTATCTGCTCAATGACATCATCCAGACCTGCCAACCTGTACGCATTTTGCGTACCATGTACGCATTTTCACATCCGACTACGGTGGTACGAGATATTATGCAGAAAGTACGCAAAAAACGCAAAATCTATATCGCGGTGTTTTAAAACTGCAGCACGAACGGACAATTTTGTTCTCAATTTCTTCAACTGTCATTCGTTCGACCCCAAGTGCAAAAGCAACCAAACAAAGACACCCTGCATCTGAGTGATCATTATGCGCTTCGATGAAAAAGAGGTTGTGTGTAGAATTATATTTTAAATTCTTACTCCCACTGGAAAACTAATAAACCAATGCGTAACAGAGGGGGTGGGAATGGCGCATTCCAGTTTCGTTCAATCTGGTAAAGTACATGTGCATGTACATGTATAGCCGTTTGCATTGATGTACGTGCACACAACGCACGTGTTCGGCATCGCCGTGTACTCTTGATGATTTTTTGCTCTGAACTCGACCAGATTTCCTGAACCTCAGAGCGCTCTTTTGCTTGGAGTTTGTCCGGCTTTTGGGCCAACTTTGGGATATAGTCCGAGGAATTTCGGGGTTTTACTCAAGGAGCGTGTGCGCCACTGACATTTTGCCGTGCCTCACAGGGATTTTTGTCCCCGCCCGCTAGAATTTTTTCCGAGAAATATTTTTGCCCGAAATGTTTTTATTTATTTATTTATTTTTTTTCTCAATTTTTTCTTCTTTTCCCCGGTTTTCGGACTGACTGTTAGCATTGTACCAGAACAGTACAAATAGTTGGGCTTCTGGGTTATGCCGCTGCACTAATGTGGTACTCAAAAAAAAATGACAAGGTTGGCAGGTCTGCATCATCACATATTGAGGAATATGCAATGACTCACTGAACCTGGCCTCCTGTATCTGCTCACTGACTTCATCACATCTTGAGGAATGTGATACAACTCACTGAACCCAGGCTTCAGTATCAGCTCACTGACATCATAACATCTTGGGGAATATGATACAACTCACTGTACCGAGCCTCCTTTATCTGCTCACTGACATCATAATATCTTGAGGAATATGCAACGACTCACTGAACCCAGCCTCCTGTATCTGCTCACTGACATCATAACATCTAGAGGAACATGCAATGACTCACTGAACCCAGCTTCCCTGTATCTGCTCACTGACTTCATCACATCTTGAGGAATGTGATACAACTCACTGAACCCAGGCTTCAGTATCAGCTCACTGACATCATAACATCTTGAGGAATATGATACAACTCACTGAACCCAGCCTCCTGTATCTGCTCACTGACATCATCACATCTTGAGGAATATGCAATGACTCACTAAACCAAGCCTCCTGTATCAGCTCACTGACATCATAATATCTTGAGGAATATGCAATGAACCACTGAACCCAGCCTCCTGTATCAGCTCACTGACACCATAATATCTTGAGGAATATGCAACTACTCACTGAACCCAGCCTCCTGTATCAGCTCACTGACATCATAATATCTTAAGGAATATGCAACGACTCACTGAACCCAGCCTCCTGTATCTGCTCACTGACATCATAACATCTTGAGGAATATGCAACGACTCACTGAACCCAGCCTCCTGTATCTGCTCACTGAAATCATAACATCTTGAGGAATATGCAATGACTCACTGAACCCAGCCTCCTGTATCTGCTCACTGACATCATAATATCTTGAGGAATATGCAACGACTCACTGAACCCAGCCTCCTGTATCTGCTCACTGACATCATAACATCTTGAGGAATATGCAACGACTCACTGAACCCAGCCTCCTGTATCTGCTCACTGACATCATAACATCTTGAGGAATATGCAACTACTCACTGAACCCAGCCTCCTGTATCTGCTCACTGACATCATAACATCTTGAGGAATATGCAATGACTCACTGAACCCAGCCTCCTGTATCTGCTCACTGACATCATAACATCTTGAGGAATATGCAACGACTCACTGAACCCAGCCTCCTGTATCTGCTCACTGAAATCATAACATCTTGAGGAATATGCAATGACTCACTGAACCCAGCCTCCTGTATCTGCTCACTGACATCATAATATCTTGAGGAATATGCAACGACTCACTGAACCCAGCCTCCTGTATCTGCTCACTGACATCATAACATCTTGAGGAATATGCAACGACTCACTGAACCCAGCCTCCTGTATCTGCTCACTGACATCATAACATCTTGAGGAATATGCAACTACTCACTGAACCCAGCCTCCTGTATCTGCTCACTGACATCATAACATCTTGAGGAATATGCAATGACTCACTGAACCCAGCCTCCTGTATCTGCTCACTGACATCATCATATCTTGAGGAATATGCAATGACTCACTAAACCAAGCCTCCTGTATCAGCTCACTGACATCATAATATCTTGAGGAATATGCAACGACTCACTGAATCCAGCCTCCTGTATCAGCTCACTGACATCATAATATCTTGAGGAATATGCAATGAACCACTGAACCCAGCCTCCTGTATCAGCTCACTGACACCATAATATCTTGAGGAATATGCAACTACTCACTGAACCCAGCCTCCTGTATCAGCTCACTGACATCATAATATCTTGAGGAATATGCAATGAACCACTGAACCCAGCCTCCTGTATCAGCTCACTGACACCATAACATCTTGAGGAATATGCAACTACTCACTGAACCCAGCCTCCTGTATCTGCTCACTGACATCACAACATCTTGAGGAATATGCAATGACTCACTGAACCCAGCCTCCTGTATCAGCTCACTGACATCAAATATCTTGAGAAATATGCAATGACTCACTGAACCCAGCCTCCTGTATCAGCTCACTGAAATCAAACATCTTGAGGAATATGCAATGAACCACTGAACCCAGCCTCCTGTATCAGCTCACTGACACCATAATATCTTGAGGAATATGCAACTACTCACTGAACCCAGCCTCCTGTATCTGCTCACTGACATCACAACATCTTGAGGAATATGCAATGACTCACTGAACCCAGCCTCCTGTATCAGCTCACTGACATAAAAACCTGTTGTAACTGGCCTGACTGACATCATAACAAGGCCCAGCAAATTCCTCTTGTAATAAGGTAAATTGTACTTCAAACATTCATATTTTCTTATTTATCATCTAAAGATTAGTCTAAAATGTTTATACTCGAAGAATACTGAAAGTTTGTGCCTATTTACATGTAGGATGTCTTCAGAGGTGTTGGGTGTTCACCCAAAAATTTATCTATGGGAATGTACAATGTATGCCAAACTTACAAAGTATTTAAGTATTTAATGAGTGTCACTGTATGACGGATTTGAGCACTATATAAGAAGCCACTATTATTACTATTATTAGTTACCTACATTTGAAAAACAGTGCCTTCTATTTTTATTAATATATTTTGTTTGGTCCGTTTGATTACACATATTTTATGTGTGCTCAGAATGTACCAATAAAGTCATTACAAAGTATATAAATCATCAAACTAGCGTTTTCTTCAAGTAACACAAAAGTTGCCTAAATGTGATTGTAGGTGGGTTTTTTTTTTACTAACAGGGAAACAATTTAGTCTATCATTTTCTGTGTGTCCCACGTGTAAGTCTTACAATGTGTGTGTTTCAAGCTCATGGCTTATTAGCAGCATTTTGTTATTTGATGTTCTTCATCTGCAGGTTGTTTGCAATATGTGGCTGCCCATCCATTTGAAGTCCTGAAGTATTCACCAATGAAACCAAACTGAAGAACCCAGCCATCCATTGAATGTTGACAAAGGCAGGACCCAGTCACCACTTGCATGACTTGTCAACTGAGTTTTGTCATTGCTACATGAACATTTTATTGATCATACCTACTTGAGCTTCATGCCAGACATGTACACTTACAAATTAAGGTAAATCAACAATAATTGTTCTGCTGGATAATTATGTAAATAAATTACAGTTTGATTAGTTTAAATACTTTCATAATTTGTTGTACAAGTCCTTCAGAGTAATGGCGAAACATCTTGTCATTGAGTCAGATCACAAATGACAAAGTAGAATGATGAACTTGTAATGTTGTTTGGACTTAACCAGTTTGAGCCAACATTTTCAAAATACCGCCCATAAGTTTGATTCTCGTAACACCAACCCGAAAATGTTACATGCAGAATATTGTTGACAAAATGAAAAATGGTGTTGGCACCAGGGTTTACGGTTCTCTTCAGAGAAATTTTGCATGGAAGCCCTCTCTGTTCACAGTGTTCGGCCATCTGCTTAGCTGTAAACCATGATAATCAATCACTAAAGAACATTGGGAGCAATTGCGGCAGCCTATCGATCTGTTGTGATCCTGGTTTGTCAAACATAAGAATAAGGGTTGGGGCACAGGAAAGAGTAATTTTGATAATTAATTCCAGTAAACGTTGTCCTTGTCTGTACCGGGCCAATGAAACAAGACGCTGTAAGTGAATGCTTAGTTCTCTGGAGCTTTCCGAGTGAGTCAACAAGTCCACTGCTGTTGAACTGGTCCCAAGCAGATTGTTCTGGGCGTGTTATCACTCGACAGCTACACACAATAAGGACTCTATTATTTGTCTTCATCAGGCCTTCCCTCCTGAGTTCTTGATATTTGTGCCTGTTAAGACGTTTTATTGGTTAATTGGTTTAACAAATCAGTATTAATAACTTCACATCAATTTTATGATTGCTCTTTTCACACAGACATCTGCTGTCATTGTATCCAGCAAAAAGAATTGGGCCTGCTGGTTAACCATCTTGGATTGTATCTACAAGCAGACATATCTCAAGGAAAACAGAACCTCTCAAGAATCCTCTCTAAATATGTCTCTCTGACATGATGTCTGGAGGATTATGTGACATTCCCATGGAGCAAGACATTTACTTCCAGAGTTGAAGATGTAGGAGGCAGATCTTTGTTATATTGTCCTCTGAGCCATTGTTTGTAATGTTACTAAGAACACTTGAGTGACCTCATGGAGAGCCAAGCAAGTAGATACACATGTAAAGGATGCAAGTCTACACTTCCGATTAAAGGTAAATGTAGTTATTGAAATGTACACATAGGCTCAGTAAAGTATGCAAATTGATAATTTAAAAGAACTTAATGATTTTTTTTAATTTATTTTTATTTTGTTTTATTTATAAATATGTACAATATGTTCTCTCCATGAGCACTGGTAGGTTGACCAATTTACAGTTTCAACAGGTGAGGGGTAGTGAACACTCTTTCTCAAGGGGCCTTGCCAAGAAGCTGAAACATTTTGGACAAATCCTAGAGCATGTACAGTGCTCAATAAACACACCAATAAAGCAGTGAAGGAAGACTGCATCTATCAGTAATCTGTTCTATATTCAAACTGAGTTATAAATGTTTAGCCGTTGTTGTTTTTAAGGAAGATGTTGACATTATTTTAGTGTTTAGTGTTTGACATTTGTTCAGAGTTGTACCAATCAAGATTAGGGCCCCATTTCATGGCACTGCTTGATGGTACAGACTGCTAAATGTTCAAAGGCCACTCATGTGCCATCTCTTGAATTTTCTGGAAGTACAAAGTGTGCAGTCAGCGAAAAAAATGGAAACCTAATGATTTTTTAACTCTTAAATTGTTTGTAGTTCGGTGTTTGCTGTCTTATAAAATTTTCCAAAACACCTGTTGTCCAGTCCCTCAAAACGAATCT
Organism: Pycnopodia helianthoides; assembly: GCA_032158295.1. Classification (NCBI taxonomy): domain Eukaryota; kingdom Metazoa; phylum Echinodermata; class Asteroidea; order Forcipulatida; family Asteriidae; genus Pycnopodia; species Pycnopodia helianthoides. The sequence goes on from CM063248.1 coordinate 16,108,826, forward strand.
CAACATATCTATGTCCAATGATTTTGCCAACAGTAAAATATTTGAGCCAATGTTGTGGCATCTTTTAAATTTTTCGAAATCACATGTTAATCAGTCTCTTAAAAACTTGCCAGCCCATCTTTAAACTGTTCCTGAGCTGTATTTGTGTCGTTTCCTAAATTTTCCTAAAGCAGATGTCTGTCCAGTGCCTCAAAAACTTTCCAGTTTATGAATTTCCAACACTCAAACGGTTTCTAACTTGATATTGTGGACAGTGGTGTCTCTGTAATTTTCCCAAAGAACTTGTTGTCCAGTCCTTCAAACACTTGCCAACTTATTGATTTGTCAACTCTCAAGTTGTTCCTGAGTTGATGCCGGGTCAACACTGAAATTTGATTTGATTTTTAACCTCTTGTATTATTTTTACTAACCTTTATTGCACCATCTCTTAAATTTTCCAAAGTCCCTAAAAAACTTACCAACCTGATGATTTTTCGAATAAGAAAATGTTCCTGAGCTGATTTTTTGCTGTATCATAAGTTTTTCCAAACAGCTGGTTGTCCAGTCCCTCAAAACTTACCACCCTCATGATTTTTCAACTCTCAAATTGTTCCAGACCCAATGTTGTGTCGTCTCTTAAATTTCCTAAAGCACTTGTTGTCCAGTCCCTCAAAACTTGCCATCGCAATGACCTTTTCAAAATTCAAATTGTTCACGAGTCGATGTTGTGATGGCTGTAAATTTTTTCTAAAGTGTACAATGTCCATTCCCTCTAAAACTTGTCAACTTGAAGATTTTTTAAACTGTCAAAATGTTCCTAATTCGATGTTGTGCTGTGTCTTTATACTTCTTAAAACACGTGTTGACCAGTACCCCTAAAACTTCCTGATATAATATTTCTACTCTCAAATTGTTTTTCAAATTGTTGTCTACTACATCAAACACTTTACATATATGATTTTTCAACTGATAAATATTATAACAGCTGATGTTGTGCCTTCTCTGTAATTTTCCCTCTGTACATGTTGTACAGTCCCTCCAAAAATTGCAAACTCTATGGTTATGTTGTACTTCTCTATTAATTTCCAAACTAATGTTGTGACATCTCCGGAAACCATTCCAGGTTGATGCAGTACTGTTCGGATCATTTCCAAAACTCTGCATTACTCGAAACACAGCAGAAAGTCTGTGTGACGTCACAAAATTTTTCTTATTGATGTGGACCCTGCTTCACTCAAAATAAAGGAAAAAGTCTGTTTTACCGCAAAGATTTTTCTTATTAGTGTAGACCCAGCGTCACTCAAAACACAGGAGAAAGTCTGTGTGACAGGGCAAAGTTTTTCTTATTGCTGAGACTCTGCATCAATCCAAATATAGGGGAAAGTCTGTGTGATCGTGCAGATTTTTTCTTATAGGGGTAGAGTCTGCGTCACTCCAAACACAGGAGAAAGTCTGTGTGATGGCGCAGAATTTTTATATTGATGTAGACTCTGTGTCACTCCAAATATAGGAGAAAGTCTGTTTTACTGCACAGATTTTTCATATTGATTTAGACTCTGTGTTGCTCTGCGCTCAGGAGGAAGTTTGTGTGATGGCGCAGATTTTTCTATTTCATATAGTCTCTGCTTCACTCCAAATACTTGAGAATTTGTTTTATGACGGCTCAGATTTGTTTTGTTGATGTAGACTCTAGGTCAATCCAATCACAGAAGAAAGTTTGATTTACTGCATCAATTTTTCTTATTGATGTAGACTCTGTGTCACCCCAAAAGCAGGAGAAAGTCTGTGTGAGGGCGCAGATTTTTCTTATTAATAAAGACTTTATGTCCCTCCAAACACAGGAGAAAATTTGTGTGACAGCACAGATTTTTAGTGTTGATGTAGATTCTGTTTCACTCTAAACACATGAGAAAGTTTGTGTGACAGTGCAGATTTTTTCTGATTGATTTAGACTCTGCGTTACTCCAAACACATGAGAATTTTCTGTGTGACAGTGAAGAATTTCTTTTTGTTGTAGACTCTGTGTCACTCCAAACAGGAGAAAGTCTGTGTCTCAAGACCATACCAGGCTGATGCAGAACTGTTCAGATCATTTCACAAAAAAAAAAAAAAAAAATCCAATCTTTCGCAACCATTCCAAGTTGATGCTGTTCTGTTGAAATCATATTTGCCATTTGATGAATTGACGAGGGTGTGTCTTATTTTTGTACAGATTATTCAGAGCAGTATCTATCTTGAACAAGAGCCTCTTTCACCAGTAGATGCATCTAACAAAGTCAACTTAGATTGTCATGTTTGGGATGGCTATGCATCACTCCCTCCTTGTCTGAGGTAAGATTATTTTCTATTGATGTTGACTCTACATTGCTGTTAACACATGAGTTTTTGTGTGTGCGACTGCTACAAACACTACAAACTTTGTTTGTGACTGCGCAAACTTTTCTTAGTGATGTAAACTATTGGTTAATCGAAACACAGCAGAAAGTCTGTGCAATAGCACAGATTTTTCTTACTGATGTAGACCCTGCGTCACTCCAAATACAGAAGAAAAACTTTGTGACTGCACAGATTTTTCTTATTGATGTAGACTCTAGGTTGCTCTTAACACATTAGAAATTTTGTGTGACTTTGCAGATTTTTCTTATAGATGTAATCTTTTGGTCCATCGAAACACAGCAGAAAGTCTGTGCAATAGCACAGATTTTTCTTACTGATGTAGACCCTGCGTCACTCCAAATACAGGAGAATAACTGTGTGACTGCACAGATTTTTCTTATTGATGTAGTCTCTGGGTTGCTCTTTACACAGCAGAAAGTTTGTTTGGCTGTGCAGAATTGTTCTTTTGATGTTGACTCTGCGTCACTCCAAACACATGTGAACTTTCTATATGACTGCTCATATTTTTATGATTGATGTAAACTATTGGTCAATCGAAACACAGGAGAAAGTCTAAGTGATAGCACAGATTTTTCTTACTGATGTAGACTCTGCGTCACTCCAAATACAGGAGAAAAACTGCATTGGCACAGATTTTTTCTTCTCGATGTAGACTCTGGGTTGCTCTTCATACAGCAGAAAGTTTGTGAGACAGCGCAGAATTGTTCTTTTGAAGTTGACTCTGCGTCACTCCAAACAGATGTGAACATTCTGTGTGACTGCGCAGAGTTTTCTTATTGATGTATACTCAAGGTTGCTCTTCATACAGCAGAAAGTTTTTGTGACTGCACAGAATTGTTCTTTTGATGTTGAGTCTGCGTCACTCCAAACACATGTGAACTTTCTATATGACTGCTCAGAGTTTTCTTATTGATGAAGACTCTGGGTCACTCAAGTTATAGGAGAAATTTGTGTGTCGGGGCAGAGTTTTTCTTTTTGTTGATGTCTCTTCGTCACTCCAAACTTAGGAGAAAGATTGCGTCTAAAAAAAACCATTCCAGGTTGATGCAGAACTGTTCAGATCATTTCAAAAACATCTTTGTCCAATCTGATGCAACCATTCCAAGTTGGATGTTTTCTGTCAAAATAATTTTTGCCAATTGATGAATTGACGACAGTGTATTTTCTGTGTGACAGTGAAGAATTTCTTTTTGTTGTAGACTCTGTGTCACTCCAAACACAGGAGAAAGTCTGTGTCTCAAGACCATACCAGGTTGATGCAGAACTGTTCAGATCATTTAAATTTTTTTTTTAAATCCAATCTTTCGCAACCATTCCAAGTTGATGTTGTTCTGTTGAAATCATATTTGCCATTCGATGAATTGACGAGGGTGTGTCTTATTTTTGTGCAGATTATTCAGAGCAGCATCTATCTTGAACAAGAGCCTCTTTCACCAGTAGATGCATCTAACAAAGTCAACTTAGATTGTCATGTTTGGGATGGCTATGCATCACTCCCTCCTTGTCTGAGGTAAGACTTTTTCTTAAACTATGGGTCACTCCAAACACAGCAGAAAGTCTGTGTGAACAGACTTTTTGCTGACTTTTGAGTTACACAGAATATACATCACTCCAAATAAAAAGAAAGTCTTTGTGACAGCACAAATATTTCTTATTGATGTAGACTCTGGGTCATTCCAAACTTTGCAAACTAAAATTGTGCTATCCCCGAAAACATTTGATGAAATGTTTAATGCAGTGTGTCTTATTTTGTTTGCAGATTACTGATTGAAGATCAGAATCCATCACAAAGCAGATGCTTCTTTGAAGGTCAACTTGGATTGTCATGTTTTGGGATGGATGTGCATCCCCCCTCCTTGTCTGAGGTATGTTGAAAAAGTGAATTCTTCTTAGTGTTGAAACTCTACACTTAACCTGTTGTTATATATATCTCGGCCACACCGGCCATGTACACATGCAAAAAGATAGCGGCCTCTCAAATTGGTTTCAAGACTACCTTTCCAAAGGAAAAAAGATCCGTACCTTGAAATCATTTTTAACTTAAATTTGTGCCATCTCTCGAAAACATTCCAAGTTGATATGCACTGCTAAAATCATTTTGCATCACTCTAAACACTTTAGAGATTTGATGTGTGGACACATAATTTTTGTTGTTGATGTAGACTCTGGGTTGCTCTTAACAGCAGAAAGTTTCTATGACGGCATATATTTTTTCTTATTGATGAAGATGCTGCGCCACTCCAAACACTCTAGAGATTTGATGTGTCAGCACAAAATTCTTGTTGCTGATGTAGAGTCAGTGTGCAACACAGATGTTTCTTTTCTATGTAGAGTCTGAATCATTGCAAAGACAGGAGAGTGTCTCTGCAACAGAAGAGTGTCTGTGTTTCAAATACCAGATGACTGTAAGCTTGCCTGATGTACCTGACACCAACAAAAGTACTTGTTGGATTGTTTCATTGTTTGTTTTAACCCGCAATGGACTGTCACTTTTTTGGAACATGTTCTTGAGGTTGAACTAGAATATCAGAGAGGAGGGTATAACATGAACTGTTTCAAGAGTCTTTCTTACTTTGACTTGTATTCTTTTCTTTTGGCAGAAACCCAGGAAAACAAAAAAAGAAGAGGGATAAATGACTGCATCAAGCGAGGAAGTGAACCAGATATTCCTTACTGCGTAACTGAACCAGAGGCAGGAGATGTCTTTGTAAGTATTGGAATAAATCTGAGTTCTTTGTCCGCTATCATTTAGACTTAAACTTATCTTTACATTTAAGCATTATATGGAATTATTTGTGAGTCTTAGTAAAGAATTGATAAACAAATCTTGTAGAACTTTGACTGCCAAACTGAAGTTTTGTTGTTGATTTCAATGCAAAACTTAAGCATGCTGAAAGCTGATACTTCCAAACATCTAAAGTCATATATTCATGCTGTCATTGATATATTTTTGCTTGATTATAAAGGAGTTGTAGATTTGAGACTAGGGGTCATTTGGGGGTAAAAAAAAAGCTTTGCTTGAATCAACCTTTGGCAACAGGTTTTTTGTTTAATTGAAAAATTGAAGTAGAGTTCAAATTGTGGAAGTTTGACAGTCTTGCAATGAATACCCGACTAGCCAATGTACAAGTTCTTCCAAACAGCCTTTGTTAAATCATCATGTAATAATTGGAGTGGTGTTTTGCTCTTCTGAGCTTAGGTCATTGCACAAGAAAAGTTATCAAGCCCAGTGGATAGTTTGTAGTTATTTAATTAGAAAATCTTAACCTTTTTGAACTTACTGATGACATACACATGTATATTGCGGATCAGCAGAGTAAGAAAGCCTTGATGATTGGTTGTAGTTAGATGCAGCAACTGTAGTTTACTAGGGTTAGTAGTTGAACATAGAGACGAGATGTATATGTAGATTGTAGACCAGCAGAGTAAGAAAGCCTTGATGATTGGTTGTAGTTAGATGCGGCAACTGTAGTTTAAGCCCTAGCAAACTACAGTTGCTGCATCTAACTACAACCAATTATCAAGGCTTGGTTACTCTTCTGATCTACAACCTACGTACATCTCGTCAGTATGTTCAACTACTAACTCTAGCAAACTACAGTTGCTGCATCTAACTACAACCAATTATCAAGGCTTGGTTACTCTTCTGATCTACAACCTACGTACATCTCGTCAGTTCGTTCAACTACTAACGCTAGTAAACAACAGTTGCTGGATCTAAGTACACCCAATCATCAAGGCTTTCTTACTCTGCTGGTCCGCAATCTACGTACATCTCGTCAGTATGTTAAATGAGTAACCCTAGTAAACTACAGTTGCTGCATCTAACTACAACCGATCCTCAAGGCCTGCTTACTCTTCTGTTCTACAATCTACAACATCTTGTCTGTAAGTTCAACTACTAGTAGTTGAACATACTGATGAGATGTACAAATGTAGAATGCAGACCAGAAGGGTAACAAAGCTTGTCAATTGGTAACAGTTAGACGCAGCAACTGTAGTTTACTAAGGGTAGAAGTTGAACTTACAGGCGTGAGATGTACATAGATTGTGGACCAGCAAAGTAACGAAGCCTTGACGATTGGTTGTAGTTGGTCTCTGCTACTGTAGTTTTCTAGGGTTAGTTGTTGAACTCACAGACGAGACGTACATGAAGATTGCAGACCAGCAGAGTAACCAAGCCTTGATGATTGGTTGTAGTTAGATGAAGGAACTTTTTTTTAAATTAGGGTTAATCGTTTAACTTACTGACGAGATGTACATGTAGATTGTACAGCAGAAGGGTAAGCAGGTCTTGTTAGTTGGTTGTAGTTGAAACTTGTCAATTGAAATGATTGCAGTCAAAAAGAAAAAATGCTGTGCTGTTCCTTAAAAGTGACAATTTATTTAACACTTTAACACATTTACTACATTTTGAAATAAATTGCTGTCATTATTCTACTTAAAATGGTAGCAATGAAAATTGTGCATGTTACGAGCTTTACTGCGGTAAGTGGTAACACAAAAACATTATAATAACTTAGCGTCTATTTTATGATTGCTCTTTTCACACAGACATCTGCTGTCAATTGTATCCAGCAAAAAGAATTGGGCCTGCTGGTTAACCATCTTGGATTGTATCTACTAGCAGACATATCTCAAGGAAAACAGAACCTCTCAAGACTCCTTTCTAAATATGTCTCTCTGACATGATGTCTGGAGGATTATGTGACAACTCCATGGAGCAAGACATTTACATCCAGAGTTGAAGATGTAGGAGGCAGATCTTTGTTATATCTTGTCCTATGAGCCATTGATTGTTACTAAGAACACTTGAGTGACCTCATGGAGAGCCAAGCAAGTAGATACACATGTAAGGATGCAAGTCTATACTTCCAAATAAAGGTAAATGTAGTTATTGAGATGTACACATAGGCTCTTCAAATATGCAAAGGGATAAATTAAAAGAACTTCTAAATAAGTTTAAGTTCTCTCCGTGAGCACTGGTAGGTTGACCAATTTGCAGTTTCAACAGGTGAGGGTTAGTGAACACTCTTTCCCAAGGGACCTTGCCAAGAAGTTGCTGAAACATTTTGGACAAATCCTAGAGCATGTACAGTACTCAATAAACACACCAATGAAGCAGTGAAGGAAGACCACATTTATCAGTACTCTGTTCTATATTCAAACTGACTTACAATTGATTAGCCGTTGCTGTTTTTAAGGAAGATGTTGACATTTAGTGTTTAGTGTTTGACATTTGGTAAGAGTAGTACCAATCAAGATTAGGGCCCAATTTCATGGCACTGCTTGTTGGTACAGACCACTAAATGTTCAAGGGTCACTCATGTGCCATCTCTTGAATTTTCTGGAAGTACACGGTGTCCAGTCAGCCCCAAAACTGAAAACCTAATGATTTTTTAATTCGCAAGTTGTTTGTCATTCGGTATTCGCTGTCTTATAAAATTTTCCAAAACACCTGTTGTCCAGTCCCTCAAAACGAATCTCAACATATCTATGTCCAATGATTTTGCCAACAGTAAAATATTTGAGCCAATGTGGTGGCATCTTTTAAATTTTTTTGAAATCACACGTTAATCAGTCTCTTAAAAACTTGGCCATCTTTAAATTGTTCTTGAGCTGATTTTGTGCCGTTTCCTTAATTTTCCCAAAGCAGATGTCTGTCCAGTGCCTCAAAAACTTTCCAATTTATTAATTTCCAACACTCAAACGGTTTCTAACTTGATATTGTGGACAGTGGTGTCTCTGTAATTTTCCCAAAGAACTTGTTGTCCAGTCCTTCAAACACTTGCCAACTTATTGATTTGTCAACTCTCAAGTTGTTCCTGAGTTGATGCCGGGTCAACCCTTAAATTTGATTTGATTTTTAACCTCTCAAATTGTTTTTTTACGGACCTTTATTGTACCATCTCTTAAATTTTCCAAACTTGCCAACCTGATGATTTTTTTGAATTACAAAATGTTCCTGAGCCGATGTTATGCTGTATCAACTGTTTCTAAAGAACTGGTTGTCCAGTCCCTCAAAACTTACCATCCTCATGATTTTTCAACTCTCAAATTGTTCCAGACCCAATGTTGTGTCGTCTCTTAAATTTCCTAAAACACTTGTTGTCCAGTCCCTCAAAACTTGCCATCGCAATGACCTTTTCAAAATTCAAATTGTTCACGAGTCGATGTTGTGATGGCTATAAATTTTTTCCAAAGTGTATGATGTCCATTCCCTCAAAAACTTGCAAACTTAAAGATTTGTTTAAATGTCAAAATATTCCTAATTCGCTAATGTGCCGTGTCTTTATACTTCTTAAAACATGTGTTGACCAGTACCCCAAAACTTCCTGATATAATATTTCTACATCTAGACTCTGCATCACTCCAAACACAGGAGAAAGTCTGTGTGATGGCGCAGATTTTTCTTATTGATGTAGACTCTGTATCACTCCAAACACAGACGAAAGTTTGTGTGATGGCAAAGAATTTTCTTACTGATGCACATGTAGACTCTGCATCACTCCAAACGCAGGAGAAAGTATGTGTAATGGCGCAGAATTTTCTTATTGATGTAGACTATGCATTACTCCAAACACAGTAGAAAGTCTTTGTGATGGCGCAGATTTGTCTTATTGATGTAGACTCTGCGTCACCCCAAACACATGAAAAAGTTTGTGTGATGGCACAGAATTGTATTTCTGTATTACTCCAAAAACAGGAGAAAGTCTGTGTGATGGCACAGAATTTTCTTATTGATGTGAACTCTGCGTCACTCGAAACACAGGAGAAAGTCTGTGTGATGGCACAGATTTTTCTTATTGATGTAAACTCTGCATCACTCCAAACACAGACGAAAGTTTGTGTGATGGCAAAGAATTTTCTTACTGATGTACATGTAGACTCTGCATCACTCCAAACGCAGCAGAAAGTCTGTGTAATGGCGCAGAATTTTCTTATTGATGTAGACTCTGCATCACACCAAACACAGGAGAAAGTCTGTGTGATGGCACAGAATTTTCTTACTGATGTAGACTCTGAATCACTCCAAACACAGGAGAAAGTCTGTGTGATGGCACAGAATTTTCTTATTGATGTAGACTCTGCATCACTTCAAACACAGGAGAAAGTCTGTGTGATGGCACAGAATTTTCTTATTGATGTAGACTCTGCATCACTTCAAACACAGGAGAAAGTTTGTGTGACGGCGCAGATTTGTTCTTTTGATGTTGACTGTGCGTCACTTCAAACACATGAGAACTTTCTGTGTGACTGCGCAGATTTTTTTTATTGATGTAATCTATTGAACAATCGAATTCGAAACACAGCAGAAAGTCTGTGTAATAGCACAGATTTTTCTTACTGATGTAGACCCTGCGTCACTCCGAACACGGGAGAAAAACTGTGCTCCGAAATAGATTTTTCTTATTGATGTAGATTCTGTCTTGCTCTTAACATAGCACAAAGTCTGTGTGACGGCACAAATTTTTGGTATGAAGTAGATTATGGCTCACTTTGAACACAGGAGAAAGACTGTGTGATAGCACAGATTTTTCTTTCCAATGTAGACCCTGCGTCACTTTAAACACAGGAGAAAAACTGTGACTGCACAGATTTTCTTTTTGATGTAGACTCTGGGTTGCTCTTAACACAGCAGAAAGTTAGTGTGACGGCGCTGAATGTTTTCTCGATGTTGACATTGCGTCACTCCATCAATGTGAGTTTTCAGTGAGACTGCGTAGATTTTTCTTACTGATGTAGAACCTGCGTCACTCCAAACACAGGAGAAAAACTGTGCAACAACATTTTTCTTATTGATGTAGACTCTGGATTGCTCTTAACACAGCAGAAAGTCTGCGTAGCTGCACATATTTTTGTAATGATGTAGATTATTGGTCACTTGAAAGACAGCAGAAAGTTTGTGTGATAGCACATGTGTAGACCCTGCTTCACTCCAAACACAGGAGAATAACTGTGCATCTACATAGATTTTTCTTATTGATGAAGACTCTGGGTTGCTTTTAACATAGCAGAAAGTCTATGTGACTGCACTCATATTTGTAATGATGCAGATTATGGGTCACTTTAAACACAGTAGAAAAGTTGTACGACGGCATAGCTTTTTTTTTTGATGTAGACTCTACATGTATGTTGCTCTTAACACATGAGAAAGTTTGAGTGACTGCGCAGATTTACCTTGTCGATCTAACTTTTGGTCAATCGAAACACAGCAAAAGTCTGTGTATAGCACAGATTTTTCTAACCAATGCAGACCCTGCGTCACTCCTTACACAGGAGAAAAACTGTGCGACAGCATAGAATTTTCTTATTGATGTAGATTCTAGGTTGCTCTTTACACAGCAGAAAGTCTGTGTAATGGTGCAGATTTGTTCTTTTAATGGTGACTCTGCGTAACTCCAAACACATGTGAATTTTCTGTGTGACTACACAGATTTTTGTTTTTGATGTTAATATTGGTCAATCGAAACACAGGAGATAGTTTTTGTGATAACAGTGATTTTTCTTACTGATGTAGAGCCTGTGTCACTCCAAACACAGGAGAAAAACTGTGTGACAACATAGATTTTATCTTATTGATGTAGACTCTAAGTTGCTCGTAACTCTTGAGAAAGTTTGTGTGACTGCGCAGATTTATCTTATTGATGCTCTTAACACAGCAGAAAGTTTGTGACGACACAGATTTGTTCTTATTCATGAAGACTCTGCATCACTCAAAACACACGTGAATTTTCTGTTTGACTGCACAGTTTTTTCTTACTGATGTAGACTCCAGGTTGCTCTTAACACTTAAGAAAGTTTGTATGACTTTGCAGATTTATCTTATTGATGTAAACTTTTGGTCAATCGAAACACAGCGGGAAGTCTGTGTAATAGCACAGATTTCTCTAACTGATGTACACCCTGCGTCACTCCAAACAAAGCAGAAAAACTGTGCTATTACATTGATTCTTTTTATTGATGTAGACTGTGGGTTGCTCTTAACATAGCAGAAAGTCTGTGTGATGGCACAGATTTTTTGTAATGATGTAGATTATTGGTCACTTCAAGCACATGAAAAAGTCTTTGTGGTAGCACAGATTTTTCTTACCGATGTAGAACTTGTGTCACTCAATACACAGGAAAAAAATTGTGTGATTGCACAGATTTTTCCTATTGATTTAGACTCTAGGTCGCTCTTAACACAGCAGAAATTAGTGGGATGTTGACTCTGCGTCACTCCAAACACATGTGATTTTTATGTGTGACGGTGCAGATTTTTCTTATTTATGTAAACTATTGATCAATCATTGCAGAGGAGAAAGTCTGTGTGACAGCACAGATGTTTGTAATGATGGAGATTATGGTTCACTCCAAACACATGAAAAAAAGTCTTTGTGAAAGCACTGATTTTTCTTATTAGTGTAAACTGTTGGTCAATCGTGGCGCAGGAGATAGTCTGTGTTATAGCACAGATTTTTCTTACTGGTGTAGAACCTGTGTTACTCAAAACACAGGAGAAAAACTGTGTGACTGCACAGATTTTTCTTTTTGATTGAGACTCTTGATTGCTCTTAACACAACAGAAAGTTGGGTGATGTTGACTCTGCGTCACTCCAAACACATTTGAATTTTCTTTGTGACGGCACAGATTTTCATTATTGATGTAAACTATTAGTCAATTGTGGCACAGGAGAAAGTTTTTGTGACTGCACTAATTTATCTTGTTGATTTAGACTATTGGTCAATGGAAACACAGCAGTAAGTCTGTGTATTAGCACAGATTTGTTTTTTGATGTTGACTCTGCATAACTCCAAACATGTGAATTTTCTGTGATATTTCTGTGTGACTGTTCAGATTTTTCTAATTGATGTTAACTATTGGTCAATCGAAACACAGGAGATAGTCTTTGTGATAGCACAGACTTTTCAGACCGATGTAGAATTTGTGTGACCATGGTGACTCCAAACACAGGAGAAAAACTGTGCGACGGCAAAGCTCTTACCTTATTGATGTAGACTCTAAGTTGCTCTTAACTCTTTAGAATGTTTTTGTGTCTGTGCAGATTTATCATATTGATGTAAACTTTTGGTCATTTGAAACACAGCAGAAAGTCTGTGTTAGAGCACTGATTTTTGTACTTGATGTACACCCTGCGTCACTCCAAACACAGGAGAAAAACTGTGCAGAGACATAGATTTTTCTTATTGATGTAGATTCTGGGTTGCTCTTAACACATGAGAAAGTCTGTGTGATAGCACAGATTTTTTGTACTGATGTTAACTCTAGGTTGCTCTTAACACATGAGAAAGTCAGTTTGATGACACAGATTTGTTTTTATTGATGAAGACTCTGCGTTACTCAAAAAACACTTGAATTTTCTGTTTGACTGTGCAGATTTTTCTTGCTGATGTTAACTGTTGGTCAATCGGAACACAGCAGAAAGTCTGTGTGATAGCACAGATATCTTCTTACTGATGTAGACCCTGCATCACTATAAACACAGGAACAAATACAGTGCGATGACATCGATTTTTCTTATTGATGTAGACTCTGTGTTACCCCTTAACGCAGGATAAAGTTTGGTAATTGCGCAGACTTTTCTTATTGATGTAGACTCTGGGTCACTCCTAATACAGGAGAAAGTCTTTACGACAATGCAGATTTGTCTTTTTGCTGAAACTCTGCATCACTCGAAACACAGGAGAAAGTCTGTTTCACCTCACAGTTTTTTCTTTTAAATTTGTCATACAGTGACCGACAAAAGTTTAAAATCACAAAATTAAATTGTACATTTTGTTTCAATCTTTTTGCAGATAGTTTTAACCATGACCCTGTAGTTGCCGGATGAACCAGTGGACACTGCAAACCCTTTAAAATCAGACATCAATTGCATCTCTTTAAGGATAGAGCATTTAAAGAAAAAAACAAATTACTTACCAAGGTTTGTTGCTGTCTTTTTTTACCAAACCTTTAGTCTTCAAACGGCCTGCAATTGCACTGCTTGTTGATTGCTTGAAACTCTGCATCACTCGCAACAGAGCAGAAAGTCTGTGTGACTACGCAGATTTTTCTTATTGATGTAGACTCTGCATCAAAGATAGCGGCCCTCAACTTGGTTTCAAGACAACCTTTCCAAAGGAAAAAAGATCCGTACCTTGAAATCATTTTCAATTTAAATTTGTGGCATCTCTCGAAAACATTCCAAGTTGATGTTGTAATGCTAAAATCATTTTGCGTCACTCCAAACACTTGAGAGATTTGATGTGTCAACACATAATTTTTGTTTTTGATGTCGACTCTATGTGTCTCTTAACAGAGCAGAAAGTTTGTGTGATTGCGTATATTTTTTCTTATTGATGAAGATGCTGCGCCACTCCAAACACTCTAGAGATTCGATGTGTCGGCACATAATTGATGTTGTTGATGTAGAGTCTGTGTGAGACACAGATGTTTCTTTTATATGTAGAGTCTGAATCACTGCAAAGACAGGAGAGTGTCTCTGCAACAGAAGAGTGTCTGTGTTTCAAATACCAGATGACTGTAAGCTTGCCTGATGTACCTGACACCAACAAAAGTACTTGTTGGATTGTTTCAGTGTGTGTTTTAACCCACAATGGACTGTCACTTTTTTGGAACATGTTCTTGAGGTTGAACTAGAATATCAGAGAGGAGGGTATAGCATGAAGTGTTTCAAGAGTCTATCTTACTTTGACTTGTATTCTTTTCCTTTGGCAGAAACCCATGAATACAAAGAAAGAAGAGGGATAAATGACTGCATCAAGCGAGGAAGTGAACCAGATATTCCTTACTGCATAGCTGAACCAGAGGTAGGAGATGTCTTTGTAAGTATTGGAATAAATCTGAGTTTTTTGTCTGCGATCATTTAGACTTAAACTTATCTTTACATTCAAGCATTATATGGAATTATTTGTGAAACTTAGTGAAGAATTGAACTTTGACTGCCAAACTGATGTTTGATTGTTGATAACAATGCAAAACTAAGCATACTGAAAGCTGATACTTCCAAACATCTATAGTCATATATTCATGCTGTCATAGATTTATTTTTGCTTGATTATAAAGGAGTTGTAGATTTAAGACTACGGGTCATTTGGGGTTTAAAAAAAGCTTTGCTTGAATCAACCTTTGGCAACAGGTTTTTTGTTTAAATGAAAAACTGAAGTAGAGTTCATTTTGTGGAAGTTTGACAGTGAACTATCTTTTAACTATTGTGGTTGATTTAAACTTGTCTTGCAATGAATACAGGACTAGCCAATGTACAAGTACTTCCAAACAGCCTTTGTCAAATCATCATGTAATAGTTGGAGTGGTGTTTTGCTCTTCTAAGCTTTGGTCGTTGTGCACAAGAAGAGTTACCAGGCCCAGTGGGTAGCTTGTAGTTAGTTAATTAGAAATTTTGTTTAACCTTTTTCAAGTTACTGATGACATACACATGTATATTGCGGATCAGCAGAGTAAGAAACCCTCGATGATTGGTTGTAGGTAGATGCAGGAACTGTAGTTTACTAGGGTTAGTAGTTGACCATACTGACAAGATGTACAAGTAGATTGCAGACCAGCAGAGTAAGCAGGCCTTGATAATTGGTTGTAGTTAAATGCAGCAACTGTAGTTTACTAGGGTTAGTAGTTTAACATACTGACAAGATGTATATGTAGATTGTAGAGCAGAAGAGTAAGCAGGCCTTGATAATTGGTTGTAGTTAGATCATCAACTTGAGTTTACTAGAGTTAGTAGTTGAACATACATGTACTGACGAGATGTATATGTAGATTGCAGACCAGCAGAGTAAGCAAGCCTCGATGATTGGTTGTAGTAAGACGTAGCAACTGTAGTTTACTAGGGTTAGTAGTTGAACATACTGACAAGATGTATATGTAGATTGTAGAGCAGAAGAGTAAGCAGGCCTTGATAATTGGTTGTAGTTAGATTATCAACTGTAGTTTACTAGGGTTAGTAGTTGAACATACTGACAAGATGTATATGTAGATTGTAGACCAGCAGAGTAAGGAAGCCTTGATGATTGGTTGTAGTTAGATGTAGCAACTGTAGTTTACTAGAGTTAGTAGTTGAACATACTGACAAAATGTACATGTAGATTGCGGACCAGAAGAGTAAGCAGGCCTTGATGATTGGTTGTAGTTAGATGTAGCAACTGTAGTTTACTAGAGTTAGTAGTTGAACATACATGTACTGACGAGATGTATATGTAGATTGTAGACCAGCAGAGTAAGCAAGCCTTGATGATTGGTTGTAGTTAGATGCAGCAACTGTAGTTTACTAGGGTTAGTAGTTGAACTTACAGACAAGATGTATATGTATATTGCGGATCAGCAGAGTAAGCAAGCCTTGATGATTGGTTGTAGTTAGATGCAGCAACTGTAGTTTACTAGGGTTAGTAGTTGAACATACAGACGAGATGTACATGTAGATAGCAGAGTTAGCGGGCCTTGATAATTGGTTGTAGTTAAATGCAGCAACTGTAGTTTACTAGAGTTAGTAGTTGAACATACTGACAAGATGTATATGTAGATTGTAGACCAGCAGAGTAAGCAAGCCTTGATGATTGGTTGTAGTTAGATCATCAACTGTAGTTTACTAGGGTTAGTAGTTGAACATACTGACAAGATGTACTTATAGAATGCAGACCAGTGGAGTAACCAAGCCTTTATGATTGGTTGTAGTTAGACGATTTTTGTTTAACTAGGGTTATTCGTTGAACATACTGACGAGATGTGCATGTAGATTGTGGACCAGAAGAGTAACCAAGCTTCGATATTTGGTTGAAGTTGAAACTTGTCATTTGAAATTGTTGCAGTCAATAAGAAAAAATACTATGCTGTTCCTTAAAAGTGACAATTTATTTATCACTTCATCAAATCTAGTACATTTTAAAATAATCTGCTGTTGTTATTCTACTTAAAATTGTAGCAATGCCACGTTCTTGAAAAGTATGCATGTTAACATGCTTTACTGCGTTAAGTGGTTAAACAAAAACATTATAATAACTTAGCGTCTATTTTATGATTGCTCTTTTCACACAGACATCTGCTGTCATTGTATCCAGCAAAAAGAATTGGGCCTGCTGGTTAACCATCTTGGATTGTATCTACAAGCAGACATATCTCAAGGAAAACAGAACCTCTCAAGAATCCCTTCTTAATGTGTCTTCTCACTGATATGATGTCTGGAGGATTATGTGACAACTCCATGGAGCAAGACATTTACATCCAGAGTTGAAGATGTAGGAGGCAGATCTTTGTTATATCTTGTCCTGTGAGCCATTGATTGTTACTAAGAACACTTGAGTGACCTCATTGAGAGCCAAGCAAGTAGATACAAATACACATGCACGAGATGCAAGTCTACACTTCCAAATAAAGGTAAATGTAGTTATTGAGATGTACACATAGGCTCAGTAAAGTATGCAAAGTGATAATTTAAAAGAACTTAACCCATTTTAAAAAATATGTACAATATGTTCTCTCCATGAGCACTGGTAGGTTGACCAATTTACAGTTTCAACAGGTGAGGTGTACATGTAGTGAACACTCTTTCTCAAGGGGCCTTGCCAAGAAGTTGCTGAAAACATTTTGGACAAATCCTAGAGCATGTACAGTGCTCAATAAACACACCAATGAAGCAGTGAAGGAAGACTGCATCTATCAGTACTCTGTTCTATATTCAAACTGAATTACAAATGTTTAGCCGCTGTTGTGGTTTTTAAGGAAGACGTTGACATTGAGTGTTTAATGTTTAGTAATTGACATTAATCAGAGTTGTACCAATCAAGATTAGGGCCCAATTTTATGGCACTGCTTGTTGGTACAGACCGCTAAATCTTCAAAGGCCACTCATGTGCCATCTCTTGAATTTTCTTGAAGAACACTTTGTCCTGTCAGCCCCAAACCTGCGAACCTCATAATTTATTAACTCTCAATTGTTTGTCATTTGGTGTTTGCTGTCTTATAAAATTTCCCAAAACACCTGTTGTCCAGTTCCTCAAAACGAATCTTAACATATTTATGTCCAATGATTTTGCCAACTTTAACATATTTGAGCCAATATTGTGGCATCTTTTAATTTTTTCAGAACACATGTTAATCGGTCCACCAAAAACTTGCCAGCCCATCTTTAAATCATTCCTGAGCTGATTTTATTCTGTTTTCTAAATTTTCCCAGAGCAGATGTCTGTCCAGTGCCTCAAAAACTTTCTAATTTATTAATTTCCAACACTTAAACGGTTTCTAAATCGATATTGTGGACAGTGTCTCTGTAATCTTTCCAAAGAACTTATTGTCAAGTCATTCGAACAATTGCCAACTTATTGATTTGTCAACTCTCAAGTTGTTCCTGAGTTGATGCCGGGTCAACACTGAAATTTGATTTGATTTTTAACCTCTTGACATTTTTTTAAACTAACCTTTATTGTACCATCTCTTAAATTTTCCAAAGTCCCTCGAAACTTACCAACCTGATGATTTTTCAACTCTCAAATTGTTCCAGACCCAATTTCGTGTCGTCTCTTAAATTTCCTACATTGTTGTCCAGTCCCTCAAAACTTGCGATCGTATTAACCTTTTCAAAACTCAAATTGTTCCAAGCCGATGTTCTGATGTCTGTAAACAAAATTCAAGAGTGTACAATGTCCATTGCCTCAAAAAACTTAAAGATTTTTTAAACTGTCAAAATGTTCCTAATTTGATGTTGTGCTGTGTCTTTACACTTCTTCAAACATGTGTTGACCAGTACCCCCAAAATTCCTGATATAATATTTCTACTCTCAAAATGTTTTCAAATTGTTGTCCACTTCCTCAAACACTTTGCATATAGAATTTTTCAACTGATAAATATTATAACAGCTGATGTTGTGACATTTCTGGTTTTTTCACTCTGTACATGTTGTACAGTCTCTCCAAAAATTGCAAACCTTATTGTTATGTTGTAATTCTATATTAATTTCAAAACTAATGTTTTGACATCTCTGGAAACCATTCCAGGTTGATGCAGTACTGTTCATCATTTCCAAAACTCTGCATCACTCGAAACACAGCAGAAAGTCTGTTTGACATCCCATAATTTTTCTATTGATGTAGACTCTGCGTCACCCCAAACACAGGAGAAAGTTTGTGTGATGGCACAGAATTTTTTTATTGATGTAGACTCTGCATTACTCCAAACACAGGAGAAAGTCTTTGTGATGGCGCAGATTTTTCTTATTGATGTAGACTCTGCATCACTTCAAACACAGGAGAAAGTCTGTGTGATGGCACAGAATTTTCTTATTGATGTAGACTCTGAATCACTCCAAACACAGGAGAAAGTCTGTCTAATGGCGCAGATTTTTCTTATTGATGTAGACTCTGCATCACTTCAAACACAGGAGAAAGTCTGTGTAATGGCACAGATTTTTCTTATTGATGTAGACTCTGCATCACTCCAAACACAGGACAAAGTGTCTGTGATGGCGCAGTTTTCTTATTGATGTAGTCTCTGCATTACTCCAAACACAGGAGAAAGTCTTTGTGATGGCGCAGAATTTTGTTATTGATGTAGACTCGGCATCACTCCAAACACAGGAAAAAGTCTGTGTGATGGCGCAGATTTTTCTTATTGATGTAGACTCTGCATCACTTCAAACACAGGAGAAAGTCTGTGTGATGGCACATATTTTTTTTTTTTGATGTAGACTCTGGGTCACTTTTAATACAGGAAAAGTCTTTACAACAATGCAGATTTTTCTTACTGATGTAGACTCTGCATCACTCCAAACACAGGAGAAAGTCTGTGTGATGGCGCAGATTTTTTCTTATTGATGTAGACTTTGCATCAAAACGCAGGAAAAAGTCTTTGTGACGGCACAGCTTTTTGTATTGATGTAGATTATGGGTCACTCTAAACACATGAGAAAGTTTGTGTGACAGTGCTGTTTTTTTTCTTGTTGATGTAGACCCTGCGCCACTCCAAACACATGTGAATTTTCTGTTTGACTGCGTATATTTGTCTTATTGATGTGATTGATATAGACTCTGAGTCACTCCAATTACAGGAGAAAGTTTTTGTGGAGGGGCAAAGATTTTCTTTTAATGTAGACTCTGCGAGACACCAAACATTTGATAATTTTATGTGTGACTTTGCAGATTTTTCTTATTGATGTAGACTCCATACAATCTACAGAGGAGAAATTCTGTGTGATGGCACAGATTTTTACATGTAGACTCTGGGTCACCATTAACACAGGAGAAAGTTTGTGTAACTGCGCAGATTTTTCTTATTTGATGTAGACTCTGCTTTACTCCAAACACAGGAGAAACGTTGTATCTCAAGACCATACCAGGTTGATGCAGAACTGTTCAGAACCTTTTAAATACAATTTTGTCCAATCTGATGCAACCATTCCAAGTTGATGTTGTTCTGTTGAAATCATTTTTATCATTTGATGAAATGTTGAGGACAGTGTATCTTATTTTGTTTGCAGATTATTCACTGGTTGAAAAGCAGCATGAAAAAGCAGTAGATGCATCTATCAAAGTCAACTTAGATTGTCATGTTTAGGATGGCTATGCATCACTCCCTCCTTGTCTGAGGTAAGATTTTTTGTGGTTGATGTAATTCTTTGGTCACTCCAAACACAGCAGAAAGTCTGTGTGATGGCTCAGATTTTGTCTTTTGATGTAGACTCTGCATCACTCCAAACACATTCTTTGTGACTGCGCAGATTTTTGTTATTGATGTAGACTCTGGGTCACTCCAATTACAGGAGAAAGATTGTGTGACAGGTCAGAGTTTGTCTTTTTGTTGTAACCTCTGTGACACTCAAAACACGAGAGAAATATTGTTGGTGTTACGGCGCAACAGATTTTGCTGTAGATTCTGCTTCTTTCCGAACACAGTTTGTGTGTCTGCACAGAATTTTCTTATTGACGTTAACTTTAGGTTGCATTTAACACACGAGTGAATTTTCTGTTTGACTGTTCAAATTTTTCTTACTGATTTTAACAATTGGTCAATCAAAACCGCAGAAAGTTTGTGTGATAATGACTCTGCGCCACTCCAAACACATGTGAATTTTCTGTGTGACGGCGCAAATTTTTCTTTTTTTATGTAAACTGTTGGTCAACCGAAGTACATGAGAAAGTCTTTGTGATAGCACAGATTTTTCTTATTGATGTAGATTCTGTGTCATCTCTTAATGCAGCACAAACTTTTCTTATTTATGTAAACTCTGGGTCACTCCTGATACAGGAGAAAGTCTTTACGACAATGCAGATTTTTCTTTTTGCTGAGACTCTGCATCACTCCGAACACAGGAGAAAGTCTGTATGAAGACGCAGCTTCTGCATATAAAATTGTCATGCCATGAGTGTACAATAGAACAAAATCAGAAAATCAAATTGTACATGTTGTTTCAACCTTTTTGCAGATAGTTCCAACCATGAACCTGTAACTGCCTGATGAACCAGTGGACACTGCAAACCCTTAATCAACCAGACATCTATTACGTCTCTTTAAGGATAGGGCATCTAAAGAAAAAAAACCTGACTTACCATGGTATGTTGTCATCTTTTTTTACCAAACCTTTACTCTTCAAACTGCCTGCAATTGCCCTGCTTGTTGATTGCTTGAAACTCTGCATCAATCGAAACACAGCAGAAAGTCTGTGTGACGTCACAGACTTTTTCTTATTGATGTAGACTCTGGGTCATTCCAAACTTTGCAAACTAAAATTGTGCTATCCCCGAAAACATTTGATGAAATGTTTAATGCAGTGTGTCTTATTTTGTTTGCAGATTATTTACTGATTGAAGATCAGAATCCATCACAAAGCAGATTCTTCTTTGAAGGTCAACTTGGATTGTCATGTTTTGGGATGGATGTGCATCCCCCCTCCTTGTCTGAGGTATGTTGAAAAAGTTAAGACTTCTTAGTGTTGAAACTCTACACTTAACCTGTTGTTATATGTATTCCGGCCACACCGGCCATGTACACATGCAAAAAGATAGCGGCCTCTCAAATTGGTTTCAAGACTACCTTTCCAGAGGAAAAAAGATTTATCATTCCCTCCTTGTCTCAGGTAAGATTTTTTCTGATTGATTTAGACTGTGGATCACTCAGATTAGAAGAGAAAGTTTGTGTGCAGGGCAGAGTTTTTCTTTTGATGTAGACTCTGCGTCACTCCAAAAACATGATCATTTTCTGTGTGACTGCACGGACTTTCCTTGTAATGTAGACGCTATGTCCTTCCAAATACAGGAAAGAGTTTGTGTGACTGCACAGATTTTTCTTATTGATGTTAACTCTAGGTTGCACTTAACACATGAGAAAGTTTGTGCGACAACATAGATTTGTTTTTATTGATGAAGAATCTGCGTCACTCAAAACACGTGAATTTTCTGTTTAACTGCGCAGATTTTTCTTACTGATGTTAACTGTTGGTCAATCGAAACACAGCAGAAAGTATGTGTTATAGCACAGACTTTTCTTACTGATGTAGACTACGTCACTCCAAACACAGGAAAAATACTGTGCGACGACACAGATTTTACTTATTGATGTAGACTCTGGGTTGCTCCTAACACAGCAGAAAGTCTGTGTGACAACACATTTTTGTAATGATGTAAACTATTGGTCAATCGAAACGCAGAAAAAAAGCTATGTGATAGCACAGATTTTTCTTACTGATGTAGACCCTATGTCACTCGAAACACAGGAGAAAAACTGTGCGATAGCATAGTTTTTTCTTTTTACTGTTTTAGACTCTGGGTTGCTCTTAACACAGCAGAAAGATTGTGTGTTTGGGCAGATTTTTTCTTTTTGTTGTAGACTCTTTTTTACTCCAAACATGGGAGAAAAATTGTGTCTCAAAACATTTCCAGGTTGATGCAGAACTAATCAGAACGTTCCAAAAACAAATTTGTCCAGTCTGTCGCAACCATTCCAAGTTGATGTTGATGTGATGAAATAATTGTTGCCATTTGATGAAATTACAACCTTGTATTTTATTTTGTTTGCTTATTATTCAATAGTTGAAGAGCAGCATCAATCATGAAGGAGAGCCTCTTTCTTCAGTAGATACATCTATCAAAGTCAACTTAGATTGTCATGGGATGGCTATGCATCACTCCTTCCTTGTCTGAGGTAAGATTTTTTTCTTTTGATTTAGACTGCGGATCACTCAGATTACAAGACAAAGTTTGTGTGCAGTGCAGAGTTTTTCTTTTGATGTAGACTCTGCGTCCTATGTCCTATGTCACTCCAAACACAGGAGAAAAACTCTGTGACAGCATAGATTTTTATCACGGTTTAAGACTCTGGGTGCTCTTGACAGCAGAAAGTCTGTTTGACAGCACAGATTTTTCTTTACTGATGTAAGCCCTATGTCACTCCAAACACAGGAGAAAACCTCTGTGACTGCATAGATTTTTCTCACTGTTTCAGACTCTGGGTTGCTCTTGACAGCAGAAAGTCTGTTTGACAGCACAGATTGTTCTTTTGATGTTGACTCTGCTTCACTCCAAACACAGGAGAAAAACTGTGTAATTGCACAGATTTGTTTTATTGATGTAGTCTCTGGGTTGCTCTTAACACAGCAGAGAGTTTATGTGTCGGGGCAGTTTTTCTATATTTTTTTAAGACTCTTTGTCACTCTCCAAACAGGAGAAAATTTGTGTCTCAAAACATTTCCAGGTTGATGCAGAACTGTTCAGAACGTTTCAAAAAAAGTTTTGTCCAGTCTGTCGCAACCATTCCAAGTTGACGTTGTTCTGTTGAAGTAATTGTTGCCATTTGATGAAATTACAACCTTGTATTTTATTTTGTTTGCTTATTATTCAGTGGTTGAAGAGCAGCATCTATCATGAAGGAGAGCCTCTTTCTTCAGTAGATACATCTATCAAAGTCAACTTAGATTGTCATGGGATGGCTATGCATCCCTCCTTCCTTGTCTGAGGTAAGATTTTTTCTTTTGATTTAGACTGCAGATCACTCAAATTACAAGACTTAGTTTGTATGCAGGGCAGAGTTTTTCTTTTGATGTAGACTCTGCGTCACTCCAAAATATGAGAATTTTCTTGATGATGTAGACGCTTTGTCCACCAAATACAGGAGAAAGTCTGTGTGACTGCACAGATTTTTCTTATCGATCTTTACTCTAGGTTGCTCTTAACACATGAGAAAGTTTGTGTAACAACAAAGATTTGCTCTTATTGATGAAGACTCTGCATCACTCAAAACACACGCGAATTTTCTGTGTGACCGCACAGATTATTTCTTATTAATGTTAACTCTAGGTTGCTCTTAACACATGAGAAAGTCTGTGTAACGACACAGATGTTTTCTTATTGATGAAGACTCTGCGTCACTCTAAACACACATGAATTTTCTTACTGATGAAGACTCTTAACACATGAGAAAGTATGTGTGACTGGACAAATTTATCTTGTTGATATAGACTATTTGTCAATCGAAACACAGCAGAAAGTCCGTGTATTAGCACAGATTTTTCTTACTGATGTAGACCCTATGTCACTCCTTACACAGGAGAAAAACTGTGAGACAGCATTGATTTTTCTTACTGTTTTAGACTCAGGGTTGCTCTTAACACAGCAGAAAGTCTTTTTGACGGCACAGATTTGTTCTTTTGATGTTGACTCTGCGTAGCTCCAAACACATGAGATATTTCTGTTTGACTGTGCAGATTTTTCTTGTTGATGTAAACTATTGGTCAATCGAAACACAGGAAATAGTCTGTGTGATAGTACAGACTTTTCTGACCGATGAAGAACTTGTGTCACTCCAAACACAGGAGAAAAACTGTGCGACGGCATAGCTTTTATATTACTGATGTGGACTCTAAGTTGCTCTTTAATCTTTAGAATGTTTGTGTGACCGCGCAGATTTATCATATTGATGTAAACTTTTGGTCAATCTAAACACATGAGAAAGTTTGCGTGATAGCACTGATTTTTCTTACTGGTGTAGACCCTGCTTCACTCCAAACACAGGAGAATAACTGTGCGATGACATAGAGTTTTCTTATTGATGTAGACTCTGGGTTGCTCTTAACATAGCAGAAAGTCTGTGTGACGGCACATATTTTTGTTATGTTGTAGATTATGGGTCCCTTTAAACACAGCAGAAGTCTGTGTGATAGCACATATTTTTCTTACTGATGTACACCTTGCGTCACTCCAAACTAGGTAGAAAAAGTGTGCGACGACATAGCTTTTTCTTATTGATGTAGACTCTGGGTTGCCCCTAACAGCAGAAAGTCTGTGTGACGGCACATATTTTTTTATTGACGTAAACTATTGGTCAATCGAAACACAGAAGAAATTATGTGATAGCACAGATTTTTGTTATTGATGTAGACACTGCGTCACTTCAAACACAGGAGAAAAACTGTGTGACTGAACAGATTTTTCCTTATTGATGTAGTCTCTGCGTCGCTTCTTAACACAGCAGATAGTTTGAGTATCGGGGCAGATTTTTTCTTTTTGTTGTAGACTTTTTGTCACTCCAAACATTGGAGAAAAAGTGTGTCTCAAAACATTTCCAGGTTGATGCAGAACTGTTCAGAACATTTCAAAAACAATTTTGTCCAGTCTGTCGCAACCATTCCAAGTTGATGTTGTTCTGTTGAAATAATATTTGCCATTTGATGAAACTACAACCTTGTATTTATTTTGTTTGCTTCAATAGTTGAAGAGCAGCATCTATCATGAACGAGAGCCTCTTTCTTCAGTAGATACATCTATCAAAGTCAATTTAGATTGTCATGGGATGGCTATGCATCACTCCTCCTTGTCTGAGGTAAGATTTCTTCTTATTGATATAGACTCTAGATCACTCAAATTACAAGAGAAAGTTTGTGTGCCGGGCAGAGTTTCTCTTTTGATGTAGACTCTGCTACACTCAAAACACAGGAGAAAAACTGTGCGACGACATGGATTTTTCTTTTGATTTTGACTCTGCGTAACTCCAAACACATGTGAATTTTCTGTGTGACTGTGCAGATTTTTCTTATTGATGTAAACTCTTGGTCAATCAAAACACAGGAGTTAGTCTGTGTGATAGCACAGACTTTTATGACTGATGTCGGAAAACACAAGAGAAAAACGTTTTGCGACTGCACAGATTTTTCTTATTGATATAGACATTTGGTCACTCCAATTACAGGCAAAAGTTTGTGTGACTGTGCAGAGTTTGACATTTTGTTGTAGACTCTGTGTCACTCCAAACACAGGAGAGAGATTTTTGTCTCAAAACTTTTTCAAGTTGATGCAGAACTGTTTAGATCATTTCGAAAACAATTTTGTCCAATCTGTCGCAACCATTCCAAGTTGATTTTGTACTGTTGTAATAATTTTTTGCCATTTGAGGAAGCCGTACTTTGACATGATGTTCCATGATTGTTACAAGTTTTGCAGACCAGGCTGTGGTACATACACATGTAGCTTCTACAGGAATGTGTTTTTTCCTCCTGTATATCTAATTATTACTCTATCATAAATGGCCTGTTTGGACTATGTTTACAAATGCCCTGTATTAAAATTGAAATAACTTTGATGTGTTACAGATGGGGCAACTTCAGTCATCTAAGCCATGCAAACCCTCAACCTGTAACTTCTTGATGACATCTTATCATCAGTGAACTTGCGACTACACAGCACTTTACAGTAACTCAAAAGCACTGTAGATCTTGTAGGAGTTTGTCATCTCTACCAGTTCATCATCTCCAGGTGATCTTCTGCATACCAAGGTAAGGTTTACTTTTAATTATCCATGTGGATGCAACCCAACAAACCCCTAAATCTACCTAATCGTCTGGTTTTGCCTAACACAGGTCACAATACTGCTCAGCCCAACCAGCCATGATTAGTGCTGAGCTAATGGCAACAGAAACTTTAA
The DNA here is from genome assembly GCA_032158295.1 of Pycnopodia helianthoides. Classification (NCBI taxonomy): domain Eukaryota; kingdom Metazoa; phylum Echinodermata; class Asteroidea; order Forcipulatida; family Asteriidae; genus Pycnopodia; species Pycnopodia helianthoides. The sequence continues at coordinate 16,135,117 of CM063248.1, forward strand.
CAAGTCTGTTTTAAGTTTTGACATTGCTGTTTTGATCCATACTTTTAAACTGTATCTTATATTATGACCAACAAATTTTTTGTAATCAAATGTAAAAGATCTACTTGAATGTTATATAAAACAAATAGAGAATGTTTTGCATTCTTGCAAATGGGCGAATATTTTCATTCGCCGGGCATGTGAGACCTCCTTGTTAGTGCGGACATCTGCATTTACTATTTCAAAAATTTTCCATTTGACGCAGCTTCTTTTTTCTGTCCAATATCACATGTAAAATTATGGTGCATGCAGTGTAATTGAATTGTGTGGACACTGCAAATGTTGCTCCTTGTGACCGAAGCTGAGTGAAATGTGTGAGCATTTTGTAAAACGACGCACTGTGCCTGGATTTGTGGAATTTGGGCAGGGTGAAGACTGAATGCACACAGATACACAAGCCCAAATAATACAGTAACCAGTGAATTTGTTTTGGGGTAGGGAGGTGCATGAGACATTGAACGAGTTCAACTAATGAAAGTATTCTCATCATTTTAGTCATAAACATTCATCATTTGTATGCCATTCCTCTAACTAAAATCCAGACATGACACACTGTCTAGTTTAGTTTGTAAAACCAAAAGAATGTCATGGAAATCTGAGAGTGACTTTGATATAGACTGCAATTCTTGTGCGTTTTTAAGAACCAATATTCAATTATGCACGAGACTTGCAGTGTCTGTTAGGGGTCACTTACAATGATAGTATGAAAGAAAACAAATTCCTTATTGTAGAGTTTTATTTAATGTTGTAGATGAGACTACTTCAAGCAAACTGAAACTGCTTCAAGACACCTCCTTCAATCATGAGGAAAGAGAAAACTAAGCAGCTTGATGTGAACATAACCCAATCATTGGTCCACTTGGAGTTTGTCATCTCTACAACGACAGTATTTGAGATTCATCTTGCACATAAGCAAGGTTGGTCAAGATTGATTATTCAAACATCCCTTGTAGTTACTGGACTTGATTGGCAAATTCAATTGCATCATGTGGATTTGGTGCTGCTACATTGAAACATAAAACAAAACTCGGGTGTACATTGCGTTGATTGTGAACATCTGGTATTTATTGGTGATGTTGGCTTTCATTTTGTAAGGCACCTTTGCCCAGTCTGCTTTGTAAGAGACTAAAGTAGCAATCCGAAGTTGTTGTGATTGTCAGAAATTGCTTTAGAGAGTACATTGTCTGTTTTTAAATGTCTCAAGGTAAATTTTCATTTATAGATTGAGAGTGATACTGGTTTCATCAAGAGAGCATCAGTAAATAAGAGCCCAAGACTGATCCACCTCAACTGTCACCTGCTAATCTACTCAAGATATGGACAAGTCTGCTAATCTACTCAAGATATGGACAAGTCTGCTAATCTACTCAAGATATGCACAAGTCGACTAATCTACTCAAGATATGAACAAGCTGGACATGGCAATGTTTGATCAAGACTGAAGTGAAAATGCTATCAACGAGAAAGAACAGCTTTTATGACCCACAAACAATCGTAACGAACTGTAATCTTTCTTTGGAAAGATTTAATCATGGGTTGATTTAATACTAAAAAGTGCATTTTTCAGTCAACTTTTTTGTATTATCATGGTTGCTTAATAGTTATTGATCAAATTCTTAGCTTTGCATTCAAAACTTTGTTGTGCTATTATCAAATGCTTTGTAAGGTGCATTGTTAAAATTTTATTTTTTAAAGTTAGTTATCTTAAAGGCAGTGCATACCTTTGATAATTGACGATAATATCTAAACCCATGCAAAAAGGTTCTTCTCTTCACTTTGAAATATTCTCAGTTTATATCTCTTCTTTTGCTATCTTGAACCTTCACTATGTTCTCTTCTTCCTTGCTAACACCCAACCTTGTACGTGAAGTGTTATGTTTGGCCAGTTTTGGTTGTTCAGTTCACCATTTCACTTCAAATTTACTTTGGTTTAATTTTATTTGTAGCCATTCATCTTTGAGAGTGATATCAACGTACTTCAAGGCAGCCATCAATCTCAACATCTAAAGAGCTCTGCTAATGCTATGGCTGATTGGCTTCAACTTCAAACAGTGTCTGTTTCAAGCGACCTTTCGACATAAACGCTTTGATGTTTTCATGCAACCTGGTTGCTGCTTTTCAACCACTTAATGTTTTCAGTCGACTTAGTAACGTTCTTCAATGCAGCATTGTGTGTTTGGAGTGACGACGAGTCTACATTAATAACAACAATCTGCGCCATCACACAGACTTTCTCCTGTGGTTAGAGTGACACGGAGTCTACATTAATAAGAAAAATCTGTGCCGTCATACAGACTTTCTCTTTGTAAAAACCACAAGATATATGTAGTGTGCAAGGTTTAACAGCATGAAAAAGAAACAAGTGGTAAACCACACACTTTCGATGATTAGAATTCTCTCAGGAAAAAATTAAGTACTTGTGACAGTTACTACAAAAAAAGGAAAAGTGTGCTGGGTAAATATTGTAATGTGACAGCTTGTTTAGCAGTTAATATTTTTCAGCTGTCCAGAATGTGAGATAACTTTATGGCACAGCTGCAAGGGTGAATAGGTGGAATTTGTGCAAAGACAGTTTAATTGTTAGAAATGGCTAGAAGAGGTTTGTTGTATTGCAAAATGAAAGAAGAGTTAAAGGCACTGGACACTATTGGTAATTACTCAAAATAATTCTTGGCATAAAAACTTACTTGGTAACGAGCAATGGAGAGCTGTTGATGGTATAAAACATTGTGAGAAACGGCTCCCTCTGAAGTAACATAGTTTTTAATAAAAGAAGTAATTGCTCAGTAAAATATTTGAATTGATTTTGAGACCTCATGCGTGAGGTCTCAAAATCAAAATCAAGCATTTGAAAGCACACAACTTTGTGTGACAACATGGACAAGGGTGTTTTTTTTTTTCCTTTTTTTTTGCAACTTCGACGACCAATTGAGTTCAAATTTTCAGAGGTTTGTTATTTTGTGCATATGTTGAGATACACCAAGTGAGAAGACTGGTCTTTGACAATTACCAAAGGTGTCCAGTGTCTTTAAGTTCAGTCAATCTATGACAATGAATAATTGAAAGGGAGGATGGGGGGAAGGGGGTGGGGTTTCTGTAAATGGGTTTCTTTAAATGGGTTTCATAAAGTAACGATATATAATAATAATAATAATAATAATAATAATAATGAAGGGGGGATGGGGGGTAGGGGGGAGGATAGGGGGTGGGAAATAGGGGGTCACCGGGAATTCTTTCATTTTAATAAGCAAACAAGAAATCTCTTCTGCTTTAAATGGGTTACTTTAAATGGGTTACAGATAAAGACTGTGACTCCATTATTGAAATGAAAGCGTATTGATCATTGAAGCTGTGGTATTTGGTTGTTGTATAATCTGGATTGTGGAAATTTCTTAACAAGCCCAAGCGTGCACAATTAATTTTCGAATGATTCAATGAAATGATATTTTTCAATGCAAAATATGTTATCGCGTGACTTTGTCATGGTTCTTCTTCAATCCTCTGATGTTTTCTTGGAACTAAGCCGTATTCTCCTTCAATGCAGTAGATGTTTTTCTGCGACTTTGTCGTCGTTCTCCTTCAACCCTCAGATTTTTTCTTGGGACTAAGTTTCATTCTCCTTCAATGATGCAGATATTTTTATGGGACTTAGTCGATCTTCTTCAACTCATTGATATTTTCCTGCGACTTTGTCGTCGTTCTTCTTCAACCCTCTGATTTTTTCTTGGGACTAAGTTTCATTCTACCCCAATATTGCAGATATTTTTATGGGACTTAGTCGATCTTCTTCAACTCATTGATATTTTCCTGCGACTTTGTCGTCGTTCTTCTTCAACCCTCTGATTTTTTCTTGGGACTAAGTTTCATTCTACTCCAATATTGCAGATATTTTTATGGGACTTAGTCGATCTTCTTCAACTCAATGATATTTTCCTGCGACTTTGTCGTCATTCTTCTTCAACCCTCTGATGTTTTCTTCGGACTAGGTTTCATTCTCCTTCAATGATGCAGATATTTTTATGGGACTTAGTCGATCTTCTTCAACTCATTGATATTTTCCTGCGACTTTGTCGTCATTCTTACTCAACCCTATGATGTTATCTTCGGACTAAGTTGCATTCTCCTTCAATGCAGTAGATGTTTTTCCTGAGACTTTGTCATGGTTATTCTTCAACCCTCTGATATTTTCTTGGGACTTATTCGTATTCTCCTTCAATGCAGTAGATGTTTTTCTGTGACTTTGTCATCGTACTTCTTCAACCCTTGGATGTTTTCTTTGGACTAAGTCGTACTCTCTTTCAATGCAGTAGATGTTTTCCTGCGACTTTGTCATGGTTCTTCTTCAACCCTCTGATGTTTTCTTGGGACTAAGCCATATTCTTCTTCACTGCTGTAGATGTTTTCCTGCGACTTTTTAATCGTTCTTCTTCAACACTTTGATGTTTTCTTTGGACTAAGTCGCATTTTCCTTCAATGCAGTGGATGTTTTCCTGCGACTTTGTCATGGTTTTTCTTCAACCCATTGATGTTTTCTTGGGACTAAGTTGTATTCTCCTTCAAGCAGTAGATGTTTTCCTGCGACTTTGTCATGGTTCTTCTTCAACCCATTGATGTTTTCTTGGGATTAAGTCCTATTCTCCTTCAAGCAGTAGATGTTTTTTTGCGACTTTGTCATGGTTCTTCTTCAACCCTCTGATGTTTTCTTGGGACAAAGTTGTATTCTCCTTCAAGCAGTAGATGTTTTCCTGCGACTTTGTCATAATTCTTCTTCAACCCTCTGATGTTTTCTTTTGGTTAAGTCATATTCTCCTTCAATGCAGTAGATGTTGACATCATTCATCTTCAATATTGCGGATATTTTCATGGGACTCAGTCAATCTTCTTCAACCCCTTGATGTTTTCATTTGACTTTGTTGTTCTTCTTCAAGCCTGATGTTTGCTCGGGACTTAAGTTGTACTTTTCTTCAATGTGATCTCTTGCAATTTTGTCGTCATTCTTCAACCTTTGATGTTTTCTTGGTATTAAGTTTTCTCCTTCAATATAACTGATGTTTTTATGCGACTTTGTCATCGTTCTTCTTCAATATTGCGGCTTTTTTCATGGGACTCAGTCAATCTTCTTCAAACCCTTGATGTTTTCGTGCTACTTTGTCGTTCTTCTTCAAGCCTGATGTTTGCTCCGAACTTCAGTTGTACTCTCCTTCAATGTAGCTGCTGTTCTAGCGCAATTTTGTGTCAATATTCTTCAGTCCTTTGATGTTTTCATGAGTCATTGTCATCGTTCTACTTCAACCCGTTGATGTTTTCTTGGTATTAAGTTCTCTCCTTCAATTTAACTGATGTTTTCATGCAACTTTGTCATCGTTCTTCTTCAACCCATTGATGTTTTCATGCGACTTTCTCGTTCTTCTTCACGTCTGATGTTTGTATGGGACTTAAGTTGTACTCTCCTTCAATGTAGCTGATGTTCTAGTGAAATTTTGTGTCGATGTTCTTCAGTCCTTTGATGTTTTCTTGGTATTAAGTTTTCTCCTTCAATATAACTGATGTTTTTATGCGACTTTGTCATCGTTCTTCTTCAACCCATTGATGTTTTCATACGACTTTCTCGTTCTTCTTCACGCCTAATGTTTGTAAGGGACTTAAGTTGTACTCTCCTTCAATGTAGCTGATGTTCTAGTGCAATTTTGTGCCGATGTTCTTCAGTCCTTTGATGTTTTCTTGGTATTAAGTTTTCTCCTTCAATATAACTGATGTTTTCATGCAACTTTGTCATCGTTCTTCTTCAACCCATTGATGTTTTCATGCGACTTTCTCGTTCTTCTTCACGTCTGATGTTTGTATGGGACTTAAGTTGTATTCTCCTTCAATGTAGCTGATGTTCTAGTGAAATTTTGTGTCGATGTTCTTCAGTCCTTTGATGTTTTCTTGGTATTAAGTTTTCTCCTTCAATATAACTGATGTTTTTATGCGACTTTGTCATCGTTCTTCTTCAACCCATTGATGTTTTCATACGACTTTCTCGTTCTTCTTCACGCCTAATGTTTGTAAGGGACTTAAGTTGTACTCTCCTTCAATGTAGCTGATGTTCTAGTGCAATTTTGTGTCAATGTTCTTCAACCCTCTGATGTTTTCTTGGAACTAAGTTTTCTCCTTCACTGCAGTAGATGTTTAACTGCGACTTTGCCATTGTTCTTCTTCAAACCTGTTTGATGTTTGCTCTGAACTTAAGTTGTACTCTCCTTCAATGATCTCATGCAATTTTGTGTCAATCTACTTCAGTCCTTTGATGTTTTCATGAGTCTTTGTCGTCATTCTTGGGACTAAGTCAGATTATCCGTCAAGGATAGGGATATTTTTCATGCAACTTTGTTGCGTTCTTCTTCAACCCTTTCTTTTCTTACTGCTGTTTTTTATTTCTTCTTTTATCTAGAGCATCCTAAAGTGCATGGGTTTAGCTTTTTTAGTTGTGTAAATTTAGATAAGTGTGCTTTACACATATTAGGAAATGTACTCTGTCAATAGCAAGTCATTTTTAAAAGGGCGTTTATAAAGTATACATCCTTTAAAAGCGACAATTCATCTGTAAGGACGTAACAACATGTTCAGTGTATATTCGGTTTGCGGTAACACCATGTGTATAATTATCTACTTTGCTGTGTAGATTTTGTTCTTTAGAGAACTTGTCTTGCTATTTGTTCTTCTACCGCGGAGTAGATTTTCAGAATTCAGGAGACTTCTCAGTTCTGAAAAGAACTGTCCTGCTTGATAACGACTACCTGGCGGGAAGTAGGAAATCAGCCAGGACTACTACTTTAGCTTTGTGGATCGGGGGACTTCTCGTAATTAACTGCACTGCCGCGGAGTGAGTACTATTTGGTCTCAACGTTTTGACTAGCTTGCTCTAGTCATCGTTAGGAGACTGACAATGACTAGAGCAAGCTAGTCGAAACGTTGAGACCAAAAAGTACTCACTCCGCAGCAGTGCAGTTAATTACGAGAAGTCCCCGATCCACAAAGCTAAAGTAGTAGTCCAGGTCGATTTCCTACCTCCCACCGAGGTAGTAGTTATTAAGCAGGACAGTTCTTTTCAGAACTGAGAAGTCTCCCGAATTCCGAAAATCTACTCCGCGGTAGAAGAACAAATAGCAAGACAAGTTCTCTAAAGAACAAAATCTACACAGCAAAGTAGATAACTATACACATGGTGTTACAGCAAACCGAATATACATTGATACCTCACCATGCAATGCTCAAAAACCATGAACAAGTTCAGGTACATCTCCTAACATGTGTGATGAACAAGAGGAAATTAGATAAGTATGCTTTATACCTAATAGGAAATGTACTTTGTCAAAAAACAAGTTGTTTTAAAGGGTATACGTCCTGTAAAAGCGACAAGTCATTTCTAAAGGACTATGTTCAGTGTTATTTACATTCTATATCAACAGAGTACATGTCCTAACATGTGTAATGAACATTTAGTAAGCATTACAGGATAGTAGTTTATTTTCAAACAAATTATCAGATGTATAAGTAAGAGAAGGACGCTGTAGTTGTAAGTACAATTCAAAACAAATGTAAGCATTATAAGATAGTTGTTTATTTGCAAACAAATTATCAGATGTATAAGTATAAAGAAGTAGATTGTAAGTAGAACTTAGATGTAAATTTAAAACAAATGCAAGCATTATAGGATAGTTCTTTATTTGCAAACAGATTTTCAGATGTATAAATATGAAGAAGTAGATTGTAAATAGAACTTAGATGTAAAAGACAGGTAAACTTAAACAGAAATATTTATTTTCAAATAGTATAAGTAATAGTAAAGTATAATTCTAATGTAAATACGATGTAATTGTAAGTGAACTTAGATGTAAATGAGAGTTAAACTTAACCCCAACTCAAACCCACTTGTTCACACTCACTCACCCACTTGTTCCCCTCACCCAACCCCGCACTAACCCTAACTCTAACGCACTTGTTCACACTCGCTCACCACTTGTTCCCCTCACCCAACCCCGCACTAACCCTAACTCTAACGCACTTGTTCACACTCACTCACCACTTGTTCCCCTCACCCAACCCCGCACTAACCCTAACTCTAACGCACTTGTTCACACTCACTCACCCACTTGTTCCCCTCACCCAACCCCGCCCTAACTCTAACGCACTTGTTCCCACCCACTCACCCACTTGTTCCCCTCACCCAACCCCGCCCTAACTCTAACGCACTTGTTCACACTCACTCACCCACTTGTTCCCCTCACCCAACCCCGCACTAACCCTAACTCTAACGCACTTGTTCACACTCACTCACCACTTGTTCCCCTCACCCAACCCCGCACTAACCCTAACTCTAACGCACTTGTTCACACTCACTCACCCACTTGTTCCCCTCACCCAACCCCGCACTAACCCTAACTCGAACGCACTTGTTCACACTCACTCACCCACTTGTTCCCCTCACTCAACCCCGCACTAACCCTAACTCTAACGCACTTGTTCACACTCACTCACCCACTTGTTCCCCTCACCCAACCCCGCCCTAACTCTAACGCACTTGTTCACACTCACTCACCCACTTGTTCCCCTCACCCAACCCCGCACTAACCCTAACTCTAACGCACTTGTTCACACTCACTCACCACTTGTTCCCCTCACCCACCCACCCACTTGTTAACACTCACGCACCCACTTGTTCCCACTCACAAACCCACTCTCACACGCACACATTCGCACACACATCCACTTGGTAACATGCACCCAGTTGTTCACAAGAATTTCAAAATTAAGACCTAAATTGAAAAAAAAAAAAAAAAAAATGAAATTATCCTTAAATTGAAAAAAAAAAAAAAAAAAAAAAATGAAATTATCCATTTTTTCATTTTTTTTTTGAAAAAAAACAAAAAAAAAACGGAATTATCCATAAATTGAAAAAAAAAAAAAAAAAAAAAACGCAATTATCCATTTTTTTCATTTTTTTTTTTGAAAAAAAAAAAAAAAAACGGAATTATCCATAAATTGAAAAAAAAAAAAAAAACGAAATTATCCATTTTTTCATTTTTTTTTGAAAAAAAAAAACGGAATTATCCATAAATTGAAAAAAAAAAAAAAAAAAAAAAAACGCAATTATCCATTTTTTCATTTTTTTTTTTGAAAAAAAAAAAAAAAAAACGGAATTATCCATAAATTGAAAAAAAAAAAAAAAAAAAAAAACGAAATTATCCATTTTTTCATTTTTTTTTTGAAAAAAAAAACGGAATTATCCATAAATTGAAAAAAAAAAAACGAAATTATCCATTTTTTCATTTTTTTTTTTGAAAAAAAAACGAATTATCCATAAATTGAAAAAAAAAAAAAAAAAAAAAAATTATCCATTTTTTCATTTATTTTATTTTTTTTCCATTGTATATATATATTTTTTTTGGGTGCGTGTGCAAGTTGGTGCATGAGTGGGGTGGTGTGCGAGTGGGTGCGTGAGTGTGAACAAGTGGTGAGTGTCAACAAGAGGGTGAGTGAGTGTGAACAAGTGGGTGAGTGTGAACAAGAGGGTGAGTGAGTGTGAACAAGTGGGTGCATGTGAACAATTGGGTGGGTGTGAACAAGAGGTGAGTGAGTGTGAACAAGTGGGTGAGTGTCAAAAAGAGGGTGAGTGAGTGTCAACAAGTGGTGAGTGTCAACAAGTTAGTGAGTGTTAACAAGAGGGTAAATAAGTATAAGAATGTTAACAAGTAAAAGAATGTTAACAAGAATAAGAATGTAAGTATAAGAATGTTAACAAGAAAAGAATTTGAACAAGTAAAAGAATGTTAATAAGAAAGTAACAATTGGGTGGGTGAGTGAGTGTAAACAAGTGGTGAGTGTCAAAAAGAGGGTGAGTGAGTGTCAACAAGTGGGTGAGTGTCAAACAAGTTAGTGAGTGTCAACAAGTTAGTGAGTGTTAACAAAGGGTAAATAAGTATAAGAATGTTAACAAGTAAAAGAATGTTAACAAGAATAAGAATGTAAGTATAAGAATGTTAACAAGAAAAGAATGTGAACAAGTAAAAGAATGTTAATAAGAAAGTAAGTGAACAAGAACAAATATAAATACAAGAATAAATATAAGTATAAGTAAAAGTATAAGACTGTAAATGTAAATGTAAAAGTTTAAGGAAAATTTTAAAAAAAAATTATAAGAATAAGTATAAGTATAAAAATGTAAATGTAAAAGTTTAAGGAAAATTTAAAAACAATTATAATAATTGTACAGGAGAGTACAATTTTGTTCTTAGATTTCTTAGGTATGTACTAAATTTGTGATTGATGAAAAAAGTTAAATAAACGGATTGAAAAAAATACTAATAGTTGTAGTTTAAAAATTATTTTGCTTTATACATATGAGGGGATGTACTTTGTTGTTTTGTGTCCTTAAAAAAAAAGAGTTGTCATTTTTAAAGGACATACACTAGATACGTCGTTTAAAAACGACTTGGTTTTTGTCAAGGTACATTTCCTTATATGTTTAAAGCAAAAATATACTTAACGAAAATAAACTTAACCAAAATCTTCATTACACATGTAAGGAGATGTACTCTGTTGATATAGAACAAAAGTAACACTGAACATAATGTTACGTCCTTTAGATATGACTTGTCACTTATAAAAGCGAATAATTTACAAGCGTCCTTTTAAAAACGACTTGTTATTTGACCAAGTACATTTCCTAATATGTCTAAAGATCACTTATCTAAATTTACACAACTAAAATAGCTAGACCCATGCACTTTAAGATGGTGTAGATAAAAGAAGGAATAAAAAACAGCAGTAAGAAAAGAAAGGGTTAAAGAAGAACGACAACAAAATTACATGAAAAATATCCCTATCCTTGACGGATAATCTGACTTAGTCCCAAGAAAACATCAATGGTTTGAAGAAGACTGAACCGAAGTCCCCATGAAAATATCCGCAATATTAAAAGATAAATGATATCAACATCTACTGCATTGAAGGAGAATACGACTTAGTCCCAAGAAAACATCAGAGGTTGGAGAAGAACGATGTCACAAGGTCGCAGAAAACATCTACTGCATTGAAGGAGAGTACGACTTAGTCCCAAGAAAACATCAAGGGTTGAAGAAGAACGACTGTCAAAGTCACAGGAAAACATCTAATGCAATGAAGGAGAGTACGACTTAGTCCCAAGAAAAACATCAGAGGGTTGAAGAAGAACCATGACAAAGTCGCAGGAAACATCTACTGCAATGAAGGAGAATACGACTTAGTCCCAAGAAAACATCAGAGGGTTGAAGAAGAAGAACCATGACAAAGTCGCAGGAAAAACATCTACTGCATTGAAAGAGATACGACTTAGTCCCAAGAAAACATCAGAGGGTTGAAGAAGAACGATGTCAAAGTCGCAGGAAAACATCTACTGCAATGAAGGAGAGTACAACTTAGTCCCAAGAAAACATCAGAGGTTGAAGAAGAACGATGTCAAAGTCGCAGGAAAACATCTACTGCAATGAAGGAGAGTACAACTTAGTCCCCAAGAAAACATCAGAGGGTTTTAGAAGAAGAACGATGTCAAAGTCGCAGGAAAACATCTACAGCATTGAAGGAGAGTACGATTTAGTCCCAAGAAAACATAGGAGGGTTGAAGAAGAACGATGTCAAAGTCGCAGGAAAACATCTACGCATTGAAGGAGAGTACGATTGTAGTCCCAAGAAACATAGGAGGGTTGAAGAAGAACGATGTCAAGTCGCAGGAAAAAACATCTACTGCAATGAAGGAGAATACGACTTAGTCCCAAGAAAACATCAAGGGTTGAAGAAGACCATGAAAAAGTCGCAGGAAAAATCTACTGCATGAAGGAATACACTAGTCCCAAGAAAACATCAGAGGGTTGAAAGAAGACTACAAAGTCGCAGAAAAATCAATGAGGTTGAAGAAGATCGACTAAGTCCCAGTAAAACATACTGCATTATTAAGAGGTATACGACTTAGTCCCAAAAATACATCAGAGGGTTGAAGGAGAACCATGACAAAGTCGCAGGAAAACATCTACTGCATTGAAGAGAGTACGACTTAGTCCCAAGAAAACATCAGAGGGTTGAAGAAGAACGATGTCAAAGTCGCAGGAAAACATCTACTGCAATTGAAGGAGAGTAAACTTAGTCCCAAGAAAACATCAGAGGGTTGAAGAAGAATGACAACAAAGTCGCAGGAAAATATCAATGAGTTGAAGAAGACGACTAAGTCCCATAAAAATATCTGCAATATGAAGGGAGTATACGACTTAGTCCCAAAAAACATCAGAGGGTTGAAGGAGAACCATGACAAAGTTGCAGGAAAACATCTACTGCATTGAAAGAGAGTACGACTTAGTCCCAAGAAAACATCAGAGGGTTGAAGAAGAACGATGTCAAAGTCGCAGGAAAACATCTACTGCAATGAAGGAGAAGTAAACACTTAGTCCCAAGAAAACATCAGAGGGTTGAAGAAGAATGACACAAAGTCGCAGGAAAATATCAATGGTTACGAATATCGACTAAGTCCCATAAAATCTGCAAGATGAGGAGTATAACGACTTAGTCCCAAAAAACATCAGAGGGTTGAAGGAGAACCATGACAAAGTTGCAGGAAAACATCTACTGCATTGAAAAAGAGTACGACTTAGTCCCAAGAAAACATCAGAGGGTTGAAGAAGAACGATGTCAAAGTCGCAGGAAAACATCTACTGCAATGAAGGAGAGTAAACTTAGTCCCAAGAAAACATCAGAGGGTTGAAGAAGAACGATGTCAAAGTCGCAGGAAAACATCTACTGCAATGAAGGAGAATACGACTTAGTCCCAAGAAAACATCAAAGGGTTAAAGAAGGACCATGACAAAGTCGCAGGAAAACATCTACTGCATTGAAAGAGAGTACGACTTAGTCCCAAGAAAACATCAGAGGGTTGAAGAAGAACGATGTCAAAGTCGCAGGAAAACATCTACTGCAATGAAGGAGAGTAAACTTAGTCCCAAGAAAACATCAGAGGGTTGAAGAAGAATGACAACAAAGTGCAGAAAATATCAATGAGTTGAAGAAGATCGACTAAGTCCATAAAAAATCTGCAATATTGAAGGAGTATACGACTTAGTCCCAAAAATACATCAGAGGGTTGAAGAGAACCATGACAAAGTCGCAGGAAAACATCTACTGCATTGAAGAGAGTACGACTTAGTCCCAAGAAAACATCAAGAGGGTTGAAGAAGAACGATGTCAAAGTCGCAGGAAAACATCTACTGCAATGAAGGAGAATACGACTTAGTCCCAAGAAAACATCAAGGGTTAAAGAAGACCATGACAAAGTCGCAGGAAAACATCTACTGCATTGAAGGAGAGTCGTCGACTTAGTCCCAAGAAAACATCAGAGGGTTGAAGAAGAATACAACAAAGTCGCAGGAAAATATCAAGAGTTGAAGAAGATCGACTAAGTCCATAAAAATATCTGCAATATTGAAGGAGTATACGACTTAGTCCCAAAAATACATCAGAGGGTTGAAGAGAGAACCATGACAAAGTCGCAGGAAAACATCTACTGCATTGAAGGAGAGTACGACTTAGTCCCAAGAAAACATCAGAGGGTTGAAGAAGAACGATGTCAAAGTCGCAGAAAACTTCTACTGCATTGAAGGAGAGTACGACTTAGTCCCAAGAAAACATCAGAGGGTTGAAGAAGAACGATGTCAAAGTCGCAGGAAAACATCTACTGCATTGAAGGAGAGTACGACTTAGTCCCAAGAAAACATCAGAGGGTTGAAGAGAACCATGTCAAAGTCGCAGGAAAACATCTACTGCATTGAAGGAGAGTACGACTTAGTCCCAAGAAAACATCAGAGGGTTGAAGAAGAACCATGTCAAAGTCGCAGGAAAACATCTACTGCAATGAAGGAGAATACGACTTAGTCCATAGAAAACATCAGAGGGTTGAAGAAGAACCATGACAAAGTCGCAGGAAAACATCTACTGCATTGAAGGAGAGTACGACTTAGTCCCAAGAAAACATCAGAGGGTTGAAGAAGAACCATGACAAAGTCGCAGGAAAACATCTACTGCATTGAAGGAGAGTACGACTTAGTCCCAAGAAAACATCAGAGGGTTGAAGAAGAACGACGACAAAGTCGCAGGAAAATATTAACGAGTTGAGGAAGATCGACGAAGTCCCATAAAAATATCTGCAATTTTGAAGTAGAATGCGACTATGCTAACATAATTTTGCACTGAAAAGTATCATTTCATTGAATCATTCGAAAATTAATTGTACACGCTTGGGCTTGTTAAGAAAATTCCACAATCCAGATTATACCACAACCTAATACCACAGCTTCAATGATCAATACGCTTTCATTTCAATAATGGAGTCACAGTCTTTATCTGTAACCCATTTAAAGTAACCCATTTACAGCAGAAGAGATTTCTTGTTTGCTTATTAAAATGAAAGAATTCCCCCTATTTCCCACCCCCTATCCTCCCCCCTACCCCCCATCCCCCCTTCATTATTATTATTATCATATATCGTTACTTTATGAAACCCATTTAAAAAACCCATTTAAAGAAACCCATTTACAGAAACCCTTGTCATAGATTGACTTTCATTTTGCAATACAACAAACCTCTTCCAGCCGTTTCTAACAATTACACTTTCTTTGCATAAATCCCACTCATATTCACCACTGCAGCTGTGCCATTAAGTTATCACACATTCTGGACAGTTGAAATCTATTAACTGCCAAACAAGCTGTCACATTACAATATTTACCCAGCACACTTTTCCTTTTTTGTAGTACTTAATTTTTTCCTGAAAGAATTCTAATCATCGAAAGTGTAATGTTTACCACTTGTTTCTTTTTCATGCTTTTAACCTTGCACACTACATATACCTTGTAGTTTTTACAAACAGAAAGTCTGTATGACGGCACAGGTTGTTCTCATTAATGTAGACTCTGTGTCACTCTAAACATAGGAGAAAGTCTGTATGACGGCACAGGTTGTTCTCATTAATGTAGACTCTGTGTCACTCCAAACACTACAGGATGATAAGTCGTGGGTTGTGATGGCGCAGATTGTTGTTATAAATGTAGACTCTGTGTCACTCCAAACACACAATGCTGCATTGAAGAACGTTACTAAGTCGACTGAAAACATTAAGTGGTTGAAAAGCAGCAACCAGGTTGCATGAAAACATCAAAGCGTTTATGTTGGAAGGTCGCTTGAAACAGACACTGTTTAAAGTTGAAGCCAATCAGCCATAGTGTTAGCAGAGCTCTCTAGATGTTGAGATTGATGGCTGCGTTGAATTACGTTGAAGTACGTTGATGAATGGCTACAAATAGAATTGAACCAAAGTAAATTTGAAGTAAAATGGTTGCAACTGAAGAACCAAAACTGGCCAAACATAACACTTCATGTGTTAGCAAGGAATAAGAGAACATAGTGAAGGTTTAAGATAGCAAAAGAAGAGATAGAAACTGAGAATATTTCAAAGTGAAGAGAAGAACCTTTCTGCATGGGTTTAGATATTATCGTCAAGCAAACTTGAATCCCTGATTCTGATTGGGTTCGATCAATGGCAACCACAATGTGATATTGCACGGTCCATACCACACTCTGCATATTGCGCTGTTCCAATTGCGCATCAAGTTTGCTGTAACGTAATTATCAAAGGTATGCACTGCCTTTAAGATAAACATCACATTCTCCCAGGCAATCTTGTGAGTACCTGATCTAACTTGTACATCATGAAATCTGAAGTGTTAAAAAAGATTTAAAATGATATTGCACGGTCCATTTCACACTCTGTGTATTGAGCTGTTTAATAATGAACACTACAAAGCATTTGATAATAGCACAACAAAATTTAGAATGCAAAGCTAAGAATTCGATCAATAACTCTTAAGCAACAACATTAATACCAAAATGTTGACCCGAAAAATGCACTTTTCAGTATTAAATCAACCCATGATTAAATCTTTCCAAAGAAAGATTACAGTTCGTTACGAATGTTTATAGGTCATAAAAGCTGTTAATTCTTGTTGATAGCACTTCACTCCAGCTCTTGATCAAATAGCGACTTGCCAGTGTCCGACTTGTGATTCGTGTAGATTAGCGACTTTCATATCTTGAGTAGATTAGCGACTTGTCCATATCTTGAGTAGATTAGCCGACTTGTGCATATCTGAGAGATTAGCCGACTTGTCCATATCTTGAGTAGATTAGCAGGTGACAGTTGAGGTGGATCAGTCTTGGGCTCTTATGAACTGTTGTTCTCTTGATGAAACCAGTATCACTCTCAATCTATAAATGAAAATTTACCTTGAGACATTTAAAAACAGACAATGTACTCTCTAAAGCAATTTCTGACAATCACAACAACTTCGGATTGCTACTTTAGTCTCTTACAAAGCAGAATGGGCAAAGGTGCCTTTCAAAATGAAAGCCAACATCACCAATAAATATCAGATGTTCACAATCAATGCAATGAACACCCAAGTTTTGTTTCATGTTTCAATGTAGCAGCACCAAATCCACATGATGCAAATGAATTTGCCAAACAAGTCCAGTAACTACAAGGGATGTTTGAATAATCAATCTTGACCAACCTTGCTTATGTACAAGATGAATCTCAGATACTGTCGTTGTAGAGATGACAAACTCCAAGTGGACCAATGATTTGGTTATGTTCACATCAAGCTGCTTGGTTTTCTCTTTCCTCATGATTGAAGGGAGTGTCTTGAAGCAGTTTCAGTTTGCTTGAAGTAGTCTCATCTACAACATTAAATAAAACTCTACAATAAGGAATTTGTTTTCTTTCAAACTATCATTGTAAGTGACCCCTAACAGACACTGCAAGTCTCGTGCATAATTGAATATTGGTTCATGTTAAAGCGCACAATATTGTTTCCTTTAAACCTGAAAGCAATATTCATTGGAACCCAAGAACCGCCCAAATGTTTAAATACGCACAAGAATTGCAGTCTATATCAAAGTCACTCTCAGATTTCCATGACATTCTCTTGGTTTTACAAACTAAACTAGACAGTGTGCATGTCTGGATTTTAGTTAGAGGAATGGCCTACAAATGATGAATGTTTATGACTGAAATGATGAGAGTACTTTCATAAGTTGAAATATGGAATGAATGCAACTTTTCTTCCTTCAACTTTCTTCTTTCAACGAATTGGGTATGTGAGTGGGCAGTGAAAAAAATCACATGGATCAGCCATGTCAAAACTTATAACAGACTTGTTAAAGTTTCTGTTGCCATTAGCTCAGCACTAATCATGGCTGGTTGGGCTGAGCAGTATTGTGACCTGTGTTAGGCAAAACCAGTCGATAGGGGTGGATTTAGGGGTTTGTTGGGTTGCATCCACATGGATAATTAAAAGTAAACCTTACCTTGGTATGCAGAAGATCACCTGGAGATGATGTACTGGTAGAGATGACAAACCCCTACAAGATCACAGTGCTTTTGAGTTACTGTGAAGAGCTGTGTAGTCGCAAGTTCACTGATGATAAGATGTCATCAAGAAGTTACAGGTTGAGGGTTTGCATGGCTTGGATGACAGAAGTTGCCCCATCTGTTAAACATCAAAGTTATTTCAATTTTAATACAGGGCATTTGTAAACATAGTCCATGCAGGCCATTTATGATAGAGTAATAATTAGATATACAGGAGGAAAAAACACATTCCTGTAGAAGCTACATGTGTATGCACCACAGCCTGGTCTGCAAAACTTGTAACAATCATGAACATCATGTCAAAGTACGACTTCCTTTTTACCTTCATGACTTGCATAGAAATTAATACGTTTTCAAAGCCACCAAGGAAGTTAAAAATGTGTTGTAGGACACTAACAATATATCTTTTTGTAGATTATAATCAGAAATGCAACTTCCAAATTTTCATAAACAAAATAAAGCAATGTTTGCATTTGCATTTGACTTGGCTTTTCTTTTTCTGTCCACAATCAAATTACGCTGCACGTACCCTGCTGAACTGTAATTTTACATGTGATATCGAACAGAAACAAGTTTTGAAGCTTTGAAGAAGAAAAAAGCAGAAGTCCGCTGAAATGCAGAGGTCTCAAATACCTGACAAAAGAAATTCTCATTGCACGAATGCAAATCATTCCATTTTTGTTTGATGTAACATCCAAGTAGATCTTTGTCAGTTGATGAGAGGATTGAATTATGTAAGTTACAATGTGAGATGTACGCTCAAAGTATTGATAAAAACGGCAATGACAACACTTATAACAGATCTGTTCAAGTTTGCGTTGATTGTTTTTAAGGCAAAGGAAGTATGGTTTATGGGCTGTTTAGTTCTTCAGGTTCAGGCACTACTAGCTTGGGAGGACTTTGGAAAGATTCAAGAGGATTTGGTTGCATCCATATTGGTAACTGAAAGTAAACCTTACCTTGGTATGCAGAAGATCAACTGGAGATGATGTACTGGTAGAGATGACAAACTCCTACAGCGCTTTAAAGTTGCTGTGAAGAGCTGTGTAGTTGCAAGTTCATTGATTACTGGCTTGCATCTGTGATGTTTGAGCATAGCGTGATGTTTTCCAAGCTAGTAACCCATCTACAATTAAAACAAAAAAAAAATCACATTTATGAGCATGATTGAAACTAAATACAACAGTCACCTTTTCGTTCATTCATGTCAAACACTGCTTTTTGCAAAATATGAAAGGTTCTGTTAAACACATGACCCTGCATCATTCGCTACATGCATGGATCTGCCATGTGTGTGTAGAGCCTTGACTTCATATTTCATTTGTGTTATAGTTGTGTATTTGTTTGGATGAAAGTGTCATTACATTATCATGACCAGACAGACTTAAATAATGGCTCCATTCACTGCTGTCCCCAATTCAAGGCTCTACACGCAAATGGCTGACCATGCAAATGGAAAATGAAGAGTGCCTGGTGACGAGAGGCCAGTTTCAATCCCTATAATTAACTGCAGTACCGCAACATTTTATGACATGTGAATAATTGCATTGCGTAAAGAACGTTATTGTTTTTTTGGTACCCTACGATGTGTTGAACTGATAACAAAAGTTCAGGAACGACACCATATTTTTGATGATAGTATGATTCTCAGGCATTTTTTTATGCTGACAGAATTATCAGAAGTGTTACAATAAATTTGTGGGGCTTGAAGGTCTGATATTTCCAATCTCAAAGCTTCAAGTTGGTAAAGCTTCATATCAAAAAGGGAATTTGCATCCTCAACAAAGGTAACTTAACTTGGAAAATAACCACAACGGAAAGTTCGCCAGGGATTTCTAGAAATTCTGTGCCACTGTCAAGTAGAATTTTACTCCGTATATAATTGTGCTAAAGGATTAAATAGACGATTTGGTTGAATAATTGATAAGCTGGTCCGGGGGATCAGCTCCAAAGAACCGTGTGTGCTTGAGACTTCAATGTTTTTAAAGATGAAAGTGACAAAAGTCCAAGTTTCAATTTGAAATCAGGTAACTGAAGAAACTGCCCAAGCTTTTTTTTCATTCACATGAGTAAAACTTAAAGATACAACTTGTTGGACTCTGACGGTGATTGTAGGCAGGTTCAGGAGTTACAAGTAGGGCAGTAACAGACGGTTTGAGAACTAAAAGGTTTAAAGAAAAAAAACAAAAAGGCAACTTATCTTAGTCAGTTAGGTTTTTTCTTTAGATGCTCCTTAAGGAGATGCAATTGATGTCTGATTGATTAAGTGCTTGCAGTGTCCACTGTTTCATCCGGCAACTACAGGGTCATGGTTAAAACTACCTGTAAAAAGACTGAAACAACAAATAAAAATTAACTTGGTGATTTTGTTCTGTAGAACTTTCATGGTTTGACGATTTTATATGTAGAAGCTGCGAAATCATACAGACTTTCTCCTGTGCTTGGAGTGGTGCAGATTCTAAATCAATATGAAAAATCTGGGCAATCACGCAGACTTTTTCCTGTGTTTGGTTTGACGCAGAGTCTTCAGTAATAAGAAAAAGCTGCGCTGTCAAACAGAATTTTTCTTGTGTTTGGATTGACGCAGAGTCTACATCAATAAAAACAATCTGCGTCTTCATACAGACTTTCTCCTGCATTTGGAGTGACACAGAGTCTACATCAATTTAGAACCAGGTAGCTGAAAAAATGCCCAAGCTTTTGATCATTCCAAGTTCAAGACTTCAAGATACAACTTGTTGCAGGGCAGGTTCAGGATTTACAAGTAGGGCAGTTGCAGGCAGTTTAAAGACTAAAGTTTTCTCTTTTTTGGAACAAGACAGCAACATACCTTGTCTGTCAGGTTTGTTTTTCTTTAGATTCTCTATCCTTAAGGAGATGCAATTGATGTCTGATTGATTAAGTGCTTGCAGTGTCCACTGGTTTATCCGTAAACTACAGGGTCATGGTTAAAACTACCTGTAAAAAGATTGAAACAACAAATACAAATTAACTTGGTGATTTTTTCTGTAGAACTTTCATGGTTTGACGATTTTATATGTAGAAGCTGCGAAATCATGCAGACTTTCTCCTGTGTTTGCAGTGGTGCAGAGTCTGTATCAATATGAAAAATCTGGGCAATCACGCAGACTTTTTCCTGTGTTTGGTTTGACGCAGAGTCTTCAGTAATAAGAAAAAGCTGCGCTGTCAAACAGAATTTCTCTTGTGTTGGATTGACGCAGAGTCTACATCAATAAAAACAATCTGCGACTTCATACAGACTTTCTCCTGCATTTGGAGTGACACAGAGTCTACATCAATTTAGAACCAGGTAGCTGAAAAAATGCCCAAGCTTTTGATCATTCCAAGTTCAAGATACAAACTTGTTGGACTCTATGGTGATTGCAGGCAGGTTCAGGATTTACAAGTAGGGCAGTTGCAGGCAGTTTAAAGACTAAAGTTTTTCTCTTTTTTGGAACAAGACAGCAACATACCTTGTCTGTCAGGTTTTTTTTTCTTTAGATGCTCTATCCTTAAGGAGATGCAATTGATGTCTGATTGATTAAGTGCTTGCAGTGTCCACTGTTTCATCCGCAACTACAGGATCATAGGGTTAAAACTACCTGTAAAAAGACTGAAACAACAAATAAAATTAACTTGTGATTTTGTTCTGTAGAACTTTCATGGTTTGACGATTTTATATGTAGAAGCTGCGAAATCATACAGACTTTCTCCTGTGCTTGGAGTGGTGCAGATTCTAAATCAATATGAAAAATCTGGGCAATCACGCAGACTTTTTCCTGTGTTTGGTTTGCGCAGAGTCTTCAGTAATAAGAAAAAGCTGCGCTGTCAAACAGAATTTTCTTGTGTTTGGATTGACGCAGAGTATAGATCAATAAAAACAATCTGCGATCTTCATACAGACTTTCTCCTGAATTTGGAGTGACACAGAGTCTACATCAATTTAGAACCAGGTAGCTGAAAAAATGCCCAAGCTTTTGATCATTCCAAGTTCAAGACTTCAAGATACAACTTGATTGCAGGCAGGTTCAGGATTTACAAGTAGGGCAGTTGCAGGCACTTTAAAGACTAAAGTCTTTCTCTTTTTTGGAACAAGACAGCAACATACCTTGTCTGTCAGGTTTTTTTTTCTTTAGATGCTCTATCCTTAAGGAGATGCAATTGATGTATGATTGATTAAGTGCTTGCAGTGTCCACTGGTTCATCCGGCAACTACAGGGTCATGGTTAAAACTACCTGTAAAAAGATTGAAACAACAAATACAAATTAACTTGGTGATTTTTTCTGTAGAACTTTTATGGTTTGACGATTTTATATGTAGAAGCTGCGAAATCATGCAGACTTTCTCCTGTGTTTGCAGTGGTGCAGAGTCTAATATCAATATGAAAAATCTGGGCAATAACGCAGACTTTTTGCCGTGTTTGGATTGACGCAGAGTCTTCAGTATTAAGAAAAAGCGCGCTGTCAAACAGAATTTCTCTTGTGTTTGGATTGACGCAGAGTCTACATCAATAAAAACAATCTGTACTTCATACAGACTTTCTCCTGCTTTGGAGTGACACAGAGTCTACATCAATTTAGAACCAGGTAGCTGAAAAAATGCCCAAGCTTTTGATCATTCCAAGTTCAAGACTTCAAGATACAACTTGTTGGACTCTGACGGTGATTGCAGGCAGGTTCAGGATTTACAAGTAGGGCAGTTGCAGGCAGTTTAAAGACTAAAGTTTTTCTCTTTTTGGAACAAGACAGCAACATACCTTGTCTGTCAGGTTTTTTTTTCTTTAGATGCTCTATCCTTAAGGAGATGCAATTGATGTCTGATTGATTAAGTGCTTGCAGTGTCCACTGGTTCATCCGCAACTACAGGGTCATGGTTAAAACTACCTGTAAAAAGATTGAAACAACAAATACAAATTAACTTGGTGATTTTGTTCTGTAGAACTTTCATGGTTTGACGATTTTATATGTAGAAGCTGCGAAATCATGCAGACTTTCTCCTGTGTTTGGATGTGTGCAGAGTCTATATCAATATGAAAAATCTGGGCAATCACGCAGACTTTTTCCGTGTTTGGATTGACGCAGAGTCTTCAGTTAATAAAAAAGCAGCGCTGTCAAACAGAATTTCTCTTGTGTTTGGGATTGACGCAGAGTCTACATCAATAAAAACAATCTGCGTCTTCATACAGACTTTCTCCTGCATTTGGAGTGACACAGAGTCTACATCAATTTAGAACCAGGTAGCTGAAAAAATGCCCAAGCTTTTTATCATTCCAAGTTCAAGACTTCAAGATACAACTTGTTGGACTCTACGTTTTTTTTTTTTTTTTTTTTTTTTTTTTTTTTTTTTTTTTTTTTTTTTTTTTTTTTTTTTTTTTTTTTTTTTTTTTTTTTTTTTTTTTTTTTTTTTTTTTTTTTTTTTTTTTTTTTTTTTTTTTTTTTTTTTTTTTTTTTTTTTTTTTTTTTTTTTTTTTTTTTGGGGGGGGGGGGGGGGGGGGGGGGGGGGGGGGGGGGGGGGGGGGGGGGGGGGGGGGGGGGGGGGGGGGGGGGGGGGGGGGGGGGGGGGGGGGGGGTTTTTATCATTCCAAGTTCAAGACTTCAAGATACAACTTGTTGGACTCTAACGGTGATTGCAGGCAGGTTCAGGATTTACAAGTAGGGCAGTTGCAGGCAGTTTAAAGATAAAGTTTTTCTCTTTTTAAAAAAGAAAGCAACATACCTTGTTAATCAGGTTTTTTTTTTAGATGCTTTATCCTTAAGGAGATAAATTGATGTCTGATTGATTAAGGGCTTGCAGTGTCCACTGGTTCATCCGACAAATACAGGGTCATGGTTAAAACTACCTGTAAAAAGATTGAAACAACAAACACAAATTAACTTGGTGATTTTGTTCTGTAGAACTTTCATGGTTTGACGATTTTTTTATGTAGAAGCTGCGAAATCATGCAGACTTTCTCCTGTGTTTGGAGTGTGCAGAGTCTATATCAATATGAAAAATCTGGGCAATCACACAGACTTTTTCTGTGTTTTGGATTGACGCAGAGTCTTCAGTAATATAAAAAAGATGCGCTGTCAAACAGAAATTCTCTTGTGTTTGGATTGAGGCAGAGTCTACATCAATAAAAACAATTCTGGTCTTCATACAGACTTTCTCCTGCATTTGGAGTGACACAGAGTCTACATCAATTTAGAACCAGGTAGCTGAAAAAATGCCAAGCTTTTTATCATTCCAAGTTCAAGACTTCAAGATACAACTTGTTGGACTCTAACGGTGGGGGGGGGGGGGGGGGGGGGGGGGGGGGGGGGGGGGGGGGGGGGGGGGGGGGGGGGGGGGGGGGGGGGGGGGGGGGGGGGGGGGGGGGGGGGGGGGGGGGGGGGGGGGGGGGGGGGGGGGGGGGGGGGGGGGGGGGGGGGGGGGGGGGGGGGGGGGGGGGGGGGGGGGGGGGGGGGGGGGGGGGGGGGGGGGGGGGTTTTTATCATTCCAAGTTCAAGACTTCAAGATACAACTTGTTGGACTCTAACGGTGATTACAGCAGGTTCAGGATTTACAAGTAGGGCAGTTGCAGGCAGTTTAAAGATAAAAGTTTTTCTCTTTTTAAAAAAGAAAGCAACATACCTTGGTAAATCAGGTTTTTTCTTTAGATGCTTTATCCCGAGGAGTAAATTGATGTCTGATTGATTAAGGGCTTGCAGTGTCCACTGGTTCATCCGACAAATACAGGGTCATGGTTAAAACTACCTGTAAAAAGATTGAAACAACAAACACAAATTAACTGGGTGATTTTGTTCTGTAGAACTTTTATGGTTTGACGATTTTATATGTAGAACTGCGAAATCATGCAGACTTTTCCTGTGTTTGGAGTGATGCAGAGTCTACATCAATATGAAAAATAGGGCAATCACACAGACTTTTCCTGTGTTTGGATTGACGCAGAGTCTTCAGTAATATAAAAAAGCTGAGCTGTCAAACAAATTTTTTGTGTTGGATTGAGGCAGAGTCTACATCAATAAAAAACATCTGCGTCTTCATACAGACTTTCTCCTGCATTTGGAGTGACACAGAGTCTACATCAATTTAGAACCAGGTAGCTGAAAAAATGCCCAAGCTTTTTATCATTCCAAGTTCAGGGCTTCAAGATACAACTTGTTGGACTCTAACGGTGATTGCAGGCAGGTTCAGGATTTACAAGTAGGGCAGTTGCAGGCAGTTTAAAGATAAAAGCTTTTCTCTTTTTAAAAAAAGAAAGCAACACACCTTGGTAAATCATTTGTGTTTTCTTTAGATGCTTTATCCTGTAGGAGTTAATTGATGTCTGATTGATTGAGGTATTGCAGTGTCCACTGGTTCATCCCACAAATACAGGGTCATGGTTAAAACTACCTGTAAAAAGATTGAAACAACAAACACAAATTAACTTGGTGATTTTGTTCTGTAGAACTTTTACGGTTTGACAATTTTATATGTAGAAGCTGCGAAATCATGCAGACTTTCTCCTGTGTTTGGAGTGATGCAGAGTCTACATCAATATGAAAAATCTGGGCAATCACACAGAGTTTTTCCTGTGTTTGGATTGACGCAGAGTCTTCAGTAATATAAAAAAGATGCGCTGTCAAACAGAAATTCTCTTGTGTTTGGATTGAGGCAGAGTCTACATCAATAAAAACAATCTGCGTCTTCATACAGACTTTCTCCTGCATTTGGAGTGACACAGAGTCTACATCAATTTAGAACCAGGTAGCTGAAAAAGTGTCCAAGCTTTTTATCATTCCAAGTTCAAGACTTCAAGATACAACTTGTTGGACTCTAACGGTGATTGCAGGCAGGTTCAGGATTTACAAGTAGGGCAGTTGCAGGCAGTTAAAAGATAAAAGTTTTTCTCTTTTAAAAAAAGAAAGCAACATACCTTGGTAAATCAGGTTTTTTCTTTAGATGCTTAATCCCGATGGAGTAAATTGATGTCTGATTGATTAAGGGCTTGCAGTGTCCACTGGTTCATCCGACAAATACAGGGTCATGGTTAAAACTACCTGTAAAAAGATTGAAACAACAATCACAAATTAACTTGGTGATTTTGTTCTGTAGAACTTTTGACGCAGAGTCTACATTAATAAGAAAAACTGTGTCGTCACAAGGACTTTCTCCTGTGTTTTGAGAGACCCAGAGTCTACATTAACAAGGAAAAACTGCACCATCACAAAAACTTTCTCCTGTGTTTGGAGTGACGCAGAGTCTACATCAATAAGAACAAATTTGGCGATAACAGTGACTTTCTTCAGTGTTTGGAGTGATGCATAGTCTACATCAGTAAGAAAATCTGCGTCTTTATTAGAGTGCTGTGCTGTCAAACAGAATTTCTCATGTGTTTGAAATGATGCAGAGTTTACATCAGTAAGAAAAATATGCGTCTTTATAAGAGTGCTACGCTGTCAAACAGAATTTCTCATATATTTTGAGTGACACAGATTCTACATTTATAAGAAAAATCTGTGTCATCACACAGACTTTCTGCCGTGTTTCGAGTGAACCAGAGTCTACAGTATAAAAAAATTCTGTGCTGGCACACAGACTTTCTCCTGCATTTGTAGTTACACAGAGTCTACATCAATTTTTTTATTCGCGTGTGTAAAACTTAAAGATACAACTTGTTGGACTCTGACGGTGGTTTTAGGCAGGTTCACGATTTACAAGCAGGGCAGTTGCAGGCGGTTTAAAGACTAAAGTTTTATTTTTTGACAAAAGACAGCAACATACCTTGGCAAGTCAGGTTTTTTTCTTTAGATGCTCTATCCTTAAGGAGATGCAACTGATGTCTGATTGATTAAGTGCTTGCAGTGCCTACTCGTTCATCAGGTTCATGGTTTAAACTACCTGCAACAAGATTGTAACAACAAATACAATTTAATTTGGTGATTTTGTTCTATTGTACTTTCATGGTTTGACCATTTTATATGTAGAAGCTGCGTCACAATGCAAAATTTCTCCTGTGTTTGGAAAGACGCAGAGTCTACATCAATAAGAAAAAATCTGTACTGTCACACAGACTTTCCACTGCATCTGGAGTTACCCAGTTTACAGTGGTTTAAAACCCTATATGGCACAGACATCGGTACACTTCAGTACAAACATTTTTCAAACCTTTATAAAAATTACCAAGCATGTTAACATATCTCTTCTGGAAAAGAAGAAAACATTTCAAGGTCAACAGAAGTACAATTTCTTGAAATTTTGTTTTAAATGAGCTCCCTTTCTTAAAAGGGTATGGAGTGATGCAGAGTCTACATCAATATGGTATGAATAACTTTCCGCCTTATGCGTTCTTCTGGCGATGCTTTCGGATCAGTGTAAACAAGTTGACAGTGGAAAACTACTTCAAGGCAATTGTCACAATGACTTGAAAGACAGTTAAGTTATTATGACATCCGAATAAAAAGCAAATAATTATCAGACAATATAAGATGATCACCTTAATTAAAAAGCTATGAATAAAGTCTTCTGAAGGGCAAAACACTCCTCATAAGTTACAAAAAACTGATATAAAACAAAAGTGAACCCGAACATGTTTACATACATTTATCAAAAGACAGATACTTTGTAATGAGATAACAGAAACAAAATCTACCTCCTTCAGCCTCCTTCGTCCTCCTTCAGCCTCCTTTGTCCTCCTTCAGCCTCCTTCGTCCTCTTTCAGCCTCCTTCGTCTTCCTTCAGCCTCCTTTGTCCTCCTTTGTCCTTGGTGCCTGGTCCTTCGTGCGTGGTCCTTGGTGCTTCATCCTTGGTACTTGGTCCTTGGTGCTTCGTCCTTTGTGTTTCGTCCTTGGTGTTTTGCATTGGTGCCTGGTCCTTTGTGCTTGGTCCTTGGTGCTTCATCATTGGTACTTTGTCCTTGGTGCTTCGTCCTTGATGCTTCGTCCTTGGTGTTTCATCCTTGGTGCTTGGTCCTTGGTCTTTGGTGCTTGGTTCTTGGTGCTTCGACCAGACTAACAGACGACCAGACTAACAGACGATCAGACGACCAGACTAACAGACTAACAGACTAACAGACTAACAGACTAACAGAAGATCAGACGACCAGACTAACAGACTAACAGAAGATCAGACGACCAGACTAACAGACGACTAGACTAACAGATGACTAGACTAACAGACGACCAGTTGCCGAGACGACGAGACGACCAGATGAGATGTCCAGAGTACCAGACAACGAGACAACCAGACCACCAGACTACAAGACGACCAGACGATGAGATGATCAGACGACCAGATGAGATGTCCAGATGAAGAGACGACAAGACGACCAGATGAGACGTACAGACGACGAGATGACCAGCTAAAGCGCCGTTTGACAGAGTAGGAACGATGAGGGTAGTAATCATGAGGAAACAGTCCTTCAGCAAAACATTGGTCAAGCAACAGTTGCATTGGTACTGGATATTAAGGTGACCACCTGCAAATGATTTGACTGTGTTTATCGTATGATGATCAAGAAAAAAAAAATAAACAACAGTACAATTTAAGATTGAATATTTTAAAGTTTTAGATTTAAGCAGGCTACAGACAACGTGACATTTTGGTGGGTACAGATTGATTTACAGAGTAAATCTAACTAAGTCGTTCCTCAACAAAATTATTTGTTATTCAATACCAACAATACCTAGGTTGCAACATGACGTAAATCCGCCATCTTTACGGGCAATTTGGAACACAGTCCTGCGTTGCACGTGAGAACGGCGTGCATCACGCATGCACTTCACCAAACTCATTGCATAAATGATTAGTGAACAACACAAAATTTGGACTCCATTACAAAAAAATCTGTGCGATAACACACACTTTCTCCAGTGTTTGGAGTAAGGCATAGTCTACACCATCAAGAAAAAATGTGTGCTGTCACACAGACTGTCTCCTGTGTTTGGCATAATGCAGAATTTTCATAAAACGCAAACTTTTTAAATCTGCGCTGTCACACAGACTTTCTCCAAAGTGTTCAGCAATAAGAACATTTAGTGCCATCCTACAGAATTTCTCCTGTGTTTGGAGTGACAGAGTCTACATCAAATAGACAAAATTGTGCCTTCAAACTTTCTCCTGCGTTAAAAAACAAAATCTGTGACAACTCATAGACTTTCTCTTGCGTTCAGAATGATGCAACGATCAATTCATTAAGATTATTCAGCACCACCACAGACTTTCTCTTTTGTTTGGAGTGAAGCAGATTCAACAAAAATCTGGGCATACAGACTTTTACCTGTGTTTGAGGTGACACAGAGTATACAGCACAAAGAAAAATCTGTGCTGTCACACTTTCTCCAGTGTTTAGATTCTAATTTGATACAAAATCTTAAAACTAACACAACCACCCTCCCTGCTACTCCTTAAACTGCCTGCAACCGGCCTCCAAGTTTGACAATTTGTAGTTTGAGTTTTACACATTGTATGCAATTAAAAAGCAACAAACACTGGTAGATACGAGTGCAGTCTTAAGACAGTGCTAGTCTAAAAACTGCACACGGTCCCCATAAGAAGAAAAAAATTACGTTGTCCTACTCCAAAGGTCCAAAAGTTTGAAGTCTTATCACCAACACAAAGGCGACAAAACAATTTTTTTTTCTGTGTGTGTCTATAGACCATATTTTACCTGCAATGCGCACACAGTAATGGCAACCCTGCTTGTTATGATCACGATAAACTTTACACATGTTCCATGATTTGAAAGGATTTTACTGAGTTTTAGGTCAAGAATTAATCTTTTGGTAACAGAGGCATTTGTTTTTATTTCCAAGAGTATGTTGTGATTATTTTCAACAACTTTTTTTTACATTTTTTAAAATTTCAAACTCTTTTTAAAGGTATTGTACACTTTTGGTAACGGCTCAAAATCAGTGTCCACATTTTGTGTGATTCAACATATGCATGAACAAACAAACCTGTAAAAGTTTGAGCTCAATTGGTCATCGAGGTCACGAGAAAATAGTGAAAAGAGACCTTATGTGTTTTCTGTTTTTTCAAATTATCACGCGCGATAATTACTATTGTTTTACTCGTTTCTCAGAAACGATAGCATTTTAGGCAGAAATATTTTAAGGAACCCTTTCTACCATTACTTACTTTAAATCATGTAACTTATGTGTGAATCTGTGAACATTGTGTTTTTCGATCTTACCAATAGTGTACAGGGCCTTTAACATTTGTTTTCTTTGAGATGACAGTACTATTGAGAAAACTTTTGCGTACAACTTTCCAAATGACAATAATGTTTACTTCATAAAAAAACAATGTTTCCTAATTTAATTTTAGTTTGTCTGTCTTATCTTTCCAGCCTCAAAGCTTCAATTTGGTAAAGCAAACAAAACAACTGTGCAAATCATTAAAAAGATAATTTCACATTACTAACAGTTTGTACAGCGATTGTCGCATTAATTATATCAAGGGCACACGCGCGCATGCTGACTCTCCATCGATTTTTCCTCGCCTGTGTGAAGCGTACATGTACTATGTTTGTACATGTGTGTTGCGCAGTGCTTAAAGCAGATCCCGCCAGAAAGGTTCATAAAAGTAGAAATTTGTTTGGTCAAAAGTACAGGGGTTTAGTTTCATCAATACTATTAAATGACCAATCAAAACGAAGCTTATAAAATTCTGCATATCATGGTTGGTGAGCATTTTAGGCCAGACACAATGGTATGTGTGTGTTTTGTGTGTGCAACACTGATCTCCACCAGAAACGCGTTGCAACAAACACGCCGCTTCACGTGTAAATCCCTTGAGACAAAAAGGCCTTCAGCAAAATCGCAATGGTCCACTATTGAGACAATGTGTACGAGGTACGGGTTATGAGTAGCTTATTTGGCTAAAAAATACCCGGTATATCACTGAAATGTATTATCCTCTTGGAGAAAGTTGATGAGCAATGTGTAGATAGTTTTCTCAAAACGGTAAAAAGATCGTTGTAATAATGGGTTGTGTGAGATCATGATGGGGAAATTTATGAATGCTGTGTGTGTGTGTGTTATTCGTGTAAGCGCGTCTCTATGGAAGATGCGACTAATATGTTTGTAATGATCCTCTACAAAATAAACTCAACTTGTAACTCAAGAAAATGTTTACATACAACAGAAGTTCTCTAGGGATTTCTGGGTACAGCAGAAAATCTTATGAATTTCTGTGCCGCAGTCAAGGAGTAAAATGACTCTAAGTTTAATTGTGCTAAGGGGTTAACTCGTTGACTGCCGGTCATAGATTCGTAGGGCGTTCCCATTTGTCAAGTGCAGTGCGCATACCCCCATACCAAATAGGTACTCAAACAAAAATGAACATACACATTTTAAGGATGTATGTCCTCACCACTGCCAGAAGGGTATTTTTTGCATGCTCAGTGATGCCAGTGTATTCAGATAACAATACAAAGCCCTTTCATTCTCTACGAGTTTGCTCGTAGTGGCAGAATCTGTTACACCTGTTACTACGAATATACTCGTAGGGGGCAGTCAACGTGTTAAGGAGTCGGTTTGGATATTCATTATCTCAATGAGAGAGTCCTGGGACCACCTCTACAGAGCCGTTTCTGATTGGGACTTGAACATGAAGTCGGAACTGAAAAAAGTCTGGTTTCAAATTTGGAACCAGGTAACCCAAGGAACCGCCCATGCTTAAAACTTAAGATACAACTGTCAGACAATGAGGGTGATTGCAAGCAGTTTGAGAATTAACAAGCAGAGCAGTTGCAGGCGGTATGAGGACTAAAGGTTCGGTGATAAGAAAAGGCAACAACATACCTTGCTAGGTCAGGTTTTTTCTTTAGATGCTCTATCCTTATAAAGATGCAATTGATGTCTGGTTGATTAAGTGCTTGCAGTGTCCACTGGTACATTAAGCAGTAACGTTACAGAATGATGGTTCAAACTATACGAAACTGCCTTATCTGCCAAAGAAATTAGAACAACATTTTAAATTTAGTTTGATAATTTTATTTTGTTGTACATTCATAGTGGGAGGGCTTTTATCTATAGAAGCCTCAGACACATGAATTAAGATTGCATGTAATACAAGCAAGTTTTGAACTGCAAACAAAATCTGTGTCGCCCCAAAGACTTTTTCCTGCATTTGGAGTCACACAAACTTGTTCCAATGTTCCTTCACACAAACTTTCTCCTGCTTTTTAAAGAAATTTGTTTCAGTCACGAGACTTTCTCCTGTGTTTTGATTGACGCTATGTTTACATTAAAAACAAAATTCTGTGACGTCACATAGACTTTCTCCTGCATCTTCAGAGAAATCTGTGCCACACAGACTTTTTACTTGTTTCAAGTGACATAGGCTCTACACCAATAAGACAAATCTGCAACGTCACACAGACTTTCTCCTGTACGAGTGGTGCAGAGTCAACATAAATAAAAAGTTATGTGCCGTCACACAAAGATGCTGTCGTATTTCAGTGAAGCAGAGTCAACATCACCAAGAAAAATGTGTTGTCATACAGACTAATCTTAGTAACTCAAACACTCTCTCCTATATTTTGAGAGACAGACTCTACATCTGTATGAAAAATCTATGCCATCACACAGACTCTCTCCAAAGTTTGCAGTGTTGCTGATTCTAGATACATGAGAAAAATTTCTGCCAACACACAAACTTTCTGTTGTTTTGGGAGTTTTGCAGATTTCGTATCAAAAAGAAAACTGTGTGCCGTCCAAACTCTCCCCTGTGTTTGTAGTTACGCAGATTTAACATCATTAAGTAATATATGTGTCACCACACAGGCAATCTTCAGTAATTGGACTCTACATTAATAAGAAAAGTCTACAATGTCATACAGACTCCTGAAAAATCTGTGCCGCCACACAGACTTTCTTCTGTATTTGGAGTGATTCAAAGTTTACATCACTCAACAAAATCTGTGCCATCATTCACATTTTTCTCCAGCATTTAAGTCTGTATGACAACACATATTTTGCTTGTTGAGGTTGACTCTGCTTCACTGACAACACATAACTTTTTTTATTTACAAGAAAAAGTCTGTGTGACGGCACAGATTCGTCTTATTGCTGTAGACTCTGCATCACTTCGAACGCAGCAGAAAGACTGTGTGATGGCACAGATTTTTCTTTTTGATGTAGGCTCTGCGCCAATCAATCAATCAATCAATCAATCAAAAAAATTTATATAGCGCCAGTATCCATAAGTATGTTCAAAGGCGCTTTGACAAAGAATCTATTGCATAGAAAAACATAGGAGAAAGTCTGTGTGATGGCACAAATTCATCTTATTGCTGTCGGGATTAAAAGGGTTAGGATTGACCGGGATCGGATGAGGAGAGACGAGTGCTCCTCTCCCCATGAAATAATCCTGTGGTCAGCGTCATACTCATAGCCTCTCCTAACCAGACTCCTACTGCTCAGCTTTACGTGCTGATCCTGTTTCCCACTGAGAGCAGAGGTGTGAAGGCGGGTTTCTGGCACCTCAAAACTTTGATTCCAAACCCGGGCAGATGGGGCTTGTTAACCCTGCTAGGTAACCCTTCTTGGAGACGATGTACACTGATCACAAATCCCCAAACCAGGCATGGCAGATGAACTATTGGTTGGTCAATGGCATGGTTGGAACTATCTTAGTGGAAGGGGCTTTCTTTCTTCTGAGCACTGCGGGGCAGTACTCGTGTTCTCCAGCTGTCGAGCACAGGCTCTCCGTTGGATACCGACCACTGGAGCCCAGAGAGTGTCGCTACATCTGCGCAACGTATGCTACACTATAAACACATGGCGCAGGCCTTCAGGATCAGGCTGAGGTGTGGAGATGTTTCAAGTCTCATGGCGATGGAGACTCTGGCGGTGCTGGCAGGCTTGAGCAGCTTGGAGCTGGTAGTACAGATCTCTACACATGAGCGGCTTGGGAGTGATGGTCGTACGCATCTTGAGGACGACGAGTGTGTGAAGCGACCAGGCTGCCCTTTTTGGGGGGTTGCACTGCCTGCCCCTACCAGGGGACGCCCCAATAAAAGACAGGGTAAAAAAAAGCTGTCTGCCCCTTTTTCCTGGCTGGCAGCCCACGGCCAGCGGGACTTCAACTTGCGGGAAGAATACACAGAAAGAAAAAAAAAATCAAGTAAATAAACGTTTAATCCTAGGAACCTGGAATGTTCGAACTCTCTTGGACTCCGAAACTAGACCCGAGAGACGTACTGCCCTTCTTGACAGAGAGCTCTCTCGGTACTCCTTAGACATTGCAGCTCTTCAGGAAACTCGTCTAGCTGGGTCAGGTGAGCTCAAAGAGAACAACTATACTTTGTTTTGGTCAGGAAGAGAAGTTGGAATGAGAAGAGAAGCCGGTGTTGGTCTTGCAATAGCAAACAGCATAGCCAGAAACCTAACTACCTTCCCAAAGGCAATCTTAGACAGGCTGATGATCTTAAAGATCCAAATAAACGACAAAACTCCCCTTCATCTTCATATAATTAATGCTTATGCCCCTACACTTCCCAGCAGCAAGGACTCTAAACATCAGTTTTATAAAGATCTTTCTCGGTTGTAGCAAGGCATCCCACTCCACGACAAAATCATTTGTTTGGGTGACTTCAATGCACGGGTTGGCTCAAATAACACTACCTGGGTCGGGGCACTTGGCAGTTTTGGGAAAGGTAATCTCAACTCTAACGGAGAGCTGCTTCTTTCCTTCAGCAAAGAGTTCCACCTAGCAGTCACCAATATTTTCTCCAATATGCCTGACAAATGGATCTACTCTGGAAACACCCCACGTTCTAAATGCTGGCACCTTCTGGATTGTGTTCTTACTAGGAGATGTGACCTTCATGATATATGCATCACCTGTGTTAGCGGCGCAGAGTGTCAGACAGATCATCAGCTCATTCGCACATATGCAAATCTACATATACGCTCACCCAAAACAAAAACTGCTCCAAAGCCAAGACGTCACATTGATGTGTCTAAGCTTTCCTCACTTGAGCACCGCACAAATCTACAAGCTGCTGTTACTCAAGCCATTAGTAATTCTGACATCAGTGGTGCGGACTCAGAACATCCAAGTTTGAAGCCTTCATTGACTTCTCCAAGCCGTTTGACTCGTTCCTCACCTATGCTGGGGGAGACCATCACACGATCAGGAAGTTTCATGCTGGATGAATGGTCAGTTTCTGCTGCCGGCTCTACTTGAGATCCCTTCAAAGTCAACCTTGGCGTGAAGCAGGTCGGGTGCTAGCCCCTACATTCCTATCTCTGTCACATATTAGAAGTTGCTCATCGTCAACTGGAGGTTTCAACACGCTTGCGTGAACTTCAACATGACACTGAAAGCAGCTCAAAATATCATCCACGCACTGCGTCATGATGCGTCTGGCTCATCACGAGTTCAGACTTGTCAACAGTTCGCATACCCACTGCTTTGGTCTCACAAATACATGGTCCAACCATGTGTACTCTACTGTCACACTCTTAACGACCAGCTTTAAGTGTTGCCTCATTTCACCTATCTCAGCAGACAGTCTCAGCGACAAACTTGGATAAAGAGTCAACAAAGAGGATCTGCTGCAGCAGCATCCTTTGGTCGCTAATCACAGAGTTTGTTTAACAGGGCATCAAAAACCTTACTAATGAAAGGTGTCAGGCAGTGGTACTATCATGCTCTACCTAAATTGCGTGTACTGAAACATACACAGTATACCAAAGACATATCCGGAAACTTAATCAAATTCAACTCCCATCTTCGTACCATCCTCAATATCAAGTGGTCTGACCATATCACCTACGTATGGACAACTCACCGTCTACGAAGCAGATATTCTACAGGGAACTGGCGGAGGGGTTCGTCATAGAGGCCGCCCTCAACTCCATTTCAAGGACTGTCTGAAACGTCATCTCCAAGCATCTGGCATTCCAACCAACACATGGAAAGACATGGCAAAGGAGAGGCCAACATGGCGTTCACTCACCAAGAGTGGGGCTGGTCAGCTTAGGAAGCCAGGGCAGAAGCTGCAGAGATTAGGAGGATGCGGCCTCACGATAGAGCGGTCCATCCTGAGGAAGCATCCCTCAAACGCAGACACTTTGGCCGTCATACAGCTGCCAGGATTGGCCTATACTTTCATGAGAAGGCTTGTCAACTCAAACTTCGCAACTCAACCCCCCAATAGTCATACTCCTTAGCGAGTGACAGCCTATATATATATATATTCTTATTGCTGTAGACTCTGCGTCACTCCAAACACAGGAGAAAGTCTGTGTGATGACAAAGATTTTTCTTACTTTTTTATACGATAAAAGAAAAAAAATGTGCCATCTCAAAAACCTTCTCCTGCATTAGGAAGAAAAATCTGTGCCATAAGAATTTCTCTTGTGTTCGAAATGATGCAAGTCTACATTAACTTGAAAACCTGTGTCTTCAAACAGACTTTCTCCTGAGTTTAAAGTGACACATAGTCTACAAATAAGAAATAATATAAAGTGTGCTGTCACACAGTTTTTTCTGCTATTTGGAAAGACACTTTTCCCAGTAAGAAGAATCTGTGCCTTACACAAACTTTCTCCTGCATTCGAAAGAAAAATCTGTGCCGTCACAAACACTACGTCTTGCGTTCAGAGTGATGCAAAGTCTACTTCACACAGATAAGTCAGTGCCATAACACAGACTTTCTGCTGCATTTAGAGAGATGCATGCTCTACATCAATAAGTTAAGTCTGTGCTGTAACACAGACTTTCTCCTGCAGTTAGAAAGATGCAGACCCTACATCTAAGAAGAATCTGTGCTGTCACACAGACTTTCTCATGCATCTAGACTGACACAGAATCTATATCAATAAGAAAAATCTGTGGCATCACAAAGACTTTCTCATGCATCTGGAGTGACACAGAATCTACACCAATAAGAAACATCTGTGCCCTCACACAGACTTTCTCCGGTGTTTGAAAAAAATCTGTTCCATCACGAAGCCTTGGTCTTGCTTTCGGAGTGATGTAATGTCTACATCACCAAGATAAGTCTGTGCAAAAACATAGGTAACGGAAGTTTAAAACATACCTTGTTTTGTTTCTTTAATGCTCTATCCTTCAGGAGCAATCAAAGTCAAGCTAATTAAGTGCTTGCAGTGTCCACAGGTTCATCAGTCATTACAGCTTCATGGTTAAAATTATCTGGAAAAAGATTAAAACAATATTTACAATTTAGTTTGGGGATTTTGTTTTATTGTACATTCATGGTGTGTGGATTTTCAAGGCACATTAATTGAGATTACTTGTAGTGGAAACAAGTTTTGAACTGCAAAAAGAAAAATAATTCAAAACTTCTAGTACAACATGAATCTGTGTAATGGTTTGCACAAGAAAAGGTACATGAAAAGAGGTTTGTGTTTGATTTTTTTTTCCTTTGTAAACTTGAGACTGTTAGTGACACACATGGCATCATGCTAAGCTGCTGGTAATGTTTGATGTACATACACCTAGGGAATTTAGTAACCAAAATATTGTGGTCGACACATCAGAAGAAGCTTTTGAGACTTCTGTTGCAACAAAAACACTGTAGTTCTTTGAACTATCAGTATCTGTGTATGGTTACTCTGTTGGTCCATGTACATTTCACCTACTAACCATGGTAAACTACAGTTGCTTTGTCTAACTACAACCAATCATCAAGGCCTGCTTACTCTTCTGTTCTACAATCTACAAACATCTTGTCTGTAAGTTCAACTACTAACCCTAGTAAACTAGCAGTTGCTGCGTCTAACTAAACCAATATATCAGGCCTGCTTACCCTTCTGCTCTGCAATCTACAGTGACATCTCGTCTGTAAGTTCAACTACTAACCCTAGTAAACTACAGTTGCTGCATCTAACTACAACCAATCTCAAGGCTGCTTACCCTTCTGGTCTGCAATCTACAGTACATCTCGTCTGTATGTTAACTGATAACCCTAGTAAACTACAGTTGCTGCATCTAACTATAACAATCATTTATAGGCAACGTTCTCGCTCGCTCTAAAACTAGTATATATTGTCAGATATATTCAATATACAACCAAATAGTAAAAGTGAGTTTGTGAGACTAACTAAACCTATCATCAAGGCCTGCTTACCCTTCTGGTCCGCAATCTACATGTACATTTTGTCAGTATGTTCAACTACTAACGCTAGTAAACTTCAGTTGCTGCATCTAACAACAACCAATCCTCAAGGCTGCTTACCCTTCTGGTCCGCATCTACGTACATCTCGTCAGTATGTTAAGTGAGTAACCCTAGTAAACTACAGTTGCTGCATCTAACTAATAATTATTATAATAAAGAGACATTTATAAAGCGCAAACAGTTGCAGATCGGCTCCGCCTCAAGTTAAAAATAGTTATATATATTGAATTATAGATAAATACTTTCAATAAGTTACAACGTTACAAAAATACTGTTTTTAAAAAAGTGAGTCTTAAGGTGAGACT
Organism: Pycnopodia helianthoides; assembly: GCA_032158295.1. Classification (NCBI taxonomy): domain Eukaryota; kingdom Metazoa; phylum Echinodermata; class Asteroidea; order Forcipulatida; family Asteriidae; genus Pycnopodia; species Pycnopodia helianthoides. The sequence continues at coordinate 16,173,070 of CM063248.1, forward strand.
TGAACAGCTCGATGGTCGTTGATTCTCTGATGATCAGTGGCAGGCTGTTCCAAAGTAATGGAGCTACAACGCTGAATGCTCTACCACCATACGAACAAGTCCGTGGAGGAGGGGAAGGTTGATGCAGAAGATTGAGGGATGAAGACCGCAGGTGTCGAGTAGGCTTATGAAGTTGAACAAGCTTCTGGAGGTGTGAAGGTGCTAGTCCGAACACTGATATGAAAGTGAGGACAAGTGTTTGGAAGATTATTCAATGTGAGAGGGTAGCCAGTGAAGAGATTGTAGGATTGGGGTTATGTGTCCATTTCTCTTACAACGACCAACCAATCTGGCAGCGACATTTTGGCGGCGTTGTAGTGGTTGTATCTCTTTGGTTGGACGACTGAAGAGAAGGCTGTTGCAGCCATCAATTTTTGATGTGATGAACGCATGCACTAATTTCTCTGTTGAGGGTTTGTCCAGATAGTTCCTAATATTTCCAATTTCGTAGATGAATGCCCATCCCGCCCGACATATGTTGTCTATGTGAGCCTCCATGTGTAGCCGACTGTCGAAAATCACTCCGAGGTTTGAGCCTCATTGCATATGTTGACCAATAGACCTCCAATCAGCACTGTTGGAAAGCTCACAGATTTAACGAAACGAGAGCTGAAGTGTAGAATTTCAGTTTTCTCATCATTAAACTGTAACTTGTTGGAGACAGCCCATTCCTTGATCTCCCTCACCAATCCTCTAGGCATTGAATGGATCCAGGAGCATCCGAAGGCTTGAAGAGCAAGTACACCTGCGTGTCATCTGCGTACATGACATGGTTGATGTTAAGTCTGGTCATGATGTCGCTGAGTGTGGCTGTGTAGAACTTGAACATTGGTGCTTCACACACTGATCCTTGAGGAACGCCCCATTGTATCTGTGAACAGCAGATGCAGCTTCCCCAATAATCATGGACTGAGAGCAGTCACTAAGATATGACCGGAACCATTGTAAGGCTGTCCCAGTCAAACCGTAGCGTTGTTTGAGTCGATCGAGTAAATTGCATGGTTGATGGTATCGAATGCTGAACTGAAGTCTAGTAAGATGAGTGCTGCTTCCTGATGTTATCGATCGGCTCTTAGAACATCGTTTTTGGACTCAAAGAAGAGCAGTTTCAGTAGATTGATGAGATCGATACACTGATTGAGTACTTATACAGGCCGTTAGATGCAAAGTAGCCTTTTATCTGTTGCATACAGCACCTCTCAAGTTAGCTTAGACATAAAACTAAGGAGTGACACAGGTCGGTAGTTCATCAGGGTGTTGTGATCTAGCTTACGTTTCTTAAGAAGTGGTACAACTCTTGTAGATTTGAAGCTTGGCGGCACAATCCCAGACATGAGTGATGAGTTAACTATCCCAGATGCCATGCTGACTGACAATGTTGTCTTTGAGCCTCATGTGTAGTTCGGAAGATCGACTCGAGGTTGACAGCCTCTTGATTGTCGATCAATAGCCTTCCGAATCGTCCTGTGGAACTCACAGTTACAAACTGGGAAAGTGTGAATTCAGTTCCACATTCACTGTAAGTTGGGCACCGTGTTCCCTCATTAGGTTGATGGGTATAAATCCAAGTGCTCAAGAGCAATAACCTCGTTCATGCGTCAATGAATGTTTGTAAAGTGTGGTTGATCGTCGAGTGTGCTGTTTGAAGTGAATCAGTTATCAGCTCCGTACCACGGTCCTTGGAACACCATTTTCAACTGGTGAACATGAACAGGTGCACCAAAACTCAGAGAGAGCGGTACTTTGATTGCGCTGAAATTCAAGTGCTTCCGTAACGTGCGTCCTTATGATCAAGTAGAATTTGCAAAGTCATCATGGCAAAAGTCTGTGAAGTCTAGTGTGGTGCTGCTTCCTTGTATCATGGTTGACTCGGAGTCAAAAGAAAGCAGTTTCCTGGTGATGAGTCGATACGTGATTTGAGTATGTCGCCCTTAGATGCACAAGAGCTTTTTCTTGCTAGCACTTGCAGTAGCTTAGACATAAAACTAAGGAGTGACACAGGTCGGTAGTTCATCAGGGTGTTCTGATCTAGCTTACGTTTCTTAAGAAGTGGTACAACTCTTGTAGATTTGAAGCTTGGCGGCACAATCCCAGAGATCAGTGATGAGTTAACTATCCCAGAGATGACCGGAAGCAGACTGTCAATGCACTTCCTGAGTAGTGTGGTTGGGATCGGGTCGAGTTGACAGCTCTTTGATGGTGAATCCATTATCAGCTTCCGTACCTCGTCCTCTGATACCGTGTCAAACTGTGGAAATGAACAGGTGCACATCTCACCAGAGGGCACCGGTGTTCCTCCATTGGCTGATAAATCCAACGTGCTCCGAACAGTGCTAACCTTATGCTCAAAGAAGTTTGCAAACTCATCAGCAAATGTCTGTGAGCAGTCATGTGCTGGTAGCTGTCGCTCTGTATCAGGATTGCTCAAGGAGTCAACAATGTGAAATAGCTCCCTGGTGCCACTGCTAGTTATCCAGGAGTTGTGGTAGTCGCGTTTACATGCTTCAAGGATTTTCTTGTAGACTTTGCAGTGCTCATGGTAGATCTGACCATGAACCTTCAGGCTGGAGCTCTTAAATCGACGCTCAGCACTCCGCTTACGTTGTTTCAGGCACCGAAGGTCGTCTGAGAACCATGGAGCGTTTGGCCTGATAGTGATGGTTTTACTCAGCACTGGACCATGTTTGTCAAGAAGATCGCGCAAGGTAGAATCAAATTAGTCAGTCAACTTATCAATGGGATCAAGAGCAGGATCAGTAGACCGTAAAGACTTGAAGTTGTCTAAGTCGATTTCATGTACTTTCCGGTACCGCAGTGTTCTCTTTAGAGCAGGTGGGCGCTGCATACTGAGGTGACACTTCAGAGCATGATGGTCAAATGGGAAACCATGAATGATGCCTACATCAATGATCACAGAGGAGTCTTTGCATGAAAAGACTAGATCCAGCATATGACCGGATTGATGGGTAGGCTCCGTTACATGCTGTTAAAACCCAGCATTCTCTGTGAGATGGAGAAGGTTTGCAGCATGACGATCTTCAGGCACATTCATATGGAAGTTGAAGTCGTCGAACAGTATGATCTTGCCAGGAAAAGGAACTGTGGTTTCCAAGAGTGTTGAAAAATCCTTTAAAAATATGGCAGTAGACATCTTACCCTTCTGGTCCGCACTCTACATGTACATCTCGTGTGTAAGCTCAACAACTAACCCTAGTAAACTACAGTTGCTGCTTCTAACTACAACCAAACATCAAGGCCTGCTTACTCTTCTGCAGGGGTCGATTTCACAAAACTCTTCCTAACTTAGGACTAGTCCTAGGCAATGCTAATTTAGGACCAGTACTTAGGACTAGTCCTATCTCTTAGCATTACATAGAACTAGTCCTAGGTTAGGAAGAGTTTTGTGAAATCGACCCCAGGTCTACAATCTACATGTACATCTTATACCCAGACTCCACTAACAATAACAAATACACTGATGTTGTGAATTAATGCCACAGTCGAAATTTACTGTTTTAATATGAGCTGGATACTGAATGTTTGGGCAAACCAAATACTGAACACAAAACGGCTGGTACCAGACCCCAAAGCACGTTCGCCAGACCCTAACAAGAGGGTACACCAGATCCATACAAAAATGGGTGAACCAGACTTCTAAAAAACGGGTACACCAGACTTCTAGAAAAACCCGGGTATAACAGATCTTATGTTTACTCAAGTCAGTGTTGCAAGTCAGTACAGTCGTTTGACCAGTTCTGGATCACTTTTTGAATACACCTTGTTTTTTGTTGCAATATTATTGACATCTTGAAAAAAAGGTTTATCAGTTTACCTAAACATGTAATAAAACTCACCAAGTATCCACTGAAAAAAAGATTAATACTTTTGAAGAGGCTTCGAGAAAAGTATTGTCACCTGTTTGACCAGTTCAGGATCGGTTGATTCTATTCTGAATCAGTATTGTGCCCTCTATTGCAAAACCATACTCCTATTCATAAAACTGTCTCTCAAGGACACAAACTTCAGAAGTGTGTTGGCATGGAGGTGGACTTCCTTTCTCCAGTGAATGTCATGTAAGTGTCTTCAACAGCAGTGCAAAAACACAGCGACAAAAACCCAAAACAACAGCAAAGGCAAATGGAAAAGTGAAGCGCGCCTAAAAGCAACATTGACCCGAATATCTATTCTTAAAGTCGCAAACCCTCCTCCAAGTTTTTTTTTTCTCAAAAAAAACCCCACCCTTTACTACAAGAACTTGTTGAAGTAATGTATCTTAAAAGCAATATATAAACTTTCTACTGCAGCCATATGATTTCACCTCACTGAGTGCGCCACCATTTGACGCAATGAGATGATGAGTGATCCCGAACTGGTCAAGGGTACGATGCCCCCCAAAAGTTGATTTCGGTAATTTCATCTCTTCAATAAAACAAGATGACTGCTCTGTATTTACGTGAAATATGTTTAACACATTCTTAGCATTTTACATAAATGTTATTCGCCCTGGCATTCAATTTTTAAAGGTGAGAAGTTTTAACAGCGTTTTTCAACCTTTCAAAATAATTATCAATATCGCAGACAAACTTTAGAAAAATTGCCATAATTTATTTGTCGATGATGTTTGGCACCTTATTTTGGGTTTGTTGGTTTATTGGATATTATTCTTCACATGTATAAACAGAAATTGGTAATGAGAGAAGTAATTTAATTGTTTGGTCATTGCAAAGTCGAAGTGATCCGGAATGGTCTCCCGAACTGGTCAAATGACTGTAGAACAAACTTCCGCATTCCCAAACACAGGCGACACAAAAACGTTCCGGGCTAGTATTGTAATGGTCGTCTTATTATAGGACTACATGAGGTACGGAAAGAAATTTGTGAAAAAAATACAACATGCAGTAATACCGCTTACAGTTGGACAAGTCATGACTCATGGGGTTCAACAGGTCCAATGTTGCAATGATACTCCGAGTCTTACTACGTCATGAAAATTAAACAAACAAACGTGACAGACCCAGACACGAGGCAAATATTTCCACCGAGTTTTTTCAATAAATGTATAAATTCAAAAACAACAATTGGTCACTTACGTTTACTGAGCTACGGCGGTTGTCTTCGCTGTGTTGGGGAATGTCAAAACGTTGCTTTTACAGACGAAAATTGCTTCGAATTGGAGTGGAAAATGTGGTCCAAATTGCACGGAAAGACGCCATTTTAGAAAATGGCCGTTCTGTGCATGCGCACTACGTCGTATTTAGAGCATGTCGGGCCGGGCGCTTTTGCTGGACACACGTGGGCGAAAAAAACGCATTCAAACCGCATTGTGTCTTATCTTCACAACGGGCCGTGTGTTTTCAGTTGACAAGCCTTCGGTGCGCACATGAGGGGGAAAACACAGTTCAAAACAGTCCGCGCAATTTGTATGCAAATAAACGGGAATTGTCATACCCAAAGGGAAACTGTATAGGCCCAATTAAAATATTCACCATTTAGTTGTTTCACATAACTCGACCTGTAAATAGTATCACAAAGTTTAATTCGATGACAGTTTCTTAGATATTGGGCATGAATAAAGATGAATCAAATCCAGTTTGACGCACTGTAAACCTTAGTGTGTCGGTGGCTCTCCCCTATTTACAAAATGGAAAGGTCCATCACAGTGACGCAGATCTACCATATTGATAGCTGTGTGCACGCTCCAAGCCTACGACAGAATCATGTGTGTAAATACGCCCGAGTTCTGGCCCCAAAGTAGTTCCCTCCTACATACAGACATGCACTATGGACAGTGTGAAATAATATTGTCAAGGTTGTGTCAACTCCGCTCCCTTAAAAACACATTTCTTGATTTTCTCTTGTTGTTTGACATTGTTTTAAATAAAATTATCGAAATTGTGGGTGGGTCAAAAGAAATAACTGAAAATCGAAATTCAGTTTGTATTTAAATTAATAGAAAAACAATTTACGAACGAAAAAGAGGAAGACGAAAAAAAAAATAACACAGCTGGCCCTCAGATCGGTTTTTTGGTTAAGCCAGGAAAAGCCATTGAGAACTACTGATAACGGAGACCTTTACTCTAAAATATCTGCGTCATTTGAGGTATCGTTTGCAACTTTCCTTGGATTGTATTTATATAAAATTTTCCCATGAGAAACCTTACCGTCTCCAGTTGGAGTTTCTTTCCGCGATGTTCCTTCAAAGCAATGTACGTGGGACCAACGTTGTCTTTGTAATGTTCTTCCTCCAAATAATACGACCACTTGTCGACTAAAATGTCCTACCTTTAGAACTCGTTATCGCCCACTGAAAATAAGTAACCCATGAATTTCTTACGAACTGCTAGCTGGATGGAGTGGGCTACAACAATGTTTGTAAAGCATACGTTTTAAGGACTTGTCACATGAGGCAATTTGCAGGCAACCAGTTCCAGGAAATCTCCGATAAGAATTGTTTTTTACATTTCAGTTTTCTCATTATTTTCTTCTTGGGGACAGCTAGAAAATTGTCTCTTGTGCTGCTAATGTGTTCCTTTTACCTGCAGTGCAGTTGGTTGCCTCCAAGTTGCCTGAAAAATTGTCCTGTGTGACATTGCCTTTAGACTCCCTTCAATCAAATGAAAAAAAACACACAAAACATTGGGTTATTTTTTAATTATTGTAGTCTTTATTTTTCAACTGAAATACACCACTTTAAGTCTTTACAAAAAAAAACAAGCTCGAATTAAAATTGGAAATGAAAAAGAACATTTGAATTCTTGTCTCTTTCACTCCTCAGTTGGATGGTCATTGAAATGTTGCTTCTGATATACACAAAAGTTAGAACAAATATATACCGAAAATAACTGGAAATGGAATCAACTGAAACTTATGCAGGGACACTTATAATACAAGAAAATAATGAACACGAAAATTGACTAACAAGTGAATGACACAAGCCAACATTTTAAACACCCTTTTAAACCAACACAAAAATCTGACTTGATTGTAATGCAATCGATGCCAGTCCTCTGCCAAGAGCAATAGTTATTTCCAAATAATGCTAAATGAGGCAAATTGTGTTGCCAATGTTAACGTCAAGTTTGATCAACCCCTCTCAACTACTGAGCCAATTCAACAAAATGATTTCTTCAATTTAATAAGTGGCAAAACATGCACAACTTTTAATTGGACTGTAGTTCTAACATGCTGGCCATAAATACCATAATAGTAACTGCTGTGCAAACAACTTTATTTCAGCTCAAGTGTGAAATCTTTTATCAACAGTTCAACTTTCATGTAAGCATGAATATGTAATGCATGAATCTATTGATACGCATGTAGATAACAGTTCAGGCCGTAGACTCCTGTGTATAACTCAAGAATAGAGAGTGGATACAGAAGAAAACAAAATTCTGCTGTCTGTACAATTTATATTTTACTGTTATGAAAATGCTGGATGCACTACATGAACATTCCATGCCCAAGCATAATAATTAGAGACAAGATATGGTGAAGATAAGGAAATGGGATGAGAATCTGTAGATTTGCATTGCATCCATAAGCATACACTTACGAGTCTATCCTTTGACTTGAACCATTTCCCCCAAACCAGTGATTTTCATCTGTCCTCCTTTTGATGTATTTTGCACAATGGCTTTGATACACGTTGTTATTTATCTTGCAAAATGTATGTAATCTTTGCAAGACTATTGATTCATTTGTTCCCCATTGGAAAAAAAAATAACTGACTCCATGTTTTTATAAAATGTGGTTTGTTTGTTTTGGGTTTTTATTTCTTTTACCAAAAGTGTTTCCCACTTAAACAGTTTTCTATATAGCTGTAACAGAAACAGTCTACACTTTCCTTGATTCTCATAAAGATTTCAAGTTTAGTTTTGTTACGTTTTCTGATCTAGTGAAGTATATGAAGTGAGATAACATGATATATTTGAAGTTTTTGTTTGAGGTACAATGCATATTGCAATCAGTGGCATAACCTGAAATTTTCATTGGGGGGGGGAAAGCAGGGGAAAAGACATATCTGGGGAGGGGGGCTATTCAATATATCGGACCGTTCATTTATGCATTTTTTAAATTTCATTGGGGGGGAGGGGGAAAGGGTTCTGAGGGGGGACCCCGCCCCTGCCCCCACCCACTCTGAATACGCCATTGAGTACAATACAACCCTTCATTACATCTCGAAGCAATCATTAACAATAGACTCAACAAATGAATAATAAACACAGATTTTCAAGCAAAATAAAACCAAGGATAAAATGAACATACAAGTATTAAGGAAACATTGCTGCACCCATCATACAAGATACCTAAATGCCCACAGCACATGATGTTTGAGCAGAGTAAAGCTGCTTCACAAGTAAGAAATAAATTATATACAAGGCAACCTTTTACTTCGTCACTCATACCACGAAGTGACCTATCTCAATAAGCCGCTTTACCAAAAGAACATGAAGCTACAGCTCAGTTCAGGCGCACATATGCGTTTTAACGAAGTGACCTGTCTGGAAGTGTAGTATTTTCACGAAGTAACCTATCACGATAGGTCTCAATATGCAATGGTTTGTATACAGCGCTCTGCGGGCAATACTTGTTTTTTCATGTTCACGAAGTGAGGTATGTGTTTAGGAATTAATCACTAATTGAAATAGTTGCAGGAATGAAAGCACATTGATAGTTCTGTATGAATGAAGTAGTCAGATTTGTTTTTGTCTTCACAAATAAAATAAAAATGGTAAGCAGACTCCGCAACAGCAATTTGAAAAATAGTGCAACTTCAATCGCAATTTTTCTCCAAACGCGTTTTTTCCCCGGCTGTGGACAAGATAAGTTACCTGGTGGTACGAGTGAGGACTTGCTCCAACTAACTATCCCGGTGGTCACTGTCATACATGAAGGTGAAAATACATCTGGACTAGACTCAGTTCCCCTTCTTAAAAATGTTGTGCTGAGGATAACCGTCTTTGCATCTCCTCGACAATTGTTGCAGACCGACACAGAAAAGGCAAAAGGACACACCACAATCTTTCGCATCGTGTCAGATGTTTGCATATACGTAGAACTGCAACATGCACACATCGAGTCTGAAGGGCCTCATCATCGAGACATGTTTTTCCAGTCTTAGAGGGGTTACATATGCACAGAGGATCCAACATGTGGTGCTCGTATAAAACATGACGTCCGAGTGACGTTTTAGTACCTGTTGTTCTAGTATTTCTTCTTCTTCATGATTTCTGGCTTCCAGTTGATTGGGTGTGTATCTTCCGTCTGTAAAACAAAAACCAAGTTCAGTTAAAATTGACCAATCAGGAATAGAGCATAGTAAGGTAACTTGTGACTTATTAGAGAGCTTCTAAGATATTTTAAGAATCACCTAACAAGGTTACTTAGTTGTATAATGCACGTAAAAGAACCCAGTGCACTTATCAAAAGAGAAGGGTTCACCCGATGTTCCTGGTTACTGCTGCATATGCCCCACAGCACCTTGAAACCATTACATGTGCTGTCTCGCGCCTTTGATGTTTCTGAAACAGATATATGGCGCCATACAAATGCGTGAATTATCACCATCATCATCAATCTTCATCCGATGATTTATTAACAAATAGAAAACAAACAGTAAAAATAATAATACTACGCGGTTCTTAAAAAGCTTTTTATCACACCCAATGTGTGTCTCAAAGTGCTAATGTTGTTTTTTTGCAACAGGTATGAGGCTATGTCTGAATAATGAGACCCTTTATATATTACAATGTAAGGATTTGCAAAGTGATTGCAGCGCAGTCTACAGCCTTAATGCCAGAAACACCAAGGAGTAATTTTACGTGCATTTATACACATTACATAGGACCTACAGTTTAACCACTCATCCGAAGGACAAAGCAACAATGGTTAAGTGTCTTGCTTAACCCCTTAATGCCGTACCACATACACAGTCCACAGTATTCCGGACCGGATTAGCGGACATAGCGGCCTTCCGCCTTCAAGGGGTTAAGGACATAGCGGCCATGAGCGTGACCTGAACCCACACTCTGACAACACCAGAACTTAAGTCCAGTGTAAGAATAATAATAATATGAGGCATTTATATGGTGCTCTACAAAGAACACAGCGCCTCACATCAACAACAGAATTAATTACAATGCAATACAGAAAATGCAGTAAAAACAAACAAGTCATAAGCTGGGAAGTAGGTGAGTTTTGAGTTGGCGCAGTAGATGTCGCTTCCCTGATAGCACACGGCAGCTTGTTCCACAATTAAGGGGCAACAACAAAGAATGAACCGTCCCCAGCCTTCTTTTTGGAGCGCGGAACAATCAGCCGGGTGACATCAGAAGAAGAGCGAAGCCCCCTGTGACTTCTAGGCCCCTCTGTGTTTATACATTTAGGCTATCAGAAATGTAACTTTGAGATTGCCGTTGGAAGGATTTATAAATGAACAGGAGAATTTTGAAAGTGATTCTTTCCTTGACGGGGAGCCAGTGAAGTGAGCGCAGTAATTGAGCTGCTGACAATTGATCTCTAGCGCAGCAAAACACGACGCGCAGCTTGTTTTGAAGGCGCTGTACTCGTCTGAGGTCCACTTCCCTGGCACCGTATAACAATAATCAATGCGTGAAAGAACCAATGATCTTACAGCATCACAAGCATCCTTGATGAGGAAACGGCGTATATCCACAGATTAGACACTCCAAATTGCAACCAGTTGATTGCATTTTCGACCACACTGAAGTTAGTGAATATGACACATTTGTATGTAAACATAATTTCTCAGGTTGGACTGTGATAGTTAAAAGTTTCATATCAAAAACAACCATACGACAAATGACATGAATAAGACATTTCCTCACCGCTTCCTCGTCCTCCTTGTATATCTTAATAGTTTTGTCTGCCTCTGCTGTGATGAGTCTGCTCTGGCTGTTATCAAACAAGCAAGCAAATATTCCAGCCTCACTGTCCATTGAACCAGGTTGGATTGGGGCCTGGGTACGCTGAAAGTTGTAGCCTGTCCGCCAGTCCCAGAAATGTAGGCTCCCATTGTCACCTGATTACAATGATAATTTAGATGCAAAACATGATTTGGGATTTAATTAACACTTTAAACACACATAAATTCACCAGTAATAGTGTCTTAGAGTTACTGTATTTAGTTTAATCTCAGCTTCAAATAGTCTCAATCCTGTTGGACAATGTGACATAATTCTAGTACGAGACACACCCATTTCACTAAGTTTGCCACAGTGATTAACCAGAAGCCAATAGAATAATACACTAAGCAAGTTTTCTTTTAGGGTATTGTTGAGAAATTATGTTCATATGTTTGTAAAGACTCAAAGTCTTGTTGAAAACAACTGCTTTTATCATAAGATTTAAGTTGAATTACAAAAGAAACTTATAGCAGCTTTGGGCTTATTTGGTCATCGATTGGTCATTCTTCACAGATTTTGAGTGAACAAAACACTTCGGATTTATTGTGGAGTCTTCCTCACTCGACTGAGACATGGACGCCGTCATGATTGTTTTGATCGTCACCTTTAACCTATGACCTAGAATGTGATTGGCAGATTTGGATCACCAGCTCTTACAGAGCAAATCAGTAGTACATTCACCTCATTCAAAGTTATTACTACTGGCATGCCATATATCTGGGAGTGACTTGCGAGGATAAAGTATTTCAATAGGACACCTGAAATCATTGTGGCTTCATGGAGAAGTTAACACATAAAAACAGTATGCTTGTATTTAAGGAGATGGGAATCCCTTTGTAATCAACGTGACTAAACCCTAAAACACTCACTGAGGCAGGTCTCAGTTTGGCCATGGATGACATTACTTTTTGGCAGTCATGTATTAATCACCAGACTTATGACAGTGTTTAATAGCCCATGCAAGTCTTGCGCGTAATCAAACATTTTGGGGACCACTTTGGTCCCACGTACATTGCTTCAACGAGTGAAGGAAACAAACTCGCGCATTTTAACGGGTCCCAGTGTTCGAATACGCGGGAGACTTGCCCGGTCTATTGTAGGACATTGATCCCTAAGTATAAAGCAATGTGGGATGTTGATGTTTTGTTAAATTTGCTCAAAGCGCTAGTAGTACAAATGAGCTCTCCTTAAAGTTGCTTAGTAAAAAGTAGTTACATCGCTGGCTCTAGTAAGAGCTGAGTGAATCCAAACATTTCCATCTAATATGCATTGATGATGTCTGACACAGAGTCTTGCCTAAATGTGGGAAGTAGTGGATGAGACTACATCAAGCCAATTTTGTTTCTTTTCAGAAAATCCTAATCTTTGTTAAAAATTTGTCAAAATGTATTTTAAAAAACAAGTATAAAGAAAAACATTTGTGCATGAAATAGATGTTAAATTTGCACCGGGGAAAAAAAAACCACATGCATATTAATCGGGTAGGAGTCAAACCCATGACCTTTGCCGTTTTAGAGCAGATGTCTTACCAAGTAGACCACCGGGATTGCGGGTAGCTAGAGGCAGTTCGATTGCTATATTTTAGCAGCGGGTACCGCAACAACTTAATAGATGTTAAATTTGCATCGTGGATAAAGAATACTATTTGGTTTTACCATTTCACCGATGTGTGTAAAGCACTGTATACTCAGTACTTCCCCGAGTTCTGTGAAAAAAATCCACAGGCATATTACTCGGGTGGGATTCGAACCCACGACCTTTGCCATCCTAGAGCAGATATCTTACCAACTAGACCACCGGGATTGCCCCGGTAGCTAGAGGCAGTTCAAATCCTCTAAACTGGCATGATACCCATGGTCAGTCCACTGTATACAGAAGTACGGTTGGTTGGTAATCTACAAATGATAAACTGGAAAGTATTTGTTTTCTCTAATCAGTTCCCGTCATTAACCGAGTCAAAAAAACTGTTTGTGCTTTCAAACACCTCACACAGTCTCTGAAGTGACGTTATAATGGTGATGTAGAATCCTTAAATTGAACAAGTCTAATTTATTAGGTAAGTTTATGACCAACAAAAGAGATTACATGCTGTCGCAAATCTTTCACCTTAAAGGCAGGGTATACATTTGGTAATTGTCAAAGACCAGTATCCTCATGTCTCCCAACGTATTCATAAAAAACAAACCAGTGAAAATTTGGGCTCATTTGGTCATCAAAGTTGCAAGAAAATAACGAGAAAAAAACACACACCCTTGCTGCATGTATTGTGTGCTTTTAGATGCCGAGAAAGGCTTCTCAGATTCAAATATTTGGTTGAAAAAATTACCTCTTTCTCTAAAACTACATTAATTCAAAGGGAGTTGTTTCTAACAATGCTTTTTAATATCAACAGCTATCCAGTGCTCTTTATCAAGTAAGTTTTTATGGTATTTCAACTTGTGGAGTAACTACCAAAAGTACACCCTGCCTTTAAGTAGTTAAGGGCCCTTGCTTTGACGTAAATACAAATTTTTTGACTTGTGCTTTGAAGAATGATGTGTAGGCTTGCTGTTGACTGCTATCTCATGTAATCTCTTTCATTCGTCATAGATGGGTCAGCAGAACCCCCTACAACTTTGCCTAATATATTAGACTTGTTTAGTTTAGATAAAATCCACCAAATGATAAAGGATCACAGAAGTTGAAGTAATAGCTTGTTGATATTAAAATGTCAGGTGATCATGTTCTTGTCTGTGTATAAAAAATATGAGAGCTCAAAACCGAGTGCAACCTATCGATACAACATCATGCATATGGTATAAAACATACTCAACCAAAAGTATATAAATGGAATGAATTAGCTCACCCCCAGAGACAAGAACGCCATCTGAATTGACAGCCAGGCAGTTTATAATGGCGTTGTGACCACTCAGGTTCTGGACGAAGTTGCCGTCGGGAAACTTCCACTGTTTAATGTTGTCTGGGGAAGCGGATGCCATCATGTGTCTGTAAACAAACAAGATTCAAAACCTGGTCAATTTCTATAGAGTTGGACGTACTTGCTGTGCAGACCGACGCTCTGAAACAATGTGCACATAATTAATGTTTTGGACGGGGACATTTCAATTTTTTAGGTAACAAAATGTTGCTATTTTTTACCCACAGTAGGGAAATTAAGACTTGTGAGATTGATGTCAAGTGCATATTAATCCTCGTCTTCAGGTTGGTCTGTTTTTGCCTACGGTCAAGCTATGTACAAACTGGCATTCCCTTTCCAATTCCTTCATCAAGAATTTTTGTGTTTAAACAAGTGATTGTGGCATTCAATTAATTAACAATGATACTGATAATAAAGAATTAATTTATAATGCACCCATTCTAGGAAATACCACAATCTATAAAAATGATTAGACAGGACTCTTACAAAACTCCCCATAAACACGTTTAATATGTACAACAAGAATAACATTAACATTAAAACAGTAGATATATAAAATGTTCTTAAGGAGAGCAACAAGAAGAGCAAAAACACGAAATTAGTAAAAAACTTGTTTAAAAAGATAAGTCTTCAGAACAGATTTTAAACACCAAGGCTAGCAGCGTTCCTGACAGCCAGTGGAAGTTTTTCTCCAGAAGTGCCGTGCACTATTCTCATTAATCCCAAAGAGCAGCCTCACCACCACCTACAGGGTGGTGAAGAAAAATACCCTCATGGGAACTGCAAAGGCAGTATACGAGACTGGGACTTGACAGAAACAAGCTGACTTTTGGGGCTAGACTATGTACAATTCTGTAAGTAGATCAATGCAATCAGCACCTCACATGTTATTGCCTAATTATCAACTCTGTACTCACAGCTTTGGGTGGATGACCAGAGCTCTGACACTCTTTTTGTGATTGGTCAGAGTTGCACGACTTTTTCCAGCTGCAAGATCCCACAGACGAACTGTCGAATCATGACTGCCACTCACAACCTGAAAAAAAACAAAACATTCACCATTGAACTTGATAGTGAAAACTGAAGTTAAATCTTGAAAAGAATTCATAAATGTTAATTGATTTTTCGTGTATCGACATCTACATCATAATCCTCCAGCAAAAAGATTCAAACCGCATCCAGCTGAGTTGGCACGGTGCGGGGCTAGAGGAGCCAAGTAAAGTTGGGGTTGAAATTGATATTGAGTATATGTTTAGCGACAGCATCTTTGAAATTGACTAACCACTTCACGTCAGAAATATTTTTGTACCGGCCTTTGCAGAGATTTTTATAAACACCAGGAACCACTTTGGAGCGCCATCCAATTTTCACAGTCAGTCACATAGCCATGCTTAATTTCTCCCATAAACGAGGGAAAAGATGGTTCTGAAAATCATGCGGTAATATGTCTTTTTCGGAGGTGATTGTGTTATCCCCAATTCCAGACCTCCTTTTAAAAAATGTGGCATACAAGAATGGAAGGTCACCATTGTCTATCAACGTTTTTCGGCTCAAAGGGAGTTAAGTCGAGTCAGTGTTTTAGCTAGGATTTGGAAAGTCGCAGTGCAATTTGAAGAAAAAGGAGTGCTACTTTTTCAAACAAAAAAATCCACACAGAGCGCAAACCACAAGCACAGCATGCAACTCTTTCAAATTACATCGAAAAATGTAAACTTTAACTGATTGTATACTCTCTCACTCTCTGATATATTTGCATTGAATTTGAGTGCAATGTAGTCTCCTATGAAGAATTGTTTAGGTGGAGGTTATTCTAAGAAATTAATTTGTTTGTCCTTTAGGAAAGAGACTTTGTTTGGACCATAATAATCATTCAGACAAGAGATATAATTTACAAATTTTAGAGGATTTGCATAGGATAAGGAATCTTTTGAATTTCACAATTTCCTTTAATCTTTTGGCAAAATTTAAGATTACCTAAATATGGTTGGCTGTTGTTTTTAATGTTTTGTTTGAATAATGAATTGTTGTTAAATTGGGTGTTTTTTCCCTTTCCCCACTCACTTTCACCAATGATCCCAAAATCTTTTGACAGATGTTCAATGATCTTGTGTCGTGGAGGCTGAAGTTAACAAATTAATAAGAGGGGCTTCCCTAAACTTGGTTTGTTCTGTTTTGTATTTGCTGGACGACTAAAATCAAACTTGAGTCGCCCGCAGTTTTTTGCCATGTAACCGCATGTGATGTGCACAATACAATTTTTGAAAAGTGTGGGGAAAAACACAGAAGCGAAATTTGCAAAATTGCATATTGAGTTATTGTACTGGCATAATTTTTGCCCTTAACGGTGGTATTTTCATCAACAACCATATCAATGGATTTCTGATTAGAGGATCTATTATATCTATTACTTCTTTTGAATCGGCGTCTTCGCAAATCAAAAATCAGTACAAATTCCAACATTGATAAAAAAAATCAACAAAGCACGTCGTATGATGACAGCACACATTGGGGAAAACAATTAACTGTGGCATCGCGAAGGCAACGCTGAAACAAGGTCTCCTTGCCGGACGCTCTTGATGTTTTAGTAGCCTAAATAAAGGCTGTGTGTAGAACAGAAATCTGCAGCCTCCACAACACTTTGCAACTATTTTTTACTTGACTTGTGCATGTGTACTGAATTGGCAGATCATGGGCTGTGGCTTACAGCCGAGGCTCTGCTCTTCATGCTGAGTGCATACTCATATTTTCTCCCAAGACAACGAATCCCGATGTTTATTCTGAGAAACTTTGTTGTCTTTCTTTTGTCAAGTCAGGGTTTCATTGTGGAAACAATATTTTCAAAGGAAAACGATTACTTCAAAAGTTAAACAAAACAACACCATGCATGGGCACAGATTTTTTTTCTCGGAAGACCAACCTGAAGTGGTTAAGTTAGAGCCACTGATGACTATGAAGGATAGACTATTCCAGAGAGGATTCGTAGATGGATAAAAACTGGTATTGTAGAACCTACTTTTGGCATGGGGGTGGTTATATGATGACTTGGGGAACATTCTGGGGGTGTTGTGGCCGAGTGGTTAAGAACACCGAACTCAAGCTCTGGTGTTTCTGTTCAGCAGAGTGTGGGTTCGAGTCCCGGGTGTGACACTTGTGTCCCTGAGCAAGACACTTAACTATAATTGCTTCTCTCCACCCAGGGGTAAAATAGGTACCTGTGAGGGCAGAGATGGTTCTTGTGATTGATTTAGCTTAGTAGCGCATATTTGTTGCACAGGCTGTATGGTTTAAGGAATGAAACTAATGGCCCAGTGACCAGGGGTAATAAGTGTGAAGCGCTTTGGGATGCCCTTCGGGTGTGTAAAGCGCTATATAAAAACCGAATATTATCATTATTATTATTATTCTTTGTGTTCTTGACTGAGTGGTGAGATTTTTGTCAGTTTCAATTTCAACTATTATGGATTTTGAGGAGTGGCCGACCCAGTTTTGGGGGCATGCCGGTCGCACTATCATTTCTGGTGTAATTATTCAAGCATTATCGAGCTGCAAATCTCTGAAGGCTTTCAAGCAGTTGTTTTTCTTCTTCAGTGAATGGAGCCCAATGCAAACCTTTTCTTTGAAGAAAAAAAATGACAAGCTGATCTTTATCCTACATTACCTTTATTTATACATACCTGTGGTTCTGCAGCCTGGCACTTCACTGTGGCAACTGTGTTTGTATGTCCAGCTAATGTGTGGATACAGGCCTTTGTCCTCATGTCCCAGATACGTACAGTAGCATCACGGCCGCAGGTAGCAAGAATGTCAATGGTTGGATGGATGTCAAGGGCATGGACTGCGCTAAGATGACCATGATAATGTCTGATTACCTGTGAGGTGAAGCAAAATATGAAATTTATAGAGTTATGGGAGAGTTTGATCTCAAGCGTTAATTTTTATACAGTTTAGGTACATTGTTACAACAGAGAGAGCATTACAGCATGTTTAAAACTACATCGTTTTGATTAACATTTTTCTTAAAAGAAACTCTCTCAGAGACTGTTCTATTTCAGAGTCAAGAAATTATGATAATCTTTCAAAAACTTTGTGGATGTGTGGATAGGATATTAGCTGTTGGTGCTATCCCATCCAATGATGATGTATCTGCGGGCTTGTTGTAATTTGAAATCCAAATATGGTAACTGTGCTGGACTATTTCCACCGGTGTTATTTGTGGCGTGTCGTGGCTGAGCAGTTAAGAGCGCTGGACTCAAGCTCTGGTGTTTCTGATCAGCAGAGTGTGGGTTTGAGTCCTAGTCTTAACACTTAAGATACTTTACCATAATTACTTTGTCCTTCAGATGGGACATTAAGCTGCAGGTCCCGTATGCTAGGATTGGTAGTGCATATAAAAAAAACAGAACGCTTATCGTTGAAGAGTAGGGGTTAACCTCAATGTTTCTGGTTTGTTGCAAGCACCCTTGTTTACATGTTTCCTCAGGCTTGCGAGCTACAGTGATTAAGTTCACTTATGAGGCATCCTTGGTTTCATTACCAGAAATATAGTAATAATAATAATAATAGTTTTAACAGGGAAGTGGTGGGGAAATAGTTAAACCGAAAAGAAATTACCCTCGGTTGGTAGTGAACAGGGGTTTCGAGATAAAGGATATTTTTTCGGATCCTTTGGGGAGCAATAGCTAAATTTCGGAAGTCAATTTCAGTTGCATGTGGATTGATTCAGAAATTTTGTAAATCTCTTTGTAATTCTAAAAAAGCTGTAGGCTTGCAACAAGTGTATTGGAAATAAAGACATAGCCATGGGTATATCTGTGCTTATGAAAAACGAGGAGTTTATCCGTTGTTGGACCGCTCAAAGTAAGGCAATCAAATCCTCAAGTATTTCATGTAATTCATATGAATTATTTGAGGGAAAATGATGATCGAGGTTGTTTTCAGATCCAGTTAGATCTGGTGGCGATTATTTTCTGTATATTTTTGTCTTTTCTGAAGGCAATGAAGGGTGGGTTCGAAAATATCGCTCTAAATTAGAGGCCATAATTTGTTGATTGCGCGTGATATGTTGTTGCGTAAAAGTGCATCGTTGTAGGTTGTTGTGAAAAAAAAGAGGTGTTTTTGCAATTTTGTTTTGCTTCCGGTTTCTTATGAATCATATTTGTCCGTTCACGATGTGATACTTTTTGTATCTGCGTGTTCGCTTCGTCATGGGTGTAACCTCGTGCTAAAGTAAACAGAGAGTTTCCCCATAAATGAATGCGTTGAACTTGTGTGGGGATGAGAAGAAGATCTGTGTAGATATTGGTAGATTTCAGTGGGTTTGGTAAAGACCTTAGTGTCTAGTGTACCTTTTCAGGGAACCTATTAACTTTGAATATTGTAAAGTCAAGATAATTGATTGAGCAGTTTGAGGCCTCAAAAGTGAATTTGAGGGTGGGATGCATTTGATTCATGGTATTTACCAGGTTATTAAAGTCTTCAATGTTGCTACCATAGATTATGAGAGTGTCGTCTCCATAGCGCCACCAAGTAAGAATGTGTTCAGTTTTTTGGAGGATTTGATTTTTAAGATCATGGAGGGTTGTGTCACATATTTCTGGGCTGGCTGTGGAGCCCATGGCACAAGCGACATTCTGTAGGAAATATTTAATTCCAAATTGGAAGCAATTTCTTCAATTATAAGTTCCGGAGGAGTTTGGATGTGTGAGGAGTGTGGTTTGTTTATGGCATATTGGTTGGCTCGGTCAAGGGCGTTGCAAACACAATTAATTGCCTCTGTTTGGCGAACATTGAAACAACATCAACACTGGTAATGAGTATGTCTTGTGGAAATGATGTTTCTTCCAGTTTATGCAAAATGTCCGCGGTGTCGCGGACGCATGTGGGTTGCGAGGTAACTATTTGAAGGAGGAAATAGTTCACAAATTCAGAGATTTTTTGCTGTGGGGCCTGTGCATCTGCTGATAACAGGTTCTACCAATGAAAGGCTCTCCTGGTGGTGGAGTTCTGTGTAATTTTTGTAGAAAATACTTAGTTGGGCACGCCACTTTCTGTGTTAGTGGGTCGAGGTACTCATAGGTTTTGCGGTTGATGTTTTGGTTAACCGTTTTTGTGAGTGCATTTGTGAACCAGCTGGGTTGTCTCTTGTCTCCGTAGAGCTGAGAACTAAGATGGCGGTAGCCTAAGGCTAAATAGTCAGGGAGGTTCACAAGTCAAATTCCTCTGCCTTTGTCATATGATTTAATAAACATTTAAAAAAATTCAACTGTAACAAAGCTGATATTTGATTCTTTGTCATATTGTTTATCTGTTTTCTCAAACGAGTACGAGCAAGTTCAAACTTAGTAGCTTCTAAAAATAATTATCAAGTGTGAGATTAAATGTGGATTTGGGAAGCCAAGTTGAAGGTGGTTTGAAGGGTTTGATTTTGGAAGTGCTACCAAGAGACTGCAGCAGGAGACAACTCTTCCTTAGGCTTTCTCGTGCACACTTGCTTACTTTAGAAGATGTGTTTGCGAAGGATAGGACAATAAATGAATATGAGTCAACTTAATTTACGCACAAGCCTTGTCTTCTCACCTTGTTTTGTTCAAGATCCCAACATTTGACCTGTTTGTCTTCACTGCAAGAGAATAGATATGGCTGACGTTTACTAACTGCAAGGCCCCGCACAGCACTGATATGACCAGTCAGGGACAACTTCAGCTTACCACTTGCCTGAAAAGTGAGCAAAAAAGATGTCATTATTTAAAGGTCAAGTAATAAACCACAAGGGAAACTGACTGGGTAGTTTTTTTTTATAATTTGGTGTTGAACAAAGACAAATTGACTAGAACGGGATTTGAACCAATGACCTACGCGTTAACGTGCTGGTGCTCTACCAACTGAGTTATCTAACCCTATGTTGGCGGTCTTCCTATTTTGTCAATACCTTTGTTTGGTGGTGCCAGTCAGAAGCCATGCAACCATTAACTGCCATGTAGCCAGGGATCACACTCAAGTTTGCGATACAACACCAAATTATCCAAACAATTTACCCAGTCTGTTTCCCTTGTGGTTTATTACTTGACATTTGAAAAAAAGTCGCATCCCCTTAAGGTGATCCCCTGGCTGCCACTTCCCAGGTTGTATCATAAACTTGGGTACATTAATCCGTAGGTTATTGGTTCAAATCCCGCTCTAATCAATTTGTCAAATTAATTATCTTAAGGGGGACATTTATTAGTATTGGATGCTTAGTTCATGTAATACACCAAAGTTATAGTTTGTAGGTTAAAAAGCGAGACACTTTCTTTCTTCAGTTCAAACAACTATCACTGAACTTTTTAGTAAAAAGGTGTGAGAAGTTTTTCCCCAAAAGCTGACTTAATATTTACATGTTTTCCCCCAAAAGCAATAAGTGATTTTTCTCTAAGATTATGCTCAAAAGAGAATTATCTTCCATGCCTTCCTTCAATTCAAGCCTCGGGTCTTTGCGAGAACAGTCTTCAAGTCTGACCATATGGACAACAAAGTTTCAAACAGTAATAATTATAAAGTAAAGATACTGTTATTCACATAAAAAAGACCCCAAGAAAAAGATAGATAATTCCACAAAAGACTGTAAATCAAGTTGTAATGTGGAGTTGGAAAGGCACTTCTTAAGCAATTATATTTTGTTAATGTCGAAGAGACTCAAACTGTAGATTGCCCCTCCTAATGCAGTCTGATCCACCCTTTTGAAGGAATGGTATGGGCCTTCATTCAAATGTAAACCTTTAATCCTCCGCTGTGGTGCCAATTCCAAAACGCGCCTCATGCCATCGCTGTCTTTGTTTTTTTGTGATGCAGTCTGACAAGTCATACTTTCGTTATGCCTCAAATTTAGATAAGTTTTTTCACTCGTATTGTATTTCCATTGGATTAATTATTCCCTTAACATAAAACACAGGCACAGCAATTTATAAACAAGTTATCGACTGGTGGAAAGACGACCTAAGATCAAACAAATTAACATCTGATCATCCTAAAAGAAGAAATCCCTTGAGGCAAGAAAACAAATCTTCCTCCAGAGCTACCATCGGGTATCAAAAAAGTGTTCAAGCAGGCCAACTCCTCAAATCAAAATGCCTCTTCTGCATCTGTTTGACACTATGGTGGACCCCCGAATGCCTAAAGTCAGTTAGCAGTGAAGTAGTAAAAGAACATTTAACTTCTGCCATAATCCTTCTTAATTCGGAGCTTAGCCTACTCCTGCCAACACTTGTTTGACGGCATTGTTGATAATCGTTTTGATGTTTTGAGACGTAATACACCATTTATAAGTAACTTGTTCGGCTCATTTCTGATGAAAGACATCAAAGAGACAGAGAAGGCCAATGAGTTAGCGACAAAAGTGACAAAAGGTTTGACTTTTACAATACAGGAAAAACGCTTCACTCCTTACAGAGTTGCCATGGCGAGATCGTCTTACATAGGACGTAGGATGGGTTACCGTCCCTCTTATCCCAGCTCCTTCTCCAGCCCAAACTTCCAGCTGACTAAGAGTAATGACTTCAAAGGACAAAGCCACCGCCAACCATCAGGTGAACCATAAAGTTAAAAAACTAATTTACTTCACATTGCCAGCATCTTCTTTACCCATAGTGGATCGAACACGATGGTTTATTCATAACTGGGATTGAACACGGTGGTTTATTCATAACTGGGATTGAACACGATGGTTTATCCATAACTGGGATTGAACACGATGGTTTATTCATAACTGGGATTGAACACGATGGTTTATTCATAACTGGGATTGAACACGATGGTTTATTTATAACTGGGATTGAACACGATGGTTTATTCATAACTGGGATTGAACACGATGGTTTATTCATAACTGGGATTGAACACGATGGTTTATTCATAACTGGGATTGAACACGATGGTTTATTCATAACTGGGATTGAACACGATGGTTTATTCATAACTGGGATTGAACACAATGGTTTATTCATAACTGGGAAAAGATCATGCAAGATCCATGGATTTTACAACTGTGCAAGGTTTTCAACTAGAATTTTCACACCCTCCAGCTCAGAGCTCAAAACCAGTCACTATAGCTCAAAACAAAATCGGAGAAGCTTTTCTTATGTCAGATGTTCAAAAGATGCTGGAGAAGGGTACACTTTAGTGACAAAGCAAAAGTCATTGGTAGGCCATTTTATTTTAACCTTTTCTCATTACAAAGAAATCTGGAGATTTTAGATAAATTTACGCCTACTCAACAGTTTACTTTTAACCGACAATTCAAGATGGAAGGTATCTTCGTCATGAAGGACTTACTAAACAATTTTATTGGTTCTTTAGACCTCAAAGACGCATATTTCACAATGTGAATCCAATTTTCAGATCTAAAATTTCTTCGTTTTATCTGGCAAAACACTTGCGATCAATTCACATGTCACCCTTTAGCCATTCTAGTTCACCTAAAACTTTTACCAAAGTTTTAAAACCTGTAGCTGTTTACCAACATCATCAAGGAATTTGTTGTGCTTTTTAATTAGACATTCTAATCCTAGGATCTACTCATTTAGAATGCAAACACAATCTACAAATAACTTAAGGTCTCTTAAAGAATCTTGGTTTCCTAGTAATCTTTGCAAAACTGGAGCTAGAACCTAAACAAGAAATCTTGTTTCTAGGTTTTCTAATTAACTCAACAAAATGACACTGTCTTTGTCTCAGGAGAAACTTGAAAAAATAGTGCAATAATGCCAAGAAATAAAGAGTTCCCACTGTTGACTGTTTGAGACCTTAACATGTTTAATAGGACGAATGTCCCCAACAATTCGAGTAGTTCTACCACCTCAACTTTTTTATCACTGCCTTCAAAATGACAAAATCAATGTATTACATGCATACAACTCTTACGAGTCCCCAGTTGTACTGTCTGAGGAATCAATAGAGGAAACACATTGGTGGATAGAATCCATCAAAGCTTTGAACGGTCATCAATTTGGCCATCGCACTCCAGACCTCTGCATCCCAACAGACGCAGCAATGATAAGTTAGGGTGCTTGACTCAGACAGTTACACACGGGGGTCTGTTGGACACACTCAGAACAAGAAATCACATAAACTTCCTGGAATTCCTGGGATGCGTTCCACTTGAGCAAACGTTGGGCACGATTGCCAACAATTTTGAATGGAACGAGTTTTGCGCCACCAATGTTGTTGAATGTTAGCAACAATCCGAACTAATTTCTAAGGTGTTGGTGGGTAATTTAAAAATTGTGGGTAACAAGGTAACCGAAAGGTAAGCAGACGATGTTATTTTCTTGTCACAAAAATAATTAAAATGTGTTACTACTAGTATCGCACACCTGTCTGTTATTTTCTTTACTGCAAGCTATATTACAGAGTGCCGCCATATTGACATCAAGATGTGTGCAACCAATCGTTCCCATCGGTCGCAGTGGTCACAAATAATTGCGCAAATGGTTTGTGCAAGTGGTACGCAGCCCTGGCAGAATAGTACGCTCTCAGATCTCTCCAGAGCCAACGTGAAAATAATAAACCTTCGCTTGCAGAGGGACAGCTCTGCAGCCATGGCATACTAACAAAGGGGGAGCCCACTCTCAACTTCTTTCATATCTGGCAGTAAAGATATGGGTTTGGTGCAGCTGATGTGTTCTAAAGAAAATTAGTCCAGTTCAACATCTCTAGCCCAGGTACTAAATTGCCTACAAGAATTGGAAACACTGGATTACAGTACAGAACACTCAATGTCTAAATCCTTTGCTCATGATTTTATCAATGTGTAACCCTGGGTTCACCTTCAAAAGTGGCGAGAACCAACAATAATTAACAACTCCCTTTTTGAAATAAAAACCAAGTTAGAGAATTCAAGATAGGATGCACAAAAACAGAAACTCTGATTTATTTGTCAATAATAAATCTCTGTCACCTTCCAAGAAGGTGGAAGATTAAAAATGCATGAATAGACAGTGGGTGAAGATCACAAGGAAGAGATGAATAGCCTGGCTGGTGACCACAGGTAAACAAATGGTCACCATGGCTAAAAAAAGAAAAGAGTACATGTGCAATACATGTACTAAGTGTAAACAAGAAAATATACAAATTAACATAAAACATATTTTGTAAAGTAAAATACACTAAGTAACCTAAGACCAAAATGTGGTCAGGGTTACAAATGGTTTACTGATTGGACCATATCACCTAATTATAAGATGGTTCAAGAGAGTGTTTGATTTGCAAACCCCCAAAGCCCACAGATACAACTTAACTTGAGATGTGAATAAAGATTTAAAGAACTTGTCTTCCCTTCCAAACAACCTTAAACAATTATCTGAAAAACTTGCCATGTTAGTGGGACTGGTTTCGGCCAGTCGCTGCTCTTCTTCGCTGCAGCGCTTGATTTAACTCACATGAGGAAAGAACTCAATAACAATGATATGTTTACCTTAGTCAATTAATTTGACTCGGTGCACTTCTGTTACTTCAAAAGGGTGGATCAGACTGCATTAGGAGGGGCAATCTACGAGGCTCCCCGACATAAGTGAAATATTATTATGGCAGATATGTAACCTTTATGTTAGGGAATTAGTTAGGGAATTCTTTGTGATGAACTTACCAAATCCCATATTTTGATGACTCTGTCACTTGACCCTGTAGCAAACCACTGGTTACCAGGCTCTACAGCAATGCTACGAACCCAACCGATATGACCACTGATAACTCTGTAAAGCTTCCATGGGGGTCTCCATTGTGGCTTTGGCATTGTGGGTGCTTTTCTAGGAACGAGAGCACCAGACTGCTTTCCTCCCTGAAGTGTAACCAGTGCCTGAAAAAACAGAGACAAGTTCATAAATCATTTGAAGTCAATACTACATTTAAGTTGAGAAGGTAGTGCATTCAGTTAGGCTCCTAATGGATGATACCCATGCCTACATCCTTACGGACTTTGAAGGGGTTAACCCTGTTTCAGCCCCAGGGTAGGTGGCAACATGCCCCTGGTGACAGTTGATTTTGGTCAACAGCCCAAATAAGTGTAGCCCTCACCTTGAAGTGGCCAACTGGCCTTGTAAGTTAGGCAATATTTCGTTAAAAAATAAATTTAAAAAAGGCTTTACATTTCAAACCATACATTAAAGGTAGGGTCATTGTTTGGTTTTTACCAACGTAATGCTTACTTATAGCAAAATCATAAAGAACAGACGATAAAAGTCACATGTGAAAGTTTTGGCTGAATACAGTGTCTACTTGCTGAGAACAGTGTCTTTCTTTTTGCTGTCACGTATTTTCACACGAACGAGGGTATTTTCACACGAACGTCGAATCCATCCACGCTTAGCGAGGTGACAGCAGTTACCAACCGCATCTCTTGCCGCAGCAATTGCGAACAAAAAACAACCCTCAGAAATCTCAGAAACGACTCATGCATGAACCGTTTCTCAGATTCAAATGTATTTATTGACTTCTAATCAACGGGGCATTTCAGATAAAATAATTTTGCAGGATGCTTACCACCATTACCATCTTTATAACAAGTAAGCTTTCAGATATGAAAATACAAATTTCGAAGCCATTACCAAACAATGACCCTACCCTTCAAAAAACCTAACTTATAATAACAGAGATAACCTGTGTGTGAATGGTTAGTCAGTTACCTTGGATGAGACTGGTCCGGCCCTCTCTGGTATTCCAGCATGCCTCTGAATCTCCTCAACACTAGCTGCCGTCTTTTCACTATCGAGCCTGAGAATCAAAAACAGCATCACATTGATAGTAGTTTATAACTGGATTTTTGAATTGATGGATTGTGATTAACTGCAAGATCTTTGTTCACAGTTAATTAACGGGTGGGAATGAATGCAAGAAGCTATCATTTGTGTTAGGGTTGTATTAGTTATCTTATAATAATTACTACTACAGACACTAACAAAGCAAACATATGAAATCAAACACAACATGTCTGTGGGTTTTATGTCAGCGTTTTCCATTAACAGTGGTCTGCTGGAAAAATGCTAGTTGAAACACCTGAGGAACAGTCCAAATTCTCTCCAATTGGCTGGCTAGTTCAGTGAAGACGAAGCAGAGTATACTGTTTGAAACGTTGAGACCAAACCGGCTCTTCTCAGAGCCAACACTCAAACAAAAGAGATTAACACATGGTTGTACCCGCAAGTTTACTATTATTTATTTATAGTTTTTCATATCCCTATTTAATATGAATATGGACGGGGTACTAGTGAAATGACAAGCTAACTGGTCCCACTGGCTAGTCACTGAAAAAGTATAAAAGGGCAAAGCCCTGTATGTTTATACTAACCATGATTGAGATGGCGGTAGGTTTGCTAATACACCCTGCACTGCCTTTTGACTGAGTGGACTTTGGTGGGCAGCAGTACCTGCAGATAGCTGTACACCTGGGGATAATAAAGCAACATACAATTAGTATAACATGGTTTAAGGGTGGGCAGTCAATATTACTATACCTCATACATAATCATGATCCAGAGTCGAATTCTCACTGATCCATTTACCGTCACAAGTCAGATGCTATTTTTGCTGTTTACCAGGAGTGCGCCAATATTCACACACATGTTAAAATACACAAGCATGGTAGACTGTCATATGGGTAACAGTCGACCACAGGTTAAATACACACGCGTAGTAGACTGTCGCATGGTAACAGTCATGCACAGGGTGAAGTACGCATGCACAGTAACTGTCACATGTGTAACAGTCTACTACGCTCGCACTTTACGAAGCAATTGATGAACTGTTGCATAGACAGGAAAAGATGGTGGCACACATAAACATTGATGTCAAACTAAAGAGAAGTAGGAGGTATAGTAAAACAAAATATAACATGGTTTAATTCGGGTGGACAGTCGACATTAGCTCCCCTTAGTATTGGAAGTTGACAAACTGGTTAATGAGGCAAAATTTGAGGCTCCCCGAGGTATCGGAAGTTGACAAACTTGTCTGGGAGGTAATATGGTCTGTTAAACTGAAAAAACAATGTTGTATTTGTTTTACTATACTATTTCTAAAGTTCGGTATCAGTGATCTCGGGAAAACGTGCCATTTCTTCATGTACAATATTGTGACATGAGACGAAGCTGCTCGTCTCACTTTTAATAATTTTTTGCTTAATTGTAACTGAAAAGTTTTATTCATGTAAATATCAAAGCTGTAATTTCCATGCTACAATATTTTTGGGGGTGTGCTACACGGCAAAAACAAAATGATGGGCACCACCATTTATATCAATGAATTCCAGTACAAAGTCAGGGAGGCGGAGTATACTATACTACCAGTAGACAACCTGCTGCGATGTGCATATAGTAGCTGTCATAATCAATCCCGACAGCAGCAGAGTAAAATTTATTCTAGCAGAGAGCTAGAGATAGTGTATGTCAGAGAGTTTTAGAGTATTTGGGTAATGACTTTGTGGTCGGCGGAGTTAATTGGTTAGTTAGCAGACCGCATTTTAGGAAGTTACACACTGGTTAATGATAAAAGCTTTAGATATTGATTGGATCATAGAGTAAATAAATTGTTGCAACTGTTTGATTTGAGTCACTCTCCACTTATTATAGTAATTCTGTTTCCTCTAGCCAGTAACTTTAGCAGCCTGGTTGTATATTTCAACCCAACGGACTGAGAGAGATAAGTTTATTTGTAGCACGGTGATCGTTGCTCGGCGACAAGAGACTCACAGAGCAACAGCACCCCCAACGGACTGCCATGCACGACAATAAGTAGCCAGGGAGATGTATGCGTGTGTGTTCTACACTTATGCGACAGTTTCACGACTGCGTCGTAAAAATGTGACAGTCTGCTACTTCATGTGCATTTACCCTGTGCATTATAACTGGCACGCGCACCTGGTAAATAGCAAAAACAGCATCTGGCACACGATGGTGAACAGGGTCAGTGAAAATTCGGGTCTGGATCATGAATATAAATGAGGTTTACTAAAAGCTTTTTCACAACAAAAGTCAAAAATATTACTGTACATTAAAACACATTTTAATCTTGTTGGCTTACCATTTGTTAAGTACCATTACAAAGGTGTGAATTAGGGAATAACAGTGCGATGAGCCGGTCTTCACTGCGTGGTAATGACCGGGCTCGTCGGCTCGGTCCATTAACAGCGGCCATCCACCAACCAAGGTCATTAGCACGCAGTGAAGACCGGCTCATCGCACTGTTATTCCCATTAATAAATGCCTTATAACGATAAAACTGTAAAAATCGCCAGAATTTGTGATTTTTCTTTCGCCGTTATTTTTAGAAATGTTCTACTCATGTTCAAGGGCCAATCCTTTGGCTGTTCAACTTTTGTGTGGTACCTAATCTCTTACAAATAATTAACTGTTTATACATATTTTCAAGAACCAGACTATGACTTTGCATTATGTTAGCTTTATGCGCGTACCAGCTACCCTAAATTGATACATTGTCTGCGCGTTCGCGCCTACGCGTGGAATGTTTCTGCACGCGGCACCATTTGTCAAATATAAATAATAAATACGCACAAATAAATGAGTTGATTTGATACCGGTAGTTTGTCGCGCAACAAGCACATAGCGCATAGGATTTTACACAACAATGTGCTTGTTTAGGGGCCATTTATTCGCTAGTTCATTGAGCCGGTCTTTATATCACTTGTTAATACACCCCCTCGTGACCAGACTTCGACCAATCAGATTGCATAAACTCTCCAAGGTGTTTATTAATGGCTGATACAAAGGGCAGTTATTCAACTGCTCATTTAAAACAGCCAATTTGATTTTCTGACTGCTTTAAAATAAACTGAGCAGTTGAATAACAATTAAATATAAAGTGATGCATTTATTCCTCAATATTACCTGGTGCATTTGGATAAGCGAAACCTGTAGTTATTTGTGTCTGAATATCATCAAAACCTGCAAGAAAAAGACAATCAAGCAAATCATAATCATTTGAGCAACAACAATAGTATGAAACACATGTGATTCATTACGTCTGCCAATTACTCATTCTTTACACAAATTTTATTAATATTGGATTATAATCTTTGTTTTACCTGAGAAGTTTTATCTAAATTCGTAGGCCTGGGTAACTGGGTATCTGGGTACCCGAATGCCCATGTCACCACTGGGTTTAATTTTATCGGTTCATTACCCGAAACTTACGGACTGTGAAAATGTCCATGTAAAGTTATACAAAAAACTACTTCCATGGTCAATCATGTGAGAGAACCGACCTCTGTGAATTGTAGGTGAATAAAAACATGTAACAAACTTACTGAAACGTTGAGATTTCTTCTTTCATAATTTTTTTTTTTTTAATTATAAATATTGTTTGAAACGAGCATGATTTTCACACCCGGATTGAAAATTAGAAACATGACATGACAAGACCTAAAGGTAAACTTTGGGATGAGCGGGCCACGTGCATGCGTAATGAGGAAATCCTGATGTCAAGAATGCTTATTGGACAACAATTATGGTTGTGGAAAACATGCAACTGGCTTGTCTATATGCAAATATCGTTTATGTGTAGACCAATCATTGTAATAACATCGTTTCTGATGCAATCTATAAATTTATGAATTATGTGTAAGTTGATAGCTACATACATCTCATTTCAAACAAAGTTATTGAGAATTGTCAGTACAAAAATAGTAAGAGCAAGACCCATGATTGCAAACCAGTTACATTCAGCACTCTAAAATTATATACCATGGGCACAAAGTGAGACATAAATATGGATTCTCATAGACACTACAAATACTTTGAATGAAAATGCTGCGAACACTTACAACGTCCAAAGAAATGGTTTGAGTGTAGCAGTGAAATATGAGCTGAATTTCAGCTCTCCCTAGCCCACTCCTTTGAGATTATGAAATTGTAACAAATGTGGTTTCGAAGCGGCAGCCTTTTTTTGTGTATTATTCCCAATGAAATTTCATTTTTATGTAAATAGGTCTACATGTATGCGGGAACATTTTTTTATCATAGCATGTTCATTCCTCTACAGACCCATTAGTTCAAGCATGTTGTTATCTTTTTGGGTAGCGAATCGTTGCGGCAAACGGGTAGCCAGTTCAATACGCCGTATTTTTGACCGCGTGAGGGCGCTCTCCAAAATATTTGTATCACTTCCGGGGTATAACTTAAGCGATTATCGTCTGCTCAGCTAAATGTAGCTGTGTACAGTTTTAACATCGGCGTTCTGTCACTTCTGTGCACGAGAGAGTTTAGTCAGTGCTTCTAGAATCTAAGGTGGATTAATAACGGCTCCTTTAAAGAAATAAAGAGCCCTGCATCTGATCTTACAATATTAGAACTGGTAGATAAGCGTGGCTCATCCTTTCCTCTTTATACTTATAGAAACAACTGTTCTCCGCAAACAAAAACTGCTTCAAATACTTCCTCCAGACAGTTAAGGACTGAAACACATTACTACCAGAAGTCAAATCCATCACGGACAATAAGACCTTTAAAGGAGCCATTATTAATAATCCACCTTAGATTATAGAAGCACTGACTAAACTCTCTTGCGCACAGAAGTGACAGAAGGCTGATGCTAAACTGTACACAGATAGCTGAGCAGACGATAAGTTATACCCCCGGAAGGGATAAAAATGTTTTTGAGAGCGCCCTCACGCGGTCAAAATACGGCGCATTGTCATACTATTTGTGTACAAATACCAAGATGGGCTGTAAAAAGGGTGGGGAAGGGGTAAATTACCTGGTCTGTTGTCCTGTGGAACGTGGTTGCTGTTGTTCTGCTTGATGGCTGGTGGTTTAACTTCTTTAGGCTGTGGCAAATGCTGCACCATCCCATACTCATCTCTAATTTTACAGGCTATCTTGACTCTCTCACTGTCAGACATTTAATTACAGATAAAATATTTTAATTTCAAGCTTTGGCAGATAGGCCATTACATGATAAGATACAGCATTGATATTTTAAAGTATAACCAACCAACTGAATGATTTAACTTTCATTGGTGTTGAGCAGACTCGCTCCCTTAAACCATACTGCATTATCAGCATTTATATAACACCCATTGTAGATCCTTGTCATTTGATAGGAGGATTTGAGGTCATGTCGCATTCATTACTCACACCATTCATGGCGTGCATTTTGGTACTATTCAGTATGCGCTTTTGTTCCAGCCTTTTTGCACTGATGCACGTTAGGTCACGCGGCTGAAAACTTGACGAATGATCATTTAAAGCACAGTCTATAGTTATCGCCAAGGCATAAGTGTCTATTCACTGAAGACGCTGGCGGCCTTCAGCGTTCCACGATTATCATCGCAAGAACAAACCGGCCTTTCCCAGCTGTACAAAACGCTCTCATAGTGGATGTTAGAAAAAATCTTGTACATTTTGGTGATCTACCCGGGTGTTCTATAAAACGAATAATAAATGGTTTGCATTCGTACAATAAAGAGAATAATATTTTCATTCTTTGACAGATAGAACACTCCATCCAACTTGGCTTCGCCTCTTAGAATTGAACATTCAATCCTTCAACTCAAGAAAATATCCTTACCATTGAACACATAAACATTCATTATTCATATACTAGGTCATAAACAAAACTGGATCTCGTATTTCATATTAGTCCTTGATATGAATACAAGCCACAAAACTAATGAGGCCGAGGTGAGTTGTGACCTTGTATGACAAACTGAAAAATGTATCTAATACTTTGTTACTATCTGAACGGTAAATACTACACATGGATTCTTATCCTTAACAAATCTGTAAGCTCTTCAAATAGAATATGATTTTAAAGGCCCGTCAGAAAATATCAGTGTCCGAAAATCCTGAAACAGTGTTTTACTGTAAAGAACTTAACGCAATTAAACATCTTTTCCATTTGTAATCTTCACAACTTCTGTAGACCTTAGTTCATAACAAACTAACCTTTTTTCATCAATTGGAGGTGGCTGAATGTTGTCTGATATAAACATATCATGGGAACGTTTCAAAGACCTAAACACCAGTGTGTGCACAGAATGCTTTGTCACTTCCTGTAAAAAAGAAAAAACACACACAGAGAACAGCACAAACGATAAGAGTGTATTGTTTGTAGTCAATCAATAAAAATATTACATACATGTAGAATTGAATTTTCTGATAACTTTTACTTGTGAAGTTTAATTTAAAATGTTCCCATCTATAATTAAACACTTGAACGGTTAGTTAAATGGCAGCACTTGATGACAAGCATCAACATTTCACAGAGAGAACAGAGAATAAAAACTAAACTAGCGCCACTACAAAAATACCTCCTTCACACAGTAAGATTAAATTCTCTGTGAACCTAACACGAAGCATGAAAAGAGTAATACAATAGATTTTTCCCAACATTCGAGATGAGAGAATGAAAGGTAAATCAAGCCGTAGGACTAGCTAAGTGTGGCTTGGCAGATTGTAACTTAAGGAGTACACGCATGCAGAATAATGATTTTCTGCCGATGGGTTAGTAAATAATTTACACGGGGAAACATGTTATCATTGACTTAGACATTCAGTACCTTCACATACAAGAATATCACTCATCAGTCATCAACCCTAACAATAACAAATAATCACTATTTCTAATCGTAACGTTTCATATGTTTGATGCCAATTGAGAAGTTGAATGAGCAAACACAGAATGGTCAGACTTTTGTAAGTGTTTGGTAATTTTTTTCTGCAATATATTTTGTTGATGATGTTTTGCGTGTTCTATCTAAATTGATTTTTTTACACATTAAAGTTCAAATCCATGTTCTTAAACACTAACACTAGTAACAGTGACACTAACACTACAGTGTATACACTAAGTGAGTGAAAAAGAAGCAGTCGGACACTGAATTTTTTTCAACTTATCTCAATGCTGTTCCAAACCAACTTTAGAATCCTCCCAACTATAGTTGGGACCAGGCCTAGCTAAGCCCTGCTTCGTTCGTCCCAGCGCGTTGCCTTAAAACCAAAGGCGCTGGGATGGGCAAACGTATCGTTAACGTTAATGCTCAGTCCCATGCTCAGTCCCATCATGCATCACACTCACACTGCGAAGCACTGCACGCATGACATACTTCCTGAACAAGAATCTGTGCAAGCCGATTAGCCCATCCAGCGGTCCTGGATAGGCCGCTGGGGCGAGCGAAAGCCCTGGCAGGATGTCAGTGTCCGTTGCACTGCACTGACATTCTCGGTTCAAAGCTTCTCTACAATGCAAACAAAGTTTCAACTAATGTTTTTTTGTCATATTTTGACCTAATTTAAGAACCTGTAAAAACGTTCATTTATTCTTCATGTCCATAACTACACTCTTGATGTGAACACGTGTGTGCATGCGAGAATTGCGTAGCAACTACATCGACCTTCTCGAACAAGACCTTCTCGATTTTGATTTATCACAATTTCCCTTGAGATCTGGCCATCATCTGAGCCGTTCAATGGGTGATAGCGCCTTCTAGTGCTCAGGGAAAATTATGACGAATCAAAACAAGAAAGTCTTGCACCACAACTAGAATGAGTGGACTAGCTATGAATACTATGAGTGCGTGTGTGTTCAGGTTTTCACATACAGAGTCAGTACACAAAGTTGCAAAAGAGGCGTAAATTTCAACTTTATTTTCAAAAAATAATCTCACCCTAGGATATAACTAACAATTCTGAACCCAGCAAGCATGGAATTGCGGACTCAAGGAATATGTGGGCGAAGCTTCAGCTTCCTCCATCAAGTATAAATATGAAAGTGTTCTGTTATAAAATTGTTTGCAATGGTACGGGACCTTTATACCCTGTCATGTTGTATGCAACAGAAGAGTCAAACATGGGCTAGGACTGGGCCCACATGAGTGATACTGATGACCAGGCTGAAGTCTGCTGGCACTAAATTTAGTGCTGGCAAGAAATTTCAAAAAACCGTGTCCATGACAGTCCAAATTCTCATGTTATTACCTCAATTTCAAATGCAATGTTTTCATCATATAATCGTGAACTATTATGTTTTTTCTTCAGAGATGTCTTCCATATGTCTCAGGGCATGATTCATAGGCGCCACAATAAAATTGGTTCCCTAAATAGCTCAGCAACACTAATTAAACAACTGCATAAGAGCCCATAGAGCCCGTTTGCAAATTTGCTATACAAGTTGTAGATTCCACACAGCAACCTAATTTTCATTTGGAAAAGTAGTCATTGAAAAATTATGAAATCTTCTGTTTTTTTCCACACAGATGTCTTCCTTACACCCAAAACCATAACTCATAACTCATGAATTACGGTTGGGGATATAAGGAAGACATCTATCAAAAAAGGAAAAAGATTTCAATGACTACTTTTGAAATGAAAATAAGGTAAAGTTGCGTGCTTAATGTACAACTTGTACAGTAAGTTTGAACATGGGCCACTATTACACAATCATTTAATCAGTTGGCAAGCTAATTAGTGGACCAATTTAATCAGAATGCCTATATGATTTATGGTTGTGGACCTTAGAAAGACATCTATCAAGACAAAAATAAAGATTACATTATTTTTCAATGACTACTTTTCAAATGGAAATTAGGTAATGTACAACTTGTACAGTAAATTCGAACATGGGCTACTATTATGCAATTGTTTAATTAGTTGGGCTAAGCTAATTAGTGGACCAATTTAATTGGGGCTCCTATGAATTACTGTTGGGGATATAAGGAAGACATCTATAAAAAATAAAATAAAGATTACAATATTTTTAAAAATAACTACTGGGTATTTAATGTACAACTGTACAGTAAAGTCGAACATAGGTTACTAAAATATGCAAATGTTTAATCAATTGGGCTGAGCTAATTAGTGGACCAATTTAATCGGGGCGCCCATGAATTACTGTTGGAGATATTAGGAAGAAGTCTATCAAGCCAAAAGTAAAGATTACAATAATTTTCAAGACTACTTTTGAAATGAAAATCAGGTGAAGTTGCGTGTTTAATGTACAACTTGTACAGTAAATTCGAACATGGGTTACTAAATTATGCAATTGTTTAATAAGTTGGGCTGAGCTAATTAGTAAACCAATTCAACCGTGGCCCCTATAAATTACTGTTGTGAATCTAAGGAAGACATCTATCAAGAAAAAACAGAAGATTTAAACATTTTTGAAAGACTACTAAGTACTTGTACAGTAAATTCGCATGTGGGCTACACTACGCAAATAATTAAATAGTTCTGCTGAGCTAATTGGAGGACCAATTAAATTTGGGCAGCTATGATTTATGGTTGTGGATCTAAGGAAGACATCTATCAAGACAAAAATAAAGATTTCATCATTTTTCAATGACTACTTTTCAAATGAAATTAGGTAAAGTTGCGTGTTTAATGTACAACTTGTACAGTAAACTCAAAAATGGGCTACTATTATGGAATTGTTGAATTAGTTGGGCTGAGCTAATAAGTTGACCAATTTAATCGGGGCTCCTATGAATTATGGTTGAGGATCTAAGGAAGACATCTACCAAGAAAAAATGTAAGATTTCATCATTTTTTAATGACTACTTTTCAAATGAAATTTAGGTATAGTTGCAAGTTTAATGTACAACTTGTATAGTAAATTTACACCTGGGTTACTATTATGCAATTGTTTAATAAGTTGGGCTGAGCTAATTAGTTGACCAATTTAATCGTGGCGCCTATGATTTATGGTTGTGAATCTAAGGAAGACATCTATCAAGAAAAAAAAAAAAGATTTCGTAATTTTTCATTTTCAATGACTACTTTCAAATGAAAATTTGGTAGTTGCGTATAATCTACTACTTGTATAGCAAATATGCAAACAGGCTATAATTATGCAGTTGTTTAATAGTTGGGCTGAGCTAATTAGTGAACCAATTTAATTGAGGCGCCTTTGAATCTTGGTTTGGAATAAGAAGAAGACCCCCTTTGAAGAAAAAACTTAACATTTTGTTAGTTTATATGTCTATTTTTTAAATGATAATAAAAAATTTTTTGCAAAAAATTAAGACTGCGCGGTGTGCGGAGCCTAAAGACAGCGCGCACGCGCGGTGTGTGCCAGGCAGAAGGCTCAGCGCACACTGCGCAGTCTTAATTTTTTGCGCAATGCTAGAACGCCGCGTGAGTGTCGTGATGAAGAGCAAAACAACCGCGAGTAATGCGTTAAGCCTGTGATGGTTAAACGTTTAAACGGTTAAACGTTTACAAAATCACTATCCGTTTAGTAAATTACTAACCGTTTAAACAAAACAAAAAAATTAAAAAATATGCGTTTCGTTTTCGCTGCCTTCATCACTGTATTTTTATGTGTAAAACAATTTAGTTTAGTTAAAAATTGCCGAACAACTACTATTCAATGGCTCGATACTTTTCATCTTCGGCGAGTACAGCCTGTCAGAAGGCTGAAATTGACTTATTTGTGGTTTCAATTTGCCGACAAGCTTTCGGACGGTCGGCTCTATTGTGGGCGCGCGTGATTGGCACGTGCTCAGCGATCTAATTAGCAGGGGACAGGAAATGGAATCTTTAAAAAAGTAAAATGTAACCTTTTTTTCATTGCGTGGAGGGGTGTCCCATATCTCCTAAACTCATTGATCAGTCGCATTTCTATGTTCAACGTTTGCGTGAGCCTCGACTTTATATTTCGTCCCGTAACTTACTCCATTGTTATTTTTATGTATAGTGTTTTAAATTGTTTCTAACTCAGAACCGCTTTACAAAATTAAATTAACATGAATCCAAAAATCAAAATGCCGCGCAAGTCAATCAGCCCGGTTTAGAGTAGTTTCGAAAAGATCAACGAAGACAGTGTGAGGTGTAAAATCTGCACTGAATTAAATAAGGCATCAATGTTAATGCATTTGGTGAAGTTATTGGATTTTTTTTATAAGCCAGAATGATAACTCTTTAACTTCAAATGAATTGTTGGGGAAATTTCCGGGCGTATTCTACCCTCGAGGGCGACTTGTCGCTGTTCCAAACATCATGTTTTGTATGAAAGAACTTGTGTAAAAAATAAACGTTGTATGTGCTGACCAATCAGCGTCCAGTACAATGTACATCGCGCTCAAGACAAGAGAAACACGTGAGAAAGGATTTAGTTTTACCGCTGTGAGCCACACTCGTTGTTCTTGGAAAAGGCGGGGCGTCGATGACATCATCTCAACCACGCAACATCCAATGAAACTTTAGGATTCACATGGCAGTGGCCGCTGATTCTATTCAGTGCACCCTAGACTTGATTCAAGTCCCTTTCTCGTGCGAGGTCCCCAACACATGTAACGCGCCAGCATGCAGCCACAGTACAAACGTACATGTATACTACCAGTACGCCCTCACCGACAAAATGTAGCTATTGCGGTGGCGATGCACGGTATTAGGACTTGAGTCAAGTCTAAGTTCACACGTGCGTGCGTGAACGTTATAACTGCACAGAGTCGTTTGTCAATATATATAGCTGCCGACTTTGTATGGACATTGTATGGGCGATGGGGGATATTCACGGACTTTGACTCTCAGCGGGATGCTGTGCTAAAGATCGTGAAGGATTATCTCTAGGTCGGTATATTTTTGTTTGAGCTTTATTAGGACCAACATGACACAAGGACTTTAATACAAAATACACTGACAAAGATACAGTCTCGTATTAATAGTAAAAACATTGGGACTTCCATGTACCATAGAGAATTGTCTCTGGTGTTCGTGTTTTTTAGAACAAATTGATCTGCCGCCGACAAACGTTTAAACGGTTAACCGTTTAGAAAAGTTTCGTTTAAACGGATAGTAAATTAAACGTAGGGTCACAGGCTTATAATGCGTGTTAAATTTCATTTTTTGAAGATGTTTTTGCATGTAACTCGACAAAAAGGCCTCACAAGCATCATGAATGTATATTTAGTGTGATGGGAAAGTTTTAGTTGTGTAGTACAAATGAAACTGAAGTTATTGCTGGCTAACGAAAATAAAATAAAATGTTCACCTATCAACGACCATTTTGAAAACGTATAGCGACTTTAGTGCAGCAATATTTGACGCAATGAGATGTTGAAAGATCCCGAACTGGTTAATAAAAGGGTACAATAACGATGCCCCTAAAAAGTAGATTTCGGTAACTTCACCTCTTAGTTAAAAAGAACAAGACGACTGCTCAGTATTTACGTGAAATATTTTTGACACATTCTTAGCATTTTACATAAATGTTATTCGCCCTGGCATTCAATTTTTAAAGGTGAGAAGTTTTAACAGCGTTTTTCAACCTTTCAAAATAATTATCAATATCGCAGACAAACTTTAGAAAAATTGCCATAATTTATTTGTTGGTGATGTTTGGTACCTTATTTTGGGTTTGTTGGTTTTTGGATGTTATTCTGTATAAACAGAAATTGGTAATGGGAAAATAATTTAATTGTTTGGTCATTGCAAAGTTGTGATCCGGAACTGGTCAAAGACAATGATCCCGAACTGGTCAAATGACTATGCTACACACTGTACCTGTGAGCATGCTGAGTACACAGGCAGCTTACCTCCTGCCTGCTAACCTTACTCAATCATAACAAAACAGGAGCCAAAAGAAACATAAAACCACTAACCTCCATTTCGACAATGTTACACGCTCACGTAAACACCTTACAAAAAAAGTTCAAAACCGTGTAGAAACAACCCTAATCGAAAACTTTCATTCAACACACGACACAAAACACATTTGTGTACGTCGCCATCTTGTTTCCCAGAATTCCTCATTACAAACTGAAACACGTTTGTTTTTGTAAATCATAATGAAATTATTCGAAGTATAATTTTACAACGTATTATAATAAAAATAACAAATAAATACAAAATTATTATTTTTCTTAGTCTTAAGTTTAAAGACAAATTATTTAACGCAATTTATCACAAAATTATTTACAACACTTTGTACGAGACATATTTAATTGGAGCATTGACGTCACAAGTTGCCAGGCTCTAATGTAAACTACCTGCCTGACACTGGCACTAATTTGCAGCACATCGCGAAATTTCCACACAAAAACCGCTTACATTCCTTCAAAATAAAGATCACTTAAAATGGTAAGATGAAATTGAAGCGATTAATCTTGGCTTGCGTATGTATTTCTTAAGATCTAAATTCAGTGTTGAAATGTGAGCAGCCAGTCACTGACTGCGCTGTGTCTGGAGCCAAAGTCCATCATCATGCATTTTTGTTATGAATTCGGGAAGGAAATTACATAGAGCAGCTGGGTTGTGGTACTGGTACTGGTAGTGGCCTGGTAGTACAGTGGTAGTGGTAGTGGTTGGAGATCAGAGAGGGCAAGGGCTAGATCAATGACAATACCCATGTTGATGGATAAACCATGGGGAAAAACACACCTGGCCATGGTTAATGTGCAGGGGAAGTGTTGTGTGTGTTCGGGGAAGGGGAGGGGGACGCAATCAATACCTGTTGTTCAGAAACTTACACAAAAGTTAAACGTCCAAACAACTTAAAATCAAAGAAGGATTTCAACCCCACATAAACCAACCCAGCCAAGGATTAAAAGGA
The DNA here is from genome assembly GCA_032158295.1 of Pycnopodia helianthoides. NCBI lineage: Eukaryota > Metazoa > Echinodermata > Asteroidea > Forcipulatida > Asteriidae > Pycnopodia > Pycnopodia helianthoides. Next base: position 16,213,477 of record CM063248.1, read on the forward strand.
AGGTTATAATATTTGGAAAGTACAGTACTTTTTGTGTGAGTGCTTTCAACTTTCAAGTTTGTAACTACTTGCGATAATCTCCCCACCCCCCCCCCCTCCCAGTACAATTATTAAGTTTGGCACTACATGTATATTATTATATATACTTATTGAACTTTGCATGACACCAGTTGGACTCTTTTTGAGGCGTTTGTAAAACATCAAGCAGAAGCAGAAGTAGCTGTATGGTTTATTATTTTAAGATTAAAATATCCATAATTGCAATTTGAATTTACAAATAGAGTGTCAACACTTCAATTATTGAAAAAACATCTACAAAATTTAAAACAGGACAACTCGTCCCATTCCCCCAAACCAAAAAACACAAAAATGATAATACATAATAAATATTTTAAAAATTATCATTTAGAGGTAGAACACGTTATTTGAAAAACAGCTACTTTGATTAACTGACCTGATATACTACAAAAAGTACTGTATTGTTGTAACTTTTTGGAGTGATGTTACACTTTACCCCAAGAATTATTGTGTGTTCTTTAGGATGTATCTAGAGCAAGGAGTTGTTAACTTTTGTTAGATTTTTTAGCAATTACAGGTTGTTAAGTTAGGTACAGATCCATCATCATTCTGTTGTACTGTATTTGTTTCTTTTTTGATTGATTTATTGATACAGTCTTCAGAGAAGATTGGAATTAAGGTGGTGGCTCGATGCCGCCCCTTTACAGACCAAGAACAGGGAAAAGGAGCAACTAGAATAGTGAAAATGACAGGAGACAAAACCACCCTACAGAACCCTCAACAGGGAGGGGCTGGAAAGGTTAGTGTTATTAATGAGCTTTTTAAAAAGTTGTCTCAAGTTTGTCATTTTACTTGGTCTGCTGAAAGTTGAACAGATGATATTTGCACAATGTGTTTATTATTTTGTAACAAGTTTCAGCACATACATATATTTTGGCATACCTAAATTTGACTGCCTTTCTTTGGATTTCACATGTATCCTGCTTCACTGCCTCTTACCTGTCCCAAATTCAAACGCAATGTCAATGGGCATCTCTCTGCTTTGGTTTCTTTTTCTTTTATCCCATTTCCCTCTTTTTAGCCCTCACCTTGAGTGGCCTGTTTTGGGGCCTTGTAATTGGCAACTTTCAATTAATGTTTATAATTTTTTAAATTTATTTTAAATATCCCTTATAAACAGGTGCGATGTTAAATTTTAGTTCTGATAATTAATATATTATAAATTGTACATGTTGTTTTACAGGAGAGTGTGTTTACCTTTGATGCAAGTTATTTCTGGGATGTGCGTGCTGTAAGTAATGAAGTAAAGCCTGTTTCATACTTGACACAAGTTGCAAAAGCAAAGTAGGCCTGGAATTGCCCACAGGCCACCGAGGCCATCGCCTCTGTTGCACTGGTTTTGACCTTGGTGCCTCTTTAAAAGTTTCCAATAAGATTGTCCAATGGAATTGCCCTTTGCCAAAGGAAATTGGCCGTGCCCTCTTATGATGAATTTCCGGGCCTGGCAAAATGAATTTCTTTACATTGTAAATGCAAAACAGCGTACATGAAAATTTACTTCACTTGTGTTTTTGTATTTATAAGTATGAACAGGGAGGCTCTTATGAATCTATCAAGTTTACAGAAAGTTAGCACAATCCAAACCAATTTTGTTTTTTATTTAGCAGAACTGGGGGGTTTTTATAACAAGGGAAAAAAACTGACGATAATCAGACAAAAGCATTTTTGCATTCCACCATTTGCAAGATGTCAGTTAATAGTGACTGCAAGATTGTTGTTGTGTATGCAGCCTTAGTGATATAATTATAGCATATGAGGTAGTGGTTTTACGCAAGATCTTGTTGTACGAGAGCTCGGTTGTTGGCGTGTCTTTTACCACGTGAATATAACGCTAGTATTAAAGCAAACGTTACTCCCGTCTCCTGGTCTAATATTGATAACTTAACGACGTACGAACACAACAATTGTGTTTTCTTTGTGTTTGGTATCTCAGAGTCAGATCTACAAGGAGCAGGTTGAACCACTGTTGAAGAAGTCACTAGAGGGCTACAATGTCACTCTGATGGCATTTGGACAAACAGGAAGTGGCAAAACACACCTGATGTCTGGAACTACTGAGGATCCTGGCATTGTTTCCATGGTAAAACATTATTATTCATCCTTACTAATCAGTCAAGGCAGTGTTGACAAATGACACTTAATGCAGATTCCTTTTAAGAAAACATACTGGCTCATCCAACTTGATTTAGAAATTTGGCAATGTACTACTTATATGTCTTTTTTCTTAAATGCAATAAACTGTTTGTGTGTTATATGTATATCTTGTAGAACTGTCTTTATAACCCAGCATTTAGTATTACTAGAAGAAATTATACTTTTATAGAATTTTCTGTCATTTTTTTTTTTAGGAATACATACATTCATTCTGATCTTGTAGTTTTTAAAGATACAATCACGAAATCAACCCATAAACTTTGAATGAAATATTTGTTCACAAATTTTAGAATTTTACTGAATAAAACATTATTTCTATTGACTAGCCATTATCAATATCTCTGATGGATACATTCTTCAAACATTTCTTTTTGTATTTATCGCAGTTGAATCGCAGTCTCTTCAAGCACATCAATGAATCTAGCAGTTCATCCTTTGTGACTATTTCTTTTGTTGAGGTGAGTAAATATTCCCCTTATCAAGTCTGATATCTTACTGTGAAGGATTGTGTAATTCGATTTTGCATCCTTCATTTGGTTAGATATTTAAATGGATGTTGGATTTTGCTCTTTTTTATAGATCATGGATGAGAGCTTCTCAGATCTACTCAACCCACACAGCAGTCCTATGACAATCAGGCAACATCCACAAGTTGGAGTGTAAGTAAAAAGTCATAAAATTTCAAAGCGTTTGACATAAAAAAAAAAAAATTACCAGGAGGGATCAGAACATGGATAACTCAATACATTTATGAACTTGATGAAAACTAATCTTCTTCGTGCAGATTTGTAGATGGACTATCTGAGCTTGTCTGCAAAAATGGTGAGGACATTGCAAAGTATTATGATCAAGGAACAAGAGCTAGAAAGATGGGATCATCCGACGTCAAAGCACACAGAGAAAGGTAATGTTTATGTTAAGCTGCAAACCATACATGGTGCTAAAAAACATCTTTTGATATTATCTAACTTATCTTAATTCTGTCTGGTACACAAGCAGGTTAATAAACTAACCTCAATTTCTGGTGTGTTTTTTTTCTTTAGAGCACACTCTATCTTCACCATAACTGTACAGCAGAAGGATGGTAATCGTTGCATCAGAGGAAAGATAGCAATTGTGGATGTTGCAGGTGAGGTATTAGTTCCAATGTCAATAGTCATCCACTACTGGTCTTTACAAGTTTTTATTTATTCATTTAAACTATTTCCAAGTGTTTCTGACATTTTGTTTTGTTGACAACTCTTTCAGGCTCTGAGGGTGTACATAACAAAGACAAAAGGTGAGTTGATCCATGAACTGATCGTTTTTAGTTTTTGTAGTGTGAACCTTCAAATCAACTAACTTTTGACCATTAACTCTGCACTGCTCTCCCATGGTACTAAATGTGCACTTGCAGCAGCATGCCCAGGACTTTTTTGGTGGGGGGGGGGCATTGCTTTTAAGTAGGGGGGCCCGGGGGAATGGGTCTGTTAGTGGTGGGGGTCATGCTTTTATTTGGAAGGGGGACGCTGCAGGGGGCCACCATCCTCTTATGTTCTTGGCATTTTGTGGCCGCGGTAGTGATCGCTCACTACTTTGACTTAGTGTTATAACAATTTAATCATATAATATCAAAAGCCATTTAAAACAACACATTTTCTGTAAAAATAAAGACTTGCAAGAGTGTAATTCACCAAGAGTGCCCACAGGTCACACTCTTCATCGTTCTATTTGCGGTGGCTTACATGTTTGTTGTTTTCATGCAGTCTGATGGCCCTGACCACTGTGATCTCAGCACTGGGTGACCCAAAGAAGAAAGGAGGTCATGTGCCGTACAGAGACTCAAGGATCACTCGACTCCTCCAAGTGAGTTCAAGTACATAGACAATGTCATCTTAAATTATGTTTCAAAGTTGGTAACAATGTACCCATCACCCTAATAAGTGTTTCTATTCGAATAGTTTTTTTCGTTCAGGAAGAAGTATTGGTGTATAATTGCTAAATAAAAACACAATAAGCCTGAATCTAATATCATTTGTTCTCTCTCTCAAAAAAAAAGATTCTGAAGTAAGTTTATAAATGTATTTCTTGAAGTTTTGTTGTATTCTCTGTGATAAAGATTTGTCTTTGAATTATAGTAACTCAATTCATGCTTTTTTCTTTATCAGGATGCCATTGGTGGGAATTCTTTTACGCTGATGTTTGGCTTGGCATCTCCAGCTGATTCCAACTACACAGAAACACTCACTACATTTCAGTATGCGCAGTTCTGCAAGAATATTTCAAACTCGGTCAAGAAGAATATTGTAAGAACTTATTTTGACAAACAAAGAGGAGTTGATGAGCTTAAGTCCTGCAGCTTAAAGGCAGGATATACTTTTAGTAATTGTCAAAGACTAGTATCCTCATTTGGTGTATCCCAACATGTGCCTATTATAACAGACCTGTGAAAATTTGGGCTCAATTGGTCATCAAAGTCGCAATAAAATAATGAAAGAAAAAACACCCTTGTTGCATAGAATTGTGTGCTTTCAGATGCTTGAAAAGGGCTTCATGCCTGAAGCCTTTTTCAGATTCAAATATTTTAGTGAGAAATTACCTCTTTTTAAAAAACTGCACCACTTCAGAGGGAGTCGTTTCTCACAATGTTTTATACTATCAGCAGCTCTTTACCAAGTAAGTTTTTATGGTAATGTATTTCTTGAGTAGTTACCAAAAGTATCCAGTGCCTGTAACTAGTTAAAGGGAAATGCGATCCCCTCCGCTTGAATTTTAGTTGCATCTAAATAACCATGTGTTCTACCCATGACTATAGGCTATACATTTTATTTACACATGATGCACAAACAAGCACCAAGACCATTATCGGTCTTTCAGCAAGCTTACTGCATTTTCATGACTTCATGAATGTATAATTTCAAGTACAACTTAATACTTTATAGCTTAAAACTTTGTAACAATGGAAGATATTACATAGAGACAAGAGTCTTTTTTTTTCAAGGCAATGTTTTATCTAGTATATCATTTCCGAATAATAAGGTTGCAAGCAAAAGCCAGTTTATTAATTACTTGGATTCTTCGCGTTTCACAAATATTGCATTTAATTGTCTTTTCATCCTAGGATGATAGTGAGCGTTTAATGAATGAACTCCGTGAGGAGATTTCACGTCTCAGAGAAAAGTTAGCCGGCAGTAACTTGACTGAAGCTTCAAGCAAAGATGATGTAATACGCATGCAGGTAAAGTCAGTCACATTACTATAAAATAAAACTACTCATTCAAGATTGTTTTCCTGTGTGTTACAGTCATTTGATAGTCTTGACCTTGACTTAATTGATTTATCTCTGAAGGAACTGATCAAAGATCTTCAGATCGCTAAGAGTCAGACATGGGATGAAAAGGAGAGGATGTCAGTACAGCATGAAGAGGACAGGAAGCTCAACTTTGCTAAAAAGGTTTGCAATTAATGGCTATATCTATTGACCAATTGATAGAAGTATTTACTAATCAAAGAATAAATAACTTATTGAGATTTATAACTGATTGAATGATTTTTGTTATACGTCTGTTCAGAATTTCTATAAAGAGTTTTGGGGATTAGGATTTTTAACAATTTGCTAAATTTCTGAAAAACTCAAAAGGAGTATTGTGTTTTAAGCCAGTCAATTATTTACTCCATGACTTTTGTATAGGCGTTATACAAACAAAAGCCAGTTATGCCATTTCAAGCTTAAAATTAGCCTATGTTGTTAAACATCAACTTCTGTTTTTGTTAATAAAACATCCTTTTCATCGACATTTTGTAGATGAGGAAATTGTGTAAATAGTTTAAAAGGGTTAGAGAAATTCGTTGAGTTGTATTTTGTGTTTTAGGCCCCCCTATAGTTTTGTAATTCTAAAGAATTCTTTTGATTTTTACTTTGTTTGTCACAGGGTATTTTGCAGTGGGTGATGGCAGACAGCTTGAAAAAGGGAAACAAGGAGATGCAAGAGAAGTTCCTGTCAATGCAGAAAGAAAAAGATCAGGTATTTGTGACTTTCCAATGTAGACACATTCTTGTCTGTTGGTAATTTAATGCAGACACATTGAATGGTAAAAGGTGCCTAATTTGTTTCAACAGATACTTTAATGTTATACATGTTGGTTTATTTTTAATCATCATGAGTTGAGTGCAGAACATAAACTGATCAAAATAAAAGGTTAACTTTCATTTTGTAACGGACTGTTTCTTTCCTGTTCAGCTCCAACACGAGTACAAAGAGAGACGGAAGCTTGTGGATAACCTCAAGGATGAACTACAACTCAAGATCATGGAATATACCAAGATGGCTGAAAGTGGTAAATTCTCGTTCAAACAGTCAGAGTCAAAATAAACTTGGTTAGGACAACAAGCCAGGCCTTAGTTAGTGTAAACTCCTTCACTGTAATCTTAAAAGTACTACACAAAGAGGTAAACGGGATGTAGCATAATCTTCAATGCTCGCCCAAATTGAATGACATGTATTTTTATCTATTTGATTATTCATCTCATGATATATTCCCTTTCAGGAAAAGCCACTGAAGCAGAAACTAAGTCTCGTGTGACAGCAATTCATGAACTGAAGGAACAAGTGAAGAAAGAAAGTGACAATCGCAATGAAGTGAAGCGAGAGCTTAAGGAGATGCTAGATCGACAGAAGAGGGAGAAAGAGGTATGTAAACAAAATTAAATTCCTTTATATAGAGACTGTTAGGATATTTTGAACTTGTCTGTTTTGTGTATAGTGCGTACCACTTAGGTACATTTGCTTTAATAATCTAATGATCATGGCAGGACATGAGATGTCAACACTCTGATCTTCAGACTAACTCCGAGCTGTGGCGTTTGGCCAAGGCAGAGGAGAGGAAAAGAAAAGAAGTAGAGAATGTTCACATGCTGGAGGAGGAACTGGAAAGGATGCGGATGGAGCTGGACCATCAGAAGGCAGAAATACAGGTAAAGTAGAAAGCATGAGTACAAGCAATCAAAGCATAATAATACAGCATTCAGTTTTCGTGTGAACAGGTTACATGGATTCTTGTGATTATTATGGTAATATGTCAAATCATCCATTATGGATGATCATTTTTAGTCATCATAAATATATGCATTACATGTAGCTTTTATGTGTCTAATGATCATAATAGCTCAACCTGGCCGGTTATGTAAAACTGTAATTTCATGTGGGCATTACATGTAGTATTTGACTGCATTTCTTTTCAATTGGTTTTACCAATTCCAATTTATAATGATTCTGTAGGTGGATGGTCACATTTTATGTGCAAGTCTGTTCAAATTAACTCAAGGGTTACTCTGGTTTGTTGGTTGTTTTTTCAGTTGAAGGCTGCAGAGGGCTACACCTACAGTAAGGAGGAATCAATTGAGCTTGAAACGGAGTTAGTGAAGGAGAGAGAAGAGCGTCGTGTTGTGACAATGCAATTACAAGCCCTAGATGAAGAAAAGGGTCTTCTAGCTCAAGAGCTCGGTGAGGCATATACAAAACACAGAGAGGAAATGGAAATACAACAGTTACAGAACTTCCAGGTAAATGATTTGTAAATCAGTGTACTGTATATGGGAACATAGCATGAAAGTTTCTGGGTTTCTTGGGTTGATTATTTTCATTTTCTTGTAATAGTTGGAAAAATCACTTTAAACAAAATTACAGAATACATGTACTGTATGATCTATTGTTCTCAGACTTTCCGTAACTATCGTGAGGTGTTTGAGGAACAGAAAGCAGCCCTGGAGCAACGTTATCGTAGTCTATTGGAAGATGCTATACAAGATGCTGTATTCCTCTCAAGCCGTAATTCAGAGTTGGAGCAAGAAAATCAGGCACTTAAGCATGGTACATAATAATACTATTGATTTGTCTATTGGTAGTAATTTAATTACAGGACGCAAGTACAAAGCACAGGGTTTTACTAAGGATGCAATTTTCATCATACAGTTTGTAGGATACTCTCACACATGGGATTCAAGATGAACATTAGCCTTCATGCGTGACAACAATGTATCAAGAATGAGCAGTGTGTATAACATGCAGCCGGCATTATTATTTCAACAAACAGTTCACTGTACTTGTAATTGCTCAGCCATATTGGGTTCAAATGCCTGTACTGTGCGTTGGTGGAGTGAAAACTTGGTGTGGTTTGAAATCTCTGTTAGTTGTTACTATTGTAACTGTTTGGATTCTTTCAACAGAGAATGCTGAATACAAGGACAAGATCTCCATGATGGGTGGAAGAAGTCGTCCAACTTCTGCTGCATCTGTAATCCGTACCTAAATGCGTAGCACCGATCAAGTCTTTAAAGACACTGGACACCTTTGGTAATTGTCAAAGACCAGTCTTTTCACTTGGTGTATCTCAACATATGCACAAAATAACAAACCTGTGAAAATTTGAACTCAATTGGTCGTCGAAGTTGCGAGATAATGATGCAAGAAAAAACACCCTTGTCACACGAAGTTGTGTGCTTTCAGATGCTTGATTTCAAGACCTCACGCGTGAGGTCTCAAAATCAATTCAAATATTTTACTGAGAAATTACTTCTTTCACAAAAACTATGTTACTTCAGAAGGAGCCATTTCTCACAATGTTTTATATTATCAACAGCTCTCCATTGCTAGTTACCAAGTAAGTTTTTATGCTAACAATCATTTTGAGTAATTACCAATAGAATCCAGTGCCTTTAAGTGTTAAATGCAAACACTTTAATAGTGGTAATCACAGGCTACTCTTTTTGAGGAGCTAAGATTAATTCTTACTCAAAGATTTCAACATGTACATTGCCTATTTTATATTTGAGGGACTAAATAGAAAGTCCAATGTATCTACTCATGATTGTTAACCACCAAAACTTGATATGGGAGGTACAATTTTTAAGAAATAAAAAAAAAAAAAAAAAAAAATTTAATACATTTTTAAAAACCGTCCCATAATTTTGAAATGGTAAACTGTGTCCGTCCACATTTATTTTTATGTGAAAAAAAGAATCAAAAATTTATTCATTTCTTAATTTAATTTTAAAAGATTATTTCTTGTGTACTTTAAAGGTGTAAATATATATTCAGATGAAATATTTTTAAAGAATTGTAAACTAGTTGTATTGTGAAAAGACCAATGACTTGTACCGTTTTTCTTATCGTCTTTTTATAAGTGAATTAACTTTGGAGAACAACCTGTCGGTGAGTTGCGTTTGCATGTACATGTATATGCTTTGCCTAAACATTTCACGACATCAAAAATTACCTGGTGGAATTGGAACCAAAACTCATGATCGAAGGATGAGGGACGTATTTAGATTATTTGTTTTGTTCCATTTGGGAAATATTTTTAGTATTTTACTTAAAAGGACACGTTGCCCTGGATACGGCGATTTGGGCTATAAAACGCTTGTTATGTAATGAATATGGTTGGAAAGGTGTTTTAAAAGTAGAATATAATAATCCACACAAATATGCCTCGAAATTGGGTGGTTTGCCTTTTACTTATTGAACTAATACAGTCCGCCATTTTGTGAAGTCAAAAATTTTTTTCTACAATGTGGTGGACTGTGTTAGTTCACAAAGTAAAGGAAAACCACAAAATTTTGAGGCATGTTTGTGTGGATCATTATGTTCTACTTTTAAAACATCTTTCCAACCAGATTCAGTTCATAATGAACGCTTTCAAACGTTTGTTATAGTCCAGTCCAACCCAAGGCAACGTGTCCCTTTAAAGGAGCTTTAAAATGTGTTAAAAAGTTTGGTTAGGTTGCAGTCAGCAGTACAAAATAAATGGCTTTTGATAATATTAAATATAGTTCAGACATGTCATTACAATCAAGGAACTTAGTGTAACAACTGGTACAAGTACTGATGGTAGAGTAGATAAAAAGAGCTTACTCTCTTTCTAAATCTACAAGTGAAACGTTTAATCTTTATTTGAATTTAATCAGGTATAATTTAAACTAGATATATGTTTGTAGGTTAGTTGATATCTTTTGACATGTTGACTGCATCCAAGGCCATGTTAATATCTGGTACTATTTCATCAAAATTTTTGAGTTCGATACCAATTTTATTTACACCATGTCGTGTCTTCCATATAATATATGTACAGTGTACCATCTCAGCTCCTTCTCTACACAATACCTAAGAAATCATTTTGTAAGACGTGATTAAATATTTCTATCGATGCAACTGGTGTTCACTCTCTGACTTGTAATTTATAGCAAGAAAGCCTTCACCCTCGAAGCGGCACCCCCACAATTGCAACAAGCTGCATAAGAAGAGCCTCCGGAAGGCACTTTCTATTACGCGTATAAAATACTTGTTTGGTGGACACAATCCTTTTTTTCTAATGGTCTACATAGATGAATGGAGGTCCCCTGGACACACCCACAAAAGATTGAAGCATTCAGGCAATTTATATGTTGGTTCACCACTGATTTGAATAAGTCTTATCCACCTACACGATTTCTTCTGTACAGCTACTGCCACCTACATGATTTCTTTCTGTACAGTAACTGCCATACTCTGCGAGCTGTACATGAAACAGTCCCTTTGAAACATGAACATTAAGCAGTAGTAGACAGCACCAGTCCGTCTCGAAACAGCTGTTGTTTAGATCCTGGCTTTGCCTAGCCTGGCTGATGTAAACTCAAAGGGATTAGATCTGTGCACAGCCCAATGGGCTTATGGTACACACACACGAGTCCAAGCTATCGCAAATTTGTCCTGACCTGTACTGAACTCAATATTAAAGGCGACTTTAGAATGTCAAATTAGAGGGTTTCATTGGGGATGTCGTGTAGTTTAGGCGGACTTAGCAAAACAAAAACCACAGAAATTAAAAAGGAAAAAAAAGTGCCTTCTGGAGGCTCCATATATTTTTTTAAACTTGCTTGGTCACTTTCTGCGTGTCAAAATTCTCAGATGTCCGACAGTCAAATTATAATTTTGTTATTAAACAGAAGGTAAATGTCTCACTTCAGTCATTGCTTATTTGCCATTATACTGAAGAGCTAAAAAACAATGACCTTGTCTTAAAATTACATTTATTATTCTTAAAAAGTCAAGCACGAGTGACTCAAGAAATCAAACAATAGCACAAATTAATATCTGCAGATAGACTTGATTTTTTTTTATTTCATCCGAACTCCACAATAATATACAAAGCCAGATATCTCTCGCAAATGATACACTTCAAAGGTATCGCATTTTGGGGGAGAAAGGATAGTCCCAATCTTATCATTTGACTGATGTAATGAGAGACACAAAGATGTCAGCTTTACTTGTTAACGCTTTCTGAAAATTGGCTCCTTTTCTTGTAGCAATCGGTGACATTTCTTATACTGTGAGTTCATTGTGGTTTGAGCAATATTTGGGGGCAGATGGTTCCTAACCTGCCATGTTGTAGTGGTACATGTATGACTATTTAAACGCTATCAACCACTGGTGGTTCATAGCCATCAGGTCTCTCTACTGTGGCACCGTCTGCTGCTACGGCAGGCACAGCGGGGGCAGCAGCGTTCTTTCCTTCACCATGGAGCTCCATAAGCCGGCCAACTGAAATTCAAAAACAAACAAGGGTTTGGGTCACAACTTGCTTTCAAAGACGGGGTAGTAAAGTTTTGTTGGTAAACAAGATCTTTAATCATTAAACTTTTATAGATTTTTATATAGCTTTCAGAAACAATAATGTGCCATTAATTAAAAGCATTTTCTAAACTAGCTCTAAAATCCACTTGAGTGAATGGAATCAATCATCTATATAGCTGAAGTGCCAAGACTTTCTCTATTGCCGATTAAGAGAAACCTGCCAGTTTTTAAAGAAACGTAGCACACAAGAACTTACTGTCAAACTTGGGTTTCTTGAGCACCTTGACTTTGCGCACATGGACCTCATGAAGAGGGTAGATACCCTGGCAGTACTTCTCAATCTCCTTGCTGATACTGTCTGGGATCCTATCGTCAAACAATTACATAAAACGTTTTAAATGTTTGTCAAAAGAAGTAATAATATATGCAATAAGAAGAGGACTGTGTCAACCAGATATGAAACAGAAACAGTATTAATGATGTCCAACCGTTACATGTTCGGTTTTTTTCTTTGCTATGGAACCCTGCCCCTCAACACCAATTTTTAAAAACTCACAAAAACCTTGTCGCATATTTCTTCATGGTTAACTTAAAAATCTGAAAAGCATTGGTATTGGAGAGTATTCAAGATCAGTGCTTACAACTTGTTGACGACATCCTTGAGGTCACTGGTGCTGCACTCCCTCTGCATGATCTCGACCATCTTCTTGCGGATTGCTCGGACCTGTGTGCTCTGAGCATAGGCTGTCTTCTTGATCTGATGCTGACGACGCTTGGTGAAACCGACGCAGAAGAGACGCAGGAGGTACCCATCAGTGGTACGGACATCCAGGTTGGCATTGATCATTGTCTGTTGGAGAACAGTCAACAAAACACCCTCATAGAATAACAATCAACATAACACTTAAAACCAACATCTTTTCAAAATTAAACACAACTTAATTGGGTGTCTTTGTTTTGGTTTGTTTGCAGGGGGGATTGAATACAATCTGAAATGCTATTTGTTACTTTCCAAAATGAACTCTTTCAGTCACCTCTATCTAGTTAACTTTCAACTGCCATAATTTTTTAATTTTTTTTACACTCTTACAAAATTCTGTGTACAGCTGATTGATTCAAAATCAAACAGGTAGAGAAAAAAACACCATATTTCAATCTTCTAGCTTGATCAAGAAATGTTAATTGAACTCGACATAACAATAAGTTCTGTGATTACTGGCCGTATAAGGACTTTTTACCTGCCACTTCTTGACCATGGAGCAGTACTTGTCTCTGGTGAGGTTCATTCCATGGAAGTTGTGAGGCAACTCTTGCCTTGTACTTCCTCTACCATCAGACGGAACTTCCGGAATGCGACCTCATCGTTCTGCAGATCAGCCAGGGACACCTCAAAGACACCCCCTTCATGCATCAAAGCGATCTCTGAAAGCAACAAGTTCAAAACATGTGTCATTAACAATAGAGTCTTACGAAAATAATAAGGTAAAACTATAACCACTCAACATTGATAAAATTTATCCTTTACAAGAAACTAAAAATAGCTGTTTTATGGATAAAGGAATATGGTGAATGAATACATAAGCAGCCTCTATAAACAGACAAATGCTGAATTTCACAAAGTGACAAGTAAAATTTTAATCTAAACTATGAGAACATTTGTAATGATCTATAAAGAGCAAGTTTGAAATTAGGTTGACTTGTGCAACAAAAACTTCACTCTGGACTCCTTCCACTTCTTTGCCTTATATTAGCCCGCATAGCATCAGGAAAAAAAAATACCAGCTCCTGATGGGATATGAGCTTAGGGCCAAGATGCTTAGAATTTTCGGTTTCCGCCGGAGCTTCTGCCGGCGCTTCCACCACGACCAATCTCAGTTTGGAAATGAAGCTTATTATGTGCCAATTACATGAAAAAAATGTGCTGTAAAGGTTGCTTTTCGACTCCAAAAATTAAATAGCAGTAGCGAAAGTTAGAGGGCGACGCCACGTTTCTAGCCCCCCAAAAAATGATTGCTGCCTGATTGGGTAATTGACAATGATGGAAAACTTAGGCAAATTAAAAACAAAAAACTCTTGAGCTCTCATTCAAAGAGTCATGTCAGTCCATGGTACTAGATGGGCGTATGCTCCTAGGACTATGAGGTTCGTTCCGCTATCATGTCCAAGAGCCTCATATAGGTCTTAATGTAGTAAATCCTATTAAAAAAATGTTGTCAATCACGCTTACGCGCCAAGAGGTTTTTTGTTTTCAATCGAATCTTGCTAAAAATCATGAAAATTTATATCGGCATCACCATTTTAGAAAACAATACGGCCGCTTCCATGAGTAACACATGAACTGTTGGTTATCGTGGAACAGTCATGACAGTTTAATGGGTATAAGGTCAAGAGGGGGAGAGAGTCAGTGTTTTGGCACTATTATTTGGCACTAATTAAACACAGAATTTCTTCCAAGTTTCACTAACTTAAAAACACTATGTAACATCTGTTGCAAAAAAATAACATTATATTTCTGATTAACGTTTAACATATTTTATAATAATTATCAATGATTTCAAGTCAACAACTTGACTTCAAAACTCAAAAGCAATCAATACAAAGAACTCACTTGTTCCCTGTGTTCTTGTGCAGAGTGTCTTGCCAATGTTTCGGACATTGAACATAGCTGGTGCCTTCACATCGTACCATTCTTTTCTGGTGAAAGGGTCCACACTATGATAAAAAATAAACATCATGATGAAGAAAATTTGACAAGTTTCAGATGGTTATTGTTGCTCTAGCAAGAGTAGGCCTGGTAATCAATTGGACAATTTGTGCAGGCCTGGAACTTGGCCTTGGTGCCCCCCTTCAGAAGTTTGACATTATTTATTTGACTTTTCCAATGCAATGGCAAAGGAATGGAATTGGAAGTGCCCTTACACAAAATGAAAATGACCAGATGAAATTCCAAGCCCGTTGTGACTTTACCAAAAGGAAAGACAATCCTTTCAAGTAAAACGGTATGCGATCACTAGCCACTAAAAAGTAACAAGTAATGAGAGTTATTCTGTTAAACTGAACGATGTCTACAACCATTTTGGGGGCATGAGCTGCACCGACTTGCGCAGTTGCCAGTGTACATTGTAAAAATACAATCGTCGATCCAAAATTTTCATCTGTCGACATCTTCACAATCACCCATCAAAACTTTTCAAAATTGTATGATGGGCTATTACTAATATCAAAGAAAATATTTATTGCTGTATTTTGCACTTACATCTTCTTCTTGGAACCTTTTTTGCCTCCTTTAGTCAGTCGCTTATTCTTGCCGACCGCCATGTTGAGACGTGAGGATAAAAGAGGCCAGGTGAAGGACGCCCTCTTGAGACCGAATACTGGCGACGAAATTTGTGTGTGTACTTTGTTGACATAAAAATCACTTCGCTTCTCGGTCGGGGTTGATCAAAACATGATGGTAAGATTTGCTTTATCTTTTTGTTACATGACTTGTCAACTGAAACTAGAATTGTCTCCATATGTGTTTATGTATAGGGCCAAGTATTGGCAGATCTCAGAAATTGGTTTGCCAAATAAACTATTGTTTATTCCTGTTTGTAATCAGCCTTAGTTTTAATTTAAATTAATAACAAGACTGAGTGCGGTAACACACTGCAGAAAGTCTCTATAGAGTCTAGTCACTTTACAGCTACAGTGCACTACACTACAGTAGGCCTACCTACCTAGCCCTGTGTAGGACTCTTCCTATATGACTTTTTTTTAAATATCATAATGTCATTGTTTGTGCTTGAAAATGTAATTTTCTTGCAATATTACACTACAGTGATCACTTACTTTAATAATTAGTACTAGTCTGACTTCATGGACTTGGGTTCGACCTCCATCCTCCCAACGATCGCAACTAATTGACCAAGTACTTTAGCTCCATGCTTAGGCCATGTCCGAATTGCACCTGCGGCTGTTGTTAAGGCCTGCGTTCCTAATGTAGGCCTCATGCTGCTACACATGTTAATGTGGCAATCAAGCCGCAGCCGGGGCCTTACAAATTACATGTAAATGATGTACTGTAGTAATCATAATTTTTATTTAACTAGCTAATAATATTATGTTTGTTCGAAGTGAATTAGTTACTGTGCTGTATTTCACGATGAAGAGAGAACAAATTGCAGTAGAGCTTCCAGAATACGAGTATCCACCATCATGGATTCCTATTGAAGAGGTATGGGCCTATGTGCTTTGTCTGTTTTCCTTTAATATGAGACAGTGTTAAGGAACCGGTAATGATTATCGTGAAACTCCTGTTTTCAAACTCAAAGAATAGCCTTGACAGTCTTTAGTAAAAGAAATCGAGTAGTCTCCCATGTCAGCGACCAAATGTTTTAATAGAAGTAAAAATGCTGATTGGAATCAATTGTGCCAAGCTCTCTTGCTATACATATTTATTTTACATGTATTAGTTGATTAAATCAGTTGAAAATTGTACTTGAATTAGTACGATGGGAAGTAGAGACTCTTGATTGTTAACATTTAGGCCTAACAAGAAGGAAGCGAGATCAACAAGCAATTTACTTTCCAATTCAGTAGAGATTTTAACTTATGTACTTTTTTCTGATAAAAATGCATCCACTCTCATTAGAGTCTGTAAACCGTTTTGTTTTTCTCAACAGAGGATTGGGCACACTGAATATGACAATAATCTGACGCAATTTCTTCTACGATCAGTCCGCTTCACCAGGAATAGGCACACACAGCAGGTAAGTATTACAGATTATTACACCTACAAAAATATGTTGTGGTTCAAGTTGGCCTCTGGCAAACTATGCCCCTTAATTTCTGACGCAATTTCTTCTACGATCAGTTCGCTTCACCAGGAATAGGTCAAAAGGGCAGGTTATACACCTACCCAAATAAATTGTGGTTCAAATTTGCCTCTGGCAAACTATGCCCCTTAATTTCTGACGCAATTTCTTCTACGATCAGTTTGCTTCACCAGGAATCGACACACAGGGTAGGTTATACACCTACCAAAATAAGTTGTGGTTCAAGTTGGCCTCTGGCAAACTATGCCCCTTAATTTCTGACGCGGTTTTGTCTACGATCAGTTCGCTTCACCAGGAATAGGCAAACACGGCAGGTTTATACACCTACCCAAATAAGTTGTGGTTCAAATTTGCCTCTGGCAGACTATGCCCCTTAATTTCTGTCCCAACTTCTTCTAAGGTCAGTTCGCTTCACCAGGAAAAGGCACACAGGGCAGGTTATACACCTACCAAAATAAGTTGTGGTTCAAGTTTGCCTCTGGCAAACTATGTGCCTTTAGGTGAGTTGCATCACAATTGGAAAGCAGTGCATCCTGAATGTGTGCATCACAAAAGTTAGCTTTGCATTCACTTTCACTTGAAGTATAAACCGGGCGTTAGATCAGAGTGGACACAGTGATTTTCTTGAAGGAGGTACAATGTATGCATTCAGTGAAAAAGAATTTAAAGGTAATCAGTTTACAGAAGTACACAACCCTTTTGCACAGGTCTGCTAGAGTTTTACATGCCTGAAAATATTGTATGATGTATCTGAGCCCTAACTTGATTAATTTCTCATTAACAGCTTGGCTTTAACATCAGAGGAGGTCAAGAACATCGCTGTGGAATTTACGTCTCCAAAGTAAGTAAAGATCACAATCAATCCATGTACATAGTGGACAGATTATACAATAGGTATCAGTATGCTTTAAGAACAAATCTTAAAAACACAAGGTCTAAAAATCATTGTCCATAAAAATCAAAGATTCATGCTCTCTGAGATGACCAGGAAACCTATTTGAATAAGTGGTTTTGAAATGATGATAATACATAGTTCTTAAATAGCGCTTTAGGTTTGTGGAGCTACGTTTAAAAGTGTGAGACCTTTTCCATTACATAGCACCATGTAATGGTTTACAAGGTGCTGTGGTGCAATATGCAGCCAATCAATAAGCGCTTTGGATGCATTTACGCGCATTACACAACACAGGGGATCTACGACTTTACGTCCTATCCAAAGGACACAGCAATAATGGTTAAGTGTCTTGCTTAAGGACACAAGTGTCACGACCGGGACTCGAACCAACACTATGCAGATCAGAAACACCAGAGTTTGAGTCCAGTGCTCCTAACCGCTAGGCCTCAACACGCCACTTGACACAAACTGAAAAAGAAGTACATCCTGGGTTTTGTTGTGAACAACAAATGATTTATGATAGATGTTCCAAATACTGTTTTATGAATGTCTTGTAACTTGTATTAGGTTTGAAGATACAGGTATAGAGAAATTTGTAGTATAGATGCAGGAGAAAAACTCTAAATAAAGAAAACCTATGTAATCAGGAAGGGACTGATTGGACTGAAAACCCAATCCAATTCCAGGCTCAGGTCCAAGACAGGATTCGAACCAGGGTCCACAAGATGTGGAAGGCAGGTCAAGATACCCGGTTTAACAAAAGCAATCATAACTGATTTCCTCCCCTTTTTAAAAGACAATTCAACTGGTAAATAAGTCACAAGTCACATTTATCTGAAGCTAGGTAAAAAATAAGATTTTCTGAGAATGCAGAAAATCATTGTCAATCTACTCTTTGCCTATAAAGTCTAAAGTTTGATTGTTTTTCTGTCAAAGGTTATTCCTGATTCCAGCGCTTTCAGAGTGGGCATGAAACGGGGAGATCTTGTGCTGAGTGTCAATGGAGAGGACTTCACAAATATCACCCATGATGAGGTACATGAGTTTCTCTAAATCAAAACCATGAAAAAAACATTAAGACTTTGTCTCGAGGTAGAAGTTTCAATGAATGAATCTTTTAATGAATGAGGTTAAACTATTTATGAAACAAAATACATGTACTACATGTACACTACGTAATTTCCAAATGAATACTAGCCATAGACACTTCTCCGCCATTGTGTTTGGGTACAATGAAATTAGATACATGTGTGGTGCAAATGCTCGTGGAACTAGCTGAAGCACGGACAGATTAGTTTCACAAGTTAATAGTTTGGGACCCCTGACTCTGTGTCATCTCGTAACAGTTAGTGGAATAAATTTTGTATTTAGTAAAGGCAGCAAATACTTTGGGTAATTACCATGAAAACTTACTTGGTAAGGAGCACCTGAGAGCTGCTGATAGTATAAAACATGAGAAACGACTCACTCTGAAGTAATGTAGTTTTTTGAGAAAAGGTAATTTCTCACTAAAATATTGAATCTGAGAAAGGCTTTCCCAGGCATTTGAAAGTACACAATTAATTCTATGCAACAAGGGTGTTTTTTCTTATATTATTTTGTTGCAACTTCAATGACCAATTGAGCCCAAATTTTCACTGGTTTGTAATTGTATGCATATGTTGGATCACACCAAGTGAGGATACTGGTCTTTGACAATTACCAAAAGTATACCCTGCCTTTAACAAAACAAAATTGTAACCATAACATAACATTCTGCACAGCAAGATGAAATGTTTTAAGGTGAATTGTTGTAAATTAAAGTTTGGGACAACTATCTCTTTTAAATAGATGTTAGATTAACTTAAATTTCATCAGGGATTAAGAATACTATTTGCGTTTTTGCTGAGTACTTGCCCAAGTCCTGCGAGTATAAGTAGGGTCACTGTTTGGGTTATGACCCCGGAAAAAAGGTGTAATTTCAACCGAAAAGCTTACTTGTTATAAAGATGGTAATGGCAGTAAGCAACCTGCAAAATTATTTCATCTGAAATGCCCCCGTTGATTAGAAATCAATAATAATATCTGAATCTGAGAAACTATTCATGCATGAATTGTTTCTCAAAATTGGAGGGTTGGTGTACGTTCGTGAATGCTGCGGCCAGAGATGCAGTCAGTACCCACTGTCACCTCCCTTACGTGGATTTGACGTTCGTGAGAAAAATACTGTGACAGTTTTTTGCTGTTTTTTCAGCAAGTAGAGACTGTAATCAGCTGAAACTTTCACATGTGATTTTTATTGTATCTGTCTTTATAACTTTGCCTATAAAGAAGCATTACGTTGATAAATTTAAAATCTTTGCGGTACCCACTGCTAAGTTATAGGATTCAAACTGCCTCTAGCTACCGAGTAAGCTCAGTGTCTAGTGGTAAGACATCTGCTCTAGAATGGCAAGGGTTGTGGATTCGGATTTTTTTTACACAGAACTCAAGAAAGCACTGAGTATACAGTGCTTAATACACATCTGTGTTTGGGTAGAACACAAATAAAAACTCAAATCAGTAGCTGCAAAATTTTGGACCATTGTGATCTCTTGTTTAAGGCGTAAACGTGTTTAGGGGGACAAGTACTGAGTATAAAGTGCTTAAAGGAACATTACAGAATTGGTTTTTGCTAACAAAACAGTTGCTGGCAGTGAAAGCACTTTATGTAATCCACCATATACATAAACTGACAAACCTGTAGAAGTTTGAGATCGATCGGCCATCTGGGTCACGAGAAAATAGTGAAAAAACGATTACACATTTGCATGAAATCATATAGGTTCAACAAATGAATAAAACGCTCACTGAGCGATAAACTCCAATCGGAAAATTAGTTTATTGTTTTCTCATCAAATATGGCATTTCAGACAGAAATATTTCAAGGGATGTTTTCTACTATCATCATCATTAGACCGTGTAAGTTTTATGTAAATCTGTGATCAAAAAGTATATTTTACAAGTTTTTTTCTTACCAATTATGTAATGTTCCTTTAACAAACATCGGTGTTTGGGTAAAACACTAATAATATTCTTTATCCCAGTTGTAAATTTAAAATCCTTGCGGTACCCGCTGCTAAAATAAAGGATCAAACTGCTCCCAGGCAAGCTCAGAGGTCTAGCAGTAAGACATCTGCTCTAGAATTGCAAAGGTCATAGGTTCGAATCCCACCCGAGTAATATGCCTGTGAATTTTGTGTTCACAGGACTCTGGAAAAGTACTGAGTTTACAGTGCTTAACACACATTAGTGTATGTGTAAAACAAAACAAAAAACTATCTATTTGTTGACCATTGTGATTTCTTGTTCAGGGTTTAAAAATTATGCATCAGTGTATGTTAGGATGTTTATTTATTTTGTTATTGTTGTAGTAATAATGAGCTTGATTTTTGATGTTTGTATGATTTTTTTTCTCTACAGGCAGTTAAGAATCTCAAGACAGTCAAGGAAATAGAGTTGAAGCTCAAGTACAGTCCATTTGGTAAGTTGTTTGTTACATCTTACACACCTGGGCCCAATTTCATAGAGCTGCTTAAGCAGAAAGTATTGCTTAAAATTATTCTGCTGAGCAAAAAAAGGCAGGATACCAGTCACAGATTGTACATGTGAAATGTCATTTTGGCTGATAACCTTATTCTGGTATTAAGCATCATTTTGTTGTGCTTAGCTACTTTTAGTGCTTAAGCAGCTCTATGAAATTGGGCCCTGGCTAGAGATTCTTCAAAGATTGATTTGAAATCCAAATCAACTTGTTGGTTTGGTGCTGTTTTACAAGTAAACATAACATAATTATATGCGATATACACTTCACGAACAAAAGTTCATACACTAAATACTGACGGATAAATACAAATCAAACAAATATAAAGTGGGCAGTAAACTGAAGACCAGGCATTATTGCCATCATCATAACGTTTTTTGTACTGTCTACTTTTTGTACTTTTCATGTGTTATTCATTATTGTGGTGTTGTGTACACTAGTGAGAGCTGATTCCTTTAGGTGCATTACAACCTTAAGTAATGGCACTTCAATTATGCCATTTTTATTATTGATATTCCTTGTGTAGGTTATAACAAGACGTATGAGCGAGTGGAGTCGCCCCAGCATAATCCCTACAATGGAAGTTGATCATGACGCACGACTTATTTTAAATGGCCTTGACAAATACAAAAATGTCTTTCTCTTCAATGAGTCATAAAAAATAAAAAAATAGATGAGTATTAATTTGTTACTAACAGCACACAGTAACGTACTTACACTTACAGGAAGATCTTTGAAGTTCTTATATTGTGAGATAGACAATTGTAATTCAAGGCCCATCATCTCTTTTATCACTTTGAAATAACAGAAGATGTCTTTGGCAATGGTCTTATAATAGAGTTTTTTTTACGATAATCTTATTAGGTGCAGGTGTGGTTAATGAACCTGGGAAAGTTGACTAACGGTTATTACTAGCGAGTTGTATCTTGAATATCACAGCAGTATGACACTGTAACCAAAGCAGTATGACATTGTTACCATCTTCAATAATTGATATTTGGTTTGAAGTTACAATCACAGCACTGAATGACTCCAACCTGGGCCCAGTTCCATAAAGGCTACTATGCACAAATTCTTGCTAAACAATTTTATTGGCTTGTCAAACCTTTGCATCAAAAAATACTCGGCACAGAACAAATCTCGCTTAGCAGAAACAGGTTACCAGCCAAAATACCATGTGATGTAAGAAGTTACATCCACAGCATTGAAAGACTCCAGCCAAGTTTCATAAAGATGCTAAGCAGAAAATCTTGCTCAACAATTGCATTCACTTAGCGAACCTTTGCATCAAAAATGCTTAGCACAGAAAAATTTTGCTTAGCAGAAACAGGTTACGAGCCAAAATACCATGTGAATGTTGGAATATGGTTGCCAGTCTGACAAAGCTCCTAGCTTAAGAGCTTAGGAGTGACAAGTAACTAAGTTCATATTTTAAGGAACATCTACATTCATTTGGATTCGAAAAAATGAACCTCTTAATCCATGATTTATCAACAATCCAGATGAACTTATTCAATGTCCATGTGATTGTGATACATGTAAACTGTTCATGACTGGTTCCCTGCTAATCTCAGCTTAGCAGGAAAAAATTGCTAAGCACAATTTTCTGGAAACAGCTTTATACAATTTGATCCCTGTCACAAACAATGTATATTACATAAATTTGGGACAAGTCACCCATTTCTGCTGAACAAGGTTTGTCTGCTTTTAGCCTTTTTGTGTACTTAACAACTTTGTAAAATTAGGCCCTGCTCTACTGTAAGTTACGTCATCCACTCATCAAAAAGCATTAAAAGGGTCTTTTTAAATAACATGGGTCATGTACTTAGGAACACGACAAAACTCAAATCAGAGATATGTGAAGTAGGCATTTCGTCTAAATTTGTTCAGCATTAAGGTTACATTGACAATATAGACAAAGGTGATGTAGGTAAACTTGTATTTTTTTATGGGGGGGGGGGGAGTTATGGATACAGAATAATTATGATATAAAGCAGTTTTTTTCCAAACTTTGAATTGGTGAAATACAATAATCAACTACCTCAGCAACATACATGATGTTGCTGCAATCTAAAGCCAATGGATGTACTTCTTAGCAAAGAGATGAATGGGATAGAGGAATATTCCAGTATATTATGTCCACATAGATCATTGGTTTATCCAGCATTACTAGTTCACACTTTAGGTGTTAAAATTCATCTAGGGGGCAATATTCAAAGCCCATTTCAAGTCATTTCCAGACTCATGATCAGCAAACTTTGCAATCCTACTTACAAATCCTAATCACAACACCTACAAAAACTTATGATAATAAATACTGCCAATTAGTAAACAAATTTGATACTGATAAATGTAGACGTGTTGTACCTCATTATATTTCATTCTTGATGTTAGAAAATTGAAGATGATTTGAAAGATTATCAGGCAAAAACTTAACAAACTCTAGTCAGAGATTCTGCTGTAGTCTGGTTACACAAATTCATTACTTGTGACTGCACCAGCACACAAATTGAAGATCAACTCTGAATTTTAATATGTTATTATTCAATATTTGTAATGATGATTGGGTAGATTTTTAACAAAGTAATGTGGCGCAAAGAAACATGAAGTTTGTGTTTCACAAAAAGGTGACAAGTCACCTTGCAGATGTTTCCATCGACTATTTGATGGTTGCTACCTAAGGGAATAGATGTAAAGCTTAAGTAGGAGCCCAAAATGTTGATGCAGTGTTTTCACAAATTGTGTGATTTTATTGTGTGTGCAAAGTTAAGGCTGTGCTTTTCAAAATTGGTCATGCAAAATTGGCCCAATACAACCACAATGCGTGCATGATCTACTTTCTGTATTTTAGAGAAACTTAAATTAAATAGTTTTAATGGAAAGACATGGACAGTAAAGTTAGCGAGAACAAGATTCTGACAGACAGAAGGATATAGGGAATCTACAGTAATTCTAAACAATTATTCCATTATTTTACACTTGTAACTGACGTTACGATTTCCAAAATGCAATTTTAAGTGTACAGTCTTGCAGAGAAGATGGTTGATTTTGAACTGAGATTCAATTGAAGTGAAATGTGTGATTATATAATGGAAATGTTCAGATATTTTTTGTTATCAGTGTTTGCATATGTTAATTACTAGAAGGTGTGAGTATAAACTTCATTGTGCTTGTATTTATTAATTAATTATGATAGCTTCTACTTACAAATGTATTCCGTCTTTCAATTTTTATGGTAGCATTTTTGGCAATTATAATTTATTTATCTGATAACTTAATCATGTTACTAACAGTTAAGTATTAAGTCTTTCCTTGTATGTTTGTTAATGGTTTTTGGACACTGCCAACCCTTGAGCTTTTCACCAATATCAAAAAGTTAAATGTTATTATTATTTTTTATTTGAGCCATTTGCTAAATTGGATCAAATAATTATCATAAATACAGCCTAAGCTATGAAAAACAGTTGATTGGTAAAAACACAATCTCTATCCACATACAGTCTTCACCCAAATTATGTGAATTTGGGGATTTGTTTGTTTATTTGTTTGTTTGTTTTGGGGTTGTTTATTTAATTTTGTTGGGGGGTACAATGCTTCTAATTAAATTTAAGTGAAATTTAACTAAACAAATGTCTTTTAGAAATTGCATTCACTGAAAGACCTTAAATGTACAACAACTAATACTTCACACATTTTTGCCTCTTATATAGTAGTTAAACAAAGCCCGAATAAATGTAAATTGGTGAGGGTTAAATAACGAACGCCGGTGACCCAATGTATAATGTGTTAAGCCATTACATACATCATTAATCTCCGGCTAGGATCCAGCTTCAGCAAGGAAGGTCTATGCCCCTAATTTATTACTGATTATGAATGAAGGAAAAGGCTCCTCCTTGGGGATGAGGATTGAAGGCTTAGGAAGTGACCTATTCCTAATTTATTAATAGTTAAGACTGTTGGATCTCAGTGGAGATTGGCTATGTATATGTAAGCATAATCTAACATGTTTGGTTATTGCATGTGTGTGTGAATCTGAAATAAATGCTATTTTTTGGTAACTAAACAATTATCTTATGTTTGATTACCGGTGATTGTTTGGAGTAAGCTTTGCATTAATGGATGCTGGGAAGATATTGATTGATGAAAAACAATATGACCAATAACATGTTGAGGCGTCTACGAGTACATGTAGTGTACAAATATTGACTGCTTTGAGTGCTATGGTTAAAACTACGTCTCCCGAGGTGATCCTCGGCGCATTCTATTCTCTCGAGGCGAAGTCGAGGGAAAATAGACTGTCCCGGGAATCACCGAGGGAGTCGAAGTTTGAACCATAGCACGAGTAAAAGCAGTCAAGGTTTGGTTTATAACACCCCACATATACATTGTGCCTAGACGTCTAGGTACAGAGAAGCTGCTGTTGCTATGGGTATAGTATATTGGTTGCTATGGGTATAGTAGTACATTGGTTGTTATGGGTATAGTAAATTGGTTGCTATGGGTGTAGTACATTAATTGCTACAGGTGTGGTACACTGTTTGCTGCATGTATAGCGCATTGCGCTCGCATGGCTTTCTAGTAAAAATAAAACATCATTTGACTCGCTCTAAACCAATCAAAAGGCAGAAACTTTGTAAGGGGTGTTATAATACTCGCTATAAACTTCAAAGATTATATGATCATAATATAAAAATCCACCCCTCTCAAATTTTTGAGATTTAAAAGCCCCCAAGATTTCCCATAAATAAATAAATAAACAAAATAAAATAACAAGCTGAACAACAGTGGATGAATAGCTGTGGAGTGGGTGGGGTCAGAACCAGCGATTCCTTTGTGATGGTTGGGGAGATCATTGGGTGTTTTTGTCCCACGAGCTAAAAATAAATTAACGTATTCCATACACAATGTACAGCGCAGGCAGTTGCAAGGTTTTTGTTTTGTTTTGCTTCAATGAAGCCAGTGGAATAATTTAACGAGAACACCTTTTTAAGGATTTGGTATACTTTAATTAGGTGACATTATTAAACCTGTAAATTTATGAGGGAAAGACCATCATCTTTTATGTGTACCCCCCCCCTTTCCAAAAACCAAGCATTATGGAGGGGCGTGTCCTCACCTTCTCCTGGGTTTGCTGCCCATAGACAAGGTATGTGAGAGCGTAGAGAATCCATGAGTAGTT
The DNA here is from genome assembly GCA_032158295.1 of Pycnopodia helianthoides. Taxonomy (NCBI): domain Eukaryota; kingdom Metazoa; phylum Echinodermata; class Asteroidea; order Forcipulatida; family Asteriidae; genus Pycnopodia; species Pycnopodia helianthoides. The sequence goes on from CM063248.1 coordinate 16,239,749, forward strand.
GTTATGAGCATGTGGAGGCAGAATGGAAGAGAAATCACACCTGTCACTGATTTTCTCAATCCCTTTTTTTTATATAAATTTTTTATGAATCATCTTTTAAATAGTCATTTTCCTCAGTTTTTGTTCGTAGATTTCCATTTTAAAATTAGGCAGTTTCATGATTATCTTACTATTTTGGTTCTGTAAAAAGTTGATTAGATTAACGAGCAACTCTCTTTGAAAGTTTTCAAAACCTTAAACCTTGACCTGCCTCTGCTCAAAATTGTTTTGCCTAAGGTAACACCACCCCAAAAATTAACAAAGCTAAATGAATTTAAAAGTTGCATGTTTAAACTCCAGACATTCTTTTTAAACATCTAAACAGAACTTCTATGACGCTATACCTGCAGTGTTTAATCCACGGCCATGGGGACAGCTGGCCAAACATTGCCGTATAGCTTTCACAGGCTGCTTGCTCACTAATCAATTATGCAAATAAGCATACCGAGCCATTACTGTTAAATTGTGAAGATATTGATTCACTTGATGGATTTAGTGTGTTACAACTCCTGTGACATATGTTGTATAGTCTGATGGAAATACAACTACCTCCAGTGTCTGATGATAAGGTTAAGGTCCCTAATAAGGAAGGTGTCAAATCTTTGTACATGAGACTATGGGAGGAGACTGTCATGGATTGTCAGGCGAATTGCTTCAAACGCTATTTGAACATCTACCGAAACAACCTTTCAACAATTGCTCGGTGTTGCTTTGAAATCATTATTCTATTTTTGTGTGCAGATTTTTAAATAAAAAATGCAACTAAGAGTTACACATTCTCATCAGTCAATGTTTGCCATGTGACAAAATAATCTGTATTTAAAATTAAACCCCCACACATTTTAATAGCTCTGCTTATCAATTTTTAACACCTTTTAAGACGTCATCATCGTTCTGTTTAATCTATTTCGCCCAATAAAGTACAACATTTCAGGAAGAGAATCGTATTTCCAATTTCTGTAAAAAGCAGTAGTTATGATTACTTCCCTGAGGAGTCTTTGCACAACATGTTTCTATGCATTCAGGCTTGAAACCAGAGCTGAAATAGTTGGGGCAACCCTTTATGTGTCCTTATCTAAGCAGTGGAAAATCTACAGAGTATCATTTGATTAAGTACGTTTTATTCCTCGGGGGGGGGGGGGGAGGGGCCTAACCATCATTTTCCTGAGCAAATAATCTTAACATTTCTAGAGTCGAGTACTGGTTTCCTACACTGGAAACCTGAATGGCTCTTTAAATGTCAGGTTGGGTAATATCAATAGATACAGTCACACAGACATTATTAAGACATTTTTTCACCACAGTTTCTCGGCCGAGCTATTTGGAGCATTAGATTAACCAATGATGTTTTGCATCAACTAGCAATGAGCCTTAGGCACTGTCTGTATTCTATCACATCTCACTAAGATATTCAACTCTCTCTCTCTCTCTCCTCTCTCTCTACAATAACTCATTGGCAACAAAGTGTGAACATCCCACAGTCTATAGAACCCACCATTCTAAAATCCAGTGGCTACTAAATTAAAAAACAAAAACCTTCCCTTGATAGAACATGCTATGATAACAAGGTTGATTGAGGTGCCGAAATGACGTCATATGCAGTGGGGAAATTGCATGAATTACGTACGTGCTAAAAACACAAAACACCACATGACATCAGTATTGTGTGAAGCATTATTGTCTATGATTATATAATTTTAAGGAGACAACGGAATGTATAGAAAGCCGGAAGGACCGGCATTCACAGGATAATTCAATCCTTACATGTGACCCTCAACTTGGTATCATGGGATTACAACTGAAAAATGGACGGTGATATTAAAATGGATGCAGCTTGCAAGACATACCTTTATGTTTTAACCTCACTCCATATTCTGGTTCTACGTGTATACCTCTGGTAAAAAACACCTGTTTTCACGAATGTATTTCAAGTACACTTAAATATAATACAAGTCAAACATATGAAAAAAATATTATGGTTCCAACTGTTTGCAATATAACCAGTGAGGAACAAAATGAAGTGGTTCACAGAAGAATCTTTACTGGTGCTAGCTTATTGTAAATTTGATAATAACTCAGTAACACAGACAAACATTCATGGAATCTCCCGACTCACACATTGTAAATTTGTTAGTAATTCAGTAACAAAGACAAACATTTAAGCACTTTGTTGAAAAAATTGAAAGCTATTTTATTTTTCTCATTATATTTACAGTATAACAGACTGGAGAATATAAGTAGAGATAATACAATTTGCATAATAGAAAATTTAAATCAAAGATATGATGACAGACATGCAACTCTTTAATTTAGAGAAAAAGAGAAAATATCCGACCACTCTTTACTTTGTACAGTGTTTTTCAGTGTTTTATGACACTATTATTAAAGAAGAAAAGAAAACAAAAAGGAAATCAGCTGATCAGCTGAAAGTTGCATGCCTGTATGTAGTAAACCATGATGAACTTCATTAACCTCAAAAATACAATAAAATATAGCTTATTATTGCTATTGGTCCACTATAAGTATGCTATCGGTACAGAAATACAGCACTTCATATGATGCAGTTCACTGCAGTTCTTGTGATTTGTCCTTAAGGGCACTCTTTTGCATTCAGCAAAGTTTGAATTAAAATATTGATTTGATGTGTTTGTCCTGTCTGTACAGTTCGTCTTCAAAACAGAAAGAAAACTTAATGTAAGGGTGTCGGTTTTTTCATTGAAACACGTCGGTAATCTCGCTACCACTGGTACTAAGACCAAGAGTGATTCACCTGCTGTAGCATTTGTTTCCTGACAAAGATTACAGCAGGTAAGGCCTGCACCAAATAGTTGTAAAATGATTGAAGTAAATTTGGCAACAGCACGATGTTTAGCAAAGATGTAGTATTCAAGTTCGAAAAAATTGCTACCTTGTAGCATGGCATTAACCATGCGTGGTGCTTGACAGTTTATCAAATTTCTCCAACTCTATTTTATTAAATTGTTACTTACTAGGTTTGTCACTAATTCATTTGTTTGCCACTAATTCATTTGTTTGCCACATTCCTGCCATATGACATCATTCAGGTTCGCCTTAGCAAAAGAGCAATGTTTAAAGGTATTGTACACTTTTGGTAACAGCTCAAAATCAGTGTCCACATTTTGTGTGATTAAACATATGCATGAACAAACAAACCTGTGAAAGTTTGAGCTCAATTGGTCATCGAGGTCACAAGAAAATAGTGAAAAGAGATCTGTGTTTTCTGTTTTTTCAAAATATCGCGCGCGATAATTACTATTGTTTTACTCGTTTCTCAGAAACGATAGCATTTTAGGCAGAAATATTTTAAGGAACCCTTTCTACCATTACTTACTTTAAATCATGTAAGTTATATGTGAATCTGTGAACATTGTGTTGTTCGATCTTACCAATAGTGTACAGGGCCTTTAAATGCAGGCCCAAGTCAAAACAATGATAAGATTCTTGAAGCTACAGCACATGGTAAATACCATTCAGTGGTAGTGAGATTACCTTCATGGTGTGCAGCAAACCAAATACCATGATCCTTTAATCTGTAAGGCCACGCATCTTTCAAACTATAAATTGAGTGCCATATTGTGTGGGGAGCCCAGTGCAGATTAGCCAGACTGAATTATGTTAATTTCTTTGGGACAGTGTTTCAAATTACTGAGCGATCAAGTTTACAAACTACAATTACAATGACTGTATACATAACACCTTAGCTGCATGTGGTTCATCAGGGTTCACTGCTTGAAGGAAAATACCCTCAGTACTTCTCAATTGTCTACAATAATAGTTTTAATTTATCTTCTATTTTTAAGATAAAGGCTCCAAAATATATACAAAAAGGCACATAACAATAATAACTACAAAGGCAAAATAAATCCATTGTATACAACCGGTTAATTATCAGTATAGAGAAGAGCTTAATTTGGATGTGCATGAATTGTGGATAGCCTCTGAAGCCCTATGCATTATTTAAAAAAAAAATGTTTATTGACAAAGGAAGCATGAAGAGTTCATGATTATAAATAGTGAGAACACTGCTGGTAATTAGCATACTATTGTCTGCACTTTATTTTGTGAAAATACAATCGACAAAAGGAATAATTGAATATTTCATAGATGAGCATATCAATTCCCAAAAACTTATATTAGAAAAATATGTGTTGAATGTCATGTCTAAATTTAATGTAGATAATAGCCACATCGACTGATACTTTTGTGTAATCCACGACTTTGGTTTTCGGTAAGAATATATTCTGTGTATATATACTACATTGGACTTGTACATCTAAATGAATTATAATTTGTGTGTGCAATATTTCTGGCATGGCTAACTGATACATGCAGTGGCCATGCACCACTGCGTACAGCGTACCATCCCCCATGGTTGTCCCTAGGTTTCTGTTGTGTATCTGTGATCTGTATGTAACAAGAGAACAGGTGCCTCGTGAGTAGAAAATATCATCAGGCTCAAATTGACTAACGGTACAAATTAGCCGTTAGTCACTTGACAACCACTGTTGAGAAGATTCTACAGAGATGATTTAGAAAAGTTCTTATCGTTGACCACTAAAAATTACTATTTTTTAAAGAATCTTGAAACAGTTGTTAACCAGAAGAAGAAAAAAAATGATAAATTTATATTGGTTTTTCTAACTTGCTGTGTACTCATAATAACATTCATTTACACCAATTAATACCCACTTCAGATGATAAGAACCTACCTGAGTGTTGATTGTCATTGACATGTAAGTATAATGTCCTTTTAATTAAGTGTCATGACTGCATTGAGTTTGAGTCTCATAAACTGACAGTCAAACTTCAAATCATTCCACAAACCGTACACCGTTTTTAAATCTTGACCTATATCTGTTTGAACAAACTTTGATAACTGTTTTATCAAATAGCAAGGAAATAAAATGTCATCCGTGGACATGCTAACTAACTTTTATAATCCCAGTCCTGCCAACATTTATTTTCTCTGTAGGTCATTAATATTTCCTTGGAATAAATTTAATGGAATGTATGTTGTGGAAATCATCAGGAATTTTATCTTACATATATATATATCAAAAACATTTGAAGTACTGTATAAATAAATTATGGCATGTAGCTGTGCTCATTAGCCATAAACTCTACCTGTACCTGTGCTCATTAAAAGAAATCTACAATTGAAATGTGATTCAGCTCCAGTCAACATCAACTTCCTTTTTCAATATCCGTTTGTTCACTTAAAGGTATTGTACACTTTTGGTAACAGCTCAAAATCAGTGTCCACATTTTGTGTGATTAAACATATGCATGAACAAACAAACCTGTGAAAGTTCGAGCTCAATTGGTCATCGAGGTCACGAGAAAATAGTGAAAAGAGATCTATGTGTTTTCTGTTTTTTCAAATTATCGCGCGCGATAATTACTATTGTTTTACTTGTTTCTCAGAAACGATAGCATTTTAGGCAGAAATATTTTTAGGAACCCTTTCTACCATTACTTACTTTAAACTATGTAAGTTATGTGTGAATCTGTGAACATTGTGTTTTTCGATCTTACCAATAGTGTACAGGGCCTTTAAAGTGATACACTAATGACACCCACATTGGAGAATTGTTAATTAGTTTGACTGAACAGTTCAATTCAATCCACAACATAAAAACCAAGCGAAGCTTCTCATTTATGTATATCTAAGACAACAAATCTATAGATACAGTTTTACTGAGTACAATGATTTGTTGGTCCAACATGGCTTGAACTTGCCGATTTATTACTGAAAATAAATGAGTATGGTAGTTAATACTGAAAATAAAAGAGTATGGCAGTTCTTTCCTTTAATATGCTGGGGGAATAACTTATTTTGCTTCTTCTTTTTAATGTTATATATTTATAACTAAATGCGTCAATACAGCTGATCACCTTCAAAACAAGATTTGTTCACGGCTAAAATCAATATAATTAGTGATACCGGTTCACTGTTGTATTTTTTATTTCACATGTGAAAATGTTAATTTGGTTTCCCATCATCGAAACATACGACAATGCCTTAAGCCCTTAACATAGTATTCACTATGGGTAATTTAATATGAAAATATTGTGTAATGGACGTCAACCCATGCTGACTGCATGGATTTATGTATGAGGTATCAAACTTGGTTGTGTTTTATGTGCTCCATGCTGTCTTTTATCAACCGTATCTGAAATGTACGATTTTATTGTCAGAATTTTAGTAGACTACACAAATTCAAATAGTACATATATTATAATTAACTAGAATTGTGGAAATACAAAATATATATTACAACTGTCGACAGCTGTGCCTGTGTATTTATGTTTTCTTTCTGTACCCTGGTTGACAAATAAATTCATAACATTATTGTGTATTTGTATTTGATCCGTGTTTCCTGGAAAAAATTGGGTGACTAAGGTGCTTGAGTCGTGTCGTTAAGAAAACCTTTTGAGTACACATATTTTACCAATGTGACCTTAAATCACTTTGATGTCCATATGTTTAATTACAGAGTGTTGAAAACAGACAATCTACTAGAATTAAACATTTAAAGATAATTATTGCTCATACATTTTTTAATAAAGGGGCTCACGGACATCTCACTTAGAACAAAAACACAATTATGTGTAGATTGAATTCATCATTTTATCCAAATCATACTTGTTTTGATTGTAGAACAAGCCTTGCTCATCTCCAAAATAATGATACATGTACATGTAGTAAAAGTAACAGTGTGTTTGTATTGCTTTCCTTAAAATAATCCATTCACTGGGAATCCTTCAAGGGTATCCATGCAACAGATTTTATCTGAAAAATTTCAATGTCATTTAATGTTATTGATAGTACTAAATATATCACGGTGTTCTAAACTAAATATGATAATGCCTTTCTTTCCCTTTCTATGTGATTTTTGATATTTTTGTTAAGTGTTTTGCTTCAAACAAAACCACAATGTTGTTTCTGCATTTTCAAGATTGTACATGTAAGGTGAAAGGTCAACCTGTACACACCATTGTGTGCAAAGAACTGGCTACCAAAATGGTTATGCGCTGTGTGATCCCAAACTTTCTCCCAAACCTTTTGCTGAGCTTCACTGACTCCTCTTTGTGTGTTGCACTCCTGCCTTTTTGGTGACCTTTTCTAGTCAAGGGAGTGTTGATGGACCAGGTGTTTATGGACTCCCATCAGGTTGGAAACTTTCCAGTCAGATGTTTTATTGTGTTGGTATGATTGGTTTTGTTCTTGTGCACTAACAGTGTTTGTGATGGTGGTACGGTTATGTTTGCCTTTCGAGAGATACTATGATCTACATCTATCGCCTAAAATTGGTTAAATCACCCCACACCAAAATATTTGTCATGGAATTGTTAACATCTTAAATCTTGATGAAGCAGTAGTGACATTACATGTACAGATGCAGCACAAAGATTCTTCCCGATACAATAAAACAGAACAACTGCGTTTAACAACGAATCACTGCCTCAGCTAAGTTCAAGTGATAATCAATTCAGATAGAACAAAACTAACACAAAATGGTTTTCATAGTGGCATATATATTGATTTAGAGATAAACCAACTGATAACTGTTCCTTGAATTTCAAAACCTGTAAGTAACTTGGAGATGACACAAAATACAGGTACATACGTGTAGGTGCTAGCCACTGTTCAGTTGGTTACCAACTAAAAATCTACACCGCAGGTTTATTTTACACCGACACATTGTGTAATGGAAGCCTTCAAAATAACAATAAAGAGTAAATGCATATTACCTTGAGCATTCCTTTAAATTATCGCAAATATTTAGAAATTACTTCATGTCAATATATAAAAATAGTTCTTTTTTTTTAAGTTGAAGACGCTAATTTAGGCTAGAAATGGTCCATTCACCTGTTATGAACAATCTAGCTTTTATCATCATTGGCATCAAAATTCTTCATCTTGTAGTTCGCTTTCCCTGAAGTCCTCCTCCTTGATTTCACTCTCGTCAAGTGAATTGTCCGAAATTTGTTCTTCCTTTGCCATTAGGTCATTCGGATCAAGAGGGGGAAGGGACATCTGTTCAGGGTATAGCCATGGCTTGTATCTGGGGTCATGTTTACTTTTCCATTTCGGGTAGTCCCGACAAGCTTGCTGCAGTTTATCAACAACCTGTATGTATCAAACCAAACAATAATTGATTTCCTTTAAGAATGAACCCATTATAACAAATTAATACTATTTGTGTTTAAGCATTGTACACTCAGTGCTAGGGTAAAACCCAAACAATATTCTTTATGCAAATTAATCGCTATAAAAAAAATAACAAATTAATTTGACATTTCCAATTGTATTATAAAAAATATTACCAGGCTGTGCTTTATTCTGTACTTTACAATTTTACAAAATCACAGCTATTTCAGTGCTTCTAAGAACAACTTAGGACCATTCTAAATTATAAACCATTCTACATTTCTCTTTGAACGAAACCGGACAAAATGATAAATGAAGCTCTAAATTCAAACAGCTACATATTATTACTAGACCTCATACATATTCATGACCGAGAGCCGAATTCTCACTGGTTTATTCACCATCATATGCCAGATGCTATTTTAGCTGTTTACCAAGTGCGTAAGCCAGTATTCCTGTACAGGGTCAATACGGACATGTAGTACTAGTAAGTAGTAGACTGTCACATGTGCAACAGTCTGCTACACATGCGCTTTACACAGAAATCGTGGAACTGTCCCATGGGTGTAGTACACACACGCGAGCATATCACCCCCTACCTTACGCACTCATGAAAAGATGGCAGCTCTTGTAAATGTCAATCCGTGTTTTCCCGAGCTCTATGATACAGGACTTGAGAAGTATGAGGTACAGTAAAACAAATATAACATAACTTATTGCGGGTGGACAGTCAAAAATTAAAAGCCATGTTATATTTGCTGTAAAAATGACATTAATTATTGTGTATGCTGTTAGATTCTTTTGCACAAATCTACCTACCTTCGGTGCAACAAAATGAGCTAATCTGTTGATGACCCAAGATGGCAAGGAACCTGAACAAGACAAGAAGATAATAATTAATATTCATACGAACATAAAACTACATAAACTTAACCGTAATTCTGAATACCCAAAGCCATCTGAATCCAGCTGCATTTTCTCTTCTACTGGACTAAGTTAACTGATCAGACCTTACACGGCATCATGCAAAGTTAATCAGAGTTCAACAATTTGGGTGTTACTTTACTAAAAGGTGTTGGAGTTTTTTAGAGCCCAGGTAGGCACCTAGAATTCACTCCAGGGAGTTGGGGTTTACTTATGATCAACACTTTTCACACCATGTCCACCTTAGCCAGAGAACTACATTACTGGCACCATGCTGGTGCAGACCTTTTGCCACAAGAGTTAGCTGTCTAGCAAACTGAATGTAAGTCTCTTTGCATCTAAAACTTTACTGCACTGTTTAGAGAGTTTTAAAGGCAAAGTATACCTTTGGTTTTTGAAACCGTTCGATTGTTTTATTCCTATATAAATGTAGATATATACAATAAAACTACATGTAACCTGTGTAAATATTTTTTCAAAAGGTGGTAGCGTTTTTTTAGATATCGAAAATCCCGATCGGTAATGTCCATGCAGAAAGAATAATCCACAATTGGAAGACATAATCTGAGAAACATTTATGACAGAAACGCTTCTCAGATTCAAATTTTTTTTCTGATATAAACTGAGATGTTTTTCCATAACCACATTACTCCGAAGTGAAATGATTCTCAAAATGCTTTATACTATTGAAAGCTGCTGTCCTTCTAACCAAGTAACGTTTTTATTGCCATTAATTTCTAAGAGTGATTACCAAACGTATAGATAGGTTGCAGTATGACGTAAATCGGCCATCCATACGGGCAGTTTGGAACAAACAGTCATGCGTTTCGTGTGAGAACGGCGTGCAGCATGCGCACATTTTACAAAACTCACTGCACGATTGGTTAGTGAACAACGCGGCTGCGTTAATAAGTTGAGCGTTTGACGCAAGCCAAAATGCACTTTGCCCGTAAAGATGGCGTCTACTGGGAACTATCTATACCTTTAAGTACTTTTTTCTTAGAGTGTCCTTACCTTTAGGATCTGATCTAGTTACATATGTGATATCACAGGAGTTGGCTGCTTTTGGTCGTATCATGTATCCTGTCAGATAGGAATGGCCCCTAACAACACCTTTCTTGGGTGGTATTTTCTGGGGAAAGGAAACAACGAAGACAACCTTTAAGATATTATTTTTGTATAAATGTCAATCGGTTTTTCCATCAACAGTGAGAGATTAAAATTGATGATGACTGAACCAGGCCGGTCAATTACCGAGGTCCCCATTGTCATTAATAAAAGAGACATCAATTTCCCATTCCCCAAGTCACCCACCTACTTCAATTAATACCCATTCCACCTGTCACGTTTGTCAGGCATCAATCATACCTCAATAGAACCAACCTCAGATCCCACAGTAACAAAATCCTGTTTTGTCTGCTTCCAGACACCCCAAAGAGCTTAAATTTCCTAGAATCACTCAATTTAATAACTATAGGAGCTTGTACCAACCCACTCCATATTGTACAGAATCCTCTGATTATCCACCCACATACTTTGCACTGAGCTTGATGGCACACGACACTTTCATAATAGCATCAATATGCCTAAACTCTAATTCCAAACGTCAAAACTTTTTATCATATGGTACTAATGAAAACTAATCAAGACCATGTTCAAGTGAAAACAAAAACCTGTGGGCTTTAGGTCAGCTCTTTGTTCTTCTTTAAGTTGATTATTTCCCAAACAAAATTGTTCATTTATCAAATCCTTTGAAATACAACAAAGTACATGTTGAAGCTCACGGAAAATAAATTGTTAGTTTTATTATTATTGTTGTTATTATTATTATTATCCTTATATAATCAGGTAATGAAACCAAGGATACCTCATAAGTGTAATTAATCACTGTAGCTCGCAAGCCTGAGGAAACCTGTAAACAAGGGTGCTTGCCATGGGAACCAGAAACACCCGGGGTTGACCCCTACTCCTCCCCGATGATAAGATAAGTGTTTTGTGCTGTTTTACATGCACTACCAATCTTAGTATCAAGGGACCTACCGCTTAATGTCCCATCCGAAGGACAAAGCAATTAAAGTAAAGCACCTTACTCAAGGACACAAGTGCAAGGACCGGACTCGAACCCAAACTCTGCTGATCAGAAACACCAAAGCTTAACTGCTCTTTTTTCACTTGGGATGTTTAGAGCAGGGAGATAACAAAATTTTATAAATAAACAAATCAATAGATAGCACTTATGATTCCTTGTTACCCAACCCTTCCATCGATGTGTGATAAAACACTCTACGTGTGTACTTCCGAGTCCTGTGAGGAAAAATCCACTGTTAGTATGCCAAGTGGAGCTTGTTTTTCACAGTATTCAGAAAGCAACAAATACACAGTGCCTATCAACCATTGGTAAGGGTAAAACCAATGTAATATTCCTTGCATCTAAAATGAATTTTAAAATATCAATTAGAAAACAGACTAAGATGCTTGGACACTCATCAGCAAGATTGGATAGAAGACATCCTGCATAATGCATGATCACACATCTACCCACATACACTGTACATTTACAATGTACAAGCTTAAGCACCCAGAGTACAAAGAAATTTACATGAGAAGGCTCCTTAGAGATACAGACCAGACAACTTCAAAGTAACTATTGTTAAACGCTTGTACTGGTTGATCAACCTATTGGCAATTATGGCCCCCATGGACAAATGTTCATTGTACTTCATTAAGGTGTGCATACCCTTCAGGCAAACAATGTAATCATAAACAGGGTCAGAGTTCACATTTTATGAGGTCGATAATTATGATGTCCATAACAATGCATTATGTGCCATGAGTACAGGTACATGAAGGTTATGGTACATGTACATATGTATACAATAAAACAGTTGAACATTGAATTTAACTTTGTTTGACCATAGAGCAAGGGTTCCTTGCTCTATGGTTTGACCCTTACACCGATGTGTATTAACCCTTTAGAGATCAATCACATCTGTGTAATCATCACCATAATGCCCAAGACATTGCTAATCTTGTTGAGTTTTAGCCTGGTTATTTTCAGGAAAAATGTCAAGAAAATAACTAAGAAACAAAAATACATGGTTTTCTTTTAGAGTTGTAAATTCTATGTTTACATGAGAAGCCTTGGAAAATGTCATTTCGATCTTATACCTTAACCTTATCATTGACCCTCTTGATTGGGAGGAAGTTGGTCAAATCTTGCGGCCGTTTGCAACCACCATGGGCATTTCAGAACAAGCCGCTTTCGACCGCTATAGTCTCTTAAGGGTTAACTGTTTACTCAGTACTTTCCTGAGCTCTGTGAAAAAAATCCACAGGCAAATCACTCGGGTGGGATTCGAACCCATGACCTTTGCATTGCTAGAGCAGATGTCTTACCACTAGACCACCGAGCTAGCCCAATGGCTAGAGGTAGATCGAATCCTTAGCAGTGTGTACTGCAACGATTTAATAGATGTTAATTTTTGCATTGGGGATAAGGGTAAACAAAATTAAATTCTTTATCCCCGATGCAAAAATTTACATATATTAAGTTGAACATTGGTTTCATTGCTATAAAAAGGGTATGTGCTGTTTTTCATAATGAATGTGATACGCAGGTAGGTTTCAGGCAGAGAACATGATTTCCATAAAGGCCATAGTATCTTGAGAAATAATGTCCTAAATAATAGCATGTTTATAAATGTAGCTTGCAAGAAGAAATACATGGACGTGCATTATTAGAACAAAACCGGTTCTTTAAAAACCTGGTGCCAAATCCTCTTCTGACAACAATTCATCAAAAACAAGGTACATGTATCAGTCAGTGATCTGATGGACTGAATGGACTGTATTATTTTCATGCTTTCCTGCACATTTACAATCCCAAAATGCAAACAACT